>CM053573.1:144786921-144858388 GCA_028646485.1 Cryptoprocta ferox | reverse complement strand
TCTTTTCCCATTCCATAGTTTGCCTATTAGTTTTATTGATTGTTTCCTTTGCAGTGCAGAAGCTTTTTATCTTGATGACGTCCCAATAGTTCATTTTTGCTCTTGATTCCCTTGCCTTTGGGGATGTTTCGAGTAGGAGATTGCTGTGGTTGAGGTCAAGGAGGCTATTTCCTGCTGTCTCCTCTAGGGTTTTGATGGTTTCCTGTCTCACGTTCAGGTCCTTCATCCATTTTGAGTTTATTTTTGTGTATGGTGTAAGAAACTGGTCTAGTTTCATTCTTCTGCATATTGCTGTCCAGTTCTCCCAGAACCACCTGTTAAAGAGGCTGTCTTTTTTTCCATTGGATACTCTTTCCTGCTTTGTCAAAGATTAATGGGCCATACATTTGTGGGTCCAATTCTGGAATGGGTCTCTATTCCATTGGTCTATGTGTCTGTTTTTGTGCCAATACCATACTGTCTTGATGATTACAGCTTTGTAGTAAAGGCTAAAGTCTGGGGATTGTGATGCCTCCCATTTTGGTTTTCTTCTTCAATATTACTTTGGCTATTCAGGGTCTTTTGTGGTTCCATACAAATTTTAGGGTAGTTTTGAACAACTAATTTTAACCAAACACCTTAGGTAGGATACTGTTGTCCTCTTTTTGTATATTCCTTTTTTTTTTTTTTTTTTTTTTTTGGTGTCTCTGGTATTTCTTGGCCATATTTTCTGTCTTAGGTCCACTTTATCACCACTTTTGTACTCCTTTTGAGTGCTGTCAACAACTTAAATGTCAGCTGCGGTTGTGACTCAAACCTCAGTCTCCAGACAAATGGCGGCCCTGGAACTACAAATACATAAGTGGCTCCCTTACCCAGTCAGGCCTCTGGGGTCCTTTCCCTGCTCAGTTGTGAAAAGGGAACCATTACTTCAGCACAAATTGGATCATGTTTCACTCCCATTTGTAGCTGTGTGGTCCTCATTCTGTACAAGATATGATATAGGGTTGCCCTTATCCAACTCTTCAGAAAACCTCTCCTACCTTATTTCTACTTCCTATGGTAAAAAGTGGCCAAATCCACCATGTTCTTTCCCCTGCAAGTCTTGCATATTACAGATTCTTTAATGTGGGTTATTGTTCTCCCTCATATCCTGTGTAAGCACCGACTCCTCTCTTTCCTCAGCTACAATAACACTGCGACTCAAGGAGTACCCACAAACCTTACAATTACCTAATTCTCCCTCCCCCTTGCCCTTTTTAGACTTTACATTGTCTTCTAGTTGTTTATCTAGTCCATCCCTACTATCCATTTGAACCTGGTTTTATGATTATTTATGTATACTATAATTAATTTTAAAATTCTTGAGTGGACACACAGATTGTAAAAAATAGTAAATTTGCATACATAAAAAATGAGGCACTTTAATTTTCCAAATCAGAACCATAGGAGGAGGAACCAAAAACGGATATGCAAATTATAAGACACATGGTTTGCAGCTGGTTACCTTTTACTTTGTCACTAAGCTTCCTGTTAACCAAAGCAAAAGTAAAGACTTGATAATTTTTTGGTTTTCTTTATGAGGCAAAATTACTTGAATTCTTTGTGAGAGTAAAGTTTGAAATTTCTGGAGATTTCCCTTCCTCCATCTTCTCTTCTTCTCCCTTTATGTCTCCTGTTCACCTTTGCTTCAGCAAGGTGGGGTCCTTTAATTTTAAGTTGTGCATGTGATTTAGCTGATTTGCAGACAGGTGTTTCTCTGGTTTGGTGAATACATTCATCCATAATCGCTTCTTCCTGCCCTACTTCAAGGCAGTCTTGGTTGTCCCCCATTACTGGTGCCATGGGCCATTGGTGTGAACCATCGCCAAGTCTCTATACTGCAGTCTCCTCAACCACCCTCTTTCTCCAGACTTTGTGTCGTGTAAATTGAGTCCACTAAAATATAATTTTGCTCATGTTTTTATTCTGAGGAAGAAGGTGACATTATCCATTTTAGGGCAAAGGACTTGAAGGTAGAAGTGGTGGGACTTTAAAGGAGAAATTTAGAAGGAAGCTAGGCTTGGTTTTGAATCTAAGAAAACATGATGTGAAATGGGAAGATGGCAACCGAGTAGGAGGATCCTAGGCTTGCCTCAGTCCACAAACACAACTAGATAGTTATTAAATCATCCTAAATACTCTAGAAATCAACCTGAAGACTGACAGAACCCACAAATAAAGGGAGAGGAGAGGCCACATCAAAGAAGGCAGGAAGTGTGGAGATGTGGTTTAGAGAAGAAACAAATCACAGGTGCTATGGAGGGGAGGGAGACACAGTCATGGAGAAAGGCAAGAGAGAGCAGGACATAGGGGAATACATTAGGAGAATGTTTTCCTAAAACCATTGGCCTGGGGGGGGGGAAAGATGAATTTTGCGACTTCTTGCAACCAGGTAGGCTTAAAGCCTGGAGTTTTAAAGGTTAGTAGACTTGGCTGGGATAGAGCTCACAGGACACTGCCCTGCTCCTGGAGAAAAGTCAGGCAAGTAATCCAGAGGCAGAGCATGGAAACAGTGATTTGAAAAATGCCTTGGGTGCACAGTGGGGAGATTATTTCCTCTTCTTTGATCATGACCCTGAGAGGCAGCATTCATGGAGAAGGCTCTCTGGGAACAAAGGAGCTGGCCAGCAATGTTCCCTCCGTATCTCTTAGCTTAAACACAGAACCACCTGCAGGAAGCAGTTCAGCGCCAACACTGGATGCCTAACTTTCTTATACCAAGCACCCCCTCCCCACCCCTGCCCTGAGCTCTGGGAGGCCTGCTCTTTTCAGCAAGCTTACTTCAGTCACAGTGAGTCAGGCTCTCCACCCAGAAGACCAGCACAAACCCATGCCCACACCATGTCTCCCAACCAGAGAGTTCTTCAGGGCTTCAGTTCTGGGGGAGGTGGTGTCAGGTCTCATTTTACAAGCAGACCAGAGCACACTTAGTTAAAGTTTATCATATTCAGGACAGGGACCAAACATACCAGGCAAGGAGAGCCTCTGCAAATGACTGACCTGGGATAGAGCAGCCAAAACACAACAGCACAGCACACACTGCAGATACTCCCTGAAGTGCGGCCTTGGGCACTATATGACCTCTTCCTCATAAGGCCATTATTTTCAGGAATAGATGACATAACGGGCTTCTCTAGAACACAGAAGAAGGCAGAGACTTACACAGAATGCCAAGACAGAGGAATTTATCCCAAATAAAAGAACAAGATAAGGTCATGGCCAGCAATCTAAGTGAAACAGACATAAGCAACATGACTGACTGATGGAGAATTTAAAGCAGCCATTATAAGGATACTCACTGGGCTTGAAAAAAGAATAGAAGACATCAGTGAGACCCTTACCACATAGATAAAAGAGTTAAAAAAGAATCAACCAGCAATGAAGAATGCAATAAATGAGATTGGAAATAGGTTTGCTGCAATGAACAGTAGGCTGGAAGAAGCAGAAGAACAAATTAGTGACTTAGAGGAGAAAATAATGGAAAATAATGAAGCTGAACAAAAGAGGGAAAGAATTATGCACCATGAGAATAGACTTAGGGAACTCAGTGACTCCATCAAATGTAATAACATTGATATTATGGAAGTCCCAGAAAAGAAGAGAGATAAAAGGGGGCAGATAATTTATTTCAGGAAATAAGAGTAAAAAAATTCCCTAATCTGGGGAAGGAAACAGACATCCAGATCCAGGAGGCACAGAAAACTCCCATCAAAATCAACAAAAGCAGGCCAACACCAAGACATATTATAATTAAATTTGCAAAATATAGTGATAAAGGAAAATCTTTAAAGTAGTAAGGCAAAAGAAGTCCTTAACTTCCAAGGGAAAACCCACAAGCCTAGCTGGAGATTTTTCAACAGAAACTTGGCAAGCCAGAAAGGAGTGGCATGATATATTCAAAGTGCTTGATGGGGAAAATCTGCAGCCAAGAATACTCTATCCAGCATGGCTATCTTTCAGAATAAAAGGAGCGATAAAGAGTTTCCAAGACAAACGAAAACTAAAGGAGTTTATGACTACTAAGCCAGCCATACAAGAAATATTAGAGGGGACTCTTTGAGTGCAAAGAGGAGACCAAAAGTGACAAAGACAAAAAAAAAAATCAGAGAAAATCTCCAGAAACAATGGCAAAACATAATAAAATGGCAATAAATACATATCTATTAATAATTACCTTGAATGTAAATGGACTAAACGTTCCAATGAAAAGACATAGGGTGTGAGAATGGATAAAAAAACCAAATAGCCCATCTCTATGCTGGCTACAAGGGACTCAATTTAGACCTAAAGTCACCTGCAGATTGAAATTGAGGGGATAGAGAAATATTTGTCACGTACATGGATGTCTAGAGAAAGCCAGAGTAGCAATACTTCCATCAAACAAATAAGACTTTTTTTGTTCCTGTTGTTCTTATATTGTTTTTATCCTGCTATGCTTGCCTCAGCGAATGATTTTGAATGTATTCCCTCTATTGCATTATTTGTAAAATTTTTTAAAATGTTTGGTAGAATTCACCAATGAAGTCATGCGATATCGGGTTTCTGTGGTGGGAGATGTTTGATTCCTAATTCAACTTGCAGTCTTGGTACTGGTCTAAGAAGATTTCCTATTTTTTGGATTCAAGATTCATGATTCAATCTTGGTAACTTGTGTGTTTTTAGGAATTATCTGTTTTTCTTTCCTACATTATCTGATTTGTTAACATATAATAGTTTATAGTAATATGTTCTCACACTGTGTATTTCTGGGGTTAACTGTTTTATTGTTTTCTCTTTCAATTCTCATTTTGGTTTTTGAATCTTCTTTCTTTTTTCCCTCAGTTAATGTAGTTCAAGCATTGCCATTTTTTTAAAAAACTGGTCATTACTTTCAAGGTTATGTTATTATTTATTCTGGTTTCTATTTCATTTATTTCTGATTTTTCTTTATTATTTCCTTCCTCTACTAAATTTAAGCTCAGTTTCTTCTTTTTCTAGTTCCTTGTGGTGCAATGTTGTTTATTGGAACTTTTTCTTGTAATACAAGCATGTGTAGTGTAAATATCACATCTGCTTTTGCTGCATCCCATAGGTTTGGGAATATTGTATTTCCTTTTTCTTTTGTTTGAGACATATTTTAATTTGTGATTTGATTTTTTTAAATTTTTAATGTTTTATTTATTTTTGAGAGAGTGAGAGAGACAGCATGAGCAGGGGAGGGTTAGAGAGAGAGGGAGACACAGAATCTGAAGATAGACTCCAGGCTCTGAGCTAGCTGTCAGCACAGAGCCCAACACGGGGCTCGAACCCATGAACCGTGAGATCATGACCTGAGCCGAAGTCGGACACTCAACTGACTGAGCCACCCAGGAGCCCCAATGGGATTTGATTTCTTATTCAGCCTGTTGCTTGTGCAATACTGTGCTGTTTAATATTTGCGTGTTAAACATTGAATACTTACCAAAAATAAAAAAAACCCACTCAGAATTTCATACTAAAAAGAGTAAATTTTGTTTTATGTAAATTATACTTTAATGTTTTAACTGGTCAAAATAAATTATAAAAAGTGCTTATGCATACATAAAAAAATAAAAATAAAACAAATTATTTTAATGAATGCATCCCCAGCCTGCCTCTAGATCAAATAAAACTGATGTCCCCCTCTCCCAATAAAAAAAAAAAAGATACTCTATGCAAAATGGACAAAGAGAGACATGTGTATATTGAAACCGTAAAGGCACTTTCATACCCTCTTTGGTTCCATTTCGTTTCCCCTCAAAACTGCAGTGGAGGAAGCAGTTTCCTTGCGCTTCCCAAACATCTCTCTTAGAAAAGCCAACAGTGAATGGAGTGGTTTTAGCCAGGTTGGGGCTGATTGATCTAAAGCTGGAGTCACAGTGTCCAGAGGAAGTGAGGGTAAGGACAGCAGTATTGCCCAAGCTTTGGAGCCTATGCCCAAACTGTGGTATCAGAGGGACTCTTTGTCCTGCTCTATGGTGATTGTACGCTTGTATGGGCCAGGGTCCTGGGACTCTCTTGCTCACTATTATTTCCCCACTACCTAATAAAAGATCTGGGACATGAAAAAAATGCAGTGGAAAGTTCTTTAGGATTGGAACTCATTTTCTCTTCTTTCAGGAAGATTTCAGGAAGAAGATGGAGCCCATTATCTGTGTATTATCTGAAGCTCCGTATTAAGTTTAGGGAAGCTGAAGAAAGACTGTAGGGAAGGTTTTCCTGTTCCACAGAGCTTTAGAAACCTATTCAGAAGAAATTTATAGTTTTATAAATCTCATTACATATAGTTATGGTGGTAAGTTGCACAAAGAAGCACTGCTGTTTATTTCTTTCACAAAACAAACAGAGGTCACTCCAAGTCTTACCCAGGAGAAAACCCCATGGGACCCAAATCCTTTCATTGTTCATTCTATATAATCCTCCTCTGGGTTTCTATCCCAGATAGGAACTGGAATACAAAAAAAAAAAAAAAAAAATTCTGGCTCTGTCTAATTGTACTTTTGGATTTTTCCATAAAGCCAGAATTGGGGCTAGAACGAAAATGCCATTTAAGTTATGTCAGCGCTGTGATCTCACTTTTCAAATTCTGATTGATTTTTACAGTGTCAAGAGGTCCATACTAATCAGGAAATATGAGTTCCTTTAAAAACAGACACTTTACCACATCTTTTTGGACATCAATTTTCTCTTCTCCAGGTAATGGAAAACCCTGCCCTATATTAAAATGTGTGTTACTGATGTTGGCTGAGCAGAACAGATGTCAGAGAGACTTCTTGATCATCTTTGAGAGGAACGGTCAGCATGAGATGCAAAATGAATAAAAATCAAGAACGGACTTGAGTGGGTTTCACTTACATAGCAGAGTACTAACTAGATCATTTAGAATGACTTCTCCATTGCAGGCAACTTAAAACCTGGACCAAAAAACATCAACTTGGACATATCAGAACACTTCACATATGATAATTAACAGGTTAGATTGTGGGGGTCTGACTTTCTTTGGGGGACATCTACCAATTCTGAAAGAGGCAATTTAGAGGACAAAATAGTGATTACAAAGGACATGAAGAGGGTTTCTGGGGCACAGAAAGTGTTCTGTGTCTTGACCTTGGTCGTGATACATGGGTGTTTGGAATAGGGTATTTCATTAATCTGTGTTTACATTTTGTACATTTTTTCATTGTGTTCTGTATCTCAAATAATTTTTTAAAGGGCCTTTGGCGTTTTATGAGGAAAACGCCCTTTGAAGCAATTTAGCTGCATGGGAGAGAATGAGGAATCATTTGCCTTTTGTGTTACAGCTGAGAAAATAAATGCCGAGTGAACTTCCAACCAATCTTCCTCCTCCAGATTTTTATGTCATGAATATTGATTCCTTTTAAAGTGTAATTTTTCTTTTCTTTTCTGAGAAAGAGAATAGTATTGTCTATCATATGGTTAAGGACTTAAAAGCAGAGGTGATAGGACCTTAAAGGGGGGAATTGGAAGAAGGAAGCCCAGGCATGATTTTGCATCTGCAAAGGTATAATGCCTGAATGCATGGCCCCTTCCCTCTAGGTTAGATGGAGCAAGCCCCAGAAAGGGTGTCTGCTGCCAAAGTGGGCCCTGGGCTCGGTTCCAGCTCCTAGAAGAAAAGATCCAGCCAGCACCCACCCAGCTACAGTCTACCTTGGCCCAGTTGCCTATCTGTTGGGCTGGTCATCTGGGCCACCTTCTGAGAGGGAGTCTCATCCATTCTGAATTTCAGAACTGCCTTTTACCAATTCTTCTGGCTGTGACAGACAGACTTGGGTACTGAACCCTGGAGATGGACAGTTCGCACTGATGGACCACGAGCCTGGGGCAGTGCGGAGGAGAGCTGAAGGAGAATTGGCATTTCTGATGCGTCTACACTGTGGGAGTGACCAGATGCTCTCCAGGGGCTGGTCTTGTTTATCGTTTTATGGCTTTTCGCACTTCTGGCTTCTTCCCACCTCTTTTCCTTCCTTGTGGTCATTTTTCTTTCTCTTCTCAACTTTTCTAGTTCATGTAAAGGTAAAGCTGGAGATTTTCAGAGTTGATGGTGTTCATTCATGAACATATATTTGGTATTTCCCCACCTCCGTTTCCGTTTCTCTAAATTTAAGGAACGATCTGCTGCAGCCTGACTTAGTCCATGAAGAAATGTCAGGTGACCATTTCCATGCAGTTGAACCTTTCCAAATAATAAAGTTTATTGAACTCTAATCATCAAAGGTGGATTAGTCATGATGAAGTCTTTTTTCATTTAAATTTTACCCTTGAAAAACAGCAATAATTTGGGGGGATTCAAGCACATGCCTAATGTTTACCATTGAAAGTGATTCTAACGTTATTCTATTTCTCTGCCTTGGTGGAGCTGGCAACCTGAAAAGGACTGCGTTGGGGTCTGCTGATTAATGATAACGTTATCAGTCAATCTGAGTTGAATCATCATTGCCGTGCAGTTATGGAAGATGAAGATTCATTTCAACCAGTATCCATCCAGTCTTGCTACAGCACCAGACTAGGCCCTGCCACAAAAATAAAGGGAGCAAACTTCTTTCCTTGTAAAGGAAAGAGCTCACACCCAACTAATACTAAAATGAAATGAAGTGATAAGTATTTGCTGTATTAGCTACATGAAGCTAATGTGAAGAGAGCCTGAGTCAGGGAAAGATTCAGCCTTACTCTGTGTATATGTGACAGAAAGCTGCATCAGCCTCAATGTTGGTTGTCAATAGATATTTATTAAAAGACAGATTGATTATGTTTTGGCTGAATGAATTTTAAATACAAGCTAAAGATGCTATGATAAAAAGAGCACTGAATTAAGAGTCAAAGTACATTGGCTTCCTCGGCATCATTATAAATATAATTAAATGAATATGAAAGGCAAATATGTATTTTGACTTATTAATGATGAAAGAAATAGGGGCGCCTGGGTGGCTCAGTCAGCTGAGGGAACGACTTCGGCTCAGGTCATGATCTCACGGTTTGCTGGTTCCGGCCCCACATCGGGCTCTGTGCTGACAGCTCAGAGCCTGGAGCCTGCTTCTGATTCTGTGTCTCCTTCTCTCTCTGCCCCTCCCCCATTCGTACTCTGTCTCTGAATAATAAATAAATGTAAAAAATTTTTTTTTAAAAATGATGAAAGAAATAGAAGCTTCTATTGTCACGTGGTAAGAAAATCACCTTGTAAGTTTCATCATCAGTCAAAACAGCTTTCAGTGGTGTGCCTGCGTGGCTCAGTCAGTTAAGGAGTTGACTCCATCTCTCAGCTCCTGGGTTCATGAGTTCCAGCCCGTATTGGGCTCTGAAGCCTACTTAAAAACAAGCAAACAAACAAACAAAACCCAAAACACAACTCTCACATTTAAAAAAGGGGGGATAGGAGGAGATAAGAAGAAAACAAAGCTTCTAACATCAAAGAGAATTGAAAATAAGTGACTTTCTCTTTGTTGAAAATTAAAAAACAAAATGTCCTCTGCTGATTATTGATACTGAAATTATAAGATAGAATTAACTCTGAATTGCAAGTTTGGATAAATTCAGAACACATCATTTGGTATTTATTTACAAGATAAAAACATTCTTTCAATTTGAAATACTAAAAAAAGTCAAAACAGCAGCTGCTGAGCTCTGTGTGCTTAGCTATATGATTTGCAGACTAATCAATTTTTTTTGAACCTTGGTTTCCTCTTGTGAAAACAAGAATCACAGTAATAATAATAATAATGTGTCATGACTCAGAATTGCTAATGTTAAAATTAAATCTAAAAATGTTTTCTTGTAACAGTCTAGTAAATTATCATAAACATTATAAACAGAGTTGCAATTTCAGATTTTATTAAAAACTAACTATCTCCTATCAATGTTGTCTTATCATTTGCTTCTTGTTATGAAAATCCAGATTCAGAATTTTAAAACTGCTACTTGAGATTCTACTGCATCAAATCTGGCTTATCATTTTTTCATGTGGGAAATAAGAGCTATTTATCTCTAATTTCCCTATAGTGCTTCTGTGATTCTCCTTGAAACTGGACTTTTCTTTTTGAGGGGGCTGCATCTTTGGTTTCCACTGAAATGTTCAGACATCAAGTTACGATATTTGTTTCCTGTCTTCTCCCTTAAGCTCATGCAACAAAGCTTCTTTCATCTATCCATTACCACAATGACTCTAATTTGTTCTTGCTTCCCATTTCCTGGCATTTTACAAGCACACTTTCCCCCTCCCTGCCGTCTTACATCTAGGTATGGTGTGTGGCTTGCTTTGGTCAATGCCATCAGAGGGGAAAATTGAGGTGCTCTTGTTTTTTTGCAGTCTTCCCTCTTTGCTGTGAATGGAACTCTGCGGCCACCATGTGAACAAGGGTGGACTAGGCTGCTGAAGGATGGAAGGAGGCGCCAAGCATCCCAATCTTCTCAGCCCAGTCCATCCTATGTCACTGGACCCACTCACTGATAAAGTATGTATAAGCAAGCCCAGCAGAGGTCAGATGTGCCCCGTCAAGAGCTACAAGAACCACTCAGCTGAGCCCAGCCCTAACTGCCAAATTATAGGATCACGCACTAAATAAGCAGATGTGATTTTAAGTCACCATGTTTTGGAAGGTCGGTTGTCCAGCAAGACATAATTACACAGAGACTAATGGGTAGCAGGGGGGTCTGTTTTGAGTTACATCTCCAGGTCAGAGTGTATTTAAGGGATGAAAGAGACAGGGAAGCAGTTAGTATGAATAATTCCCAAACTGCATACCCAGATGCTTAGAATATTATGAGTTTTTCTTTTCTGTGTCTTGACGTTGGGCTTTAAGCTACCTTACCAAACTGTGCTTTGCTCCGTTGGTCTGTGGTTGAAACAGGAAATGAGCACCCGATGCAGTAAAAGACACCAGCGGAGGACACTTTGAAGTCTGTGCTTGGAGTACAACTGCTTTTGTCTGTGTATATTACTTTAGTTTGATCACCATGCAGATGAAAGGTACTGTCACACATTCAAAGTTAATGTGTTAATCTCTGAGATAAACAACTACCTGGGAACCAAATTTCAAAGGAAACTGGTAGTTTGATTGAATTCCCTACTTCCTCGTGTTTTTCCCAGCTCTCATCAGTGAATCGAAAGACTAGGTTTAAGAACAAGAAAGAACGAGGCAAAAAAAGTCATTAAATTTAAAGAGATGGGCAGTGAACATTTACACATACAAAATAGCGTTCCTTATATACCTCGTATGGATTGATTGTATTTATTCCTGAAGGACTTGTTTTGTTTTGCAAAAGTTTGCAATGTTTGGGATGCCAAGTTTGCTGGAAGGAGAGGGCAGCAGGTCACTATTTTTTGTAATTGTGGTTGTTTTTTGTTATTTTATTGACTGAGTCCTTCTGTTTCTTGTCTACGCTGATCGTTTCTCTTTTTAATGTCTGCACACCTCTCTTATGGACAACAACAACAACAAAAAGTGGCTCCATCTATAGGAGAATCTTTTCTGTTGTTCTTTAGATCTTTGTTACCTTTAGGCCCCCTGTAAAACTTTCCTAATTCTAGAAAGATATTATTATTGATGAGAAAAATCTGTTTCAGACTATGGATTCTGATATACATTTTTGTCACTTCTGTATGTGAACACTAAGCACACTAAAATAAAAATAGAAGATGGAACCTAAACTGAACACATGAAACAGGTTAAGATGGTAAAGTATTTGTTATATGTATTTTACCATAATTAAAACTTAAGACAATAAAGAAATAAAAAAGATTTAATTCTGCTTAAAATATAAGAGTGCTATTGCCATATAAAATTCACTGATTTCTTAAAGGAATATTAAAAATTATTTTTATGTACCTAAACTCATTTCCATTTATACAATTAAAAGAAACCTCAGATATTATAGTATATTATATATTATTGTCAACGATGAGTTATAGGTGTGCCTGTGTGATTGCCTGTACATGAAGCCATAGGCACAGATATTGATATATAAAATAACACAATTTATGACCTGAATTAAGTATATGCTTCGAAAGAGCAGGCTTGTGGTGCCTGGGTGGCCCAGTTGGTTAAGTGCCTATTTTGCCTCAGGTCATGATCTTATGGTTCCTGAGATCAAGCCCCCACTGACAGCTTAGAGCCTGGAGCCTCCTGTGTCTCCCTCTTTTTCTGCCCCTTCCCCCTCATGTTCTCTCTCCTATCTCTCTCTCTCAAATAAAAAAAAAGACACTTTAAGAAAGAAAAGAAAGAACAGGTTAGGAATTGTGTGTACACACTACCACAGGGATATTAATGCACAAACACATGCAAATGTTTATATATGAAATGTAAAATGTTAACGTATAAATGTAAAGGACAGGTTTTCTAATTGCTTATATATATATATATATATATATATATATATATATATATGTTTATTCATTTTCAAGAGAAAGACAGAACACAAGCAGGGCAGGGGCAGAGACAGAGAGGGAGACACAGAATCTGAAACAGGCTCCAGACTCTGAGCTGTCAGCACAGAGCCTGACACGGTGCTTCAACTTGGGAATGGTGAGATTATGACCTGAGCCGAAGTCCGAGGCTTAACCAACTGAGCCACCCAGGTTCTCCTAGTTGCTCATATTTAGAATATCTAGAACAAACTTACTTAAAACACTGATATAAGCTTTTTATTTAGTGTCTGTTGCTGTTGTTTGTTTGTTTGTTTGTTTGAGTTAACATGCAGTGCAATATTGGTTTCAGGAGTAGAATTCAGTGATTCATCATTTACAGACAACACCCAGTACTCATCCCAACAAGTGCCCTCCTTATTGCCCATCCCTCATTTAGCCCACCCCCCACCTCCCTTCATCAACCCTGTTAAATTCCACATATGAGTGATATCATATGGTACTTGTCTTTCTCTGACTGACTTATTTCACTTGGCATAGTACTCTCTAGCTCCATCCATGTCATTGCAAAGGCAAGATCTCATTCTTTTTGATGGCTGAGTAATAGTCATATAATAGTAATATAGTATTATAGTAATATATAGTAGTATATATAGTAATATAGTAATATATATATCTCCATTATTTATCCATTCTTTATCTATTCAGCTAATGAAAGAAGATTCATAAAACAATTGGTACCATAAACCAAACTGAAGCTCTTAAAAAAATTACTTCGAAGGAAATAGAGATTCACAGACAGTTGCTAAGACAGGGTAGAGAGTTTCCATGTACTTTTCTGTCATTTTCCCCTTATTAGTTACATCTTATATAATTCCAGAACACTATCAAAATCAGGAATTTCACCTCGGTGCGGTGTTTGAATATAATTCTGTGTAACCACCGCCACAAGCAAGACTCAGCACTGCTCCATCGCTGCAAAGATGCTCCACTTCATCATTATACCTCCGTCCCTCCTCCAGCACCTCCAGCCTGTAATCTCTTTTCCATCCCTGAAATTTTGTCATTATGAGAATGTTATATAAGTAAAATAATACAGAGTGTGGCCTTTTGAGTTCTAACCATGTTGCGCATACCAAGCGTTTATATCTTTACAATGCTGAGTAGCATTCCATGGAACCCATGTGCCGTGGTTTGTTGAAACATTCATCGTTTGAGGGACATTTATGTTGCTTTCAGTTCTTGTCTATCATAAATATAGCTGGTGTAAATGGACATATACAGGGTTTTTATGCAGACCTACGTGTGCATTTCTGTGGGGTCATTACCCCGGAGTGCCATTGCTGAGTCATAGGTATTTGTATGTTTAGCGTTGTAAGAAACTGGCAAACTATTTCTCAGGTTGCCTGTACCGTTTTAAATTACTGCCAGAGATGCATGAAGGATGCAGTTTCTCCACATCCTTTGTCAGCATTTTCTATTGTCATTATTTGTTTTGCCTGTTCTAATAGGTGTGTAGCGATATCTCATTGTGGTTTTCGCCCGCATTTCCCTAATGATTAGTGATGTTGGACACACCTTCATATTCTCGTTGGCCATCCACAGATCCTCATAGGTGAAATGTTTTCTCGTGTATTCTGCCCATTTTCTAATTGGATTGTCTTGCTTTTTTAATGTTGAAATTTTAGTGTTCTTTATACATTCTAGATGTGAGTCCTTTGCCAGATATGTGAATTGCAAATAAGTCATCCTATTCTGTAGCAATTTGTCTCTTCATCTTTTGCAGAGCAAACTATTTTAATTATGATGCAGTCTACCTTTTCAGTTTTTCCTTTTATGGTGTGCTTTGTGCATGATGTTGTAAATTCTTCACCCTGCCTGAGGTCTGAAGATTGCCTTCTACGTTACCTCCTAAAAGTTTTACAGTTTTATGTTTTGCATTTGAGTCTGTGATCCATTTCTGAGCTAATGTTGTACAAGGCATAAGGTTTAGATCAAGGGTCATTATTTCATCTACTGATATCCAATTTCTCCAGTGTCATTTGTTGATGGTTCCCTTCAATGGCTTTAACAATTTCAGAGCATACACAGTGACCAAAGCAGAGACTGGTAGAGACGAAGCCTGAGACAAATGTAGGGGTCAAATTATGAGCTGTAGATCAAGGACATCTTTTTAAAGCAATGATGAGCTTCTGGATGGCTTTACATAGAAAAATGGCTTAATTGCTTTACCTTTTTTTTAAAGATCACCCTGGTTGCTATGTGAACAACTACATGTAAGAGGAAGAGTAGCAGTAGAGAAACCAGTTAGAAGGCAATTATGGCAATACCCTGGTCACAAACCTGAACTTGATAATTTCTTATGATATTATATGGGCCATGAGTTCACAATCCCCTACCCCCTCCACCTATATGCATGGGAAACACATTTAGAAATGATGCTCAAAGCTCCAATCAGCATCTTCTAATAGGTGCTCTGCAAATCCCAGCCACAGCTATAATTTCAATCCTTTCTCTCCATCCAAGAAAACCATATGGAGGTATACATCCCAGCAATTCTACTACAAGAAAAACCTAGAATCTTTTTTTTATTGCAAAGTGTTTTATGATCAATTGTGACATACTTCACAACAGATTCAGATAAACTTGTATTCTTCAGCAGTATGGCTAATCATTAAAAAAAGACTCAAGGAACCCAAACTCAATTTGCTCGTAGTGTTTCAAGAATATATTCATTGCAGGGGTGCCTGGGTGGCTCATTTGGTTAAGAGTCCAACTTCGGCTCAGGCCGTGATCTCACAGTTCGTGGGTTCGAGCACCGTGTTGGGTTCTGTGCTGACAGCTCAGAGCCTAGAGCCTGCTTCAGATTCTGTGTCTCCCTCTCTCTCTCTGCCCCTCCCCTCCTTGTGCTCTCTCTCTCTCAAAAATAAATAAATAAACATATTTTTAAATGAAAAAAAGTACATCTTTTATAAATTGTTTTAAACTAGATCGGGTGATTTTATTCCCTTTACATTGCTGATAACAGTTTTGCAAATGCCGTATGTATCCTGCCCCAACACACGCACACAAAGCTGCTGCTAATGGCATTTGTCTGAGGGAATTTCATGGATGAGTAGTGGAGCACTTATGTTGATATCTAAAATTCCCAATCCCTTTTGCAAAACGTATGTCTTATTAACACGGGCATTTGGAATCCTGTAGTTGGCATAAAGGTCACAAAAGCCCCAAGCAAAACATCATCTAGCCACCAGCAGCTTCCTACAATTTGGGGTGAAAAAACGCTGAGTGAGTAAATGAGAGAAAGCAGGGAACTTTCAGTTGCCAGCTTAAATGGCAAGAAAGAGAATGGCTCCGTTTTGCTTTGCACATAATCTTGATGTTACCAGATGGAATTTTGATTGTAGGTACCAGATTTTGTGATCGTTTATCTGATATCTGGAAACAAGCCTCAACTACTTCTCTCTAGAAGTGTCACCCCTCTATCTACAAAACAACTATAATGCCACACTTTCCTGGGCCCACTGCTACACACTGATGATTTTTGTGTAGATAGTGGAATAAGAAGCAATAATAGTTATGACTGGTGGTCTCCACAATGATTTTAACACGCAGCTCTATAGTAAAACAGGCCCCACCCTATACAGAAAATACTCCCATACCCCCAATTCGTGTTTATTATAAATCACCAACTTTCTCTAGTGCATTGATCCACCATTCATATTTATAAAATCAACACAAAATAGAAATGTCAAAACATTTGATAAAAATAAATACCCATAGAAATGTACTATTTTCTCACTGCATCCCACCAGAGGATCTTACCAAACCCTGGGGGACAGTATCTTCTCTTGGAACCTGCCATTTTCTAGAAAGAAGTGAGATTAAGGGACGCCTGGGTGGCTCAGTTGGTTAAGCGTCTGACTTCAGCCAGGTCATGATCTCATGGTTCATGAGTTCGAGCCCCACGTCAGGCTCTGTGCTGACAGCTCAGAGCCTGGAGCCTGCTTCAGATTCTGTGTCTCCTTCTCTCTCTGCTCCTCCCCAACTTGTGCTCTGTCTCTCACTCTCAAAAAATGAATAAAGACTTAAAAAAAGAAAAGAAAGAAGTGAGATCATTTGACTCACCAACTTCATGGTAAGTTTTTGGGGTGATGAGGCCTCATCTTGTCATGATTTTCTCTACATCTCTTGAAATATCTAAAACAGAAGCATGTACCTCAGAGGCATTCAGTTTTGTTGAGAATAGATTCCAATATACACCAACTTTGCACTGATGGATGAGAGAATGGATTGCAGAGGAAAGGCCTTAAAGTCTTCAAGAGTTCTGTTGGGCTTGCAGTTTAGCCAGAAGACATATACAGTTAGATATCTGATGGCGGGTGAGTGAATGGTTTTCTTTTTAGAATTCTGTAGGTACGCATTGTCTTTCTATGGCTTCAATTTGCTTTACCCAAGAAATTCCAACCCCAGTTCCTTTTTAATTTGCTTTAACTTCAAACTCCAGGGAATTATATTTTGGAAGACATCATTTGTCTCCCTAGTAGTAAAGAATGCCATTAAATCTGCCATATTCTTTTTACTCTCTAGCTCTCTCAAGAAGCTGGGAAGGGGTGATACAGTAAAGACACTCAAACTGATAATAATTCATAAGGTCTTTCTTCACCAGGAAATAATTTTGTAGCTTCTAGGTTATTTTTAGTCATATAAATAATTTCTTTTTTTATTAAGGCAGACATCTATTTTAGTCATCTGTGACAAACTAGATGTCTTGCTTCCTCAGTCCGTAAAAACAGACTCCTTTGTTCAGTCCTAGAGGCAGCAAAGCCACACAGATGTCTTTAAAAGAATAAAGTATAAGAAATAAAGAGTCCAAACCTAGTGTGCCTTGATGATGGATTAGGTGATTCATTCACACATCAGTTCCTAATTTTGAGCACCAACCCTGTGTTAAACCCTAAGCTCCTTTTCAATTAACCATTAACCTTTCAGCATAAGGATACAAACAATCTAGCTGTAATAGAAACAGTGTACCCAAATACAGAAAAAGAAAATGCATCTTGTGAGTTAAATCTCAACCACCACCTTCTGCTTCTATGTGCCAGATACCTTCCCTTTTTTACCTTTAATCATAGACAAAATCTTAAAGGCACATGCACCACTCAGCTCATGTCTCTTTGGTCAAGAACACATTGGAAACTGGGAGAAACAGGATTCTACCAGTAAACGTGAACATTCATAAAGTGAAACCTTTGTTTTCTATGTTCTATAAAACCAACGCCTTTCAGGCATACAGTAGAGCTTCTGGGAGGATTTCCTCTCCAAGATCAGCTGGAAAGAGACAGACCTTCCTGCCCTAGCTTCCATCCTCTCTTCATTTGACTTCAGCATATCTTGGCAATTCTTTCTTATCTCCAGAAGGATCACTTTTTCCCAAAAGCGTTTCAGAAAACTGGGAGCAAACAGTCTATTTGAACTCTAATGCATTCATTAAACACATCAGGAATATACCAAGTGTCATTCCATGAATTGTTCTAAGGTATAACTGTATGCTACCTTCAACAGGTACATTCTTATATGGAGAAGACTCGTATTAGAATTAGGAAGAGAATGGTGTCTATTATGATTTATTTTAAATTACAAACATCAGTTATTTTTTTCTACTTTTTTTTAAATCAGCATTCAAAACAAAAGCATAAAATCCAAAAGACTTGACAAAGCAAAACAAAACAGAAAAAAATGTCCTGGAAATAATAAGCAATTATAGGGCTATAGGATGCCAAGTGTATTCGTTTGCTAGGACCGCCATGACAAAATACCACAGACTTGGTGGTTAAACAACAGAAATGTATCTTCTATAGTTCTGGAGCCTAGAAGCCCAAGATCAAGGCATTGGCAGGATTGGTTTCTTCTGAGGTGGCTCTCCTCGGCTTGTAGATGACCGCCTTCTCGCGGCCTCCTCACATGCTATTTCCCCTGTGCACGAACATCCTTTGTATATCTCAGTGTGTCCAAATCTCCTCTTTATCTTAGGACCTTTAAAGAGATAATTGGGTAGAATAAAGTCTTTGGAGTTGGCCCTAATCCTGTCTGATTGGTGTCATTTACTGTAAGAGGACATACTTAGAGACATGAGAGATATGCATGTAGAGATAAAAGACCATGTGAAGAGGTGGCAAAACACCGGCCATTTGTAAGTCAGGGAGAGACCTTAGAGGAAGCTAACCCTGCTGGTACCTTGATCTTGGACTTCCAGCATCCAGAACTATGAGATAATAAACTTCTGTTTTCTAAGGTACCCAATCGGTGGTATTTTGGTATGGTGGCCCTAGCAAAGTAATACAGTAGCTAACACAAAATTGAAGAAGGAAAAGAAAGAGAACTGACACTCCCCGATATACTCTAAAGCTACAGCAATAAAGATGTGGTATTTTAGTGGCAGAATTTTCAAATAGACTGATGGAATATAATGGAGAGCCTGAAAATAGACACACACAATATGGTAAATGGATCTTTGATGAAAGAGCAAAGTCAATTAAATGGAGAAAAGAAGGGGTGCCTGGGTGGCTCAGTCAGCTGAGCATTGACTTTAGCTCAGGTCATCATCTCACAATTCATTGGTTTGAGCCCCACGACAGGCTCCAAGGTGACAGCTCAGAGCCTGCTTCGGATTCTGTCTACCTCTCTCTGCCCTTCCCCCACTTGTGTGCGCTCTCTCTCTCTTTCTCTCTCAAAAATAAATAAACATTAAAAAAATAGAGAAAAGAATAGTCTCCTCAACAAATGGTACTGGAACAACCACACACACACACACACACACACACACACACACATTCACAGACCTCACACTCTTCACAAAAACTAATCCAAAGTGGATCATAGATTTAAATATAACGTGCAAAGCTATGAAACTCCCAGAATATAACATAGCAAGTTCTCTAGATGACCTTGGGTTGGGTGATGACCTTTTAGCTACATCATGGAAGGCTTGAGCCTTGAATGAAGCGTTGGTGAATTGAATTTCATTAAAATTAAAACACGCTCTGTGAAAGAGCCTGTCAAAAGAAGGAGAAGACAAGCCACAGACTGGGAGAAAATATTTGCAAAAGATGTCCTGAGATGGGGCTGTTATCCAAAATATTCAAGAACTCTTAAAACTCAAAAATAAGAAAAGAAACTGCTGGATTTAAAAATGAGCAAAAGATTTGAACAGGAAGAAACAAATTTCAAAAGAGTACTTACTGTATATTCTAAGTATATGACATTCTGGAAAAGGTAAAACTAGGGAGACAGTAAAAGTAATCTGCGATTGCCAGGTTTTTGGGGAGTGAAGGACAGACCACAAGGGATGTTTACGGCAGTGAAACTTTTCTGTTCGATACTGTAACTCTGGATACGTTTCATTACACATTTGCAGAAAATCCATAGAACACCCAACACCAAAAGTGAATCCTAATATAAACAATGGACTTTGCTTGATAATGATGTGTCGTTCATCAACTGTAACAAATGTATCACCCTGATGTGGGCTGATGACGTAGGGGAGGCTGTGTGTGTTTGGGATCAGTGGGTTTGTGGATCATCTCTATACTCTCTTTTGATTTTCCTGTGAACCTAAGACAGCTGTAAAAAATAAAGTCTGCATATTTTTAAACACTACTTTCTTATTCCTCCAGTCCCCAATAACTTGAGAAATATAAAGAATATCAAAAATTAATTTAGAATCTTCTTCCAATTAAATATGCAAGTAACAAAGCGTGCGCACACACACACACACACACACACACAGAGTAGTATATTTATATAAAAGGGATTGGTCACTGCAACTGATCTGTGCGTCACTTTCATCGCTTATGAATATATTTTGAAAACCTATTAATAATAGTGGAGACCAGTGTAGAACACTTAATAAGGCTGAATATAATGTTGTTATTTAGATATATTCTATTTAATTTAACAATAGTCCACAGACTATATTTATGTTGATTCTCTTAACTGTTAAAAAATATATTTCATATCATGGTACAGTATTGCAAGAATGTCCCCAAGGCTAACTTCTGGTAATGGAATTGTTGGGTGAAAGGGCATGTATATATAAAATTGATAGGGCACCCAGGTGGCTCAGTCGGTTACACATCCCACATGGGCTCAGATCATGATCTCATGGTTTGTGGGTTCGAGCCCCGAGTCAGGCTCTGTGCTGACAGCTCAGAACCTGGAGCCTGCTTCGGATTCTGTGTCTCCCTCACTCTCTGCCCCTCCCCCACTCACGTTCTTTTTCTCTTTCTCTCTCTCTCCTTCAAAAGTAAATAAACATTAAAAAAATAATACAATAAAACTGTTAGATGTTGCCAAATCACACTCCAAAATATGCACTTCAAAGTTTGAACTTCAAGCATGAGAGACTGCCTGTATTTCAAAACCCTTGTTGCAATTAGTATTATCAATTATATTTGCTTTTCCAAGTTGATAGGTGTAAATGCTATCTGATTATATTTTTACTCATGTAATATATGTGAGGCTAAGCATCTTTACATTTACTAGTAGTTTGTCTTATTTTCTGTAAAATATGCACTTTATGACTGAAATATTTGCTTTTAGTCATTTTCAGAAGACTACTGTAATATTACACATAGTTTGTGCAGTTTACTTTGATTTTTCATTAAAAATTTTTTTAATGTTTTATTTATTTTTGAGAGAGAGAGATAGAGACAGCGTGAGCAAGGGAGGGTCAGACAGAGAGGGAGACACAGAATCCGAAGACAGTCTCCAGGTCCTGAGCTGTCAGCACAGAGCCCGACGCGGGGCTTGACCCCACCAACCATGAGATCATGACCTGAGCCAAAGTCAGACACTTAACCAACTGAGTCACCTAGGTGCCCCTGATTTTTCATTTTACCATATTTTTTCCATGGATTAGTTTTTAATTTTTAGGTCGTTTTCCCAATATTTTCTTTATAAATTCTGTGATTTTTCTTTTGCAATCCATGTTACAACATTTCTAAGGTTTTAGTTTTTACATCTATACACTTAATAGATCTCAAGTTTATGTTGAGACTGAAGCAGCCATCTAGATTTCCCCCCTCCACCACCAAAGTCAATGCCATTTTCGCGAAGCGAGGTTTTTAACTCATCCATGTTTCCCCACTGAATACAACGGCATCTTTATCCTATGTAACATATTTATATCTCTCTGGACAAATATTTGCTAGATTTTGGATATTGTTCCACTGAACCTATCCTTTCCCTCCCTCATTCTGAAAAATCATCATAGCAACTTTGTATATGTATTCCTCAAAAAATATCATTCTATAAAGTTTTCCCCAAAACATCTCATTGGGAAATTTCGATGGCACAGCTTTCACAGACTAATTTTAGAAGATAACATCTTTATAATATTGAGACTTTCCATCTAAGACTCAATTCTGACTATTTTTCTAAATCTTCTTTTATAATCCTCGGAAGAGTTTTAAAGTTTCCTTCACATAAACCCTGAATATTTCTCATTCCTTAAAAAAAAATCTTCTTCTTGGTATTGTAAATGGAATATATCCTTCATTAAATTTTCTGTTTATAGTTGGAATATAAGAAAAGTAATGATTTAATATGAATTTAGCAACTAGGGAATTTTCTGAGTTTTCTTTTTTATTTCAGTAGTGTTTTTGACAATTCCCACGAGTCCTAAGAGTATACAATCATACCATCTGAAAATAAAAGTAATTTAATGCCCTCTATTCTCACTTTTACAGCTGTTTTTCTCCTACATAAACTGCATTAGTCAACACTTTCACAGCCACAGTAGTAATGACAATTGACATCCTCTTGACTTTACTTTTTACTTAGAATGTACAAGGCATGATTTTTCAAGATGTGCCTCCACCCACCTACTTTTCCTTTCACATTGGGAAATGCTTATGGGGCAGATATATTATTAGGAACATCTCCAAGCATTGGGTAATTCTGCACTTTTTTCTTTCTCTTGTTTACACCTGTAAAAGGTTGTGTGTGAAGCTGTGTCATTCCATGTGTCGATTGTGGCTCATGCAGCAATATGGTACCTATTTTGGTTCCTATTTTCCAAGCTACACAGAGGGAGGCACTGACCCAACCTCTCTCTCTCTCTCTCATTTTATAGCAGAAATGCTATCCTGTGTGCCTATCAGGTGCCAGACACTTCACTGTGGAATTTATATTCACTGGCACATTTAATTCTCACAACAAACCTTAGAGAGAGTCATTAGTAGCCTTAATCTACTGATGAAGCCTTGAAAACAACTTGTTTTAAGTTCTGCAGCTAATTAGTAGCAGGGACAGGACTTGAAGCCACATCTCTCTGTCTCTAAGGTCCTCATTCTTACTGCCGCATTTCCTTGTGCCTCAAAAAAGTTGAAACCAAGGATGTATAAAGTTCTGGATGAATATGGAAGAAAGAGATCAATTCTGCCCGAAGAGGGTCAAAAAGTGACACTTCTGCTCCTAAGAGTCAGCACTGAAAGGGATGAACACAAAATTATTCTCCACCATCATCCAGGAAATACCCTCCCCACCCCACAGGGAAAGTAAGCACATCACAGCCTCAATGTAACCCTTGATTGATTTCCCTCTGGGGCCCAGGCAGTTCCTCATGTTATAGCTTGCTCAATTATTTTCAAGTCCAAGCTTACTTGCCTTAAGAGTGGGTACATGCTCAACAAGGTTCTTTAGGGAGAGAATAAAAAACCAGAAAACACACAAAAAAACTTGTTTTTACCTGAGGAAACTTAATTCAAGTTTTGAACTCATTTCTTCTTTCAAGCAGTTTCTATTGTAAACCCAATTCTGCGGTGGGATTTATTGAAGCACAGAACAGAAAAGATGTTTGCTCAGAAGTAACTCAGGGATACAACGTGGATTAGAACTTGGGAAAAATAATAAATCATAAAGCTACTGAGTCGTGAAACTCCTGAGCCATACTTGAAAGTAGACTGAGATCTAAACAGGCGAGCTGTTGTTAAATGCACATGGATATGTCAAGAATTATATCTGAAATACTTCCTGTCTCAGCAGTTTTATTTAGCGTCTAATTTTTCTCTTAACTCTCTTTAACCCTATTAAAGGAAACATTAGTATCTTCTTTCACTCTTTTATAGATGAATAAATAAAGAATAATTGGATTTCTAGGAGTCATTTGGGATAACTGAAGGCCTATAATTAGAATGGATAATTCCTGATCAAAGCGTCCTTTAATTCCTTGGTTGAGGGTGGCATTTTATCACGCCTTATTATGAGGATACTGTGAATCTGAGGTTCATCATGGACATGTTCCTCTTTTTTTGGTTATCATCCAGCCTCCGGGTCTTCTGCTCATCTAAGACTACCTACTTTCACAGGGGGTCAAGTCAAAAGCCCCACCTCAAAGGTAAGAGAACCTCACCTATAACACCTACAAAAGGTGACATAATCAATTGTTAATTTACTGGCAAGAAAATCCAGAGGTTATTTATGAAGCATTTCTGCAGTCCTGGCCTAAGTACAGCCTTGTGCCCTTAAAGGGAAGTCGGGCACATGTCCCTCTCTCATAGAACATGTACTCTAATGCAGAGACAAACGTTATACAGAAATACAACTAGAGAACTATCAACATAGAACAATGGGAGTATAAACATGTCATAAAGGGTGTCATATGGGGCTAAGCTAGGAGAAGACATCAAGGTGTCTACCCTTGTAGTTACAAAGAATATCTGCGATGTTGGGGATTGCCTCTCTATAACATCATGTATTTTTATTTATTTTATGTTTTTCCAGGAAGAGTCAAACTCTGAATGACCAGCGTATTGATCTCTTACTTTTCGATCACAAGTTTGAGTCTTCTGAATAATGGAAAAACAAGATACACATATGCATCTCCTTTATTCCAGAGAAGAATGTTATATGTCAAATTGTTTAAGTTCTCTCCTTGGGAGACTGTTACGGAAATAGCAAAAGATGCCCAAAGACATGGTTTAGGCTATGGATTTTATGGACCAACAAAGTATATAGACACATACCAATGTGGGGACCTTGGTGTACACTCTCAGTGGAAAGTGAAGGTTTCCCGGATTCTCAAAGTCCTCTCCCGAGTGGCCAATGATTCCATCCTTGTAGAAAGAAGTTCTGACTACAGTAGAACCATCACTTTCCCATTCAGATGCATCCAGAAGATGCATAATCTTCTGGAAACTCTGGCTAAGCATCTTTGAACTCAGTAGATTCTAGTGACTGTGAAAAACATCTGCAGAAAACTTACTTCTGGGTGAGTCAAAGGTCAGTTTCTGGACAGACCTTGCCTTTTCCATCTCTTTTCAGGACCAAGCCCCAAGCCTACCAATGGTCTGAATTCCTACAGGAACAAAACTAATTTCTTGTTTTTTCTTTCAATTTTTATTCACCCCCTTCCCATTCCTTTATGTATTTTTAATCATATTTTACTAAATGCAATCTTTTAAAGAGCATTAAGTCTTATTACAAAAATGTCTGGTAAGAATAACATAGGAAATTAGACCAGGATATTAGTCTGAGAACACATGCCTATATCTTTTACTTCCCTAGAGAAAATGTAAAAAAGAATTGTATTAGAGCAAACGAAACTATAACATTAGCAGTAAACAGTAGTTTCCTTGGTGAATCAAACTTATTGAAGAATTTATGGAAGTAAAATACAGAAAGAGTCAGTTCGACAAGAGGAGACCACAGACCAAAGGACACAAACAAAAGGACAGGTATAAAAAGCAAAAACATTCCTAAGACTTCTTGACATCAGAAGTAAAAGATAAAATAAGGAGAAATGTGTGTTGAGACTACCTACCAAGGTGATTTTAGGTCAAACTACGTTCATATAGGTTAATCTTTCCCACTTTGGTGATGGAAACAGGTTGACCTTTTCCACTTTGGGCAGTGAGGTGGGTGATTGTGTTGGAGAGGCAAAGGGATGGGTGGTCCCATCCAGAAATCACAGAGAATGTGCTCTCTCCAAATACCAGCCATTGGGGAATCACACAAATAAACCCCACCCACACCAGCCCCGTGATCACTGCAAAAGGCTAGAGCATATAAATGTAAGTGGAATCCCAGAATTAAAGATTTTAAAAATTCAGAGAGCACCAGACATTTGAAGAAAATAAACAGTATGGCATAAGGGAATAAAAATATAAATGAATAATATTTATTTAAAAGTGAATATTTAATAAGCTAATACACAAAAAATTAGATTTACCATAGAAAATATTGATAGGAAAAGGCTTATGAAGCAAAACATAAATCTTGAAGCCATAGGGGGAAATATTATTAAGTTTAATTACATAAAAGTAATAATATTCTTTTTAATACAAGCACCATTAAAAATATTGAAATAAAATTGACAGGTGGAAAAAATAATTGCAACACATATAACAAAGAATTCAAATGAAGACTATCAAGAAATTCTACAAATGAATAAGAAATTAAAAAAAACGAAACCACTGGTGAAGTAGCTAATAACTTTAAGAAAAAGACACAGCCTCATAAATTATCAGGGAAATAAAAATTAAAATGATGATATAATATTTTTCACCCCTTAGACTGGCAATAAGGACAAGCAGAAATTTGGTTTTTTTGCTTGTTTAGCTCCTGATTCAAGGACATCTCTGTCAAAACACTATCCAATACAAACTAAAGAGAAGTCAGTGATGTCGAGTGACAAGGAATACAGTCTCTGCAAAAAATAGTTGACAAAAGTCATTTAAATGGTTGACTACAGCCTTCAACAATCCATTCTTCTTCAAGAAGATATAGCAATTGTATATATATACAACTGATCCCTAAACAACTGAGCCCTAAAATACATGAAGAAAACACTGATACACTTAGAATTTAGAAATAAGTATTTCTAAAATAATATTTAGAGACTTCAGTAACATCACTTTCAATAATGGATAGATGTTCTCAACAGAAAATCAATAAGGGAATAGTAGACTTGACACAATCATAACCACTAGACTTGACAGACACGTACAGAACACTCCCCTCAACAACAGCAGAGTTGAACACATTCTCAAGTGCACATGGAACATTATCCAGGATAAACCTTATGTTAGGTCATAAAACAAATCTAAATACATTTTGAAAGATTGAAATTATATAAATATCTTTCCTTACTGCAATGAATAAAGCTAAGAACCATAACTGAAGGAAAACTGGAAAACAATCATATGTATGTAAATATTATACAATGCACTCTTTTTTTAGAGAGAGAGAGACTGGGGGAGCCATTGGGGGTTGGTGGGGAGAGAAAGAGAGAGAGAGAGAAAGAGAGAGAGAGAGAATCTTAATCAGGCTCCATGCCCAGTGCAGAGCCCTTCTTGGGGCTTGATCCCACAGCCCTGAGATCATGACCTGAGCTGAAATCAAGAGTCAGATGCTCAACCAACTGAGCCACCCAGATGCCCCTACACAATATACTCTTAACCAGCAGTTCAAAGAAGAAATTCAAAGGAAATTAGAGAATACTTTGAGATAAATGGAAATGAAACATAGCAATACTTATGACATGCAGCAAAGGCAAAGCTCAGATGGAAATTCCTAGCTGTAAATGCCTACGTTAAAAAAGATCTCAGGGCCACCTGGGTGGCTCCGTCAGTTAAATGGCTGACTCTTGATTTTGGCTCAGGTCATGATCTCACAGTCTTGAGATCGAGCCCTGTGTTGGGCTCTGTGCTGAACATAAAGCCTGCTTGAGATTCTCTCTCTCCCTCTCTCTCTCTGTGCCTCTCCTCCCAAATAAATACACACTTAAAAAAGATCTCAAATCAATAGCCTGATTTTACATCTTGAGGAATCAGAAGAAGTGCAAACTAAACTCACAGCTAGCAGATGGGCAGACACAGTCAGGATTAGAATGGAAATAAATAACATAGAAAAGCAATAGAGATCACATAACAAAACCAACTGTGGAGTCTTTGAAAAACCTCAGCAATTTGACAAATGCAAACAAACCACTTTGCACCTAGTAAGATGGCTACAATTAAAACACGGAAATTGAATGTTCGTCAGGATGTGGAGAAATTGTAACCCTCTCCTTTGCTTTTGGGAATGTGAAATGATGCAGCCACTCTGGAAAAGAGTATAGCCATGCCTCAAAAAGTTTAACATAGAATTACCGTATGACCCAGAAATTATGCTCCTAAGTATACACCCACAGAATTGAAATCAGGGATTCAAGGGGCACCTGCGTGGCTGCGTCAGTTGACCCTCCGACATCAGCTCAGGGCATGATCTCGTGGTTCGTGGGTTCCGGCCCCAGGTTAGGCTCTGCGCTGACAGCTTGAGCTGGGAGCCTGCTTCAGGTGCTGTGTCTCCCTCTCTCTCTCTGCCCTTCACCTGCTCTCTCTCTCTCTCTTTCTCTCTCTCTCTCTCTCTCAAAAATAAATAAACATTTTTTTAAAAAATCAGGAACTCAAGAAGCATGCGAATATTCATTGCGGTGCTATTCACAATAGCCAAAAAGTGAAACAACCCAGCCCATCTACAAAGGAGTAGATAAACAAAATGTGGTATATACACACAATGGAATATTATTCAGTCATAACAAGAAATGAAGTTCTGATAAATGCCACAAAACAAGGAATCTTGTCATAAGCCAGACACAGAAGAATAAATATACAATTGGCTTATATAAAATACCTAGAAAGAATGAATTGATACAGAGAGAAGTAGACTAGAGGTTACCAGGCATCGGGGTGAGGTGAGAACACGCAGTTGTGCTTCATAGTTACAGACCTTCTATTTGGGGTAATGAAAAGTTTTAGAAACATATTAACAACAGACGTCCAACATTATAAATGTAATTAATGCCATTAAACTATACATTTAAAATGGTTAAAATGGCAAATATTATGGTTTGTACATATGTTGTATATATACAGAAACAATAAAAATTGAGGAAAAAACAATAAAAATTGAGGAAAAAACAATGTGATGAGGGGAGGAAATCAACACTCATAGGTAGGAATATAAATTGATACTTTCTGGAGGACAATTTGACTGTATCAAAATTTTAAATATTTGTGGATGGACAAAATATATTTTAAAAATTGATTTGTAGGATCTGAAACCCACCAAGTCACTTCCCACTGAAAAAGCACAGTCTTGAGTGGGAAAGTCAGTGGCTCATTACAACCTCTTCCTTTCTGTTGGTGGGATTGAGGTGGCAAGGAAGGGGGATAACCCTTCTTCTAAGGACTCGAAAATTACCTTATTCTAAAGGTAACTTTACCTTATTCTAAAGGTAAAGTATGGCATGTAGGAATTTTGTTTCTCTCTTAACTCATTGCACCCCAGGAATAAGACATATTCTCCATGGGCACCTGGGTGGTTCGGTCAGTTAAATGTCTGACTCTTGATTTCAGCTCAGGTCATGATCTCACAGTCGTCAGATAGAGCCCTGCATTGGGCTCCGTGCTTGGCATGGAGCCTGCTTAACACTCTCTTTCTCTCTCTCTCAAAAACAAAACAAAACAAAACAAAACAAAACAGACATAACAAAACCATATTCTCCAAAGGCGTCCTAGGGCAAAGTATACAAATGGAGTCAGCTAACAGTTGCAATATGACTAAAAACCATGAAGTGGGAACTTAACTTTGGTTGACTGCTTTGTTTTTTAGCATAAAATACTTGACAGTGGAAAGGTAGTCTTATTTTTATCTGACCTTGTAGAAGTAGTTTTCATTTACCTGTCACCTGTATTCTAATAAATTGGAAACTCCCAATGACAATGTACAGGGAGAAAAACAAAATTTTGAAACACAACAGAACCCACACTGAAATCTAAAGAGAGACAGTCAAAGTTGAAGAAGAAAGAAATAGAGGGATTCAAGAGACTGAATATCCTCTGGGAAAGAAACAAAAGAGGGAGCAATCTAGAAACCTGGGGAGGATGTTTGAACAACCCAAGGGTCCAAAAAAGCCTTCAGGGTCCATCTACGGTAGGACCAGATCAACATGTACACATTTGACTATTTGTGTCAGTTATTTTTTTTCCTGAGTATAAACCATCTCAAAACATAGTGACCTAAAACAAGAGTCTACTATGTAGTTTGTGTCTCAGTGGATTAGTGGTTTGGCCTGGTCTCATCTGCATTACTTACATATCTTTGCTCAGCAGCTAGGTCTTCTGGGGTGCTGAACGGACTCACATGGCCCAGTTGAGATGACTGGTGTATGTGGTCTCTCATCTTCCAGTGTGCTAGCTCATGACAGTTCACAGAACAGTTGGGCAACTTCCCAAGAGGAAGAGCAGAAGAATCCAAGTCCTTTGAGACCTGGGCTTAGGACAAGCACAGAATGACTTCTCACTGCCTTTTATTGATGACGAAAATTCCAAATTCAACCAAGACTGAAAGGGTGGGGAAATCGACTTCACCACCGGTTGAGAGAAGCTGCAAAATCACCTAACAAAGGGATGTTGGTGCAGGACGGGAGTAAGTGTAGCCGTGTTTGCATTCAGTATACCACCTCATGTCCTTAGGCAATCAAGAAACAGAAACTAAATTTCAAGCCTGTATGTAAGATGGCCCTGGGATCTATGATAAAAAAAAAAATGTGGTTTTTGTTCATTCCTTTCTTTCCTTTTGGTGAGAATATGAATGTTCTCTCTGCAAATTTTCTCTATGCACCTATGAAGGCGGGGGTGGGGGTGGGAATTATATTCTCAGATTTACAGAAAGTGTATGTTTCTTCTTCTTAATTTATCCCAAGCAGCTATGGCTTTGGAGCTCAGGCTTCAGAAATAATGGTCCAGCTATTGCCTTTTAGTGATTCAGAGTCTACTGAGAGCCCCAGATGTTAAATGTGCCTGGGAAACAGAGATGAAGCATTCTCCTTTAGTAAGGGGATGATTTGATTTAGGATTTTATGTATTAGGAGGACTTTGCCAGACTATGAAAGTCAGGAGAGATAGTCCAGGTAGAGAGGACACCATGGCTAAAGATAAGGAGGTTGAGTACATTCAGCAAAGCATAGGTGATTACAGGTTCAGCTAGAAGAGTGCTGGGTCTTGGCTGTAGATTCTCACGTGCAGGAAAAGCATCAGTGTAGGCTCCCACAACTCAGTCTGATCACCTGTGTTATTGATGGCATAGTTGATGTCTAAGACTACATTTAAAGCTGTATTTAAAACTCTCAATTCTATCAGAACACCATCACATTTCTATGAAGTCGGTTATCTGATTGTCACATTGTTCTAGTCATGTATTCAGTACGTTCTGCAGCAGAATGGGAATGTTGTTTGCTTTAAAATTGCCTCTCAATAGCAGACACCCCAAAATTGAATTATCAGCCTTGAGTTGAGAATGATACCTTTTTTTATAGCACGTCCCACACTGTCACTTCACGTCAGAGAAGTTTTCTCCAGAGACTTGTTTTTGGTGTAAAATTGGATCCTGGCGCAGTCTTGATTCTTATTGACAAGCTTCCTTGTTTACTGTTGTTCATCCTTAAGATGTTGCCTCGTTAAAGACTGAAAGGTTAACAACTGAACCCTGTTTGCCTTGAGTAAATCGTACTCAATTTTCTGGAGCTCCCTGCAAACAATCTGCTCCAAAAGAGCTAATTAGGGCTGAGACTACAAAATGAAGAGGCTGGGCAGCCCCGTTTTACATCATCTTGATTGCAGGCTTCTTTTCCTCCTTCACATCAACAAAGTCATTCTCTGCAAGTCAATCTCCTTTTTTTTTTCTCAGAAGGAAGATGTGTGCTGAAGATAGGCATCTATGCACTGTGGCATTCTAATGGCAGTTATGGCCATTAGTAATGGCAGAATGTGGGTCATAAAATATATGAAAAAACTTGTCAGTTTCCTAGAGCTGTGTTAATAGTCACTAGCGGGCTTGTAATGGTGCCGGGACTGTCATTCATGTGATTAGGGACTGCAGAGTGGTGTTTCTAAGTGCAGCTCAATTGCAAACATTCCGCTTTCTCTCTCTCTGTGTCTCTGTCTCTGTCTCTGTCTCTGACTCTCTCTCTGTCTCTCTCCCTCTCTCCCTCCATCCCTGGTGTGTGTGTGTGTGTGTGTGTGTGTGTGTGTGTGTTTGGGAAGGAATGGAGGTCCTTGTCAATTGATAAAAGTAGTTCTTACCCCATGCGTCAGTTAGATTTTGCAGTAGAACAAACCACCCAAAACATTTGGCTTCACACAAGACTTGATTAATGCTCTTATGGTTATGAGGTGACTGGAGAATTCTGCTGATCTGAGTCTGGCTCAGCTGGTCTAAGCTGGGCGCATTCACTAGTCCGAGTCAACTACTGGATCTCGTGGAGACTGGGCTCAGCTTGAATGGCTAATCTCCCACCCATATGGTGTTTCCTCCTCCTGCAGGCTAGCCTGAGCTCATTAGCATGTTGGCTCCGCGGGTGTCCAAGGGGGTGAACAGAAGCCCACAGATCTTCTTGGCCTAGACTTGGAACTGGCAAGGCATTCCATCCACCACATTCTCTTGGCCGAGGCACACTCCAGAGCCAGGCCAGACTTAAGCAGTAGGAGAATAGATGTCATCTCTTGAGGAGTTACAAAGTCACGGAAAAAGGGCACAGATATTTTTAAAAAGAAGAAGAGTTTGCCTCAGTTTTGGAATGGATCACAAGTCATAAGGGATCAATAGCTTAATTACAACCAAACTCTCAAGCCAAAACAAAGGATGTGTTCTTTAGTTATTTTTATAAGAGGGTGAGGTGGGGTTCTGTCATCATATGAAGTAAGGCAGGTTGACTTTCCATCCCTTTCTGCAACTTGTTCTTTTTTTTTAATGTTTATTTATTTTTGAGAGAGAGAGAGAGAATGAGCAGGGAAGGGACAGACAGAGAGGGAGACACAGAATCTGAAGCAGGCTCCAAGCTCTGACCTGTCAGCACACAGCCTGACACGGGGCTCGAACCCACAAACCGCAAGATCATGACCTGAGTTGAAGTCGGATGCTCAACTGACTGAGCCACCCAGGCACCCCAACTTGTTCTTTTGTAGTTTGGTAAGCTCTTTGATAAATTCTTCAGTGTACCAAATTGAGACAGATACCTTTAGGAAGTGTGGATAAAGAGATTCTCTATCCTACAGACTTAATAAGAAAATTTCTTTCATATTCCATCAGGCACAGGAACAGCTCAAGAAAGCAAGTAAGGACAGTTATGTGAGGTAAGGCATGTGAATGAGCAGCCACACAGAGATGACTGGTTCTCTGCCTCTACAAGCCGGTATAAGATAAAGAAGCAGTGGGGCCCCAAGACCTTTGGTGCGAGGGATTCCAAAAGAGTGTATAAGAACAGCTGAAACCTGATGTCACGGAATAACTTTGACCAAATTCTAGGAAACTTAACACTTGATATTTAGAATATCTAAAGGATTATAGGTTGGGTTCCACTAACAAATAAGGAAGGAGATCTTCATTCATGGTAGTTTTTGAAAACATCATCCTGGCAAAATGGGGAAAAAATAGTACACCGGATTTAGAGTCTAATGGGTGTGTCTGATCATTTTCAATTCCATGGAACACACAATATCACTCCACCTAGATAGAAGGCCTGGGGCAGCCATCTGACAGTTCTGAAAGGTAAACAATAGGAGCCAAATTGAAGAAGAAGACCATATCTCAAAGTACCGCTGATCTTGCAACTATTTTACCATCCCTGCCCCCACTCTGGTATTCCTTGGCCTGGATTCAAAGCAGCCCCAACTGCAGAACTGGTCTTCAACATGAATGGAAAGGGCTCCAAGAGAAGCCCTCTAGTTCTTGCTGAAGGACCAGGAAAGGGGATTCTAGTGCTCTGTGTGGATGAAGTACCCATTATTCCTTTTTAAAAAATGAATATGTATTTTTTCCATTCTCTCATACCCCAGCAAGAATCCTGCTGTGGTCGCTGTGGTGGTAAGGTTCAGTGGCAGCGGAAGACTGCAGACAGGTAAAGTGATGAGGCACAGGAAAGCTCGTCAGTAATATGAGAGTCTATGGTTCCAACAGTGGTTCCAACCCCATTTGTTGTTTTTCCTCTCTCTGGCCTCTCACCACATGGTCGTAGAAGAGACTGCAAGCAGGAGGACTCCAGCAGGATAAGCATAGCCCCAGATTTCTGGCTATGACTGAAGAAAAGAGCCCCGGAGAAAACATCAAGGAGGGCATGGAGAGGCAGGAGCTAGGGAAGCAAATGGTGAAGTTGTTTAAAAACTCTGAGCTCATCACCGGGGCGCCTGGGTGGCTCAGTTGGTTAAGCGTCCGACTTCAGCTCAGGTCATGATCTCACAGTTCGTGGGTTTGAGCCCCGCATCCGGCTCTGTGCTGACAGCTCAGGGCCTGGAGCCTCCTTCGGATTCTGTGTCTCCCTCTCTCTCTGCCCCTCCCCCATTCATGCTCTGTTTCTCTCTGTCTCAATAATAAATAAACATTAAAAAAAATTAAAAAAAAAACTCTTAAGCTCATCACCAAGCTGCAGCATGTCTGGATCTAGTTCCAAATGGCAAGCCAATGCCTTTGGGAACTGACCCAGATCAAAGCCACAAGTCAAGTCCCAGACTGGCAAGTGGGGACACCATCCTAGGATAGATCCAAAAGACATCAAACATAAAAAAACAACAACAAATCTTTCTTCCTAACTTCTAAGTTTTTGATTTGGACAGTAACCACTCCATCTCTGTGGGTTTTCATCTTTCACCAAGGAAGTGTTTTCCCCATACTGCGAACTTTCAGATCGCTTTGTAAATTATAACCAGTATCAACTAGAAGTTTTCTATTGTTATAAATCATTGTGGCCCAGGAGGAAAAAAAAAACAAAGAGCTCTACGAAGGGAAGCAATGTTGAAAACACACTGGAGGCTAGTCCAAACTTGTGGCGTGAACTCTAGCAGGCACATTTCCTACTTTAGAACAAGTCCGTGTTCTTCATAGGACTTAAATGAAACTTACAGTCTTATGATATAATATTTGAAATGTTCAGAATACAAACCAAAATTACTTATTACAGGAAGAACCAGGAAAAAAATCTCAACTTGCATGGAAAAAGTCCATTAGCAGATGACAAGAAGAAAATGATGAAAATGTTGAAATTATTTGACAAAGACACCAAAGCATCTACTATAAAAAATGTCCAAAGAAGTAGCAGTAAATACTCTTTAAACAAAAATAAAGATAGAAAATCTAAATATATGTGTGTGTGTGTGTGTGTGTATATATATATACATACATATGTATGTATATGTATATACATACATATATATGCTTTATATATATGTATATATATAAAGCACCACCAAATGGACATTTTGGAACTGAAAAATACAATAGTCTAAAGAAAAAGTTCACAGAACAATCCCAAAGGCATGATGGAAATGACAGAGGAATGAGACAGTGAACTTAAAAATAGACAACAAAGAAATATCCAACACGACCAAATTAGATAAAGATTAGAAAAAACCGAACAGAATCTCAGGAACCTTCATTCATTGGTCAAATATTGATGTCACTGGTGACCCAGAAAGGGAGAAGAAAATGGACAGTTTAGAGAAAAACGATTTGAGGAAATAATGGCTCAGGTTCTCATAAATATTTGAAAGATATAAACCTAGAGATTCAAGAGGATCAGCAAACTTTAAGCAGAAACAATGCAAAGAAATCAATATCCAGATATGTACTAAAAAAATGGCTGAAGGTCAGAGACAAAGAAAAATTCTAGAAATAAGCCAGAAAAAGAAGGATGCTTGAGTCACAGGGAAATCATGACTCCAATGACTGCTGAACTCTCATGGAAAATGAAGTTCGAAACACAGTCAAACAACATTTTTAAGATGTTGAAAGTAAAGGATAGCTGACCTACAATGTTATATCCCGGGGAAATGTTCTTTGGGAATAAAATAATGCATTCTCAGGTGAAGGAAAGCCAAAAGAATGCATTGCCATAGACCTACCCTAAAAAGGATGACTAAAGGGATTTCCTCAGTGGGAAGGTCAATGACATCCATATTATGGATGCTGAAAACAAAACTATAAAATTGTCTGATGGAATTTTTTAATGAAAGTAGAAGTAACACATGAGAAACTACGAACTAAATAGTGAAAGGTGAGGGAACTATATGGTGGTAAGCTTTCTGCCTTCCACTGGAAGTGATTTTAAGCAGATTATACAAAGCCATTAAGCTTAGGTAAAGAACAACCACTAAAAAACAAAAGAGAGCAAAATAATTCTTATGCAAGGAAATCCATATAAAAAGATAACAGCTACATTAGCATTTAATAATAAATGTGTTCAAATAAGAAAACAGTGCTCCAAAAGAAAACAGGAAAGGAAAGCCGAGGCATGAAAAAAAAGAGGAGTAACAAACAGAAAACAAATAATAACATGGCAGATCTAAATACAAACATAGCAATAAATATGTATAATATAAATGTTCTAAGCACAATTAAAAGACAGATTGTTAGAATAAATTTAAAAATAGATCGCCTTAAGTATAGGCTACCGAAAAAGTCACTCCAGATAAACAAGGAGATTAAGAGAAAATAAAGGGGAAAAAAGATAGACCATGCAAACATTTATCCAAAGAAAGATGGGGTGGATATACTAATATCAAATAAGAAAACATGAGAGCATAAACATTTACCAGGGATAAAGAAGGATATTACATAATAATGAGTCAGTTCATCAAAAAACAGTTAACAATCCTAAGTGTGTATGTGCCTAACAACAGACTCTCTTCTCTCCATTAAATTGCTTTTGCGTGTTCATAAAAACAAACAAAATGCATAGACACAAAAACACTGGCCACACCAAGTGCTGATAAGGATGTGATGTAATTGAGTTGCACATATTGCTGATAGCAATGAAAAGTAGCCCAGCAATTGTAGAAAATAATTTGGAAATTTCTTTAAAAAAAATTTTTTAATGTTTATTCTTGAGAGAGAGAGAGAGAGAGAGAGCGTGAGCGGGACAGAGCAGGGGAAGGGCAGAGAGAGAGAGGGAGACAGAATCCGAAGGAGGCTCAAGGCTCCAAGCTGTCAACACAGAGCCTACCGCGAGGCTCGAACTCACAAATCATGAGATCATGACCTCAGCCGAAGTCAGACACTTAACCAACAGAGCCACCCAGGTGTCCCTGGAAATTTCTTATAAAATTAAATATACACCACCATCTAGCATAAAATAAAATCAAGTAATGCCTATATATGCATATATATACACATATATATATACATACACATTTACCATATGATCTAGCAATTCTACTCCTGGGTATTTGCTTTAAAGAAGTAACTTATTTTCTTTTTTTTTTTAATGTTTATTTTTGAGAGAGAGAGTGCACACACAAGGATGGGAGGGGCAGAGAGAGAGAGAGAGAGAGACAGAGTCTCAGCAGAGAGCTAATGTGGGGCTCCAACTCACAAACTGTGAGATCATGACCTGAGCCAAAGTCTGATGCCTAACCGACTGAGCCACCCAGGCACCCCAGAAGTAACCTATTTTCATACCAATACCTGTCCAGAAATGGTTATGGCACCTCTGTTCATGAGTGTCCCAAACTGGAAACAACCCAGATGTTCTTTTACATATAAATTGTTAAACAAACCATTGTATGCCCATTCAATGGGATACTACCCAGGCAAAAATAAGCTATTGGTAAATAGCTTTGGATGGATGTCAAAGAAGTCAGTCTCAAAAAGTTATAGATTGGGGGCGCCTAGGTGGCTCAGTCAGTTAAGCATCCAATTTTGGCACAGGTCATGATCTCCAGTTTGTGAGTTCGAGCCCCGCATTGGGCTCTGTGCTGACAGCTCAGAGCCCGGAGCCTGCTTCAGATTCTGTGTCTCCCCCTCTCTGCCCCTCCCATGCTCATGCTCTGTCTGTTTCTGTCTCTCAATAATAAATAAACATTAAAAAAAATTTAAGTTATATATTGTATGAATCCATTTCTCTGACATTTTTGAAAAGACAAAATCATAGTGACATAGCGATGAAGAATAGATCAGTGCTGCCAGAAGTTGAGGGTGGCGAGAAAGTTTTACCAGAAAAGAAGAGTAGAAGGGAAGTAAGTGTCGGATAATGATGCCCTGTATCTGATTGTAGTGGTGTTTACATAAGTAACATATGAGTGTGTCAAAATTACTAGAACTGTATACCAAAAGTCAATTTTATTGTAAGTCCATTTAAAAATAATATTTAAATATACATGCATGCTTATATATTGCATGTCATTGCAAGATGATTTCTCATTAATTATTATCCTTCGTATTTTAATACGGTGTTACTAGATTTATGTCCTGGCTTGTCAACACGAATCTTGAATTTTTCTTCTCGTTTTTCCCTATATAGGCCAATCTGCAATCAGACTGGTTCTTTCAGAAAAACTAAATTCTAAGAATAGGTCAAGATAATGGAAGATTAGGAAGATACTCAGAAATGGAGTATGAATGAGACAATACCTAACTCCCTTGAGATCAGTGTCTCGCACAGAATAGTATCTCCATGAGCCAGAGACCATGAGGGTTTTCCCTGTACATTTCTATATATAACCCTCCAACTCTTCCAACTTGGCATGGTGGATATTGAAGACCTATTTTTACAGAGGAAGAATCGCGAGGCTCAGAGATGAGCAGGCGTAAACAGAAAGCAAGACCAGAGCAGAGATTCAAACACAGGCCTTTCTAACCCCAATGTCTTAGCTCCTTTTTTTTTTTTTTAAAGAACTTCTATCCCTGTTTTAGTCCAACAATGTGATACATATTTTGTTTTAATTCTGTACAACGTTCTGGGCATTTTCTGGGAGATGATGGTGAATATTCAGAGGGATGGTGGCTATTTGGACATGTGGGAGAAATCAATGCCCGCCCCTCTACTGCCCAGTGTGGAGGAGGGGCATTGAGTGCAGGGGAGGGGTCTGCATATAATACTCTAGAGCAGCAAATTGATTGATTCCAGACCTAGGACCAGTTGTTTTTACCAACCACATCGGAGTATGAACTTAAGAAATCTCCGAGGAGGTGATCTGCTCAGGCCCTCTTGGAAACTGAGCCAAGATTCAATCTAAGTGCTCTACTGGACAGATGACAAAAGGCTTTTCTGAAATAAATCTTTCCACTTTTCTTTTTGTAAGACTCACCACCACTAGGGACCCTCCAAAGCAGAATAAAGCTGTCCATATATTACCTCAGGAAACCAGCACCACAAACAACATCAGAATAGTCTAGTTCTAACAGACACTGACCCACTGCACGCCCATTTTCTTGACTATAAAGTAATATATGTTCGAAATAGAACCTCTGAAAAGACTGAACATAAGCCAAAAAAAAAAAAGGTTGGTTTTCTTCCTACAACTTAGAGATATTTTCTTTCAGAAATTTTATACAATTTTACCAAATTGTGATTATGTGATAGAAACTGTCATCCTCGCTTAATTACTTAACATACACTGCAGCGTATTCCCACACCATTAAGCAGCCTCAAAGACTGGAGTTTTCTTCAATGACTTTGTAGTATTTCATCATGTGATTACATGCTAATTTAGTTTTAGTTTTTCTTGGTTACTCATTGTTCAATGTTAGGATTCAATTACTAGAAATAGCAGTCTGGATAATGGTGTTGTTCATAATATTGTGTGGCTCACTTTCTAGTGACAAATTGGTGTAAGTGGGATTGCTCAGATGTTGGTACCTTTAACCAAATTGTCTGTCAGGACCTTTTGTCAATTCACAGCCCAACAAGCATGGTTACAAGAGAATAAATATTTTCCTAACCTCTGGTCAAGGATAGATATTGTACATTAATATGGATTTTTTCTTTTTCTTTTTTTTTAATTTTTTATGTTAATTTTTGAGAGAGAGAAAGAGAGAGCGAGCTGGGGAAGGACAGAGAGAGAGGAAGACACAGAATCTGAAGCCGGTTCCAGGCTTCGAGATGTCAGCACAGAGCCGGACGCAGGGCTCAAACTCATGGACTGCAGGATCATGACCTGATCTGAAGCCAGATTCTTAACCAACTGAGCCACCCAGGCACCCCGGGTTTTTTCTAATAGTACAGCAATGACCACTGTTTTTAGAATTAGTAAGATTTATCATATGATTACATTTACTGGACTATCATCTACCATTTAACTGAAGTTGAAACATTATATTTTTTTTTGCTATGTTTTGGTTTTATTTTTCTATTTAATTAATTTTCCCAATGGGCAATTTTCACGAAAATACTTTTGTAGACAATGAAAGCTTTCTCACCCTACCTTTCAATCCTATACTTCTCAGCTTGACACTCAGAGCCTGTGTATATATTTCAAGATATTTTTATCTACATATTAGCAAAAAGAACTTTATCTCTATTTATCATATTTTCTTTATTATAATCACTGTTTCACTTAATATTCTTGTATCTAAATCATTCAATACACATACAAAGAATCTAATTTCTCAGAATTGAATTGCTGGATTACATGATATGTTCATTTTTAATTTCAATGGATAATGCCAAAAAAATTCCCATAGAAATTACACTAATTCATATTCCCACAAACAGTGTATGGAAATACCTGCTTCCCTATATCCTATTGACACAATGTGTTATCAAACCTTAAATAAAAATCTTTCTTTTTTTTTAATGTGTAATCATTTTTGAGAGAAAGAGAGAGACAGAACACAAGCAGAGGAAGGGCAGAGAGAGAGGGAGAAGTCTAACCAAAAGCAGGCTCCAGGCTCTGAGCTGTCAGCACAGAGCCCAATGGGGGGCTCAAACTCACCTACTGTGAGATCATGACCTGAGCCGAAGTCAGATGCATAACCAACTGACCCACCCAGGAGCCCCCCCAGAAAAATCTTTCTGAACCTGATTGGTAAAAAGGATGCATTCTTGTAGTTTTCACTTGCATTTTTATCCTAGGACAGAAACTGATCAACCTCTCGTACATGTAAGAACCATTTCTATCTTGCTTTTGTAACACGGCGTATCTATTCAAATTCTAGTCTTATTTTCTGTCGGGTAGTTGTTCTCTTAGTGATTTCTAGAAGCTCTCTATACCCTAGGAGCTCAGTCCTTTGTTGGGATGTGCAAATGCTTTCTAATTTGACATTTATCTTCTGACCTTATTTAGCATGTTTTCTTTTTGTAGTCAATATCATCATTCATTTCCATATTGATTTCTGATGTATGAGTCATAGTTAAAAAGGACTCTATTCTGAAATTATAAAATAATTTGTGTATGTTCACATCGAATAACATTATCGCTTTATTTTTGTGTTTAAATTTTGGGGATTTTTATTGAAGAATAAAATATATATACATAAATGCATGAAAACCATTGAATATAAAGCTGACTGAATTTGTACAAACAGAATACACCTGTGTAATCAGCACCCAGATCAAGAAATAGGATGTTAACAAGACATGAGAAGCACCCCCCACAGACCTGCCTGGATCACAAGCACTCACTCCCCAAGGTCAAAGTCAAACACTGTCTTGGCTTCTGAGACAACACTCACAGTTCCTAATAGAACTCCTTCCACTACATGTTCTCTGCTCTGATTGGTCTGAAAATCATTCAATGCTGAGTAATTGTTTATTGAACAGGACCACTTACAATAATCAGAACAATTATCCATATTGCCAATAGAATTGGCTTTGTACACATAAAGGAGAGTGCATAGTAGGCATTTATGGATGAATTAGACATTGATATAAGATGCCTGGGACATTGCGAAGAAAGAAACTGTATAAACTTAAAGATCAAAATAAAATCCTGAAGAGACCTGCCTTTCCCATCCCTACAAGATAATGTTTATTATCACTGAGTGTGCTGTTTCTGGACTCTTTCCTTTAATGAATAGCAAGAGTCTCCCTATCCTCATTGATGCCAAAAATGAGCCTAAACCATTAACAATGTATTTCTTAATATCTCTCTAACATGCACAGAAAACTTCAGAATATAGAGAGGCTTACTGATAATACTTTTAAGAGAAGAATGATTCACATGCCCAAAGAAAGGCAAGAAAACTAATTTTGATGAGGAGGGAAGTGAATCATTGTCTGTTGTGTAAAGTTAAAGAAACCAAACAATTGGGGTTTGCAGATAAATGAAAAGAAGAGGAAGGGAGAATAGGATAAGGCTTGAGAAGTGGGCTAGAGCAATTCCAGAGAAAGTGGTATATTTTTTTGTCATAAAAAGTAAATGCAAAATAAATTTTGGGAGACAAAAGGGAAAGAATTAAAATGGCTTTCACCATCACTGCAGTATCGAGCAGATTATTTCTCTGAACAGATTGGAAATGTGAAAGTTTATAGCCTGGAAATTTAGAAAAATGAGGAAGGTGTAGCTCAAAACCAGAGAAACAGGCAAACACGACAATAGAACAACTTTCAACAATGGAAGAAAAATCTACCTTCTTCACTGCATGGACAGTTCCATCCCAAGGTTGCCTGTAACTTTCCCATTGCTAAATTTGATTCTTTTCATTTCTCATCTTACTTGACCTCTCTGTAGTTTTTGATGCTATTGATCACTGTCTCTTCCTTGAAATTCATCCATCTTTTGCCTGCTGTGAAACCACTTTCTCCTGTTTCCTCTTTCATTTCTCTTATCACTTCTGCTCAATCCCTATCTAGGTTTGGTTCCCCTTGATGGCAGAGCCTGAGCAAGAACTCATATCCAGGGTTTACTCAGAAGAGATCCAGGGACAGTCAGTGAGGGAAGGGAAGGTGAAGGAAGGAGGAAAAGGCAATAAAGAACATATTATGTTATTCACTCCTGTGGGCAGCTTGGCTCAATTCCCCTGTGAGCACCTGATTTCTAGGACCTCATCCGACACTGTCTCAACTTGGGTTCTTCCCAAAAGCAGAATCAGAGACAAGGATTTGTGGGCAGGTATTTTATTTTGGAGTAATTCCAGGATGTAGGATTGAAGGCCCAAGAGGGAGACAGAGGGAAAGAGAAAACCACTGCATAAATGTGTACTACTAAGGTCAGCACTGAGGGTAACTGGGGCTAGCTTCTCTCTGGGGCCCTCCAAGAAACATGGAGATGACTTCTCAGAATTACCCACCTGAGGATCAACCAGAAGTGTTTAACCATCAACTCCTATCCCATACCTATTTTTTGAAGACTGCCCCTGGGGTCACTAATGCTTTACATTTCCAGGCCATGGATGTATGCTTGACCAACAGGCTCCTGCTGGTGTCTAGAGTATTAGGGAAACTTAGTATGAAAGGTTAGAGATTCATGACATATGCTAAGGGTGAAACGCTGTCTACAAGTGATGCATCAAAGATCACCAGGCACTGTCTGCTAGAGGATAGCCGAAATTGGAGATGAAGACATAAGTCAGGGCCCCAGAGGTGTCTGACATGTCCCTTATATATACTCTCCCTCCTTTGCTCACCCATCAATCAAAATGATTATGCCATGGATTCTATTTTCTCTGTAGTCTTGACCCACCTCCATGCTAGGATTATTATTTCATTGAGCACCTTTATGCTTCTGTAATGGAGACACATGATTGATAATGCTATCCTGTAATTGTTTTCCTGGAATATCTTCTGATTTCTGTTGATCTTCTGCAAACTGATGGGATTGGACTAATTCCTCTTGTGAATAGAAAGGAAAATATTTCTTTCAATTTTATTGTGAAGAGTTGACAACCATAAAAACATACCTATAAGCACACAGTCTTCTTGCCTTTGAAGGATGGAGGCTACCATGGTCTAGACAGCATGTTAGTAGTTAGAAAAATGGAGTCTGAAACAATGCATTTGTTTTAATTCCTGAGTGTTGGGTCACTGGGGGTAATGACTTGTTAAGGTTTTTTGCTTCTTGTTTGCTAATATGCCAGGCTCTGAACCTCAGCTTCCTTTTCCCATCCCCACACAAGTTCTTTCCTCCAGGGAGGAATTGCCTCCTACCACATAAATCTTTTCAGCATTTTTCCCTGTTTTGTTTGGTTTTGGTTTTGGTTTTGGTTTTTTTTTTACCTTGAGCTTTCTTTCACTGTCCAATGCTTTCCAATAGGGATGGGTAGCATAAAGATTGGTATGTGAATTCTGATCTGACTCATGTCTCTACACATATGTGTGATTCATTGATTAGTTTCCCCCAATGACCTATCAAGTTACAGTTAACACAAAGGTTTTTGAAAACTTGTCAGTAGGATATATTCAGGAAAGTCCAGACAAATTCAAAAGTTAGGATTATGGAACTCAGATGATATTTTAGGGAGGGCTTAAAATGCAACAACCAAGATGCAAAAGATAAGAAAGACCTAATAGGAAAGGACTTTGTAGCTTAAAGGATCAGAAGTGATTTGTGGAGATTTGAAGCAATCCATAATAAATAATAACCCAAGATAATATCACCCTGCTGCTCCTTACATAAAATGAAAAGATATATTTCTATCTATAAATGGTTTGTCTTTTCCACGCATATAAGGTGTCTCTTTGGGTTCTCTCAGAACTGACACATTCCAGAACAGCTCCTATTAGTGCTTATTGTTACCTAGGTTTATCCACACAGACTTGTTTCGTCTCTCTCTCTCTCTCTCTCTTTCTCTCTCTCTCTCTTTCTTGTTTCTGATGATGAAGAGTGTCTTCTTTACCTCTTCCCCAGACTTTTCCATGTGGTCTCTGAAGATTACTGTGTTCATGAGTTTGGGTTAGTCTGAACAGATGTCACCTGGGGAAAGTAGTCCTGACCCATATGAAAGACAGCCAAACAGACCACAACTGGCAGACTACCTCCAGGAGTAAGGGTCGTCTTCAAAACTATGGCAGAATAAAAGAGGTGAACATCAACGCTAGAGAAGATAAATGTTGTCAATGTCTCCAAGGAGTTAATGGGTAGGTTGGGCTCCTTAGAAAGCAAATCCTGATATAAAAGTTCAAATTCACAAGATTTATTGAGGGAATATACTTCGGGACCCCTTTAGGAAAGTGAGAAAGAAAAGAATTATATAGGAAAAGGGCCAAACAAGCTTGTGATCTCAGAGTCTTATCCAAAAGGAGAGGGGGTGCATGCGTGGCTCAGTCAATTGAGTGTCCAACTTTGGCTCAGCTCATGGTCTCATAGTTCATGAGTTTGAGCCCCACATGGGGTCCATTGCTGTCTGTGTGGAGCCCACTTGGAATCCTCTATCCCTCTCTCTCTGCCCTTCCCCAACTTGTGCTCTCTCTTTCAAAAAAAACATTAAAAAAATTTTTTATAAGTCTCTGGGGCATAAATCAGAAGACAGAATCATCCCCACTTGAGGCTAGAGTGCTTTAATTGTGTTCCCTCATAGCGCTCAGTCCTTGCCTGCCGGCTGCCCCTATGTTTGGGGGGCAGCATATAATCTCTAACAGTAGGCCAGCTCCCCGTCAGCCAAGAGCAATTCACCATAGAAGGAAGGCTATAAGTCATTAGCAGTCAACATTCACACCATTGGACAATGGACACGCCAGCTGGCTTTGAGGATCAGGTACTTTCCCAGATGCAGTTCTGCATGAGAAGTTGAAATTTTATCCACTGAGGGCCTTGGAAGTTCCTGGCTATGCCCTCCTCCTTGCAACTTTTAGGTAAATGAAATGACCCATTAGACCATATTGAGGTCAGTACTTGAGACTCAAGAGCTCTTCCCCGATGCTTCTATCTACCCTCAGAAGGACATTTATGGAGATTCTTCAAGTTGCCCCAAACAGTATGCTGTCTACAGCAGAACCCTCCACTTAGTTTCATGTAAGCTACTCATACTGAAGCCCAGAGAGGCATTAATCTTGAAAAATTTAAATAGTATCCGAGACACGGTAGGAAAAGTCTTACTAGAAAAGAGCAGAAAGTGATTACGAGATCAGGTTGCCTAGAACTAGTGATATGTTGGCAGCAAAAGGAGACAGAAGGGTGCATAGTGTGGCATAATCCAAATCACGAAGGGATGAAATACTGGAAGTGTATGGAAGAGAAAGACAACTGTCTACAACACTCTATTAGGGAAAAGTATACTTCAGGTCTAGCACAGCTTCAGGACATCAGAGGCCCTGCCAAACTTCCAGGCTAGCACGGAGGCTGCCTACTAAACATGAGGTCTGCAGCGCCAGCCTGAGCTTACCTGGCCTTCCTGTCTGTGGGGACAGAGGGGAGAGCACAGGTCAGCACAGGTCACGACTCCATGGAAATAAGTCCTGCACTGGCTTGCCCAATGGAGAGCTTATCGCCACTGTAGTCACTGCCTTTTGGGGAAAGGAGAGAGAAAAGGAGGTGGCGTGGCAGTAATAGCTGACTTTGATGCCTCAAGCAACTGGCTTCCCCATCAAGTTTTCCATTCCAACAATCCTAATTAATTTGAATGATCATTTTGGACTTTCTGGTTACCATTAGGGGAGCCAAGAATTATTCCATGGCAACAGGACCTGATACGTGGTGAGCAACTTTCAATCAATATCAATGCCTCTAACGAGAAAGGGCTTGATATCCAGGAAAGCAATAATGCACATATTAGCTTTTGGACGGAACATGTGGATAGCCTCAGAAAAGAAAAATACACCTATCTCCTATAATACCACTAATGGGCTTCATTAAGACTGGAAAGCTATATTTAATAGCCCCAACACTCTCTTGTCAGCACCTCCCAAACATCCAGCTACTCCCACTATTCTGTGGCTGTTCCCTGATGATGACATATTTGTGGGCTGAGGGTAAGTCTCCATTACTTAAGCAATTATTTAATTGATCTCTCAGTATAAAATATCATTCTTCCTGCTAACTTGTGCTTACAGCCCAGAAGGGAAGGCTATGATGTGTGGGGCTGGGGAGTGGAGAGGTCCTTCTCTAACAAAGATACTTCCTTTTTTTTCAATAATCACATTTGTGGGTCTTGTCTGCATCTGAATGGAACTGGATGCCTGGAGGACCCCGTGACTCTGGAAGCAATGGACAGGTCACCTTACAGTAACTGTTCTAACATTGCATAGATTAAGAGCTTGCTCTTTTTAAAAAAAAAAAAAATCCTTTTAAAAATGTTTACATACTTCAAAAAATATATCTACCATAAAATTCATCGAGTTACTGTTTTTATGCACTATTGTGAGTTTTAATAAGGTTATAGAGTCATATAACGACCACTACAATCAGGGTATGGAATAGTTCCCTCATAGCAAACTATTCCCTCATGATGCCCAGTTGACGTCATGCCTTCCTTCCACCTCAATCTCTAAAAACCACTAATTTTTTCCCTTTAAATTTTTAGCTTTGCCTTTTCCAGATGTCATATAAATGGAGTGATACAGGGTGTAAAATTTTCTGTGTGGCTTCCTTAATTTATTATAATGCATATGATGTTCACTTGTGCTGTGATGTTTATAGATTCTTCCCTTCTTTTTATTGCTAAATACTATTCCATTGTATGGATATACCACAGTTGGTTTATCTATTCACTCTTTGAAGAAAATTTGTGTTATTTCTAGCGTGGGCTGTTGCGAAACATAGTGTTATAAACATTCATGTATATAATGTGAATTCATGCATAGATTTTTGCACAAACACAAATTTTTATTTCCCTAAATACCTAAAAGTCATATTACTGGATCATAAGGTAAAAATATGTTTTACTTTATAAAAAAACTATCAGTTTTCCATTGTAGCTTTCTCATTTTCATTCCCACCAGAATGGGACCTCAACAATTGTAACCTCAAGCATTGCAACCTCAACAATGCTTGGTTTTTCAGGACATTTTTGTTTGATTCCTTTTTGTCTTTTAAAAAGATGTACAGTGGCATCTCATTGTGGTTTTAATTTGCAATTTTTAATTACTAGTGATGAGAGTATCTTCTCATGTATTTATTTGCCATCTTAGTTTTTTGTTATTGATATTTAGGTGTCTGATAAAATGTTTTCATGTTATTTTCATTGGTTTTATGTTTTCTTATAATGGAATTTTGAGAATGTAGTGAGTCCTATTACAGACAACTAAGTGATAAGTATTGTCTCCCCATCTGTAATTTATCATTTCATCCCCTTGGCAGTGTCTTTCAAAAAGCAAACATTTTATATTTTGATGAAATCCAACTTATGTTTTTTAATAGATTGTGTTTTTGGTGTGAGATCTAAGAACTTTTTGCCTAACCAAAGATCATAAAGTTTTTTATAAAAGTTCTATATTTAGCATTTGTATTAGTCTATGATCCATTTTGAGTGAATGTTTATGTATAGGGGCACCTAGGTAGCTCAGTTGGTTAATGTCCAACTCTTAATTTCGGCTCAGGTCATGATCTCACAGTTGTGGAATCGTGCCCTGCATCAGACTCTGTGGTGGGCGTGTAGCCTGCTTCAGATTCTCTCTCTCTCTCCCACTGACCCTCCTGCCCCCCTTCTCTCTCTCAAAAAAAAAATGCTAGGTATAGCTCAAGATTAATTATTTTGCATAGGGGCATTTAATTTCTCCAGCGTCATGTGTTGAAAAAATTTTCCTTTCTCCATTAAATTATGCTTTCACCTTGGTCAAAAAAACAATGTACCATATTTGTTTAGCTGGTATCTGGACTTAATATCCATTGATCTATGTGGCTAATTTTTGCCAATAACATACTGACTTGTTTATGGTAGTATTAACACTAGGTCTTAATATCAGGTAACATAGCATTCAACTGTGTTCCTCTTTTATAAACTGATTTTGACTATTCTAGTTTCTTTTATAATCCAGAACATGTGTTTAAATCACATTTTGTCGCTACCTGAGAAAAAAATCCTGCCAGGATTTTTATTGGGATTGTGTTAAATCTATACATCAATTTGGGGGAGAATTGACACCTTAATTCAATTAGAAAGGGATTACGAAGATACATGAGGAAAGTTTGGGGAGTGATGTATATATTTGCTGTCTTCATTGTGGCGATGGTATCATGGAGGTATGCATATGTTAAATCTCATTAAATCGTTCATTTTAAATATAGACAATGTATTATCTGTTAACTATATCTCAATAAAGCCTTTTTTAAAAATACCATAATTGTTTTAATCAATAGCGTAATGTTTATCAGGAGTTAGCTGAGGCCTTGGGGCATTTACCTGGTATGTGGCTCCCTCCCTCTATCAGGAATTTTGACAGGGTGACCTGAAGGCAGTATGAGTGGTTAAAATCTTGAGTTTCAGAGTCAGACAGACACAGATTTCAAATCCAGCTCCACCATTTGCTAGGTTTGTGACTTAAGAGGTTTTGTAAATATGAGTTAAAGTCATTTGTTCACTGGACATAATAATACTACCCAAACCACTAGGTTAATAGTATGATTAATTGACAGGATGCAGGTGAAGACTGATACTATATGCAAACCCCCTATTACATATGTACATATATACATAAATACAACGCGCACACACACATATGGTAAAAATTTATTACATTGGACAACGAGAGTAAAACCAGGAATTTGCGCTACTAGTTTTCTCCTCTGATACTTAGACTGATGATAGAAACTTGACACAATCTCATTCTGAGACAAACCTCAGAATTATCTCAAAAGGAGATGAAATTCTTGACACTTATGCTAGCTTTTCCTAAACATTGTGGTAAAATATACATAATATAAAATTTACCATCTTCACCACTTTTAAATGTATATATAGTTCAGTAGTGTTAAGCACATTCACATTGTTGTGCAACCAATAACCAGAACTCTTTATCTTGCAAAACTGCAACTCCAAATCTCTATTTGAAATTTTATATACAATGGAGAAATGATCTTCCACTCTGCTCTCCCTCTAACCCCTAGAAACTACCATTCTACATTCTGTCTCTGAACTTGACTATTGTAGGTAACTCATATAAGCAGAATCATACAGTATTTGTCTTTGTGCAACTGTCTTTTTCATTTAGCATACTATCTTCAAGGTCCATCCATGTTGCAGCTTGTGTCTGAATTTCCCTTTTTTATAAGGTTGAACAATGTTCCATAGTAAGTATGATATATACATATACATGTATATATCACATTTTGTTTATCTATTCATCCATCAATGGACACGTGGTTTGCTTCCACCTTTTGTATTATGAATAATGCTCCCATGAACATGACTGTACAGATATATCTTTGAGCCCCTGTTTTCAATTCTTTGGGATATATACCCAGAAGTAGAATTGCCAGATAATACAGTAATTTTATTTTTAATTTTTGAGGAACCACCATCCTGTTTTACATAGTGGTCACACCATTTTGCAGTCCCACCAACAGTGCACGAGGCTCCAATTTTTCCACATCCTGACTAACACTTATTATTTTCTGTTTTTTGTAATGGTGACCATCCTGGTAAGTGTAAGATTATATCGCACTGTGGTTTTGATTAGCTTTTGACCTGGGATCATCTCTAAATAATTAAAGGTAGTTTTCAAAGCAGTAAAAATAATAAGAATATTTCCATTCCCTCTGGAAATAGATTACAATGTAACTTGTTCAGATGAATTCAGATAGTATTTTACATGCATTTGCTTATTTTGGCATCTGAAGGTGATGAGAAGGCTAAAATGTAAAGGAATAGTCTTATTTTTATATCTTCTCTTCTTGTAAAGACTTAAGCAAACTTCAGTGATATAGAAGATGCTAAAAGAAATAGTTGTTGAATTTAAATCTTTCTTTTTTAAATTTTCTTTCTCTCATTCTCCCTTGCCTCCCTTCTCAGCCCCTCTATCCTCTATTCTTTTTCTTTCACCTGTTTATCATCTTTTGACTTTGACTGAATCAGAAAACCATTTTTTGAAAGGAAAGTAATTTGGGAAGAAATTTCCTTGGAGCCAGATTCATTAATTCCAGAGCCTTTTGACTAACCTCTTCTGATTGGATCCCAGAGATAGCTAGATGCTCCAGAGTAACCTAGGGACAGGCCATTGAGACAACCATGTTGGCGAGGACCTAGGACGACTCTCCCATCAGCAGTCTGGTGGTCCCTCACTTCTCTGTGGGAAACAGAAATATCAACCTGTAAGAAAAGAACATGTTTCTAGTCCCCATTGTGTTATACATTCTTCTAAAAGTCTTTAAACTTACTAACATGTTTCCTGATCTTTTAATTAAAATATTGAACTAGATGATCTCTTGGTTCCTTAAAAATTCAAGAATTCTGTCACCTGATCATTTTTATCCCAGGAAGAGATAATCGTGCTAATGTTGCCCTAAATTGGGCCTATTGTAAATGGTGAGATTATGTACATCATTAAAACTAATGACATGTGATATGGCAAGCCACACCGTTTTAGATGACAATACCACAACAAAAAACGTTATAATTAGAGATGTTAATAGGAAGTTCCTTTAATGTTAATGCACATACACACACACACACACACACACACACACACATCACTTTATCTGTTCAAAGTACACACACATCACTTTATCTGTTCAAAGTACTTCTTCCAAGCATAAATCTAGCAAAAATACTAGTGTCACCTTGGATTACTCTCCATCACACGGCCTGGGGTCATGGCAGATGACAGACTACAATCTGATCTAACCTACCTCAACATATGTGTCCTTTTCCATTACAAGTTTAAATAAAGTAGGACTCTGTCACAATTTACAGAGATTTAGGAGGGATCTGTTCCTTACCCAGTCCACTTAATCAATGTGTCATCTCTTCTTTAATTTAACCCTTTCTATTGCAAGTTCCAGATAGAAATGCATTGCCTCTGATAAAAATTAGGGATCCTTAAATAATTCAGATGATGTTTCAGAATAAAAGTTTAATTCTATTAAATTGTTTAAGCATTCCTTGAGCCTCTGTTGTTTGCCAAATCAAGGTAGGCTAAAAGGAGGATAAACATGAGTAAAATTCTAGCCCTGCCTTGACAGAACTAGTGAACTGGCAAAAGAGACAGATACATTGTTGGCAAGATAGGTTAGTTCTTCACCAAATTTAGCTTTTTTTTCTTCCTGCAGATAGAACAGGAGTCCATTTTTCATTCTCATTTTTAGTTAGATGTGGCTGGATGTGGTCAGTGGAAGTAGATAGAATGCAGGTATGCAATGTAGACCAAGCCCATGAAAATCTCCTGCAAGCACGTCTAGCTCCTCTCCCAATTCCATCTGCCAGTTGGATGTCAAGGCCTGGGGTGATCTTGGAATCCAGGTATTAAAGGAAGAAAAGGCTCTATCAACCCAGTCCCCTGAATAATTATGAGGCTAAGCTCCCCTGACCTGGCACTCCCCCACGCCAACTGTACTTTACATGGGTAAGAAATAAAATTTTACTGTATTAAGCTATGAGGATTTTAGGGCTTGTCTCTAAGAGCAACTAGTGTTACCTTAAATGTTATAAACTTACATAGAACAATTTTAAAATGGAGCAATCAATTGGCTGTCATAAAAGTTCAAGGAGTTATTTGGAGAATAGATATTTTGAAAATTAGTTTGGCAGCAGCTTAACTTTTAATTTCCTAGTTTTTCTGCAAACTACATTGATTGAGAAGGTAAAAGTCAGAAAGTCTGCAGACACCATACTCCCTGTCAGGGGTTTCAAAAGCTCCTGGATACAGGTGGACCAGCACAGGAAGGGCATAAAGTTACCTTAGGTGCAGGGAGGACCCACAGGTAGGACAGGGGTCCCCTAGACATGGAAGTTTCCACATGCTAACAAAAAATATTCATCCCCTGAAGAAGAGGACCAAACCCTGCATGAGACCTTCTGTAAAGTGAACCATGAATGAGCAAAGCATGAGCATTTGGGGCAATGGAGAGAGAAGATGTGGGAAGTTTCCATGAGGTTCACAGGTGAGAGTTCTCAGCAATGACCACCTTCTAAAAGAAAAAAGGAAATTCCAGAAGGCAGTAGGAGTATCCCTTGGTAGTAGCAGCTGGCAAAAGGACTTTAGAAAATTAGGACTAGCAGTAGGAGCCCTCTTGAACCAGGTTAGGATCTAAATCAGAAGATGACATACAGGGACATCTGAGTGGCTCAGTCAGTTAAGGGACCAACCTTTGATCTCAATTCAGGTCATGATCTCATGGTTCAAGAGTTCAAGCCCCACATCAGGCTCTGTGCTGACAGTGTGGAGACTGCTTGGAATTCTCTGTCCCTACCACTAATGCTCTCTCTCTCAAAATAAATCAGTAAATTTTAAAAAATGAAAAAAAAGATGACATACTTGTTAAAAATTGTCACTTAAAGAAAAAAAGGAGACAGCCCTTTGGTTAAGAAATTAAGGAAGATGTTTTAGTCTTTCCCACTTAAGGAAGATACTCTCATATCAAAACTAGGCTAGGAGAGTACTTTTATTCGATAATTCAATGTAAGTTTTTTTAAGGGTATAAACAATACATTTACCTAGAAATACTGTGAGATAAGTCATCTGGAAAATAGCAGCAAGACTTCCCTACAGCAAATGCTCATCAAAAAGCATGAAACAAATTTTCACCCAACATTGCAACATGAAAAACAAGAGCCAATAAGCAAAAATATAAACATTTAGGAAAGTGATGACCAGATAACAACAGGTTGTCCCCATTCAAGGTAGGAGGTGAAATGGAAGCTGATAATAATTTAGGAAAGAAATGGAAACAAAAAATAAATAAAATTTTATTTATTTAAAAAAATTAGTTAATGTTTATTTATTTTTGAGACAGACAGAGACAGAGCATGGGCAGGGAAGGGGCAGAGAGAGAAGGAGACACAGAATCCGAAGTAGTCTCCAGGCTCTGAGCTGTCAGCACAGAGCCTGATGTGGGGCTCGAAACCATGAACTGTGTGATAATGACCTGAGCTGAAGTTGGTTGCTTAACTGACTGAGCCACTCAGGTACCCCCCTCAAAAAAATAAAATTTTAAATGTTAACTTAGTTTTGAGAAAGAGAAAAGAGAGTGCGTGCTCATGCACATGCAAGCAGGGGAAGGGCGGAGAGAGAGGGGGACAGCAGGCTCTGCTCTGACAGCAGAAAGCCTGATGCTGGGCTCAAACTCAGGACCCATGAGATCATGACCTGAACTGAAGTCAGATGTTTAACCAACTGAGCCACCCACACGCCCCCAAAAGAAATAAAATTTTAAAATGAAAACTACATTAGAAAGGAAAGCATGAGACAAAAACAAAGTCACCAAAAAAGGCATATTAAAAGGCAAGAATGAAGACAAGAACAGAGCAGGAAAAGAAAGAGGAAAATGGTTTAGAGACAGAGTATTGGTATGTAAAGTAGTCAAAACACACACTTGGGATTTTTGAGGAAAAATATCAAAACAAGGGTATAGAGAAAATATTTAAAATTTAAATTAAGAAACTTTCCTTAAAAAAGGGAAATTCTAATCTACATATTGTAAGAACACACTGTATTCTAAAAAAAAAAAAGAAGAAGAAGAAGAAGAAGAAAAGAAAAGAAAACCTGACACCCCAAAAGTCAACGCGAAAATAATATGAGCAAATGTATTACACTTGAAAGACCAAGAAAGGATCCTTTGGCCATCCAAGCATAAAGATCAGGTCATTCTTAGGGAGATAAAACTGGGTTAAGCATGATACGTTGAAAAGATACCAGAGCAACACTTCAAGCTAACAGGAAGGAATGTGAGCCAAGAATTTTATATTCTGCCAAGTAGTAATAGCAACAGACTATTTTGATTTTGTAATGTCTCAGGAAATATTGTACCTATGTACCTTTTTGAGGAATCTGCTAGAAGGTGAGAAAGTCTTCAGCAAGATCCTGGGTGAACGATGAATGTATTCATCCATAGAATTAAGAATAACCCAAAAGATTACAAGATAAAATGCAAATGTACATTTCTATAGATCAGAAAAAAAAGAAGAAAATAGATGAATGACTTTATACATATGTATAGCACCAAAAAAAAGTCAGTGATTAAAGAAAATAAATGTTCAGATTAAATCACTAAAAAACCCAACAGTGTATGTGCCATGTATAAAAGTCATATCTAAATCAAGTGATTCAGACAAGATAAAAATAAAAAGATAGGCAAGGTATAATAATCAATTGCAAAGCAAAAAAAAAAAAAAAATCGAGGGACAAGATCTTAATATCAAAGAAGGTAATTTGGGGCAAAAACATTAAATTAATCAAAGAGGAGGATTATATTACTACAAGATAAAACACTGTGGTGGTCTGAATAATAGCACTCCCCCTCCCAAAGATGTCCATGTCCTAGTCCTCAGAACCTGTCAATATATTACCTTCTATTTCAAAGACTTTGCAGAAGTGATCAAGTCAAGGATCTTGGGATGGGGAGATTATCCTGGATTTTCTGGATGGGCCCAAGTTAATCACAAGGGTCCTCATAAGAGAGAGGCAGTTGATATATATTCAAAGAAAGAAAATGTAAGAATGGAGCAGAAGTCAGACAGAAGATACTTTGAAGAGGAAAGAAGGGGCCACAAGCCAAAGAATGTAGATGGTTTCGAGAAGCTGGAAAAGACAAGGACAAGGATTCTCTCTGGAGCCTCCAGAAGGAACTAACCCAGCTGGCAATTTGACTTTAATCCTCTTAGATTTATTTTAGACTCCTGACCCCCAGACCTGAAAGTGAGTGAATGTGGACTTTTGTTTTGTTTTGTTTTGTTGTTTGTTTTTGTTTTGTTTTCAAGAATTCTCAAAATTTATAAGCTGTAGTTCTTTTTTTTTCTTTTTTTAATAGTTTATTGTCAAGTTGGTTTCTGTAAAATACCCAGTGCTCAAATGTGGGCTTTTTTTTAAGCCACTAGTCTTGTGGTAATTTGTTACGACCAGAATAGGAATCAAATATGAGAGCATCACATAATAAAGAACCTACAGAAAGGGTTATTAGCATTCACAAACATTTCAGTTGTTCAAAATATATTTAAATGTTAAAATACACCAGCTGTGAAAGAGAGATAGGGTTCTGGTAAATTTTGGCTTGCCTTATGGTGTCTACTATGTAGCTGGCTTACTCTGTGGTCAATACACAGTAATAAAGACCCCTCATCACTAACAACAATACTAAAACGTACATATTATCATCACTTAGAGTAGGATAAACTAGGATACTCCTCCTCATAAAGGGAAAGTAATTTTGCAACAAGCTAGAAATACATAGAGCTAAATTTTAACCCTCTGTCTGGCTTCAAAACTCATGCTCTTTCCATTCTAGTACATTTTAAGTATTCCTGTTTCTTGTCTGGCCTGATGGTCACATTGTGGGTAAGAACAGCGGGGGAAAGCAAAAAATTAAACTAAGGATTCATTGAACAGTAAGTCACGTTTTAGTTTCCTTCACATGCATATAATGGGACTCATTTGTCTAAGTGGGGAAAGCGACAGCAACTACCACCAAAAAACTCTGGATTAGGAAGCATATCATTAATGCTAAGTGGCCTAAACCCAAATATTCAACTCATGGCGTGCAAACCTCACTAAAATAAATCCAATATATTATATTGGACTCGTGAAGGGTGTTATCCATTCATCTGAAGCTGAAAAGAATTTCAGCAAGAAAAGCAAAGGGGATTATCCCTACCAGGCTGCCATTCATCCTCTGCAAAGGAAAATAGTACAGATAGTACATAGAGATGGCATGAGGGGACCCCAAGGAGATCACACTAATGTTCCTGGCTCAGTATATTGGGAACACAGGCCACAATTTGGGGACCCAATCTCAAAGTTCTTTGGAGCCTCTATTCTGGATGCTAAGGTTTGTCTGGCACACAAATTCAAAAGCATTGACTCTCTACATTTGCAGCCCATCTGAGGCAGGCCTGCCTGGGAAGGGAAGTGGCTATGCTTCAAATACAGGTTATTCCAAGTCACAGACGGCATTTGGAAAGGCAGTAATGGCTCCAGGAGGCTCTGTGAGGTCCATAGACTAGATGTACAGTTAGACAGGTGAGCTGTCTCCCTCCTGGCTCTCTCCGTTGGCAACAAAAAATTACATCAAATTGAAACTTCCCATAACTGGATATGGTTTCCCCCCAGCAACAAGCTAGAAATTAGGGGACCTAGTATTAAAGCCTAGCTCTTCCTGCCTCCAAAGCCCATCTTCTTTCCAACATTCTTCATTTTTCTTTTGCTTTATGGCTCTGAAAAGAGGTTTTAGACAGGATGGAGGTGGGGGAACTGCTACCACAGCAGAGGACCAGTCCACCCACTTCACAGAGCCGTATCTCCCAAAAGGCTCCAACAGGCTTCATTTTAAGCATTCCTATTTCTTTTTCTATTCTTATGCCCAAGGACTCTAAAAGAAAGGAAGGAAAGAAAGGGAGAAGCACACGGGTGGCTCTGTAGGTTAAGCATCCAACTCTTCAAAGCTCAGGTCATGATCTCACGGGTTTGTGGGATCAAGCCCAGCATCTGGGGCTGAGAGGGCAGAGCCTGCTTGGGATTCTCTCTCTCCCTCTCTCTCTCTCTGCCCCTCCCAACTCGAGCTCTCTCTGTCTCTCTCTCTCTCTCTCAAAATAAACAAACAAACTTTAAAAAAATGTTAAAGACAAAGAAAAGAAAGGGAGAAAACAAAAGAAAGAAAAGAACAGGAGAAGGGGGGATGGGAGGGAAAGGAAGAAGAAGAGATGTTTGCACATCCTGAGAGAGACTATATATGATCCTAGTACAGGACACACCATTGTCAGTCTCTCTCACCCAGATGGAAAGAATAGAAAGAGAAAAATCACCAAATATGTGAAAAGACTCGACACATCAAAAAAGGGAACATGTGAAGAATGAGAATTTTCTCCCCAGGAGTCACCCCTTGATTCCACAGTTGAAAGGGAGTCCTTGACTTGGGGTGGAGCCAGGGAGGTAATGTATTTATTCACATAAAAGGAAATTGGGTGGGGGTTGGGGGATAAAGGAGGGAAGCAGATGTGAGTTTGAATCCAGACTCCATATTAACTTACTAGCCTTGAGCAAAGAATTTAATTTAACCGAGCCTTAGTTTTCTTAAATTAAAAATGAGAATACTAACCCTCAGCGTTATTTTTGGTTCTGGCTAATGTAAGCTAAAGTGGACACTTGTTAGAAGGAAATTAATAATTTACAGGATTAACACAGGAAACAAGACACCATTGTGGGCAAGTTAGAAGGAACACTGTAGCCTCATCCAGAATTTCCACAAAGGATTTAAGTGCTTACAGCTTTCGCTAATTTTAAAGCTCAGCTGAAGATTTATCTCCCCAAGATTAACTGTGAATGATCTGATTTGGTTCACATTTCTACCCTGGCTAGGGAATCTCAATTTACTGCCTAACTGGAGAGTATAAAATAGGGAAAAAGTAATTTCCTAAAGAGAAGGCAGGCCACTATTGCCAAAAACCAAACCAAACCAAACCAAACAAACAAAACAGTAGAATGGATGTTTAGTGGGCCAGAATAACAACTGTCTAACACATCCTCATAAGGTGGTTATAAAGATGAATTAAGAGACTATTGGCATAGCACTTGATAGATACAAGCTAAAATCAGGCAGAGGAGGATACGGGTCATATGATCCCATGAGTTAGGGGGCCACTTGGCTCTTCAAACCAGAAACAGAGCCCATGAGGTATTGTTTTCAGTTAAACCACTTCTGAGGGGCCACAATAGTTTCAGCCATTTTCCTCACCCTGATCTGAAAACAATCCACACAATTGGCTTCAGAACCCTTCCCCTTTTCTTCTAACCTTTATTTAGCAAGAAAAAACTTTTCCTCTGGCCGTTCCCTTTCCAAAGTTTCCTTTTGATATCCTGGTGGGGGGGGGGGCGGAGTGGGGATTGATTGGCAGATGACAACTCTAATTGTGGCTGTATCCTTGGAAACCACAGAAAATTGTCTATTTTTGGCGAATTTGTTATTGTGATTTTCATGACAACAGCCCAGGGTATTTTTTTAAACTACTGTTTTTACTCTAATTCAATTAGAAAATAAAAAATGTTTAAAGACAAATAGCCCTTAGATTCTCTAAGTCTGTTTCTGTTTCTTTCTATGCCTCAGTAGTGAGTATAATAAGAGCCAGGAGACAAAGCCAATATGCCACTTGCCTTCCTGGATTTAGCTGCAAGAAAAACGTGTACATTATTTGGTGTCAGCAAGGTGATTTACGGTCAATAATGTCTTCAAATCCCATCCAGACAGTTCATGGCTGTGGACCCCGACCTGGCCTGACCGGTCACCTTTCTCTGGAAGGTGAGGATAACCAAAAGGAAATCATTTCCTCTGGCAGTCCAAGTTAGTGTCAAGTTCTTCCAGGCTGGAAATACATTTGTTAACTGTTGCCTAGTACCAGCTGAAACCCATCCTCCTTAAGCTCAAATGGCAGCATAACGAGGGCTGCGGGGGGGGGGGGGGAAGACTTCCTATCTTCTCAGGGCTCCCACTAAGGCATCAGCGTGAGAAAGAGGGTTTCACTCACAGCTTTCACACCTAATTAATTTGTCTTCATGTTTGTACCTAGCCAGGAGGTAAACTGGGGGGAAAAAAAAGAATGGCACTTAGTTATTTTTTTACTGTCAATATACACTGTTATTGCTAGAATCTCAAAACAAGTTGAAAACAGGGTCTGTCCATCCGTGATGTGAGTTCCAGATCATCGCTCTCCAGCACACAAAATGTAGACTCATAGCCTAAACCTGGCCTGCCTGGTGCTCTTACCTGTGAATCCGAATCTCTAGGGTAGATGTAAAAGCACAGGAACAGTTAGAGATCAGTCACTGCTATATATGGTGGAAGTCAAATGGCAAGGATGCCTTTGACCTTGCCAGCAGAGCTCAACACTGCACGGGGTCAGTGTGCGGCCATACCTTCTGTGTTCCCAGCAGTGGTGACCCATGGCTCCCTGAACAGACACTCCTGTATGAGGATGGGAATACTTCTCTGCCTCCATTACTTCCTTTCCAGTCCTGCTTCACCCACCTGAAAAGATGATTCGATCCCAAAAAAGAAAAGGAATAAAGAATAAGGAAAGTGAAACACAAACCCCCTCATCTTTGTCATAAGCTTTTTCATACTATTTGGATTTTACATTTTTATATGCATAGCTTTGATAAAAATTAACATTTAATCATCAGAAAAACTTGGGAAATAGGAGTTTTAGAATGAAGTTCATTTTATACAAACTGTCCCCTCACTCCTAAATGGATCTCACAAAATCCTGCAGAAGAGACCAGAAAAAACTCCCTTTGTTGAGTCCTGGAGAAACTGGAGAGAAGAAAGCCAGCATTGTTATTGAATATTCTTAGAGTCATTGGTAAGAGATGCTGACTTTGAAATTGACTTCTCCACCTTCAGTAGGGCTGGAGGGTGCCAGAATGACATAACCATTTAGCAAGGTATAACTGCCGGAGGACAAAAGGTGTACATGGATGAAAGAAACAGCAGTAGGGTGAAGTCATGATCACAATAGTCTGACCCACAGAGATATATGATTATTGCTAATCGATAATGGTGTTCTATATGACAGGAGAGAATGGGCAGCCCACTAAGGTTCTGCTTGAGATTTATAACCTTCAAATCCTATGCCTAACAATAGCAACACCAGAGCCATCATGATAGGACCCCTTTACACTTGAGTTACTTCCCAGATGCAGGTGACTTTGAACTGATCAAAAGCAGGGTATCCTTGAGGAAGGATTCTGCAATAACAAACAGGTACTTCCCATGAATCTTCCTCATAGCTTTCCCCAAAGGGCCTTGGGGTCATTAACCAGGCTAAGTGGGCATTGAGTAAAGAGACTTACCCAGACATTGAGAGGTTGTTGGAAGTTCAATTTAAATCAAAGCTAACCCCTAGAGACCTAGAATGTCATAGGAAATAATGAGGGCTCTATAGAGGTCAAGTATGGAATAGATCGTGGCGTGAGTCTACCTCATGGTCGCCCCAGCTGGTTCTTCATCTATACCATGTATATTTCCTTGGTTCCCGAGTGTGTTTTAGACTAGATATCCTCAGCAACCAACATGATCATAATTGTGATATGACTCATGGGATGTGTTTCTTTTTGGCAGGAAGGTGAATGAAAGTTTCTAAAACTCCCTTTCTATACCAAAATGCTAAGCCGAAAATATAACGTCATCCCTGAGGAAATCACAGGAACATGTGCCACCATTCAAGACTTGAGAGATTTAGCGTGTTGCTTCTTCTCACCTTGCCATTTAACTTGCCAATTTGGCTAGTACAGAAGACGGATGAGTCCTTGAGGATTACAATTAGTGGTCCTATGTTTAATTAGGTAATGACTCCGTTTACAACTGATTTGCTAGATATGGTCTGCTTACTAAAGGAAATCATAATCTACAGGGACCAGTATGCTGCTATTCATCTAATCAATTATTTCTCCTTATCCCCAAACTAAGAGACACCAGAATCCATTGCTTTTTTTCCTCGCAGAAAGAGCTAATCAACTCTCCCCTTCAGACTTAGCCTTATTTCAGTGTTCTATATCTGTTTCACAATTTAATTTGCCAGGACCTTGATCTTCTCACCATCCCAGAATATATCATGCTGGTTCATCATGTTACTGAGAGTAGAAAGCTAAAAGTAGCAATTACAGCAAAAGTATTGGAAACCCTTGCATGACAGTGGTGAGGAAATGAAGCCCTTACAAATAGAGAATTGCAGAATGCTTTTAATTTCTGGGGATCCAGTGATCTGGGGCATGTTGGCATATACTGTCCTGGGCAAGAGATTCCTGAATCTTGCACCCCCGGTTACTGAGAAAGAGGCAATGAAATCTTTGGGGGATTTTACAGGCAGCAGAGACCATATTTGGTTGTGCTTTTCCAATCTGTTTACCAGGTTATTATAAACATTTCAGCTTTGAGTGAGTAAGAGGAAGAGTAAGAGGAAACTATCCAGTTGGCCAGGTTGTAAGGCAAGCAGCTCTGCCACTTGGCATTCACAACTCGGCTGATTCCACGATGCTTGAAATCCGTGGTGGATGGAGATGCTGTCTGGAGCCTGTGACAGCCCTGATGGGAAGAGCATATTTCTTAGGATTTTATGGATAAAAATCCAGTGCCTTCTTTACAAAGCAACTATTCCTTTAGAAAACACTCCTGCCTCTTCTTATCCTGGGGGTGATGCTTATCCATGTGCCCATTCAAACTGAGATTTTTATCATGGACTGCATATTGCCTAGAAACTCCAAGCCATGAAGTCAGAGGCACACGGCAGCACTCCTTTAGCAAATGGAGAAGGTGTATATGGCGCTGGACTCAAACAGTTCCTGAAGCATAACAAAAGTTGCAGGAGCAGATGGCTCACACACGCAGCATGCCTTCTCTTGGCACACGACCGCCCCTTCATCAACCCACACTTTTGATCTCATGGGGAGTCTCTTATGATTAGAGCAACTATAATTTATCTTATGAACCAGGACATTTTTGAGCTAAAAAGTAGGCCAGGAAAACAGGCCTAAAACAAGACTGCCCTAGCCAAACAATTATGCATTATCACCCCACTGCGGTGATTTTCAACTGGGGGTAACCTTGACTCCCTCTCCCAAGAACATTTGGCAATGTCTGGAGACACTTCTGGCTGTCACCAGTTGGGGGAAGGTATGTGATGGGTATCTAGGGGGGACAAGCTTGGGACGCTGCTAACCATCCTAAAATGCAATGTGTTCCTCCACAACAAAGGGTCACCCAGCCTAAAATGTCTTGGTGCTTAGACTGAGAAACTCTTCTATCACTGCTTGACTTAAGAGGGGCAAAATAGTAATCAATGGAAAGTTCTGCATGACAAGCTAGCACCAGAGGAGAGTGGACAGCTCTAGCATCATAACCAAGCCCAGAGGTGGACTGGGTGGGAAAGAGTTGAGGAAAGGGAGGCAGAAGTTTAAGGGTCACCACAAATGGTTCACTTGGACTAGAAGAAGAGAGATGCAAAAGTAATGATCCACCCAGACCCACGAATGCAGGGTCCTGTCCTTGGAAAGAACAAGGTTAGAAAACTGTCGACAGATTTGAGGAAAATATATGCTAATGGGCTAGTCGTAAGTGTACCTTGTAAATGGGTCTCAGGACCCCACTGCAGAAGAGAATCTTAATTAGTAAGAGGCCTATTCGAGTCTTTCCGTTAACCAAGTTCTATCAGTTGGCCCAAGATGGTGATTGTACAAAGGCAACAACAACAACAAAAAGATTGTCTTTCCCCCCCAGCTCAACTGGATACCACCTTGTCCAGGGTCTGATTTACTCTATTTCACTGACAGTAGTAACCATCCAGGAACCCCAACTATGGTACCGTACCCTGAGAAGTTCAGCTGATCTCCTGGTGTCAAGGTGATTACAATGGATCCTTTCAATCACAGAAGGGCCAGGAATTTGTTCTTATTCTAAATAACATGTATATTGGACTTCAATTGTCCTTGCTTGATAAATATGCTCTGGCAGCACCATCCAAAAGTCTTATAACATTAATATGATAGGTATCATGCACAAGGATGCTTCCAATCAAAAAATATAGCGAAAAGAATAAAACAAAAACAAAAACTTGATGTCCGTGGGATTTAATTTTATTTAATGTACCCCATCTTCCAGAAACAGGGTGCCTCATACAATGTGACCTACTGGAAGGTCAGTCACAAGGCCAGCTGGGAAATAACGCCTTGCAAGTTCAAGGTACTGATCTGGAGGAGAAGGCTTGTATTCTAAACTAAAGATAAACATATGGTGGGGGTTTTTTTTGTTTGTTTTTGTTTGTTTTTTTTAGCCAGGGAATTCAGGAAGAAATGACACCTAAAGCATTATATCTAATATTATATTATATGTGTGTCTTGGTTTTCCACAAGCCAAACTAACCTCTTGCTCATATAATTTTTTGTTCTTTCTTATTGTACTTACCATATATAGCAATGTGTCCTAGAAAATAGAAAATGCCTTTCTATTAGGCACTATATCTTACTTCTCTTTGTTTTCTCAGTACTTAGTAGACAATGGAGGTGCTCAGTAAATATGTATTTAATAAGTGCATGAATAAATAAACAGCTAAGTCAATAAATAATAAATAAAGCCAAATCGGATATTCTGTTTTTTCAAATGACCTCATAGGAAATTTGCCTTCATCTGTGAATGTTCTTACCCAAGCCAGGCATACTTAATGCTAGAAGCGTTACTAAGTAAAGGATATAGTCACTTGCTTTCATTGATTTTACTGTCCACTTTTAGAGAAACAAATGAAAAATAAAAATACACTGCTCAGGCTTTTATCACATCACCTGTTCACTGCGACTTGCTGTTGGATAAAAATCTAAATTATTTCAGTGTAATCAGAATGCCAATGGCTGTACAGCTAGCTACATGATTCTAAAATGTAATCTACCACACCTGAAGTGACACTGTTTATATCTATCCAACTATCTTATCTGTTTATCTATCATTTCTTTCTCTTTCTTTCTTTCTCTCTTTCTTTCTCTTTCTTTCTTTCTTTCTCTCTTTCTTTCTTTCTCTTCCTTCCTTCCTTCCTTCATTCCTTCCTTCCTTTCATCTACCTCTCTCTCTCTCTACCTACCTACCTACCTACCTGTCATCTTCTCTACTTCCATCTATTGTCTGTCTGTCTGTCTGTCTTAAGGGGCAACCAACATAGCTTATAATATCACTTCCAAACACATAATTCTGTGACACTTGAGGCATGTTTCCTTTCATGATCTCTTTGCTTTCAAAGAATCCCTTTACCATTGAAACTTGATGTGCTTGGCAAATCAAAACAGAGGAAGTACTCTCTACATAAACTTTGGCTGAGAAGGCTTTTGAATGAATGGATGGATGGATGGATGGATGGAAGAATGAATAAATAAATAATACAAGACTCGAATCTCAGACATTCCCCTGCTCCAACTTGTTTTCAGTGATACAGTTTGAACACGTTTGAAGTATGATCAAGTTTTAATGTATCGATATCTCTAAAAGAATAGAAATCTTTCAGCAAATGCAGTGAAATATGGAAAAGGCATCAGATATAGATGTAGCAACAAAGCCTAGAGGCAATAGATAGCACCCTGCTGAATCACTTAACTTCTGAGGCATAGTAAACCATCCCAAAATTTCATGGCTTAAAAATATATCCCTGTCTTTAGCTCACACTTCTGCAGATTAGCAGTTTGGTCTGGGTTTATCTGGATGGTTCTTCTGGTCTTAGTTGGACTGTCATGCACCTGCAACCAGCTGCCAGACAGACTGGTAACTAGCTGCCTTCGGATGCTCTCAACAGGATGTCTTGGGAGCTTTTCAGCAGACTATTCCAGACTCATTTGCATGGCAACAAGAAAGCTATAGCCAGCAGCAAAGCCTCTTGAGGCTTAGGTTAGCAACTGCCCCCCCATCATTTTGCTGCATTACATTGGTCACAGCAAGTCATGTTGTCAGTTCAGACTAAAGAGGAAGAAACATAGATTTCATACTTTGAAGGGAGGGACTGCAAAGTCATGTTGCCAAGGACATGGCTGCAGACGGGGGTAAGGGATTGTGGGTCATACACGTTTGCAATTTACTGCCCCAGTGTTCAGAGAGCAACCTGACTGATCTACAGGGTGGCTGTCAGTCCATGACTAATAATATAAAGAGTCTCATCTTAATGAATTACTGTTTAGAATCTGGAGTTTAGAGCAAGATGACTCCCATAGGACAAGACATTTGACTTTGGACAAGTTACTTTCCTCACCTGTGAGCGATAGGTATTATTTTTACCATTAAGATTAAAATTGTCAGTGAGGCGCTCTGCTAGAATTTGAAAACAAAAATATGCTGAAACCTTATATAATACATGACATGCCTTCATTGGAAACTAGGTGCGTGATGCAGACTCAGGCAAGTCACTTAGACTTTGCTTCCTCTCATGTTCGACTGTAACTGTAAATGTTCATTGCAGAAGTTGAACGATGAGAATGTGCTCTTTTAGAACAATCTAGGTCTAAGGACGACTTTGCAGGAACACAGGCTACTCTAGGATGCCTGTTTGCCACTAAATGAAGAGGTTCACCAGTTCTAAACTCTCGGCGATCAAAGTGGAACTTTGTCTGGGAGGACCCTCGCCATTTTAGTAAAAGCAGTGAATTAAAATGGGAGAAGCCAGGCCTCAGGGTCTGATGGAGTTGGATTCAGATTCTAAATCTTACACAATTTTTTGGACTTTTGCCTCCCCAGCCACATTTGAATCTTAGACCGCTTTATATGACTTCTGAGAGCTGTTGAAAATCCCAGGTCTTTAATTTCCTCCTTTGCAGAATGAGTTTTGGGACTGAGTGTTGATTCAGGCCCTCTACCCCTTCCCAGCTTTCCTAATGTGAATGCCCTTTGTTCTTCAGTAGGGCCTGTGCCTGGTAACCTGATCAGCTCTCAACCAGTAGTTTGATCTCCTTGATAAGGAATATGCCACACAGGTCTACTGAATACAGCCTCTCGGGCAAATGACACAACTTTCTGTGCTTCATAAAAGAGAGGACAGATGCTCGCGCTAATGTGATGGAACCCCCACGGAAACATTAATTATGGAACCCTATTAGCCGTCCACCCAACCTGAGCTACTTTCCAGCGAGCCAGTCTCAAGGGCCACTTTCTATTAACTTATGACTTAATCAAATGTTCCATTGCCTTTCTCATCTCCAATCCATTCAAAACCCACTTCTCATGGCTCCTACAATACAGAGGCCTATGATTCGACTTCCCTAACAAGTTTAAAAGCCATGAAAGACACCAAATGGATCTAACTGTCCTACACAGCCCATGACATGCCTTATCGTGTTTCCTTAAATCGCTGTTGGAGTCTGCTGACCCAGGCTTGGGGAAGACCTGGGCTGGGTATGAATATCCCTCTAAGAACTTCTTCCTCTCCAACGATGTCTTCTACCGCATAAAATCTTGCTTCAGAGTTCTGGTTTTGTTATTTTCTGCTCGATGCCTAAGGGGTCAAAAAATATAGGTTCCCTACCAAATTAAGCCATATTTGGAAATGCTAGTTACATATGATGACATTATGCAACTATTTACCTTTACTTACAGGGCTTTGACCCTGACAAAGATAAGGTTTTCTGAATAATGAAGGCACGACTGAAGTCCTGGTGGGATAGATATGGGGCAAACCCTGTATGTGCAGTGTTAAGAGGCAGCAGTCTATCTAGTCATATCTGATTATCATTATCTCTTTAGTAGAACATTCATGCCCAATCTCCTGTGTGAAGACTCTTGATTCCTTACTCCTAACTGTCCACAGTTTGCTTTTCTCAATAATTATATTAAGTTAGATAAATTAGAGTCTAACTAAAACTAATTTTGCATAATATCCCAGTCCATTTGTGCAGAGTCTCTAAAAACCTCTAAGCTATTTCTCTAGGCAGTAGGATAGCTAATTATTTACCCTCCCAGCAGCCTCCAAGGCACTTCTGATCCTATGTTTAGAAGAGAGAATGATTCCATTCGATTAGGAGAAAAAAATGCCCACAGCTTTCCTAAGATAACATGAAAATTCCGTCTATCCAAGGGGACTGAGTAATTTACTCTCTGCAGATTCCGTTGGATCTTGAAATAATGTGCAGCGAAGCATAGGCACATGGTCATTATGCCCCAGATTTCCTCATTTAGGAAATCAATTCTTAAACATCGGGGATATGCAAATCCAATTATTCCTGAACTGCAGAATGATAATCATGCGCTGAAATCTGTATTAGCATATCCATGCGGAGCAGGCTTCTCCTCCCCGAGGGTTCTCTGCCACCTGTTGAATTAATTTGGCCTCATCCCTTGACATCCATCAGGTTCTGCATATGACAGGGGCAGACTAACTTAACCTGTTGTCAGAGGAAACCACAAAGTTACATGAGAGAGTCACATCTCAGCAGAATACTACAGAGAAGAGGCAAGAAACTGGAGCAAAACACTTAGCCAATCTCTCACCAGCTCTTCCCAAACAATGCACCTTGGCAAACAAGGACCGTTGAAACCTAATTAAGAAGTTTCTCTTCTGGGCCACTGGGGATCTGCACGATGACACGAGAACAGTGCTTAACGGGCATGGTGCTTGCTAAGCAAGCACCTGGGAATCAAATTCTGTCTTATTGTTCTTTCTAAATATTTCTGAGCTACAGGGAAATTCTGTTGTCACGATCCTAGAAAGGAAGAAACAGATTTCATTCTCAACCTGATTTTAATGTATACACACAGAAACAAAACATCCTGCACTGTATTCATCACTTCTTCACTGACTCAACATCTTCCAAAGGCTTGGGATATTTGCTCTATGTGCTTGTTATAAATTAATATATATTATGCATTATATACATGTGTGTGTCATATAGAATTATATACTATATATGGCTTATATATATTTAGATACACAGATATATATATGGATATATCCGCATATATATACACCGCATAACACGTCCTGCGCCAAAGAGTTATATATGATACCCTGCCCAGCATCTGTCTTGATTCCCTTTAGGTATAAAATTTAGAATCTCCATGATTCGATGGTCTTGGTGGAGGTCACTTGTGGGGAAGAGCACTGGGTGTTATATGGAAACCAGCCTGACAATAAACTATAAAGTTAAAAAAAAAAAAAAAAAGAATAAATAAGCATTTAAAAAAAATTTTAAATAAACAAAATGCATGTTTTGTTTATTTAAATAAACACATGCATGTGCTCACACATACACAATAACTCTGAAGTAATAGATGTGTTGACTTGGTCATGTTAATCATTGCATGTAGTATATATCAAATTGTCATACTGTACACTTTAAATCTATACAATTTTATTTGTTGGTTATACCTCAATAAAGCTGGGGAAAAAGAACAAAACAAACAAAAAAAGAATCTCCATGATTCGCATTTGTTGTCATGTGACTCGTGTGACCCCCGCACCTCTGGAACTCACACCTTCTTTCAGAAATAGGCTGTGAAGGTGTCTATCGCAGCTCTTAGCATAGTATTTTACTGTTGTTCAGCTATGGTGAAGGACTGTTCACTTACCTGTAAACTTCTTGAGTAAGATGAAACAACATCTTACTCATCTTTGCATCCCACAGATCTAGCACACACAAAGTGGTCAATAAATGGACACTATTTCTGGCATAAATGGATTAAATTATATATATATATATATATATGTATATGTTTATTTATTTTGAGAGAGAGAGAGAGGAAGACTGTACGCAAATGGGGGAGGGGCAGAGGGAGCGGGAGAGAGTGAATCCTGAGCAGTCCTGGCGCTGTCAGCGCAGAGCTCAACTCCGGGCTCCATCTCACAACTGTGAGATCATGACCTGAGCCCAAATCAGGAGTCAGACGCTTAACTGGCTAAGCCACCCAGATGCCCCGCCTCTTTATATATAAATAGCACGATGTTATATTATAGCACCATACTGTTTGCTGGAGGTATAAACAAATAGAAATGTAATGTCATCCACCTTTGATACATTAGAAGAAAATATAAAAACTCTGTTTAGATTGATTACAGAAAAGAAGCAAGATTTCTGGTCTCTTCTAACACGTGCCTGGGCTTTCCTACCTTCTAAGCACCCTAGTTTCCCCAGGCCAGTATCACACTAGGATTGCACTTTTTCTGCCCGTCGCCCGGCATTGACTTTCTTTCCACCTTCCTTCCGGCACAGCTACAGTTCTCCTAATTGCAGCCTCCACTTCCACCAGGAGGTTTATATTCAGTGATCTATTTTAAAATATTTGTTTATTTTGAGAGAGAAGAGAGAGAGAGAGAGAGCACATGAGCACACACATAAGCAAGGAAGGGACAGAGAGAGAGAGGGAGAAAGAGAATCCCAGGCGGGTTCCGTGCTGTCAATGTGCAGCTCTAAGTGGGGGTCAGTCCCACAAATTGTGAGATCCTCACCTGAGGCGAAATCAAGAGTCAGAAGTTCAACCAAGCCACCACACGCCCCTCACTGATCTATTTTTATATTCCACCACATCCTCTTCATGGCCTATCTTCTTAATCCTGAGGTAGACAAAGATTTCTGAGATAGACTTCAAATAGCACTAAGTAGAAAATAAAAAATGAGAAATGCGTGAAGTAGACCTAAAAAAAAAAAAAAAAAAAAAAAAAAAAAAAAAAAAAAAGCCGAACTTCCTCTGGCTTCAATGTGGGTTGGAGGCCAGAGAAGTTCCTGTGATACCATTGACAGACCGACAGCGGCATGGCCATAGCCAGGGGGTGTCACCACGGTGAGGATCAGGGTGACATTACCAGATGACAGAGGTAACGGAGCAAGGTGGCAGACACTGCCGCAATCAGAGGCTGTTCCAATGCCTGAGATGGCTGTGCTGGGGAGCCTATCTGAGGAAATTATCAGCCCCTTGCTGAGATGAGGCAGGCCAACCTCCCCAGCTACAGAGAGAAACAAAGGCTTTAAGCAGCAAACACCAGTAGGATACCCAGAAGTAGAACCAGCTTCAAAAGAGCAAGTCCAGTAAGCAGCCTAGATTAGGGTCTTCGAGGCAAAAATCCAAGAAGAAAAGACAACCATAGAGGCCATGGACAGGTAGCCCCAAGGTGGGCCACTTCAGCATGAAGAGTACTCTGAGCTGAAGTCAACTGAGACCCTATGGGCACAACAGAAACTTTGGCTCCTCTCGTACCTACAAAGAAAAATCTAAACAGGTTCTTTTTCCAGAATTAAAGGTCTTAGCAAAGACAAATGGTATCTGAGTGACCCATCTGTGTGGCAGGGCGAACATCTGATTACCAAACATCTGTTCCTCTTCTTAGTACCCTATGAAGTGCATTCCTTTCTTCTGAAGTCTGAGACCCTGGTCCCCTTCTCCTTAGTTCAGGATGATGTATATACCTCTTTTGCCTGACTGTTTTAGATATTTCCGGGTCTATGTGGGTTCCCTGTGTGTACACTAGTACATTCGATTTTCTCCTGTCAATCTGTATCATGTCAATCTGATTCTTAGTCCAACTAGAAGGACCTTTGAGGGGTAGGCCAATTTCTTCATGAATGTACAATTTACTTTTATGAAATTTGGGATTAGATGTAGGGTATTTGTGTTGTTAACCCTTGACATCCATCAAGCTAGGCAGGCACCACTGTCCAGCACGCAAAGAAGTATAAATGTGACAATAATATGTCCCAATAAGGGTTCCCAGCAGAGTGACCAGATCCACTAGTCTGGGAAGCCCAGCTAAGTGACTGAGATATGATGTACGCTAAGTATAGTTTTCATCAGTCGCAAAATACTGAAGATGTAACAAATGGAGTTCAAGGACTGGTAGGAAGGAGCAGCCTTTCTACGTTACCCAGACTTTAGTCACAGCATTTAATATCCTATGGCACAAGAGGAAAAGCAAACTGAATGAGACCAGCCTTTACTAAAAATAAAACCTGACTCAGGGCACCTGGGTGGCTCAGTCGGTTAAGCGTCCAACTTCGGCTCAGGTCGTGATCTCACGGCTCGTGGATTTGAGCCCCGTGTCAAGCTCTGTGCTGACAGCTCAGAGCCTGGAGCCTGCTTTAAGCTCTGTGTCTCCCTCTATCTGCTAGAGCTCTCTGTCTCTCATAAATGAATAAATGTTAAAAAAAATTAAGAAACCTGACTCAAAAGTAGTTCTTATTAAAACCCTTATTTAGGAGGGCAGGCAAGATGGCGGAGAAACAGGGAGCTCTGTAATCCGCGCACGCCCGCATGGATTGAACTGAGAAGGACTGAAGGGATAAAACTCGGATTTGCAAGTGGGGGAAAGAAGAAACAGACGCCAGAAAGAAGACGACCTCAAAGATGCCTGAGTGAGTGACTGTGATCTGGGAAATTAGGGGACGGGCGGGTCCCGTTGGTAAAGGGGAAGGAGCCCCCGAGCCCAACACAGGGAGAGCGCGCTGTGCCCGGGAGAGACCAGGGGAAGAGAAAGAGAGACGGAAAACGCACCTAGAAACATCTCTAAGGGAGGAAAAACTCACCCGTCTCCCCATATATATCTGCCGGGCGCCGGGAGAGAAATCCGTCCCGTCTGGCCGGCGAGTCCTTCCTTGGGCGCAGCGGCAGTGGAATCCACTCCAAGCCACACCGGGAGCGGCGGCGGCGGCGCCAAAAAAGGCGCCTTGAAAAGCAACAGCTGAGGCGGCGGCGGCTCCGCGAAAAGGGCGGCGCAAGCCGGGCCGGGAGGCCGGCCTCCAGCGGGAACGCATCTCATCCCCGGTGACGGTGTTGAACTGCACGGACTGGGATTCGGAAGTGAGGCGGA
>CM053573.1:144737212-144786421 GCA_028646485.1 Cryptoprocta ferox | reverse complement strand
GTGGCTCAGTCGGTTGAGCGTCTGACTTTGGCTCAGGTCATGATCTCACGGTTAGTGGGTTCGAGCCCCACATCGGGCTCTGTGCTGACAGCTAGCTCAGAGCCTGGAGCCTGTCTTCGGATTCTGTGTCTCCCTCTCTTTCCGACTCTCCCCTGCTCACGCTGTCTCTCTCTCAAAAATAAATAAAACATTAAAAAAATCTTTAAAAAAAAAAAAGAAAGCCACTATCCTGACCTCTCTCCACAGATTAGTTCTGTTTATGAACCTCATACAAAGCAGTCATACTGTACATACTCTCTGTTTTGCTTTATTTCATTCCATGTTATGTCTGTATAATTCGCGTATTTATATGACTGTGTGATAGCAATATAACATTATTTATTTATCCATTCTCCTGTTGTTGAATATACGGATTGTTTCAAGGGTTCGGATCCCTACCTCCCCCACAACTGCTGGAAAAAAATTTAGACAGAGGACCCTCTTCAGGAAGAGAGCTATTACCATAGATAATTGTAGAGGCCCCTTTTAGGCAAAGAGCCTTGAGCTCTAGAATGTAGAAAGGGCCCACAGACACCCTTTGGCTAAATACAAGTTGACCCACTGGGCGACCCACCTCAAAATATCCACAGGCCCTCACTGACCAATGGGCTACTTACAATGAGGCAGTTACCAAAAAAGGGAAGATTCCATACCTCTTCATCTCCCCCGTTTCAGAACAGCTCCCACTGCCTCATTGCAGACAGCCTCTCCTCTGCTGTCATGCCCTCAGCCCCCTTGTGGAGTATTAATTAAGCTTCTATCTCCATTGTTTTGCCTTAAGTGAATGCTTTCACCTACTGAGATCATCACCCCATATTTGGAGACCCCTGAACGATCCAGAGACACCCCATTTAGACACCACAATAACTACATCATCCTATGAACTAGGTACAGTAGACCAGGAGGAAACTAGCAAGGCCCATTTGATCAAATGCCTCCATATTCCATGGTTTCTGAGTGGCCCAGCAGACATTTGTTTATCAACCATTTATCCTTTCCTATCTTCCTGCAAATTGCATTTCTTCCGTTTGAGGTCCCAGACCCCTACTCCCTTCTCATTAGTTTAGGATGACATATTACTTCATTGTGCCTGTCTTTGGAATTTCCCTGTCTGTGTGGATTCCCTACATGTAAGAAATTAAATTTGATTTTCTCCTGTTAATCTGTTTCATGTCAGTTTGACTCTTAGTTTAGCTAGAAAGACCTTGAAGGGAATAGAAAAGTCTTCCTCTCTATCACAGATATATATTCATATGGTTAAAACAAAACAAAATGAAAACTCACGGAGGGGAAATTGGAAATGTTTGCCCAAACGGTGTATTTATTATTTAATCTTTGACCTTTGCCTCACTTTTGGAAATTTTACCTTGAAGTTTAATCTCCACAATAAGAAACAATGTATGCAAGATTATTTAGGGTAATAGTAAAATATTGGAAATGCAAAAAACAAAAGCGAAAACAACCCCAGAATGGTTAAATGTTTGAACAATGGTGTATCTATCCCATAGTAGAGAACATTGCAGTCACGTGAAAGAATGAGAAAGATATGGACTTGTACTGACAGTCTATTTTTAAGTGAAATAATTGAGGTATAACTAAGTATATATGCTTTGCTACATTTTGTGTAAAAAAAAGACATAAGAAATATATATACACACACACACACACACATATATATACATATATATTCTAAAGCATATAGGTGATATTATATATATGAATTAATTTGGAAAAAATACGATCACATATATTTGTATATATGTATATGTGTGTGTGTGTATTCTCATTTATAAAAAAGCATATACAGGGCAAAATTTAATGAAAACAAGTACCTATGGGGTGCAGGGGAATAGGGTAGGAAAAAATGGGTCTGGGTATATGACTACTCTAAATTTCATATGATGTATATTTTAATTTTTATAAATAAAATTGATGAAAGATGAGAAAGGAACACCCTAAAATCAAATATGAACAGAAACAAATGAACTTAGTATACATCGCATTGATCAAATATGTACTCGGGAGACAATTAATTGAGTAACTTTTAAACGCAGTACTTTGCTTGTACAGTCCTAGTTAGATATATTCTAAGAACAACAAAAAGAAATCTTGAACTCGAATTAGTAGATTTGTTGATAATAGTGGTATTTCTGAAACCAATTGGGACATACAATAGGAATGAGCAAATAAGTAAATATATTATTTTTATTGGGAACCTGGTTCTCATAGGAAGAAAGGAGTTAACAAATGTGTAATAGGGGAAAGTTAGGAAAAACTTGTAATGTGGGAGTTGAATTGGAGCTATTAATATAAATTCATTATTATCCATGAAATATTTTTCCTAGTTCTATATGCTGATGAAGCCTAGAACAGAGATTGACAAACTTTTTTTTCGATAAAGAGACATATAGTAAATACTCAGGCTTTGATCTCTTTCATACAGTCTTTTAAAAAAATCCTTTCCTTATGGGTTTGGTTTTCTTTTGGTTTGCGTTGGTTTGTTTTGGAACCCTTTGAAAACTTTAAAACCATTCTTAACTCACAGGCAACACAAAAATAGGCCATAGGTGGGACATATATGCCCATGGACCATAGTTTGTTGACTTCTGGGCCTAGAAACAAAGATACAGTCCTAGCAATGAGCCTATACCCAAGACCTAAATCTTGGTTCCTACAAACAATTCCATTGTAAGGGGATCCAGGCTTCCTTGGAGAAGTAAAAGACTTCAGGTCCAGGACTGGGAAAGTGTAAGGTAATCCTGGGACATCTGCCAGAAAGCAAGAAAGAAAAAAAAAAAAGAAGACAAAGTTTCCCCTGGCAACTTTAGTACAATTTGAGCATAGTGGTGAATTCTAACATGTTTGTCTAACAAAATTAAAAGGATCTATGAGCAATACTACAGAAGGAATAATAGAATTATGAAATCACCATTTTGCTGCTGGAATGTGATTATTAATTTGGGCAGTGACCATCAATAGAAAACAAAACAAGTAGGTAAAAGTTTTTGAAGAATAGGCGAGGCACACAGTCTCAAAGTAATCCCACAAGTGACTTACCAATTACAAAAGATAAAAACTACAGTTGACCCTTGCACAACACAGGGGTTAGGGGTTCAGACCCCCACACAGTCAAAAAGTTGCAGATAACTTTTGACTCCTCCAAAACTTAACTTCTAATAGCCTACTGTTGACCAGAAACCTTACCAGCAAAATTAACAATATTTTGTATTCTTATAATGAAGTAAGCTAGAGAAAATAAAATGCTATTAAGAAAATCATTAAGAGAAAATGCACTTACAGGACGGTACTATTAAAAAATTTTCACATGTAAGTGGACACGTGTAGTTCGAATCTATGTTGTTCAAGGGTCAATTGTACTGTGGAGCTGTGGAAAACATTCTTAAACAAGTGATCATCTGAGTATCACCAGTAATCCCACACATTGAAATTCAATTGCCTCCCCATGGAATGCAATGAGAACACAATATCATCTATGCAATAGTCGTGCAACAAACATTTAACTTGAGGGAACAAAGAGACAAGTCCAGACTAGAAGAGTCTATAAGATAGCTGATCCAAACATTTCAAACAAGTTAATGTCACAACAGCAAAAACATGAAACCTTAAAAGAGGCTAGATGAAGAAACATGCCAATCAAATGCAATGGGTGACATTTGCCTGGATTGGATATGGACAGTCATAATAATATCTAAGAAAATCATCTCTGAAAAAATTGGGAAAATTTGAATATGGGCTATATACTAGGTAATATTATAATATTGGTAAGTTTATTTTAAATCTCTGGTGTTGATATGTATGATATGACTAGATAGGGAAGTGGCCTAGTTCTTTAAAGATACATGGTGAAATATTTGGGGGTGACGTGTCATGATGTGTTCAACTTATATTCATATGGTTTGCACTATGTATAAATATCAATATATATATATTGAGAAAGAGAAAGCAGAAGTGGTGAGATATTTACTATTAGTGACTCTAGATAAAGGAAATCTGGGGGATTCATTATGCTTTTCTTTAAACTTTACTCTATATTTGTGGTGCCTTGGTGGCTCAGTGGGTTAAGCATTGGACTCGGGTTTCAAGTCAGGTCATGATATCATGGTTTGTGAGTTCGAGCCCACATCAGGCTTTGTGCTGGTAGTGTGGAGCCTTCTTGGGATTCTCTGTCTCTGTCTCTCTCTCTCTCTCTCTCTCTCTCTCTGTCTCTCTCTCTCTCTCCTTCTCTCTGCCCCTCTCCTGCTCACACTCTCTCCTCTTTCTCTCTCAAAATAAATAAATAAACTTAAAAATTTTAAACTTTACTATACATTCAAACATTTCTAAGTAAAAAATTAGCAGCAAAAGGAAGTATGTTTTTTACCTAATGTACAAAATCATGTAAAGGGTATTTGAGTAACAAACAAAAATAATACTTCAAGAAAAACCTCACATACCTCAATAGGGAAGTAGTTAAACAAATTATGTCATATCCATGTGATATGTAGCCACTAAAATATAAAGCAGATCTATATGTAGATATACATGAAATCATACACACACACACACACACACACACAATGCAGATTTTCCTTGACTTTCAATGGAGTTACGTCCTGATAAACCCATTGTAACTTAAAAATATTGTTAAGTCAAAAATGCATTTACTACATCTAACCTCCCAAACATCATAGCTTAGCCTAGCCTACCTTAAATGTGCACAGGACACTTATATTCACCTACAGGTCGGCAAAATTATCTAACATAAAATTTATTTCATAAAAACATGTTGAATATCTCATGCAATTTATTGACTACTATATAAAAGTGAGAAACAGAATGGTTGCTTAAGTACACAGTGGTTTTCCATGCATGGGTTGTTTACCCTCGTGATAATGTGATCACATGGCTTCCTCTGTCCTGTATCAGCAAAGAGAATCATACTACATACAGCTATCCCAGGAAAAGATAAAAATTCAAAATTCACAGTATTGTTTCTACTAAATGCATAATCACTTTAACACCATCCTAAAGTCAAAGAATCATTAAGTTGAACCATTATAAAGTCAGGGACCATCTGTATACATTTTAAGGGGAAAAAAGAAAAGGTGGAGAAGAGTGTGAATTTTGCTCATTCTCATTACAATAGATAATTTCTGGAGGGATACAGAATGCATGGACAGTGATTTCCCACAGAGAAGGAAATGGGGGTCATGGAAAGGATTTACATTTTCACATTAGTCACTTCATTACTATTATAATTTGTTTACCATGAGCATGTTATCACTTTTGTAATAAAAAATAAGTTTCTATCCCCACCCCCTAAAAAAGCAAGATTGTAGTACACTATAGAACTCAAAATAATAATCCGAAACCATAACTATTGCTTAACTTATAGTTTTGCTCTGTTGGTGAATTAGGCAGTCTTTGACATTGAGCCAAAGGCAGTCGTGGTGTGGGGTCAAGGCCACAGCTACAGCTATAGTTGGCATCTGCTGGTCTAAGAGGACACACATGATTTAGAACCCATCCCTCCTGCCTGGCTGGGCTAAATGCCATGAACACATGTCTAGATTCTGGATGGTCCTAAAAATCAGAAGGAAATTGATCAGCTTTGGCCTCATCAAGTATTGAAAGGCATTTGTAAACTATAAATCAAAGAACTCATGTGGACTATTCTCATTTCCTTGGAGCCTTAGTTATGACTTTGCAGTCAGAGCAATTAATGGAATCTGTCTTGTTTTCAAACTGGGGACATGAGTTCAGAAAGATTTAGGGACTTGCCCAAGATTGTGTTGGTGATGAGGATATCAACTTTCTCCACAATGTTCTTGGCTACCACTAGCAGCTGGTAAATATCAGCAAATAAAAGTATCAGATATATTTTCATCAGGGAGGCTTGAGCCCAGGAAATATGGGAGAGATATGCCTCCACCTTGATTTAAATGTGATTATGCCCTTCAAGGTGGCTTTCTTATTTGTTTAGACATTCACAATCACAGCCTCAGATGAAGCAACCAACTTGCAACATTTATGGGAGCCTATAACATCTCAGAGGTTTGTAGGCAATTAACTCCTATAGCCATTCTCAAGATTTTACCTCTGTGCAATTTACATAAGAAGTTAAACAGCACAAGGATTATAAACATCGCAGATCTGACCATACTTTTTGTTCATTTGTGGATAAAGCCCAGCGGATCGGGAAAGTTTAGGCAAACAGGTAAAGTAGTTGAGCTAATTCATACCAATGGCATGATTCAATAGCATTAGTTAAGCCAAAGGCAGCTGGGCATCCCTAAGCAGGAACTGCCAGGATGGTAATCAATATGTTACCTCTGACATTTACAAACACCCTTTAGAAGCAAAACACTATTTTAAAACCTTTTAATGTCATTTTATGAAATTGGCTTGCCCTTTAAATGTCTTTTCATTCCTCCAGAGAATCAAATCAGTTCCAGGGAGGACCCCTTTTTGATTATTTGAACAGCAGCTGGGGGTGTGCAACTTCAAAAAAAGAAGACTCTTGACCTGCTTGTAATAGCCTACCGTCATTGTGACTGCCAACCTTTCAACTCTTCCTCTTTCCTTTCTTAATGATTCATTAAAGGCAGTGACAGCTTCTTTCTCTGATAGAAGTCCCTGCCTGAGAACCAAATGAGACTGAAGAGAGAGAGATGCAGATAAGGCTCTTTTGAGTATCACTTTGAGAGAGCCATGGTCCTTCCAATTTCTGGCACACAGGAGACACCTAGTAACTGGGTGCATGGAGGCATATCCTTCCTTTTAAAATACTCTGCAAAAGTGAGGACTCCTCCAGTGAACATAGGCAGGTATGAGGCCCTGCTTGGAAACCAACGGGACTGGGCAGAAGCCAGAAATAAGGGAAACAAAAACTGGACATACCAGCTATGTGGTTTGTGACTAAGACAAACATAGGCACGAATGGAATTGAAGGTGTTTCAAAAAGATGTGTGAGGCCCCAGGTCAGTGCATACATGATGCTATTCCATAATGGTCCTGGGAACCCCTCCATCTCAGAAGAACCCAAAACAGGTGGTTCTTGTCCAGCATATTGAGTATGAGACCAAGAAGAGAAAGACAAAGTAGTTGAATTGCTCCAACAAAATGAAACAGGATACTTGGTACGTATATGCAGGTTCAAAACAGGATCCATAACTCTCCCTTTTAAACATACAGCCCGCACTAGGTCCTGCAGAATGCAATTGTTGAGGAGTCACCAAACGAATGGAGGCAGACATTCTGTGCAGGAAAATTGAGACAGAAGCCAGATCCAAGCCAACCAGCAGGAGAGGATTTAATAACTCTTCCCCCGGAACACCAGGCTGTATCCTGAGACTCTCAGATCGGGGTCTTTGGCAAATAATAAAGGCCATACCCCTGGTGGTCAAGTTGTTTTAGTTAGGGATATTATAGTAACTGCTTCTCTTGGGAAGGGATAACTATGGAGAAGTTTGGATAGTAGACATAAGAGAAGTGACTCAGCTACTGATAGAATAGACAGATCTCTACTCAATAAAAATGCCAAATGCCCCTAAACTAGAAGTATCTGCTTAGGAATCATTCAAACTGCCCATCTGAGGATTGTCTGTGTGTGCATCTGCCCATCCCACTGACGCCACTATTATCACTGATGAAAACCAAACCTTAATTGGAATCCAGGCTGGGACTCAGCATAACCTATAATCTATCCCAATATCAAAATTTTTAAGGACCAAACCCTTAAAGCTCTATATCATTAATCTTGTCAATTAATTAAGTTGCCATTTGCCTCCCTCTGCTTAGATTTTGAACTAGCAAAAGTTAAAATTCATTGATTCTATCCCCATGTTATAGATAAGGAAAATAAGGCTGATTCAGAGACAGAAGGATTTGCCCAAATCTTCATAGCCAATTTTAGTCAGAAGAGGGTGAAGTATTCCTGATTTCATAATTCTCTACCCCTACCACAATGTTACTTTAGTCAACTAACACAACCCAAGCTTCCTGAATTTCCACTGCCAACAAGGTCAGATACATGCAGCCTGTATCCTATGAAGAATAGGAAGCAATCTAAATATTCCTTTGAGAACACTGATATTAAAGGTCTTGTTTTGTTATCCTTATGATTTCTCTTCTATGAGTTCCATATGGTGTCTCTAAAAATACAGCTACCTTTCCATGTGATGTTTTCCTCAACTGCTCTCACAGTTCTTAGTATAATGACGACACAACAGAACGCAAGACTTAGAATAAGAAGTGAGTTTACGGGTGCCTGGGTGGCTCAGTCAGTAAAGCGTTCAACTCTTGATTTTAGCACAGGTCATGATCGCATGGTCATGATATTGAGCTCTGTATCTGGCTCTGTGCTGTCAGAGTGGAACCTGCTTGAGATTCCCTCTCTTCCTCTCTTTCTGACCCTCCCTTGCTCATGCTTTCTCTATCTCTCAAAACTAAGTAAATAAATAAATAACCTTAAAAATTGAGTTTAAGTCTAGATTCTGATGTTCATTTGAACAGGAAAGTCATGCAAGTCAATTTCAATTTCATCATCTAAAATACAACAAATTGTTCAAGATGACGGACCCAGCACATGCATGTGTACCCCTTACATGGTCTATTTGAGTGGGAGAATGTACATATAATAATGTTGGAAAACAGGAAAGAATGTCATCAATGCACCAGAGAAATTGGGCAAGTTCAAGAGGATGGAAAACAAATAAAAGGTATTGACAGGACAAATGGAAGAGAGAAAGAGTCACAACTTAAAGCATGACCAATAAGAGATGGCTTTCAAAATGGAGCCTCAGAGAAGCTTAGGCACAATCAACTTATGCCAAAGTGGGCATATAACCTGGGCTAATCATTATGGTAATAAATTAGCTGCTTGTCCAGAAAAGCTATATATAGTCTTCCTGACCCCTCCCAATCCATGTTTAAAGAGTCCATGCTTAAAGAGTTGTTTATAATGCCATGGTAAACTTTTCTCTAAAGAAAGTAGGTAATCTGCATGGTTCCTAAAGCCTGTGAGAGGAGCAGACCAAGACAGAGACAACTCTGGGCAACTTAAGACAATACAATCAGGAGAAAGAAAAAGATAAGGTAGCTCCTTCCAGAGTCAAAAGCACCTATGTACCCCACCTCTAGGGCAGACAGTTCTTTATTTGGGCTCATAGTAGACCAGCCAGAATGCATTTTCTATCTAGGCACCCTATTCAGAAGCTACTTGTTAAAATACCCTATGGCATATACAGAACTCAGTCAGTCCTCCCATGTAAGGAAGAGGGTTATTTACACAGTTCCAAAGAAAAGCACAGTCTGCCAGGTATACTAATCACTTCATCTTTGTTTGGATGCCCACCAAGTCCAACTTCCGACAAGAACCATGAGTGCAGGTAGGTGATCACTTAGGAGGTGATTCCAGGAAGCAGGTATGAAGATAGTAAGAATGAATCAGGAATAAAGAAATTCAATAAAGAATGTACATCTTGAGGGTTGGCATTGTAGGTAAGTAGGAATCCATACTGCTGGGAATGCCTTCAGAACCATGTGGAATGTGACACAGAATAGTGCCTTTGAAAAACAGAAGGCTGAAACATAGGTCCATTGACTGCCCACACCTACAGAAGGTGGTGGATGCCCCGGAAACATTTCCAACCCAAGCTTCCATGTGGGCTTGGCAGGGGCTAGGTGAGCCCCGGAAGTTTTTGAAACCACCAAGGCAGAACTGTAGAGAGAAGTGGCAGGAAATCAGGGTAGGTCACTGGCAGTGTGAGGGACAGTCCACCAGAGCAGCGACTGAAATCCAAAGGGGACAAAGGGACACGATATGGCACACAAAAACTATCTGTTAGATTCATTCATGAAACTGAATCAATGGCTAAGGATCCTAAGATATTTAAGGAAAATTGATCACACAAAAAAGAAAACCCAAAATGGGGAAAATAATATTTGACCACAGAGAAATTAAAATGGACCAAAGAAAAAAAACTTTGAAATGTTTCTAATAAGTATCTTCAGACAGAACAAAAGCTGCTTCTTCCAAAGACAAAACAAAACAAAAAAAACAAACCCAGAAATAAGAAAACTTCAGATAGGTAAGCATGTTATAAAAAAAAAATACTAACTGGACTGGATGATAGACTAGATAGGGCTAAATACCAAGACCAAGCTAAGAGAAAGTACCCTTGAACTGAAAAAAAATAATTATTTCAAATTGATTCAAGTGGCTACCAAAATCACTGATGGGGGATGGGGTGAGTCTGCACCTTGAGACAACTCAGGGATTTTCAGAAGTCCTAGAACAAAGAAAAAAATATTAAAGCGTACATAGTTGGTGAAAGAATGGAGCTAACATTAAATCTCTCATCAGCAGCAATGGATGCTGAAAGACAATGCAATGACTTTTTTTCAAATTTTCGATTTTTAAACCCTGAAATATATATATTCAACCAAGCCATTAAACAAATATTGGATAAAATGATTTTTAGACATGCCAGATCTCCTAAAACATAAGGTTTCAGATAATCCAAATTAAAAAGGAAACCCTAGAGGTACTCCAGGGGAAAAAGTGTAAAAGGAAATATATAATGTGGATTTAAGAAACAGCAGCTCTGAGTTGTAGCTAGAAAACATGAAGAAAACTTAATAAAATAAAATATAGTAAACAAAATAGAATAAAAAAGCAGAATCTATTGGGTCTTGACACTATTGGGTATTTTGAGGGTAGAGGCAGCAGGACTTAATGACATAGAACTAAAAATTCTCCTTTATGTGACTTTATTTCCTTCAAAATGAGTAATAATCATATAATCATGGCTCTGTAAATACTGTTTAGGGTATTTTCCATTTTGAAAGTCAATGTGTATACAAAACACAGAAAGTAATATTATAAGTATCAGAGAACAATATAAGAACTATAAAGCTTGAAAATATAAAAGGTAAAAAAAAGTAGGTAAGGGAAGAGAAAAAAGAGAAGCAATTATAGATACACCAATTTATTCTACCTTCGAAAGTATTCTCTAAAGTTGACAAATCAAGAAATGTGAGTGTCAGGATTGATCTCTACAGTTATGAAGGTCATTACTAGAAGAACTGAAATAATAATGAAATTGACAAAATCGAAGTATGGAAGCAAGAAGATAGTGTACAGTGTAGTAAAAAATGCTCCTAAATTCCTGATCTTTCATTGCCCAGAGTAGATCAGTGCTGTCTAAAGTTGATAACTGAAATAATGGAAGCAGAAATAAAAACATCTGAAAACTTAATGGGAACTGCTGAATGAAAAAAAGAAACTGGTTAAAAGATACTTCCCTCCAGAGTGTAGTGAAGGGAGTGGGGGAGGAGGGGGAAGAAAAGGATACGTTTATACTTCATTTTAGACGGTTTTCGAAAACTAGATTTTTTCCATGTTCAGGCATTGCTTTTAAAAACAATGCTTTCATAGAGACTCAAAACCCAATAGTTTTCCATCTGCAAATGAAGTTTCCCAGCCTCGGCTGTATAGTCGCTGGGATTAATAACAACCTAACCAAGTGCCCAGGATTTTGGAGAATAAATAACCTTGTCGTTTCCAAGCCCCAAGCTGTGGCTTCATTTTATAGAGCCATGTTAATTCCGCCTGTAATCCCCATGAAGTGCAGGGACTTCTGTTATTTCTTATCTTTAAGCCTCTTTTATCTCTTCTGAACTCAAAAGGATCACTTTTTAAAAGAGCTGATTGGGCTGGGAAGAAAAAAACAATAAGAAACGACTGCATATTGGGAGATGAAAAGCAATGACAGTGATTAGGCTGAAATAATTAGATATTTATTCTTCCCTGCATAACTCAAAGGGATCAACATTTCTCTTGTGATAATGAGAATTTCATATATCTCTAAATTACTTTAAGAAAGCCTTGTTTTCACTGAAAGCACATCAAATCCTGAAATATTCAATAATGTATCAAGTAAAAAATATGATTTCAGCTTCTTGCTTCAGGGAGAAGATCCCATTTTTAACCTTCTACACCCCATGGGAGGAAGGGAGGATGCAGAATTCAGAGAACGTTGAAATGAATTGATGAGTCTCTGAGCTAAAGCAGAACCCAGTTGGTTCTACTGGTTGGTACTTGAGGGTGCCCAGATGTCTCCAAAATCCAGTTCCCACTGGTTCTAAAATAGAACATAATTGGATGAATGTGATAATCAAACCTCAATTTTCTCCATTTATAAAAATCAGTGGACTCCTGAATCCTCTAGGCTGCTACTCCTTGATGCTACCAGAATTTAGGAATAAGTGTACTTTTAGAGGTCGGGGGTTGGGGGTTGGGGGTTGGGGTGATATTTTATTCATCATTTCATGAGTACAGAATTTCAGTTTGGAGTGATGAAAAAGTACTGAAGATGATTAGTGGTGATGGGTGTAGGACACGGTGCATGTACTTTAAATATATTAATCTTTTATTTGTTAATCATATCTCAATAAAGCTAAAAAAAGACATACTCATCCTAAGTAAACACACACACACACACACACATACACACACACACACAATGTGAGTGTCCTTAATGCCACTAAACTTACAAATGATAAATTTTATGTTCTGTATAGTTTATCACAATAACAACAAAGCTTGGTGACTTGAGGTTGGTTCATGTAAGGCAAACTATTGTACTAGTCTCACTAGAACTTGCATACATCCCACTGCAGGTCTATAATTTATGTGTATTGGGAAAGGGTTAATTATCTACTAGGGCAGGACAAGTATCATATATATATGCAGCCATTTCTCAGGTTAAATTATTTCCCATTTAAGAGTTTGGAAATTGAAGGTATATACTTCATATGCCTGTAAAATCCACAGGAGTGTGTGTGTGTGTGTGTGTGTGTGTGTGTGTGTACAGACACAGGGAGAAAGAGACAAATAAGATAGATCCAAGGCAGAAAATTACTACCATAATCAGAGCCTAAAAAAGAACAGTGGAATTAGGCAGATCTTATTTTATTCCTTCCCTCTCAGTGTCTTATTACATGTTCTTGGGTAAGCCATATACGTTTCTGACCATTATGTTTCATCTTTAAAGTAAAAATTCATAACACATACTATATGGGTTGTTATAAAGATTAAATATATGTAAAATACTTAATACAAGTGCAAAGTGCTTCACACACAGTGAAATGTAACTTCTGCGGTCATGCCATTTTTTGTTCCAGCAGTCCCCCCTTTATCCATCTGGGATACATCCAAGACCCCCAGTGGATCTAAAATCATGGATTGTACTAAACCGTGTATATGCTATGTTTTTTCCTAAACATACATACCTATGATAAAGTTTAACTTATAATTTAGGCACAATAAGACATTGATAACAATAATAAACTAGAACAGTTATAACAATTGAATGTGAATGTGCTCTCAAAATAACTTATCACACTGTACTCACTTTTCTTCTTGTGGTGATGTGAGATGATAAAATGCCCATGTGACGGGACGATGTGAGAATGATGTAGGCACGGTGACATAACGTGGGCATGATGACATAGCGTAAGCATGTTGCTACAGCTTTAGAGCTACTACTGACTTTCTGATGATATGTCAGAAGGAAGGTCCTCTGCTTCCAGACCACAGTGGACCACAGGTAACTGAAACGATGGAAAACAAAACTTTGGATAAGGGAGGACCACTGAATTCTTACCGTCATTCTCATCTTGTCCTAGCCACCACCCACATCACAAAGCACAGCTCGCCAAGAAAGCCAGAATGCTGGTAAACTCTCAAAGAAATCTGACCCCTCCTGAAAATCGAATGTCTGTCAACTCTGAGGCAGAGTTCCTATGCACTGTGCTTCCCAGGACTTAGCTCACCTTCCGAGGAGCGAAGATTCAGGGCAAGCGCTCAGATGACAAGATGAAAGGCTCAGATGGAAGAGCACAAGCAGAGTCTTGCATGACTCATGGCAGCAGGTTTCCTAATCCAGCATCAGCTGCAATGTGGCTGACCCCTCCACAGGCTGTCAGACATCTGGGGCTGCTTAAGGAAAGGCAAAATTAGGACCTAGCCAGTTGAAACCACTGTGTGTGTGTTCCTCCACAGTACCGGAGAGAAAGAATAGAGGAAGAGAATGAAAATTAGTGAAAGTATCCCCTGCGCTCGAAATCTGGAAATTTGACTCAATGTTATCAAGGGATAACACTGTTACCTATTGTGCTGTTCAATATAGTAGCCACTAGACACATATGGCTATTCATATTTAAATTTAAATGAGTGTTGTATTAAATTTAAAAAAATCAGTTCCTCAGTCCTACTAGCCCATTCCAAATATTGAATAGCCACATAAGGTTCATGGCTATTATAATAGGCAGCACAGCAAAAGAAGATGAACATTTCCATCATTGAAGAAAGTTCTATGGGACATGGCTGATAGTAGAGAAGAGACAAAAGAAAATCTATGGAAAATATCTAGCCAGACAAATGTCCCTGGCTTCTTCTGCAATGTTCTTGGTTCTTATGTGGTCTGGAGACTATGAGAAACCCACAAGGGATTCAGTTAGAACTTTTGGCAAACTAGCTTCTCTTGATTTGTGACAAAATCTGCATCCCTTAGTAATGATGCCACAAAGGAGGACTCTGGACTCTCAGACAAATGATTCAAGAGTCATTTGCAAAAGGAGTAACTTTCAGTGGATTCTTTAACCAGCAAGGGCTCTTCTGAGATCACACTGCCCACTTGCCATTTTCCTGGATACATTTCCATGATGCTTGGCAGGCAGGACTCTCTCCTGGGCTTCAGTCCTCTTGGGTGGAAAGAGCACAGAGCTCTCCTCAGTGTCAATTCAAAAGCTGACTTTCCTTCTCTGGACATTCCTCCCCCAATAAAACTGACATCGAAATGCCAATATTTAAAGATTCATTTATAATTATCCTACAGGCTAGAAGGATTCAAGTCTTGGCATGTAATCGATCAGTGAGGTGGCCACTTTAACCCTTGGGCCAGTGAGTAAAAGATGTGTAACTGGGTCATAGGAATGGGGTTGAATCAGACAAATTCTGAAGTTGGAACATTCGACAAGAAAACAGGTCTGGACTCTTTTTTAAAAAAAAATCAATGTCATGGGGAAATTGGGACAACTGTTTCAGATAAAGGAACAAAAGAGACATAACTGAATGTAATATTTATACCTTGATCAGATGCTGCTTCAAAGATTAAAGAAACACAGCTATGAAAGGGATTTTGGAAAAATTGAGAAATGTTGATTGTGAACTGGAAATTAAGTGATGTATGGCATTAATGTTAATATTCTCAGACGGGATAATGGCATTAGAGTGATGAAGGAAAACATCTATATTAGAAAATACATGCTGAATGAAATATTTAGGGAGAGGTCTCATAGTGTCTGCAATTTTTAAATGTTTAGGGAAAAGGGATAAATATAGAGAAGTTGAGCAAATATGGCAAAATGTTACTTAATTGTTGGATCTTGATGGTATATAGTCATTGTTTTGTTTTGCAACTTTTCTCCATGTTTGAAAATATTCAATGTAAAAGTTTGGGTTGTAGAAGACTATGAATGAATTTGAGAAAAACTAAGTTCTGACAAAGACAAAGTCCTTATCTCCATTTCATTCTAAAAAGACCAAAAATCTAGAGAGACAGAATGCAGAGAGTACTGAATGCTGTCACCTGTGCCCACGAAAAAAGCCATATCCAATGTCATTATTAGAATGAATACTCATTTGGTGTTACCATGTATCAAGCACAAACTAGGGACTGCATATACATAATTCAATGCAATCTTCACAATGTCCCTGAAACCAGAATCATTATCCCTACATTGCTGATGTAAAAACTGAGGGTTGTAGAATTTTAATCACTTGGTCAAACTTACACAGCTTTGAGGTAGCAGAGCTAGGAAGCAAAACAAAATCTGTCCATTTCCAAATCCTAGGCTAATAGCCTTCTTGTTATCATAGCAGCAATAGAAATTCTTCTCCATTAGATTCAATACTGAAAGAGAAGAAGTTAAGTCTTAATTCTATAAAAAAAAAAAAATAGAGACAGAGGTAATGAGAGAGAGGTGAGGAGTTGGGGAGAGAATTGATTCTGGCTACCTGGGCTTCAGCAAATATTTTAGATTCTAGTCAAATCATGTCGGAGCTCTAGTACCCTTTATCAAGCACCAGGGCACTGCATGGATTAAGATGGTCTATAGTATCTTGAAGGTCTAAATGGGTTGACAAAATCATCTTTCTCATCATGTTAGAGATGAGTCAGACCATTACCTCTATGCCAGCCACAATTTCTATTTTATTTATAGCTTGCTTTTCTCTTGATCTCTTGATACCCTTTTTCTCTTTCTCTGACAACCTAGCAGTCTACTGAATTCTGGGTCTTTCATTTGTTCATGAGGTAAACTTTTTAATGTGATAATTTAGTCAAGAATCTCCTAACTTCTAAACATTCTGTTGAACCTCCACCATGAGATATTTTATGTATGGCTTATTTTCTGTAACTATAACAAGGCACAATCTTATAATCTGCTCAGCACTTTGGACAACTCATATTCCAGGCACAAAGAGTAAAAGCGATGATGGTTGAAACCATTCATATACCAACTGCTCTCAATATTCTTAGAATATAAACATTTTGAGGTTTCTGAGGTGCTCTCATCAATGGAAACACCCACCTTTATGTGATCCCTGGATTTCCACTAGTAAATAGCTTCCAGTAGACAGAGCCTTGCACTAAGTACGTGATAAACACTGAGATGATACACACTGTGTAGAGTATAATTTCTTGGTGGCAAACCACACCGTTCTTCATACAACTGGTTCATTTTGCATGAGCTTCCGTTGCTGCAATATTAGTGCACTGTAACTTGCAGGCCATTAGCTTCTCCCACTTGAATGTGAGTTTTAATAGTATAGAGACATTTTGGTTTCTACGCCACCCTAGCTAGTAAAGTGCCAAGCACATATTCCCATTTAGCTGAATGAATAAATGGGTTCATGCAAGGTTTGTTTCAAAAGTTGGGAGACATTATGACATGTGAAAAACAAACAGACCATCCAGAGAAAGCTGCCAAATCCCAAATCCCCATGGTTGGTATTTCTATGATCCCTGTCCTAGGCCAAACCACTGCCATCTTTTGTCTGGATTGCTGCAATAGCCTAGAACAGTACAACTGCCTCTACCTCTGCCACCTTACTGATACACCTCCATTCTCTGCAAGTACCCATGAGAGTCCTTATAGAAATGACATCACCACAATGGTGACCTAGGTTGTTCCTGACTCTGCCCCCCTCCCGACAAGAACAACTAGCAGTTATTTATAAACAAGACACCACTGAGAGAATTATAGAATACAGGGTGAGGCTGGAGCATCCCTTGCACCACAGAGCAAGACAGACTACATTAGAAGGTTAAGAGAAGTGGCTACATGTTGACTGCATTGCTCATCCCCCTGGCCACAGAGCACCAAGTGGAGAGGTCTCCGCTGAATCTCTGGTTCTTCCAGTGGGAAAAGAGAGCCCGGAGGGGGGGAAGGGGAACAGCCAGCTACCCCCCAGAATTATGAGTTTCTTCAGGAGAATCTCTCTGGCCTCACCCAACAGGTGTTGCAGGAGAATCTTCAGGGCTCAACCACTGGGAATCTGACTCTGATGGAGAAGGAGAGAGGGGTTTGCAACAACAAGCTCATGGATCTTGCAAACCAGTTCATACCTGCAGTGCCCAAGTAGTCATCCCAACCAGCAGCTCTGCTCATCTGCAGAACCAAGTCAGTGGTACACTCTGGCCAGGGAGTTCATTTGCTGGCCCGATAGCCTGGTTTGCCCAGACCCAGGTAAGGAACTGAGTCATAGCCCCACCCACTGAAGAGAGAGTGTCTCCTGGCCCAAGGTGCTATGCAACTATAAAGCTGTGTAGCAATGCTTGAGCTCAGAGACGGTGGGTGGAGCTCATTGCGCTCATACCAAAGCCATTGCCAGGCATTCAGGGTCCCCCTGCTGTACAGAAGCAGAGGGGTTAATTCATAGCTGAAGCTGAGGGTAGCTCTGGGCCCCTCCCAACTGAAAAGCCTGTTTGAGAAAAGTTGAAAGAGACCTAAAGTGGGCCCCTTCACGTCCCATCCAGGCAAGGAAACATAGTCTAACCCACTGTGGAGAGTGTCTCCTGGCCCCATCTGACCAAAAAGGTAGTGAGAACTCCTAAAAGCTGTGTAAGCCAGCAATTCTTGAGCCAAGAGACCAGCAGGCAGAGCTGATAGTCTACAGAGTAAAACCATGGCCTATTTCTTCCAGGAAACTTGGGACATGGGTCAACTTGAGGTAACATAACAAAGAGCTTTACTGACTTTAAAGCTGCTTCTCCCACTGCACCTAAGCAAGGAAACTGATTCATTGCCCTTCTCAGTGCTAAATCCAGCCTTCCACCTGTTCAACCATGGAACCTAACTAGAACACGTGGGAAGCTATGTAGTCCATTCAACAGCCTTGCTTATAGTAGCACTTGAACAGAGAGAACAGACTATGGCTTTCCACGTCTTGCACACTCTTGCCTGGTTTTAGTCCCCAACAATAAACCAAACAGGCTTATTGGATGCAGCAAAAGTAGTTCTAACAGGGAAATTTATAGCAATAAACACCTACACTAAGAAGCAAGAAATCCTAAATAAGCAACCTAACTTTATGCCTTAAGGAACTAGAAAAAGAAGAACAAACCAAGCCCCAAATTAGCAGAAGGAAGGAAATAATAAAATTAGGGCATAATTAAATGAAATAGAGAACAGAAGACAATAGAAAAGATTAACCAAAATAAGAATTGGTTCTTTGAAAAGACAAAGAAAATTGACAAAATCATAGTTAGACTAACCAAGAGGGAGGAACCAAATCAGCAAAGTTATAAATGAAGAAGGAGACATTAAAACTGATACCACAGAAATACAAAGGATTTTTGTTCCACTATGAACAACTATACACCAACAAACTGGACAACCTATAAGAAATGGAAAACTTCATAGAAACATACATCCTACCAAGACTGAATCAGAAAGAAATAGAAAATATAAATAGACCAATTACTAGTAAGGAGTTTGAATCAATGGTCAAAATCTGCCAATGAAGGAAGCCCAGGACCAGATGGTTTCAGTGATGAATTTAACCAAATATTTTAAAAAATAATACCAATCTTTCTTAAACTCTTACAAAAAATTGAAGAGGAGAGAATATTACCCAACTCATTTTATGGCATTTATTAGCATTATCCTGATACCAAAGGCAGATAAGGACACTAATAGAAAAGAAAACTACAGCTCAATATTCCTGATAAATATACATGCAAAAGTTCTAGAAAATAAAAAAAATACTAGCAAGCCAAATTCAGCAGCACACTAAAGGGATCATCCACCATGATCAGTGTGACTTATCCCTGGTATTCAAGGATGGTTCAACATATGCAAATCAATTAATGTGATACAAGGTATTGAAAGAGAATAATCATATGATCATCTCAGTATATGCAGAGAAGGTATTTGACAAAATTCAGTATCTGTTCATGATGAAACACTTAAATTAGGAATAGAAGGTGGGGCGCCTGGGTGGCTCAGTCAGTTGAGCGTCCGACTTCGGCTCAGGTCATGATCTCACAGTCTGTGGGTTGGAGCCCCATGTCTGGCTCTGTGCTGATAGCTCAGAGCCTGGAGTCTGCTTCAGATTCTGTGTCTCCCTCTCTCTGTCCCTCCCCTGCTCACTCTCTGTCTCTGTCTCTCAAAATAAAGACATAAAAATTTTTTTAAAAAGGGAATAGAAGGAACATATCTCAACATAATAAAGGCCATGTATGACCAGCCCACAGATAGCATCATATTCGATGGTGAAAGTTTGAGAGTTTTTCCTCTAAGGTCAGGAGCAAGACAAGAATGCCCACTCTCACCATACCTATTCAACAAAGTACTGGAAGTTCCATCTAGAGCAATCAGGCAAGAAAAATAAATAAAAGGCATCATAATTAGAAAGGAAGAAGTAAAATTGTCTCTGTTTGCAGATGACATGATTTTACATACAGAAAATTCTGAAGACTCAAACCAAAAACTGTTAGAACTAATCAACAAATTTAGTAAAGTTGCAGGATACAAAATTAATAGGCAAAAATTAGTAACATTTCTATACACTAACAATAAGTGAATTTTCTGAAAAAAAAAAAGAAATTGATCCCATTTACAATAGCATCAAAATAAAGTTCTTAGGAATAAATTCAACCAAGGAGATGAAAGATCTGTACACTGAAAATGGCAAGACACTGATGAAAGAAATTAAAGACACAAATACATGGAAATGTATCCTATGTTCTTAAATTGGAAGAATTACTATTGTTAAAATGTCCATATACTAAAAGCCACCCATAGATTCAACGCAATCCTATCAAGATTCCAATGGCATTTTTATAGAAATAGAAAAAATACACCTAAAAATTTATATAGAGCCACAAAAGACCCCAAATAGACAAAAGTGTAATAAAAAAAATCTTGAAAAAGAAGAAAGCAGAAGGCATCACACTTCTTGCTTTCAAGCTATAGTGTCAAGCCATAATAAATAAAATAGTATGGTACTGGCATATAAACAGACAAATGGACCAATGGAATAGAATTAATACCACAGTAACAAACCCAAGCGTATACAGTCAAGTACTATTTGACAAAGGAGCCTAGAATACTCAATGGAGAATATAGAGTCTCTTCAATAAATGGTACTGGAAAAACTGGATATTCACATGTAAAAGAATAAAATTTCACCCCATCTTAACACCACTCACAAACATTAACATGAAATGGGTTAAATACTTAAATATAAGACACGAAATCATTAAACTCTTAGAAGAAAACATAAGGACAAAGTTCCTAGACATGGGTCTTGGTAATGATTTTTGGAAATCCCACCTAAATCACAAGCAACAAAATAGAAAATAAGTAAATGGCACTACATAAAACTAAAAAGCTGCACAGCAGAAGAACCACTAGCAAAGTGAAAAGACAACCTACAGAATGGGAAAAAAATATTTGCAAATCATATATTGCAAATCATAGAAATCATAAGGGGTCAATATCCAAAATATACAAAGAACTCATACAACTCAATAGCAATGAAATAATCTAATTAAAAAGTGGATAAAGGCTCTGAATAGACATTTTTCCAAAGAAGATATACAAATGGCCAACGGACACCTGAAAAGATGCTCAACATCACGAATCATTAGGCAAATGCAAATTAAAATCACAATGAGATTATCACCTCACACCTATAAGAATGGTCATCACCAAAAGGACAAAAGATAACAAATGGTGACAAGGATTTAGAGAAAAAGGAACCCTGTGCACTGTCGGTGGGATTGTACACCATGGAAAACAATATGGAGATTCCTCAAAAATATTAAAAATAGAACTACCATATGTTCTAGCAACTCCATTTCTGAGAAGATATCTAAAGGAAATGAAAACAGTAACCTGAAAAGATATCGCATCCCCATTTTTATAGCAGAATTATTTACAACAGCCAAGACATGAAAACAATCTAAAGTGTCCATCAATCGATGAACAGAAAATTGTGTATGTAAACACACACACACACACACACACACACACAAAATGGAGTATTATTTGACCATTTTTAAAAAAGAAATCCTACCATTTATGACAACATGGATGGACAATGAAGGCATTATGCTAAGTGAAATAAGACAGAGAAAGATAAATACTGTATGATCTGACTTGTATGTGGACTCTAATAATTATTTTCAAAGTTTATTTTACTTATTTTGAGAAAGAGAGAATGCAAGCTGGGGAGGGGCACAGAAAGAGAGAGAATCTCAAGTAGGCTCCCAGCTATCAGCACAGAGCCCATGCAGGGCTCAAACTCACAAAACCGTGAGGTCATGACCTGAGCTGAAATTAAGAGTCAGACACTTAACCAACTGAGCCATCCAGGCGCCTCTGGAATCTAATAATTAAACAACACCAAAATTCTAGCAAAAGAGATCAGATTTCAGTTACCAGAGCTGGGGCCAGAACAGGGAAAATTGGAGGAAAGTAGTCAAAAGGTACAAATTTCCAGTCATAAGTAAGGACTGGAGATATAAATTTTTTTTAATGTTTATTTATTTTTGAGAGAGCCAGAGAGAAACAGAGCATGAGCAGGGGAGGGGCAGAGAGAGAGAGACACTCAAAATCCAAAGCAGGCTCCAGGCTCTGAGCTGTGAGCACAGAATTTGATGCGGGGCTTGAACCCACGAACCGTGAGATCATGACCTGAGCCAAAGTCGGACACTCAACCTACAGAGCCACCCAGGCGCCCCAAGGATTGGGGATATAATGGACAACATCATGACTGTAGTTAACTTGGCTGAATGATATACAGGAAGGTTGCTAGAAGAGTAGATTCTAAGAGTTCTCAACAAAAGTAAAAAAAAAATTTTCTTTTTTCTTGGGGGGTGGGATTGAAACTAAATGAGATGATGGATATTAACTAAACCAACTGTAGTAATCACTTCACAATACATGCAAATCCAACCATTATGCTGTACCCCTTAACCTGGTACAGTGATGTATGCCAATTATTTCTCAATAAAATCGGAGAAAGAATTTTAAAAATGTAAATCATATAGTAGTACATATAAGTTTGAAACATTTAATGTCATCATATTCAACTTGAATTCAAGACACTAACTTCTTGCCTTGTCCTACAAAGCTTTATCAGTATCTTACCTGAACAACCGAACCCCATTTCTTACCACTGTCTTCCAAATATGCTCTCCTCTACCCACTCTGGTTTCTTTCCCACGGTCAGAAACACACTCTCCTCCATAGCTTCATGTGGCTTGTTCCTCATCTGTCAAGTCTCACATTAAATACATCATCTTAGAGAGGCCATGGTTTACCACCCAAAGTAACAGCACTCATACATTTATTTTCTATTGCTATACCTTGTTCCTTTTTTTCCATGGCACCAGTCAAAACACCCTGAGTGATTAATTTTGTTCTGCCTATATTTGTTCATTTTCTATCTTCATCATCATATGGACGGTATTATCTAAGAGCAACACTACGTCTGTACTTGGCACATGGTGCACACTCTATAGCACATCGTTCAGATCCAGTGAATATGTATGGCCTTTAGAGACCACTAAAGAGGTCTAGCAGGCAGTGAATGCCATATTTGTATGTGTCAGGGGCTTGATCCAGGCAGAGGGAAAGAAAAGAGGCCTTGACAAAACAGGATGAGGTTTGGGGATATTTAATCATCTATAGAAGCTGGAGCCCACCCTCCTTCCACCAGGGAAGACTGGTGTTTTCATGCTCCAAATAGTTAAAAGGGTTGGGGCAAAATCATGCCAGGAGGTGTTAGATCCCCTCTCTAGAAGCTTCTCTGTTTTTCCCCTAGGAACTTCGTGTCCCTACACCCTATTATTTCAGCTATTTTGCCAAACTTTGAGGTTCATGATGACAGTGGTTGCTCTATTTCTGTAAGGTCAAAGCCTAACTCAAGGTCTGATCCAGAGTAGTTGCTAAAAATATGTTTGTCAAACTGAACAAAATATAAAGTCACTATTTCCAAAGAGTCCTATTCCAAAGGATGATACAAGGGTCAAGAAGAATCCAGGAACCAGCAATGTCAGAACAATTAGTGAGGATGAAACTGTCACACCTAGCAAGTCTTGAACTTTAGATCAGTAAATGAAAATTCAGATTTCTTAAAAAAATAACTCATTTTCTGAAAAATGTTAACTGGTCTAAAATATTTTCATACTCATAGAACAACTAATAATTGAAACAATCTGGTTTCCTAACTTCAAGGGGGTCTTATCCAGCTCTACAAATAAATCTATTCCAGGTTATGCTAAAAAAAAAAAATGATCCCACTGTGGCAAGAAAATGGAGCCCTATGAATCTTAGTAATGTCAGGAGCCAACCAGTGCATTGAATGGGAACCTGATTGGAAACACTGAAAAAAGAAAATCCGGTTGATTTAATCCTTGTATATGACAGAAGTTGGATTTTCTTAGCCCAATTGTGCTCTGTGGGTATCTGACAAGTCTAAACTGCCAGCCAAAGGCATTCAATAAATTTCAAGTTGTTTCTATGTCAAAGGGTTGAATTTAGACAAACTGCGTTGACTTGAAATTGGACAGCTGGAATTTGTATTTTCAGTTGTTGGAAATTTTAGTGCAGATTTGACAAGTATTGATGATTCTTTATTGACATGAAGCGTTCATACAAATCATGGGATTCTATAAAGTACCATTCTTTTCACCTTTTATTTGATGTTTTCTGCTTTTCAGAAAGCCCATTTTTTCTAATAATTTTAAATATTCTGAATAATCTTCAGAATAGAAGATAGAATAAAGTGGTAAGGAAGTCAAGGTTCTGTGTAGCTTAGAATAAGCTAAACTTGTAATGAGGCCATTATTAATGTTAACTTCCACAATAGATGTTTTCTGGGCACCTCACAAATTGCATAATTTGTCTTGTGTTCCTAAGTTCAATTTCTAGGTCTCACGGTGTCAGTAGTGAGGTAGGAGCTGTGATTACAAACAACATCACTATATTCTGACTATGGCACAGGTCAATGCTACTTTTAGAAAGCCAGAGAGAGTGGGGCTAGCAGTCTCCCCTTCACAATATCTACACATTAAGCAAGGCTTGTTTGCTCCTGTTGAATCGGCTCCCAGACACAAATGCTTCCTTTGGGGAGTTCTTTTCCACCTCTTCCTGAAACATGAGTCTCTGAGGAAGGCTGAGATTAATAGTGCATCAGGTTATGCTTAATCTTCTCCCAATATTTCATTTTGCTTTAATCCTATAACATTTGCATTTCTGAAATTAGGGTATCTGATGCATTGGAGTGGGACCCAGAGGCCTCATTTAGGTTAGATTTATTATCTACTAAATGACTTTCTTAGCAGATCTCTTTATCTCTCTGTGTCTGCCAGCTCATCTCAATGCTCTATCTTGAGCAGATTCTATTACACAAAAATTTATTATTACTTTTTTTTAGATCTTCTCCACAGCTCTCAGATACTTTATTGTTAATAGTAAACCCTGACTGGCACATTACAACACAATTAGCAGAGATGTGTAAAGTACCCACTTGTGAACGAATATCTGTAAGATGTTTTGACTCTCCAAGTCTCCCCAAATCCATGGTGTTAGAGATTTCAGTATTGTCTCCAAATTTCTTTCCAGGCCCAAAGACCCAAATTCTTACCACAAGTGACATTGATGAGAGGTATGTTTCTTAATCCAACCCCATACATGGGCAAAGAATAATGGAAACACAAGTCAGGGAAATAGATTTGGGTCTTAGGTAAGGGAAAACATAGAAAGTTGTGTTTAACATACATAAACAAAGAGAGAGTTAAGAAATTGTCACCTGTGAGAGGAACTAGAGGCAATAAAAAAAAAAGCCCAGGGAACAAACAAAGAAGTGCTACCAAGGAGTAGCAGCTAATCAGCTTTCTGATTATCTATGGCCCAACTTGCTTAATTAGCCCAACTAGTCAGTTGGCTGACTCCACTGACAATGTATAATGGTGAACGCAAAGCAAGTGGGTTTGGAATTTCAGAATAGGTTAGCACATCAAGTGGTCCCTTGACTGAGGGCAGTAGAGTACAGAAACCTACATGTGGTATCGGTAGACAGAGTTGAGGATGGCGATGTAGATAGTGGTGAAGACGGAGATGAAAAGGGGTATGGCGTGAACATAAGAAATGGAGAGAGGGGTAAGGAGGGAAGGACTGATCTGAACAACATCAACTGCAGGAAGCCAGGATGAGGCAGATCTTTGATTGGAAGTCTGAACCATGACCAAGAACATAGGACAGAGTCTGGTTCCAAAATAGACTATTCTAGGAGCTAGTCAGAATATCAGCAGAAAACAAATGAATTATTGCTCTGAGCAGGGCTCCAGACCTAGCAGGGAAATCAGAGTGCCATGGATAAGATGAGGCTGAAACCAAGCCTTTCTTTATAGACCAAAAAGGTGGGGCTGGAATATGAACCTTACATCTACCAGGCACAACTGTAGCTATAGCTGCACAACTAGTTCAGGCTTAACTACTAGAAGACTGCTATGATTCCTTTGTCAGGCCAGGATATACTCAAGACATGGTCATGCCAAGCTGGAAAGTTGTAAAGGAGAGGCAGACAAGTGTGAAGAGTGTGTGTGTGTGTGTGTGTGTGTGTGTGTGTGTGTGTTTATATGTCCATCCTCAGATATTCCATAGGGCAATCAAGTCATGAAATCTGTTTCTCATTAGGCAGGAACTTTATCCAGGAGGAACACCCTAAAACATGTTTACCTCCTGTGTATATCTACCCTAAGGTTACAAATAATTCTTAACAACTATAACCAGAAACCACTTGTAACTTCATTTTGCTTCTGATGAAGCAGACGATGATACACACGGATTAAACTAATTTTAAAAACTAAGCAAAAATATGAATATGTTTGGAAAAAAGGACTTTCAAATATTTAAAATGGAAATCTTAACCAGTTTTTATTTCTGGGAACAATGGAAGACTCTCATGGTATGGTGTGTGTGTGTGTGTGTGTGTGTGTGTGTGTGTGTGCAGGAATTGGAACCTAACTTGGAGTTAAATTCTGTTGAGCATCTAGATGAAAACAAAATATGGCTTGGGTCTCAAATCGAATATACATTTTCAAAGGCTGTCAGTATTGGAGCAAAGCAGATCTGCCAGACACACAAAAATGAATTATTTGTTCTGTGTGTGTGTGTGTGTGTGCGTGCGCACGTCCATCACAATATGAAGTCAACGTCTGTTTGCCCTTTTATTTAAGCAAATACACTTATGGATGACTAATGGAAGACTACGATACAAAGACGGGAAAAATACGCATGCTGTGTGTAAGAAGAAAGGAAACATCAAACACAAATAAAGAAGCAGACTCTACTAGGGAAACTAGAATGGAAAGAAGGGGATTCACACCCCTAAATTGTTAATAAAAATTTTTGTTTGCAGTGTCATATTAAGGATTTGTGGCTGCTGCTCTTTGTGACATTCAAATGATAGCAAACAGACAGACTTCCGGTCAGTCCACCCTAATGGCTCAGCCTTTACAGACATGCAGTCCTCCTGCATATCAAGGTTTTTGATGGAGTGACAAAATCAGAGGTCTTTTGTGGTCCTTTATGGCAACACTTATTTTAAGAAACTAACAGTTAGAAAATTGAACTGGTAGAAATCCAAAGAACAAAATGTGTTCACTTTCCTCTGTTCCCTGCTGCTTCAAATAGGAAGTCTTCAAGGGCAAGAAGAAGGAGCAAGTGGATTTTTAAGAACAAAGTGCTTTTCTCTCATTGATAGAGATTAACATGCAGCTCAGACTTCAGGGTCACTTTGGGTTAGAGTCCGGTTTTTCTAATACGAGGTATTCACCTCCTCCTGGGAAACACACAAATAAGGTAGGTGACCAGGCAGCTACGAAAGACAGCCACCATCTCTAGCAAAGTTGTAAGTACAACCCGCCCACCAGCTCCCATACAATCACCAAAGTTAACCCAATGCCAGGGACATTGCTAAGTTTACTGAAGAGCCAGGTGACTTAAGGAAAGAAAAGCCCATTAAGAAACCACATAGTCCATCACGTGGCTTAGGACCACACACAATCAAATTTCAGAAAGCCATGGTCTCTGAATTTAAGATACCTATCAGATAGTTTCGTGCCCAGAGAGGCATGTTAAAGGAAACTCATGTTACCCTTCTGTACCTCAGTTTCCTCATTGGTGAAGGAAAAATAATAATCCCTATGCATTAGAGGAGCCATAAATATTAAAGGAGGCTATTTACCTTTTGTGAATGATGTTTTGCCAATGCTAGCTAAGGATGGGGGCTTCTATTTTCTCCCACTATACTTTGCCTTCATAATACAAATCCACAGAAATCAAAGAATTGGTTCTTTCACTCATTCAAATATAGCTCTTGCCAAGATTTAAGGATAAAAAACTGCTGCCTGTAATAACCTTTCAGTCTTTGGTCCTACTCTGACCTTGTGACTGTCTCCCACGTGAAGGGAAAGTGTCTAACACCATTCTGTTTGACACGGGAATCTGAATCTGACAACAAGAGACATCTCACCAGCTTCCCAAATCCATCTCTACTAGGAAGTCTCAGTAAGACCTTGGACAGTTACTCGGTTGTTATCATTTTCTCCTTTAGTTTCTAATTCTCCATTCAGAGCATTCTCAGAAGGAAGAACAAATGAACCTTTTTATTATGAAAATAACTCTGGAAACCTAAGATTCAAATCAAATTCAAAGTCATGGTTTTGTCACGGTAAAATCACATGAGAAGGCTGCTTTAGCAAGTCTATCACCATGGCTGCACGGCTAGCACGGGCCTCTTTCCCAGGCACTGTGAGAAATACAATACGAAGAAAAGACACTGATGTCTTCTGAACACTTCTCACAGCGCTGGCCTCCCGGGTTTTGCCATTATAAAATGTCAGCCTAATATTCTCCATCTTTCACTGAGAGGATGAACATAAAATGAGCAGCTCTAAGTACAAACCTCTGCGTTATGTGTAAAACATGTTCAAAGTCAATGCCTCTGCCATTAGTCAATGAGTCTTTATGGAAACGCCCACCAGCGAGTGATCCCAGGTATAAACCTGGGAAAGCATGCATATTCCCATGAAGGAGAGACCGTTGTTCTTTGTTAGAAAAAAGTCACCCATCAAAATGAGACATGTCGTCTTTCTCTATGCCACCAGGAAATCTAAAGTGAAGGTTTGTGCCCACCGTTGCCTTTTATAAGCTTATTATTACTTTACTGTTCTCTCCCTATCTTTATGAGCCTTCTGTCATTGTCCTTACTACCTAGCACAAGGGCTGCTTACAGATTTATAGCATGTTTTAAAAGACCTTCACATACATGTAATCAAAAATTAATGCCCAGGAGGCAAACACCAAAATTCCCAGTGGCATTCCAGAGCCTTCATGACCTGGCCCAGCCACCCTGCATAATCTCCAAATTATAGGCACATTGGTTTTCTAGTAGATTTTTTAATTTGCCAGGTTGTTAATACCAATGTACCTTTGCTCTCATTTTTCTCTCTCCACTCCCACACCCCCATCTTTAACCACTTAGCCTTCTTTCTGTGGCTCCTATCAAGCTTTCTGTAAGAAAGCTTGTATGATTGCCCTGAGAAGAATTAGGCATTTGGGGGGTTTTTGTTATTGTTCTTATTTTTGTTTTTAAACCCTCTGAGATCTTATTGCATATTAAATTTTTCTATGATGTATTTAGTGCTTCATATGTCTGTCTACAGTTCTTTATTCCTCCCTCTCCTAGACTAGAAAGTCTTTTGAGACATGGGCTATGTCTTTGCATCTTTTGTCCCCCAAATCTAGCCACACTCAGGGGAGGCTAACAAAACAACCACAAAGACAACAACAATAACAATAATAACAATAGAAACCAGTAGGTAGTAGTAGGACTGACTGACTGAGCAAGCAAGTGAATGGAGTACCACCGTAACACCAAGTTCAAAAACAACAACAACAACAACAACAACAACAACAGCAAAAACAACTATGGAAGGCTGCAGTGCACCTCAAGAAAAAAATATGGATGAAATCGAATTATCAGTGATGAGTGATGATGCATTCACTTGTATTTAGAAATTCTGTCAAAGGGAAAGACATGTCCAAGGAAATCAGTGATCATCCCAAGGTAATTTTACTGAAAAGAAGAGCATAGGATAAGGGAGGGAGCAGGCATGGGGAGTAGTAAAATCAATTCTTTATACCAGTGGGAAAGAGGTGACATTAGCATGTACGAAAGTCCTGCCATGCTCTGAGAAATGGGCCATGGTTTTCACATGTTAATTCAACCAATCCTGACTTCAGCTTAAAAGAAACAAGTATCTTCATCATTATCATCATTGTCATTATCATCATTATTTCAAAATTTTGGCAAAGCCCCCTGAATTTTGAAAAGTATGCCACATGTACATGGAACAAAGCCATCCACTGGACTGCCTTTTATAATAGATCTACCCTGGAATACTTCAGGTACCTGGTAGTAATGGGGAAATGTTATTATTTCTTGAACACTTATAGCTAAAAACTCATATTACTTCATTTAGAAGCTTCAGATAGGTTTAGTCCCAGTTGGATAATATGCCCAGAAACCGTATTTTTAGAAGCTATAGGAAAAATAGAGGTTACCTGGTGAGGAGGTTTCACAGGGTGTGAGGAGGTTAAATGGAATAAACAGAATCAGGATCTTAACATACTAGCAGAGTCTTTGGTCAGACTCCTCTGACAATATTCATTTGCTCCTTGGCCGCCTTCATATTCAATGAGCACCTGCTATATACCAGACACTGAATCCACAAGGGAATAAAAGGGACACGTGTCCCTGCCTGTATGCAGCCTACTCCTCTCTGGACTTGAAGTCCTTTGTGCTTATTTCATCTGGGATACAATACCTGAAAGTAGAGCATTCCTATGAAACCTTTCATAGCCTGAAATGGTGTGAAGCAAAGAAGCAATTGTCATTAAGATAGATGAAAAAAACTTTCTGAGCATTCCCAGAGCCAATAACCAACCTCTGTCAGGCTTTTCTGATACCTTAGGACCCATCTCGCTAACGGATGCGCAAAATAAATCGAGATAAAGCACAGATGCTCACAGATACAGTTCAAAGCTCTGGCGGCTGGATACTGAGATGCTGAGTGTGGATCGCAGGGAAGGAGCTGGGCGGGGCCACTCTGTTGCTCAGGTGCATTCCGCCTCTGTAATGGCTCACTACACAACAAAGGCTATTTTTGTGTTAGCCTTAAAAGTGAAAATCCTCTTCAGATTTCCTTCAGTTAGAGACAACAGGGACTAATGTAAGTCTTCCATAAAAGCAAAGTGGCATAATGTGAACTTCCAACAAGTGGGGGATACCTGTACTTGCTTTCAGAGTTTAGGCAGAATATTCTAGAAAAAAAAATCATTCAAATCTGATTCCTTAGTCCACCAATAAACAATAGAGAACAAATAGTAAGTATAAGGGGTAATATAATTTTGTAGTAGCTAAATAGTGATAGGTGTTATGAGAAAAGGAAGTTGTAAAGTAGGATAGGAAGGAGGAGAATTAGGGATGGTGGTCTTGTGGCATTGTTACATTAGGGTACAGTAGTAGCCCCCCTTCTCTGTGGGGCATGTATTCCGAGACCCCCAGTGGCTACCTGAAACCATGGATAGCACAGAATCCTATATATACTATGTTTTTTTTCCTACCCATTCAGACCTAAGATAAAGTTTAATTTATAAATTCACTAATAACAAAATAGAACAATTATAACAATATATTATAATAAAGGTTATGTGAATATGGTCTCTTTCTTTCTGAAAATACCTTACTGAGCAGGTCTATCATTCTTCTTCAGATGGTATGAGATGATCAAATGCGTACACGAGATGAAGTAAGACGAACGACATAGGCACTGTGACATAGCATTAGGCTACTATTGACCTTGACCTTCTGATGACCCTTCAGAAGGAGGAACATCTGCTTCCAGAATACACTTGATCATGGGTAAACGAAACCATAGAAAGCAAGCCTGTGGATAAGGAGGGACCCCTGTGTTCAGGGTTGTTCTCCTGGAAAGGCAATCATGTCAGAGGGAACTGGTTCAGAGAAGCCCTATGGCAGGAGCATGCCTGGTGCCTGGGGGGTAGCAAGGAAGCCGGTGTGGCTGAGGGAGTAACAGGAAAAGACGGTATCAGGAGGTGGGAGAGGTCAAGGGGAACTGGTTTCAATTCTGTGTGAAACTGGCAGCCATTGGAGAGTTTTGAGTAGAGAAATGACATGATTTGATTTATACTTAAAGAGTTCTCCATGGTTGCTGTGTTGAGCACACTACAGTCAGGGAGGGGCCAGAGGGGAGCCCAGGAACTCTATTTCTGTGATTCTTATCCAGGGGAGAAATGACAGTGGCCCAGACCAGGGCAGTGTTAGTACAGAAGGTAAAGACTGGTCCAGTTCCACACATTTCTGGATATTTTGAAACTGGTGGCAACAGATTCGGATATAGAGTGAGAAAAAGTGGCTTCAAAGATTGGGGGACTGAGCAGATGGAAAGACTGAATTGTCATAACCTGAGAGAAGAAAAGCTGAGGGCTAGGAGGAAGGTCAAAGCTGTCGCATGGAAGGTTCTTCCAAACCTCTAAGCGGTGGGCAGGTGCAGGGTGGAGTGTGAGGAGAGAGATGCCGGTTGGTTCACATGTTGTTTGGGGGTTGTCAGCATTTAAATGATATTTAAATTTATTGGACCAGGTGAGATCACCTAGGGAATGGCAGTAGATAGAGAAGAAAAGATGCCCAAGGACTGAGCTCTGGGACACTCTAAACTGAAAAGGAAGAATCACAGTAAAGACTTAGAAAGAGTTGCCACTGAGATATGTGAATGGAAAGACTGCAAGAGACAGAGAAAGAGAGAGTCAGAGACAGAGAGAGCAGGGTCCTGAAAATCAAGCAAAAAACCATATCATCAAGGTAGAGGGAATATTTAGCTTGGCGAGTCACCTGCGAGTGATGTGAAAGTGGTCCTTGGTGACATTAATGAGAACAGTTTCTGAGGGCTATGTGCACATGTACATGTGTTGTAAGTGGTGATGGGATTGTTAAGGTGTGATTACGGTGAGCTAAAAGTCAACAAAAGAAAGGAATTATAGATGGTGAGTTTAACAACCACTTCAAGAAGTTTTGCTAAAAGGAAGCCATTAATTGAGGGGGTGGTTGGTGGTGCACATTCATCGAGCCTCCAGGAAACAGAGACAAGGACAGAAGAGGGGTTCATGGGGAGCGACACCTATGAAATATGAGGGAGAATAATGAGGTAGAAAGAGCTTTCCGGCTCTTGGGCCATGGTGCAGCTCTGAGGCCTGCGGAAGGAGAGGGGGAAGAAGGAGTATCAGGCATGACAGCCTCTGACTATGGTGTGGCTCTTGGAAGGGCACAGCCAGCCTGGCAGGGAACTCTGGTGAAGTGACCTATACAAGAGTCCCACGTTGTGCAGAAGTGCCTAGGCCTCAGCAGCTAAGTCGCTACCTGGGGTCTGCATGGGAAGAGCACACCTTGGGCTCAAAAGCCGAGGAAGAGCCTGAAGGCGCTACACCTGAAGGGTATCAGCTACATGCACCCCTCAGCAAGTTCTTTCTTGAAGACCCAAAATGCATTGTTCCTTCATGGCTGCCACCTGAGGTAAGTAGAGTCAAGGGGATTTTGGAGAAGAAAAAATAACGAACTCTCTCTAGAATTTCACCCATCACATTCTCACAACCTTGAAAGCTCTGAGCACCAGCCTATGCTTCATCAGCCCAGCATGGCCACCTCTTTCTTCCTGGACTCTCTTTCTTCACATGACAAATTGGAAAATGCCCAGTAAGAAAGCTGGAGTGAATAAAGACCTCATCTCCTTTGCTTTCTTCCTCTCAGTGATTATAGCGCCTCAACTCCTACCTGTGTTGGTTACAGTCAAGTGCCTTCAAATATATATATCTTCTTTTCATTCATTTATTTTGTCCATCTTTCAGAATGAAACCACAGTCAGAGCCAGATGGGAGATCAGTCAGCATGGCTTTGAGTTTGAGTTTTTTTTTCTGTCATGTTCTGTGGCATGAATGCAGTTGTGGAGTGAGTAGAGAGTTGAATCTGACCAACGCTGTGGTTTCACCAAGTAAGTGGAGTCTAACAAAGCCAGACAGGAGCATGTCAGATGAAGATCTATGCAAGAAAAAAAACTGAAACTATTGACCATGGAATTGACCTTGTCTTACGAAAGAATAATATTTTGTATCCCTTTTTTCCCTCAGAGTTGCTGTGGCTTTTCTGATTAGGGAATAGTTAGAGCACGGTTCAAGTCTCTCCTGTATGAGAATCATTTGGGGCATTTATGTAAAAAGCAGACTTCTTGACCACATTCAGTCTCACTGAATCAGGATTTTTGAGTAGTTAAGCTTAAGCAAAACATTTGTATCAAGCTCCCCAGGTGATTCTTTTCTTTTTTAATGTTTATATGCTTTTAATATATGTTTTAAGAGATGGAGAGAAAGAGCATGAGCGGGGGAAGGGCCGAGAGAGGAGGAGACACAGAATCTGAGCTGTCAGCACAGAGCCCGATGCAGGGCTGGAACCCACAAGCCATGAGATCATGACCTGAGCCGAAGTTGGACGCTTAACCGACTGAGCCGCCCAGGCTCCCCATCCCAGGTGATTCTTACATGATTCTCTAAAACAGTAGTCACAGAAATAGATACAAGTGTGACCATTCACCTTCCTTTACTTATGGATAAGGTATGTGTGTCTTTGGTGATCATTCAACTTTGGTGATTTGACGCTGGGTATCAAAGCGGACTTACGTGGGCAGTATCCTTTGCCTTAAGAAATTCAAATTCCAGATCCATATGAGGACTATAATATGGCATTGATGGACATGGGCTCTATCTCACAAGAGCTTACTCTCCCCCACCACAAGGCATTCTAGAACCCTAAGGAAAAACCACAAAAGCTTCCCACATCTTATCTCCTGCTAAAATCTTTAACTTTTCTTTTTAGTTAATGTAGTTTTTATAGAGACATGTTTGACCTAAATTTGGAAGCAAACAAAAAATATATATATTAACAAAGGAAAGGGGCCTGGTTTATTCCTTTGAGCTGGATTTGATATGACACATTGACTACCCAGATGGTGTTCATACCATCAAAAGACAAGAAAATGTGCCCAAATTCTTCAATTCAAACTTTATATTTTAAGTAACATCAAGGAGTCATACTAGGTGGGCTTGAAATAACAGAGTGAGTGTGGCTTAAAGTTTATAGAAATTCTGCTTTGCTCACTACACTTGAACTATTTTGTGTTTTTTTGTTTGTTTGTTTGTATGCCGTATTTGCTTTCAGGGTTTAGGCAGGTTTTCTACAAAGGTAATGTATTCTAATTCATTCGTCAATCTAAGAATTTCTATGACAGATGTAGGTTCAGAGGGCCCTGGGTGCCCAGAATGAATATAATGAGCTTATAATGTATCCTGAGGCAGAAAGGACATTAATATGGTCAGAACACAGTCCTTAAAGAGGTGAGGACTAAGGTGTATGGTGAAAGATGACTAGAAGTTTACTAATCATAGAACATAAAGTAGGACACACCAACTCAGGGAAAGTCGTATATGCAGTCCCCTCAGGGCAAGACTCCTGGCTTACTCAGCAAATAGTCCGTAGCTTCAACTGGACCCAGCAAAAAGTGAAGAAAAAGCAGGGCTGGAAAGGCATTGGGGACCATGTAATAAGATGCCTTTTATATCATGCAAAATAGTTTGAATTTTAACTTGTAATCAAAGGGGAGAGAGAATGGATTTAAAAGGAAAGACTTAGGCAGGATGCTAGTTAGAAGGTTGATGGCAGTTATGAAAACTTAAGTGCTCCTTAAAAGCAGACCTAGGGGGGCCTGGGTGGCTCAGTCCATTAAGCATTCGACTCTTGACTTCGGCTCACATCATGATCTCACCTGTTTGTGAGTTTGAGCCCCACATCAGGCTTTGCATGCTCCCTCTCTCTCTGCCCCTCCCCTGCTTGCACGCACTCTCTCTCAAAAAATAAATAAATAAACTTAAAAAAAAACAGACTTAATACTCTTAATTTCACCAGGGTTGTTGAGGGCTCCCTTGAGACATGGAGACAGGCAGCAGCCCTTTTGAAATATTAGATACTGCAATGTGCCTCCATCCTTAGATTTCATACAGAGAAACATACTTCGGTCCAGCAGTTGTACAACAAAATCCCTAAGCTTACTTAGGATGCAAATGTAAGGACCCAAGCTCTAGTGGGTGTCACTGGATTGGGTTGTCAATATAGGAGGGCTCACATTAACATTAATATCACGAATGTTACTGACTTCCTTTTCTCTTACTTACACAGGATTCCCTTCCCCTCTTCTTTCTCCAAGCCTCAGCCAGTTGTATCTAGGGTGCCTCACAGGGAAGACTGATGGTTTTAAACATTTTAGGCATCACCACTGGTCAGCAACAGCTAGGCACTGCTGCCCTTTAGCTAGAAACCACAGCTGTTACATTGGAGCCCCCCTAGTGCCAGAACTGCAAGTCGGTCTTTGATGAAGAAGAGGAGAATGCCTTCTCCTCTTTGATTCTATTTATGTTATGTGGCTATCTTCATTTGGGTTCCTGGAAGCAGAGCCTGATGCAGGGATCTAGTTGCACATGACTTATTGATGGAGTACTCAGGGAAACAGTGAGGTAAGCAGGATGCAACAGCAGAAGATGCAAACTAAGGATATAGCTTGAGCCTTTAGCTGATAGTATATCATCCATATAGTATATGTGGGTAAGTTGCAGGCTGATCCTATGGGCGGGGGGGAGGTTCTAGAGCTCACAGAGAGTTGGCCATCCCTTCAGGCAAGGGGGCAGTCTGTTTTTAAAAAATGTTTATTTATTTATTTTTGAGAGAGAGAGAAAGAGAGGCAGACAGACAGACAGACACACACACACACACCATGAGTGGGGCAGGGGCAGAGAGAGAGGGAGACAGAGAATCCGAAACAGGTTCCAGGCTCTGAGCTGTCAGTGCAGAGCCTGATGTGGGGCTCAAACTCATGAACCATGAGATAATGACCTGAGCTGAAGTTTGACACTTAACTGACTGAGCCACCCAGGTACCCTTTGGGGGCAGTCTTTTATATTCCCATTTTGTGCCATTGACTAGAGGCTGCTGGGGTGAGAGGTGGGGACAGGCGCATAGTTCCTGAAGCAAGGAGGCCTTTACTTGGCTGAAGGCAATTTTCTAGAGAAAAGGACACAGTTATGAGCCATTAGTAACCATATTCACAGTAGCTAGGGATCTGAGTGGGGCACCAGCAACCTCCACTCTGAGTTTCCATGTCATTATGCTTATAGCCCTGGTGTAAGCCCAGGTATATATAGCATATAGTATATGTGGTAGATTGCAATCATCCTAATTTCTACTCCTTTCCAATGTCCTTGTCATATTCCATGTGACTTTGCAGCTGTTCTCACTGAAGACAGAATATCTACTTTCCTATCCTATTCTTTGAACTTGGACTAGTCTGTGTCTTGTGTCAGCCAAGAAAATATGGCAGGAATGCCAGTGTCCCCATTCTAGACCTACATCTCAGGAAGCTTTGTGTGTCTCTGCCTGCTCTCTTGAGCCTCTGCCATCACCATGAAAAACCATGCCCATACTAGCCCAGTAGAGGATGAAAGACATATGGCAAAGAGTCAAGTCATCCCAGATGTCCCAACCAAGGCCATCCTAGATTAGCCAACAGCCAGCCAACTAATCTGCAGACTCATGAGTGAGCCCCGGCAAAATCAGCAATCACTTAAAACTGTCGTCTAGTTGATTCCAGACACAATAATCACTTATTCTTGTATGCTACTGTGATTTGTGGTTGTTTAATAGCATCACTGTATTCAGAGATAACTGTTATAGTAGGTATGCAATAAACATTTACTGCATATAAATCAGTATGTTATGTCACCAAAGGGGCAGAGTGTTATACCATCATGAAAGTGCTGGACTGCAGAGAACAGGAAACATTTTATTCCCCCTTCCCACTCCTGGGACTATGTCCAACCAAAGCCTCATCAAAAAAGCTGGGAAATATTGAGTGGTATTTCTAGAGGGAATTACATGGATAGACTTCACCAAAAACATTCTGTGCTCTAGCAATCTGTAACACCTGAGTCTTGGCATCCGCCCAGTTAGAAGGGGGAATGCAGAGTTGGGGTAGGAGGGTAGCCATCAGCATGCGCGGAGCAGAACGCTTAGTCTTGATATTCTGCAAATGTTTCAGGCAGGCTGCATCCTCCCTCTCTCCATCCCTCCAGACCTGGCAACCAAAGACAATTAAGGGGAAAGGCACTTAAAAGTTGGAGCCTCTGAAGCATACTTTATGTCTGTCTCTGTCGCACTAGTTTCATGGACCCATTTTTAATTTTGTCTGGCAGCCACTGCAGGAAACAGGGAAGGTAAATCAAAGAGTTACTTTTTATGAGGCCTTTGAGACTACACCAATAAGTAATTCCTGCAGTTTTTTATTTATTCTCTTGCAGTAGGCAATTTTGTGTTTTTTCTTGGATTTGTTCCCCCTGTTGCTTTTTGCATCACCTTCTCTCCGGCTCTCAGGCCCATTATTCCCAAGCAGAATATGGTGTTGGTTACAACGAAGACACTGCACGCCCCACTTCCAATGGTTAATTTTAGCTATACTAGCAATGTGGCACTCCCTTTCCGGCTGTGCCTATTAAGGTTCACACGGAGGATGTTTGAAAAGAAAATCTCCTCAGTAGGATGCAATTTTCTACCTGATAACACACCCTACATGGTAACTCTTGCGAACATCAGCCACACTCTTCATTTTTGTTGTCGCTTTTGTGTGTGTGTGTGTGGGTGGGTGTGTGGGTGTGTGTTTTAATGACCTAGGATTAGAAATATGTTTTTTCCAGTTTCTTTCTTTTAATCCCAAATAATGTGGGATCCTTATAAAAGCACTAAGTCAGAGGACGGGAGCACAAAGTGAATAATTAGTCCTGGCAAGATGCGGGCCAGTTCATGAGAAGCTCTGTGGAAAGAAGAGTTACACGTGGATCCTGTACCCCAACTCCAACCCTGCATCTGTTTTGTCATTGCTGTTTTTGTTGTTAACTTGAGTGTAGTCCACGCACAATGGTATGTTAGTTTCAAGCGTACACCATAGTGATTTGACAAGTTTATTCTATGACTTGTTCTTAATCTGTGATTTTTCTTTGGCTCTCAGGAGCAGGATGGGAGCTACCAGAACATTTATACAATCGGGTCCTTGGCAAACACACGCACACACACACACACACACACACACCAACACAGGCACAAAGACTGAGATACTCACATGAAAGAGCACTCTCCACCCCCTCCCCCACCATCTCCATAGAATGGGCAGAGGAGAACAGGAAGGCAAAGACCCGAATGAGGGGCTCTGCTGGGGAGGACAGAGGAAAAGAGAATAGAGCTTGATGTACCCATCCCCCTGGCTGGTAGAGCCTGAGAATATACAGCTGTCCAGGTCACTTTCTTTGCTACTGGGACCCACTATACTCTTCTAGCATCTTATTCCCATCTGTAGCAAGCATGTGTCAACTTTTGTGAATACATAACCCTTTTTGAGAATCTTTTGAAAGTCAGATGTTATCTGCAGACACGTCTATATGAACATGCATCTAAAAGTACTATTTCAGTTGTTCCACAAATCACTGGCCCAAAAAAAGGTATCTTCTGACCTAAGATTGACACACAATTGTCTTTCTACTATGGGCATAATGTCCTTGCCTCATTCCCTCAATGCCTACTGATCTCCACTCACCCTGTTCAGCTATCTTGGCTTTGGCTGACAGCTCTGCTCTTAAGGAGCCTGAATATTCCTCCACTCAAGTACAACAAATTACACTTTCACATGGGAGCATAAGTGTCACCCTGCATCTTACGGAAGGTGTTTTTCCCAGCCCTTGGGATCTGCACAGCACATGACTTTGTTCAGGGTGCTAGATGATGGTCATTTTACAGGCTAAAATTCATTTGAGAGATGAGAAGAGTTTCCAGAGTGCCCTACGTTGGTCTGAAATCTATCTCTACCACTTTCCAGCTGTGAAATACACTTGTTGAGGCTCAGATTCCTTATATCTCAGGGGGAGCAAGGATAACAGCTCTCACCTGGAGTTTTAGTAGTGATGAAATGAGAGAGTTCTTGAAAAAACCTTAACATAGGGCCCAGAAACAAACAAATACTAAATGAACTTTATTATGTTATCACTGTTGCCTCTGTTGTAATGGAGTTTTAAAAAAAATTTTTAGTAAATTCTATTTAGTCATAAAATAAATAATTAAAATAAATATTTATATCTATACTTGAATATAAGGAAACTATAATTATAACCTTTAATGTGAAGGGTGACTGTATGTGCCCAATTCCTTTGGCCTTTTTAAGAAATTGAACTCAAATGGCTCAGGGTCCCGCCCTGTCTTGGAAACTTCAACTCTGGTATTCCAAACAGAAATTTGTCTCAAGTTGTGTTTTCTCTGCCCTCATCTAAGGTTTTGGAATCAATGTTATGCTGGCTTTTGAAAAATAATTTGGAAGCTTTCCTTTTCTTCTCTCTGCTTGAGAACAATTTAAATAGTATTGAAGTTTCTGTTCCTTGAAGGTTGAAAGAACTCACCCAGGAAACCATCTGTGCCTGGCACTGTTTTGAGGACGAAGTCTTTAAAACTTTCTCGATATCTTGTATGTTCACCCACGCAGAAGTCTTCTGTATCTTCTGGGTTTAATTTTAGTAATTTGTATTTTCCTAGAAAATTATCTATTTCATCTAGCTACTCAGATTTATTTGAAGAGAGTTCTATAAAATATTCTCCTAGAGTTCTTGTGATCTCTACTCTACTAATGGTGATTTCTAGTTCCTAGCCTGTGTGTGTGTGTTGTCTCTTCATCAACTCCCTCTTCTGTACTTACGTGATTGGGCAAGCTTAGGCTTACCCACTTTGTTCCACTTAGTTTTCCAAATAAGCTCTTGGGTTTACTTACTAATTCTGCTGTTTTCTGATTTGCAAGGAATCCCATTTCTGTGTTAATTTGATTATTTCCTTACTCCCGCTTTTCTCAAAGTTACTTGATCTTCTTTTTGCTAACTTCTTGATATAGGTGCTTGTGTATTCATTTTCATTTATTCCTCTTTCCTTATGTAAGCGCTTAGCTGTTTTACATGGCTTTTAGTACATGTATTGACTATTTTATTTATTTTTTTTTAGTTTATAGTTTATTGTCAAGTTGGTTTCCATATAGCACCCAGTGCTCTTCCCCACAAGTGTCCTGTACTGACTATTTTAATTATGTTGTTTTTTATTATTATGGTTAAGGGTACTAAAATATCTATTTTTATTACCTTTGAAGTGAAAATTCTTTGAGGGAATTTAAAATGTTTCTCATTGTATTGCCTTGTGGTCAAAGGGAAAATCCTGACTATGTCCAATTACGGCATTTATTGGGTAGAGGTTAATATATGTCTATTAGATCAAACTTAATAATTATATTCTTCAGAAATTCTGTAGCTTTCCTATTTTTTAAGTTTTATTTATTTATTTTGAGAGACAGAGAGAGTGCGAGCAGGGGAGGGGCACAGACCGAGGGAGAGAGGGAGAATCCCAAGCAGGCTCAGCACACTACATGAGGCTTGAACTCACAAAACCATGAAATCATGACCTGAGCCAAAATTAAGAGTCAGTGCTTACCTAGTTGAGCCTTTCCTCCCTGCCCCCACCCCACTAGCTTTCTTATTTTTGCTGCCATTAGTCCTGATCTAAGAGGAGAACTCTCCCACTACCATGGTGTTTCTAGAAATTTCTCAATTCCCTATAGTTTACACTTCAGGTTTTTGAAGCTTGGTAATTCAGTGAGTAAAGATGCCTGAGGTTATATCCTGAAATGCCTACTTCTACCTCATTTGACATGTTTTTTTCCTTGAATTTTACACAGAGTTGGGACAAGGTTTAGAAGGACCAGCAAGTTTTACTCTTTGTTGAATGCTTTTTAGGAAAAGTGATTAAGTACACAATGATGAATGCAAGTGGAGTTACAGAGCCTTGTAAGTGGCCTGTGAAGTGAGGGACCCTGAGTCTTAACCTTTATTGGCCTAACTGTGACGTATATCCTGACCCAATCATTTTTTGACCTTGAATTTCTTTCTCCTGCTCTTCCTTCCTTATTCATTCATTTCCCAGATATTTCACTGAGTGTCTACTTTGAGCAAAGCACTGTGCTAGGCATTGAACATACTCAGACCTTTTTGCAAAAGTCCCTTCTTCTACCCAAACATTACCGTTCTTCAGGATTCTGTCCTACACCTACATCTATTCTAGAAGGACTTACTCTTGAGTTTTTAGGAAATCTCATTCAACTCCCAAACTATCCATATGGTCTCCCCATACTGATGACTTCCAAATCCTATCTCCAGTCCAAACCTATATAACTGTCTCCCATCAATGATTCACAAACTTCTATACCCTATCCAAATTTTCCCAACTGAATTTGACATTCATATATTCTACTCCTTCTGGACACATCCATCCACTGGACTATTGCAGACAGGTCACATTCAACATATCCAAAGACATCTTCCTTTTTTTTTTTTTAACACTGCCACTGTCATCCAGTTGCCAAAACATAAACTTTGGCATCATTCCCCAGGACCCCTGGGCCATGATTCCCCACACACAATCACCAAATTGGGTGCAAAATTGGTTCAGTCAACCACCCAACTCTTCCAGAAGTACATGTCAGCCTCCTACCTGGGGGACTGCCTACCTGCTCATGTTCACATCTCCGCCGTCACTCTATATGCCATTCTCTAGGCAAGAAAAGCTTTCTTTGACTTAAATATCATCATGTTTCTCTCTTCTGCCTAAAGCATTCAAGGACTTCTATCCACCCTTAAAAAGAAATCTGAGCTCCTCAATGTGACATAAAAATACCATCTTAATCTGGCTTCTTGTCCAATCAGTTTCCCTAAACTCTGCCCCTTCCCATACCAGGATGCTTCCAGTATCTCAAATACACCTCAGTCTCTGCCTCCAGATCTTTCTGGATGCCATCTCCCCTGCCTCTAACACTTGTCCCCTCCCCATTCTTTTCTATTCACATTATATTAATATGACTTGTTTTGCTACTATTACCCGTGATTCTGTTTTCATGTGTCCTTATTTCTTTTTTTGTTTGTGCCCTTCGCCATAGACTTGTGTTGTTTTCCTTATTTTTTGCTAGTGACTAAGAAGGTACACTTCCACTAACAGTAGTCTTTGACAGCAATGCATTAATGAGGGGCTTCCTGAATTAAAACAGACTCTCTGATTTGTAGAATTTGCCAATTTGATGGAACAAATATTAACATTGTGGCCAATTTCAAGCTACCAACATGTCACTGAATCTAGAGTGTGAACAGATACACGCAATTGACCCTCAAAAGCCAGTGCAAACCAGCTTCAGCACCTCACTACCTTTAAGGTTTATAAAATGTAATTGAATCTACAATCCTCTAATAACTGTATAATCAACTAGCATCTATTGAATTCACCCATGCAAAAAGAAGAATTTAACACACAATTTCTTTCCTAACTATTTCTCCTAGGTTCCTGAGTTTTATTATTTAATTCGGGAATATAGATTATTATTTTACAATTATATTTACATTATATGTGATCTCTTCAGTGCATTATTATTTTTGACATTGGCATACAGATTTAATACTCTGCTTGAAACCATTACTGTTAGACTTAACTCTGTGCTTGACTAATTTGAACGATTTTTGCCATAAAAGAAGGAGAAAATCATTTAAACAGTGGTCTCTCCTTACCCAAGGGGGATACATTTCAAGACTCCCAGTGGATGCCTGAAACCGTGGATAGTACGGAACCCTGTATATACTTTATTTTTTCCTATTCATACATAAATATGATATAGTTTAATTTTTAGCTAATAAGAAAATATAACGATTATAACAATATGTAATAAAAGTTATGTGAATGTGGTTTCTTTCAAAACTACTTTTTATAGTGTACTTACCCTTTTTCTCGGGATGTGAGATGATTAAATGCCTATGGGATGAGAGGAAGGAGGTGAATGATGTAGGCATTGTGGTATAGCATCAGGCTGCTATTGACCTTTGGACCATACAAGGAGGAGGACCATCTGCTTCGGACTGACCTTGACCACAGGTTGACCACAGGTGAGGGAAACTGTGGAAAATGAAACAGCTGATAACAAGGACTACTGTATATATTCACTCTCTCCCTAATTTCTCATCCAGAGCCGTATCACATTGGGAATACTGCTTCAATTTCTTGTGACTTTGTCCTATGGTGATAGAAATGTGAGCAACAGGTCACTGTGAATTACTATGTCCGTTTACAGCCCAGTCATTTCTTTTATTGTATATTTTAATTAAAACAAATGCTAGGACACATTGGCAGTATAGAAACATATCTGGTCTTGGGTAGAGGGCTACCATCCTTGTTTGGGAAGAAGCAATATATCATTTGTTCTTAAATTAAGATTTTGCTTCAAAGCACACAATTTGGTCTGTGTAATTGCTGAGTCATCTGTTATGTTAGATCAAAATTTCATATTGAAAGCATTCAAAATATGGACCAAATAGCTTTGCATTCTTGGCATTGTCTGGCAACTTGGCTATGCCCAGCGATTTCATGCTCAAAAACTGCCTCCTACACCTACAGGCTTCCAGAAAAATCAAAGCTGCAATACCATTTACTACCCATTTACTTGAATTGAATTTCTCTTCAATTGTTGATATAAGGTTTGATTTTGCCCCTTTTCCCCTTATCTCTGATACCAATAGTGTATACTAGAGACAATTTATCAATTAAGATATCATGATTCTTGCCCAGTATCATTAACTATGTATTTATGATTTCTACTTGACTATTTACAAGATGCTAAGTTTCTTGAAAATAATGGCAATGTAGGTTAGTGAAAAGAAAATAAGTTTTTTAAGTCAGACAGAACTGGGTAAATTTATACCTGTGTCACGTTTCAGCTGTGTGGCTTTGGGCAAAGTGATTTATCTCTCTGATCCACAAAGAGATTCAAAGGGATTTTGAACATAACTCTCTGGGCAGTTAGAGGATTCTATGAGATAATATATGTAAAACACCTATCTCAGTGCCTAGCATTCTTATCAACAAATATGAGCTTATTTTTCCCTTTGTAGTTTGCATTCCCCTCAGCACATCTCAGCTGATTAATGACAGTGCTGTTATGGGACCTGGTTTATAAGGCTTTAGAATGTCCCTTTGGAGCTATGTTTCCAGGGGCAGGATTTGACAAATATTCCTAAATCCGCATAACATGAACTGGGTCACCATGAAACAAAGCCTTTTTATTCTATCTGTCCTGACAGAAATCTGCTAAGGTAGGGCCCTGGGTTGAAGAGTTCGCTGATTAATAATGCTAACATGCGTTTGCAGGTCTCACTGCACGGTCACCAAACTATTTAATTCCATTACAAATTATACATCCTTTATTAAAAGTGATAAATCTGAGGCTCAGAGAGATTAAGAAATTTACTAAGGATCACATGACTAGGAAGGGTCAGGGCTCAGATAGAAATCAAGCTCTCCTGGCTCCCAGGTCTGGAACCTGCTCCCATAACCCGCAGCTTTCAGGCATTGGTTCCTATCTAAATATATGGCCATTTCAAAGGTGTTAATTGGCTTTGTTTTGCAAGCAGTACATTCCTAGAATGTTCTGCCACTTTCTCATTACTCTCTTCTTTCACTACCATGCCGGCTTGAGTTCACCCAGTCAAGGAATGACTGGTTGGACCCTGCTAGGCTCACTCATCTCTGCTGAACCACTAAGCCATAAGCCAGGCAGATTTTTTTTTCCTGAAGAAGAAAAACTTCTCGCAACTTTTTAGTGCCTACATTGCCAGTAATTGCAGTGAGGCTGTAGTTGTGTAACTAAAAGACCGACAAAACAAAACAAAACAAAAACAAACAAATTAAAAAACACCAGCTCCCTAAAAATTCAGACCTTAGGAGCTTCAACACATTAAAAGCCTCAACTTTGTAGTCCTACCCTTGCCAGACCTCACTACAAGACAAGGGCAGCAGATTGAATTATCCAAAACAAAAACAGATCACTGGTTAAATTACTCTGATTGTTTTTTGCAAGGAAACAATTACACCTAATTACAAGCAAGGCTGAGGTGTTCGTTTCCTTGTGAAACCAAAGGGGCAGGTGTAGGTTCAGGATCTCATTATCCAGCTTCCAATAAGTCTTCTAAATATACCACTAATACACTTCCTGCTGGTATTTTACTACTGTATTGATTTGGAACCAGTAAGTTCTTCCTGAGGGTTTGCTAAAATAAAACGCCACTCTGGGGAATTCTTCTCAAGTGTGACTTTTGGAATTCTGCTGAGATATATAAAACAGAAATAAGGGAGAAGTAACGGAAGGACTGTCAGTGAGTATTCTCTGTGTCTGAGGCTAAGAAAGGGCCCTGTTTCTGCAAGTAAGCTGGACGTTATGAGATATTTTAAGTAATGATGCAGCCAAAGTTCCCAGGTCAAATTTATTCTGTAATTTCATTTTTTCAGCGACATGTTTGGTTAGAATTTTTTTTTTTAACTGGGGAGATACCTAGAGAAAGAAGACACGTAGATATTTGGGTATGAGATTAAGGCATATTTGATAACATGCAGAAAAAATGGGGATTAGTTTTAACTGGTTCTGAATATTATTTATAGGACTAGAATAAAGATTAAGCTCCTTTTTAGTCTGGCAAGCAGAGAGAGGCACAAATAGAACGGTAAGTCTTGGGGCCATGTAGGCTTTTTAACATATAGATTTTAAATCCAATTCTTCTTGAAATAATATTCTTTATTGTCAAAATCAGAGGTGATAAGGGGAAGTAATCTGAGGTTAAAGGAGAAAAACCCTAGAAGAGAAAGGCTTCTAACAGACCCTGAAGAATAAAAATCTTTTTTTAAGGTTCCGGATAAGTGAAATTTGGGCAGGAATAGAATGGGGACATGACATGTAACAGCATGAGAAAACACAAAAACACAGGAACTTTCATGGTTATAGAGGGAAAGAGGAAACCTTCCCATGAAAAACAGAATAGTAGGGAAGGAAATTGGACCTAATGTCTGGGTACCCAGCACACAGAGAAAGAGACAGAGAGAGAGAGAGAGAGAGAGAGAGCAGGGGAAGGACAGAGGGAGAGGAAGAGAGAAGAATCATAAGCAGGCTCCATGCTCAACGTGGAGGCTGACGTGGGGCTTGATTTCATGACTGAGATCATGACCTGAGCAGAGGTCAACAGTCAGATGCTTAATCACTGAGTTGCACTGGGGCCCCCTGAGAAACAGCTCTTGTACAGAGAGGATTTCTAACATTAACTTGACTTCAGGAAAATGAGCTTGGCTGTGAAGGGCAGGATCAGGCTGGACCAAAGTGGAGGATTCGAGAGAAAGCTACTTGGAGAATCTCTGTGGGAGCCATAGAGGAACTTGAGTGGGGCGTGTGCAGCCTTATTAGGGTGAGGGTCTGGATATGACTTAAGGGAGAAGGAAAGCTCTGATGGAGACAGACTGTCATCTGCAGCAGGAAGAAGCAGTGTCTGGAGGCCATGTTAAGACTTGTGCCTGCCGGAAGAGAGATCATCTCTGCCTGATGGTGGTGTCTAGACAGGTGGGTGGTAAAGAGCCTAAATCATCCTCAAAGATTGTGAGATCCTGACAGGCATTCAGGTACAGAGAAGCCTATTATGGAATTGCAAGTCTTGAACTTTTAAATTGGGGTTAAGTCTCACTACCATGAGAGGAGTGAGACCACGTCCCAAAGAAGATGAAGGCAGTGAGAGAAAACAAATTTGTCAGAGAAGCCGCCACCCTCGCGATGACCTGGCAAACAGCTGATAAGTCTCACAGCTCAGGCTCCAGTGCCTCCAAGGTCTTATAGAGAGTCTGGGGAAGAACGATTGTAATGTTGAAATGCAATGGCTACTTGAAGACTTTGATAAGGTTCCGCCTCACAAGGTTTTGAGTAGAAACTGCCTCAAACAATCTGAAAAAAGAAGTGGTTGAGGATGGGCAATACTACTTTTCTTGAGAAAATCTTTAGGCTGGGTGATTTCAGTTCAAGAAGGTTATGATTCCAATAAATTGAAATCTAGTAAAATGGTGAAGATGAATGATCTGCCTGAGCCTAGGGTTGTTTACTACAAAGACAAGGAGGTAAAAACAAAATAATAGCATTGAGCCTCAGAGGCCAAACCTCCAGAGGCCTCCCATGTGCAGTAGACAGAGTCTGAGGAAAGGAAACTATATCCCCTTTGTAAACAACAGGTAACTACTACAGCCTGGGAGCAGAGGAAATTTATCAGTGCTTTCCTAACCTCTCCATTTGTTTTGAATTTTGTTAAGATAGAGGCCAAGGTACAGGCTATTGGGCTGAAGGCTAAGGGAGTAGGCAGAGCATAGCCTCAGTATGGACTCAAACATGGTAGTTACATGAGAGCTTTACCTTTGATTACCAGCTCTTTAAGTTAAGCTAATAGACCTGACTGGAAATTCATCCAAGTTTTTAAGAGTTTTCATGTCATTTCCAGTTTGTATTACTCAACATTTGAAGGAATCCCTAGACACCTGAGCCTTTAAAGTACCACTTGCAGAGGTGGAGTCTCTCCTAATTCCCCTCCCAGGTGTGGTGATGGAAAGTGATGGATAAGGAAGACACTCCAAGAGAACAGAAGTAGGAGCAAGAAAAGGAAGATCCCAGAATCTCATTCCATAACCAAGGCAATGAATCCTGAACATTCCAGCCAGAGTGACGTGTTTATGACACACCACTTCTCACTCCTGTTCTCCACCTTAAAAATGGGAGATTTTGTTGCAATTACTTTTTTTTTCCTCAGGAAGATATATTAAGTTGACAAGCAACTTTGGTTGTAGGTTCACCTACCATAAGGCATTCCAAATAGAGCTGTCTGTGAGACCCTATGAGACCTAGGGTTTAAATCTACATTCCACAATAGAGGGAGATTCTCGCATCCTCATACTATAGTCAACTACTCTTCTTTGTTATAGTCAACAACAGACTCCCTTGCCAAATACTCCATTTCTTGATAATTTTGGCCTTAGCTTCACCACTTGATCATGTCATAATTCTTGCTGAACCATCAATTTCTTAGAGATAAATTCAGTTCCTTGACCTCCTATTACTCAATGAACTTATTCATTCTACATCTGAACTTTTTATTCTGGTTCTACCCTAGACTTTTTTCAGTATTAGATTATTTTTATTGTTGAATCAAGCCACCATGAATAGATCTACCATATTTGTTTGTCCTTTCTCTGGTTGAGTTGTTTCTAATTTTGGCTCTTAGAAACAAAGCTTCCCTCCCACAAATGTATGGCCAATTAATCTTTGACAAAGCAGGAAAGAGTATCCAATGGAAAAAAGATAGCCTCTTTAACAGATGGTGCTGGGAGAACTGGACAGCAACATGCAGAAGAATGAAACTAGACCACTCTCTTACACTATACACAAA
>CM053573.1:144491813-144736712 GCA_028646485.1 Cryptoprocta ferox | reverse complement strand
GTCACTCATCATCAGGGAAATACAAATCAAAACCACACTGAGATACGACCTCATGCCGGTCAGAGTGGCTAAAATGAATAACTCAAGAGACTATAGATGCTGGCGAGGATGTGGAGAAACGGGCACCCTCCTATACTGTTGGTGGGAATGTAAACTGGTACAGCCACTCTGGAAAACAGTGTGGAGGTTCCTCAAAAAATTATCAATAGAACTCCTCTATGACCCAGCAATAGCACTGCTGGGGATTTACCCAAGGGATACAGGAGTGCTGATGCATAGGGGCACATGTACCCCAATGTTCATAGCAGCACTTTCAACAATAGCCAAATCATGGGAAGAGCCTAAATGTCCATCAACTGATGAATGGATCAAGAAGATGTGGTTTATAAATACAATGGAAATGAGAAAGAATGAAATCTGGCCATTCGTAGCAAAGTGGATGGACCTGGAGGGTGTCATGCTAAGCGAAATAAGTCAGGCATAGAAGGACAGATACCATATGTTTTCACTCATAGGTCTAACAGGAGAAACTTAACAGAGGACCATGGGGAGGAGAAAGGGGGGGAATGAGTAAGGGAGAGGGAGGGAGGCAAATCATGAGAGACTCTTGAATATTGTAAACAAGCTGAAGGGGGAGGGGGAAAGAGGAAGGAGAGTGATGGTCATGGAGGAAGGCACTTGTGGTTATATGGAAACCAACTTGACAATAAACTATAAAAAAAAAAAGAAACAAAGCTTCCCTATGTTTTTCATTGTCTTCTGAGTGACAGTATTTCAGACAAGAAGTATTCTATGGTCAGCAGAAATCTAAACATTTCGTCCCACTTAAGATTTTCATTCCTTAATTATTCTATCAAATATTAATCTAGGTGTGGCTATGAGGGATTTTGCATAAGCAATTAAAGTAAAAAATTAGTTGATCTTAACACTATCAGGTGGTCTCAACCAACCAGATGAGCCTGTTCAAATCACAGAGGTCTTCGAAGCTAGTAGCAGAAGGGGGAGTCAGAGATATTTGAAGTCTCAGAAAGATTCAGTACACCATTGCTTACTTGAAAATGGAAGGAGCTTAATGATGAGGAGTGCAAGAAGCCTCTTGGAGCCAAGAGTATCCCCCAGCCAAGAGGCAGCAGATGAGTTTCATTCTACCACAAAAAATTAAGTTCTGCCAATAATAAGAATGAGCTTGGGAGAGAACTGCCAAACTCCAGATGAAAGTGCAACAAGCCAGCACCTTCATTTCAGCCTGAGAAAAGAACTCTTCCAAGTCGAGTCATGTAGTCTGAAATACAGAACTGGAAGCTAGTAAATGAGTATTGTTCTAAGATTCTAGGTTTGGGGTAATATGTTACAAAGTAAAAGAAAATGAATGTATCATCTGTAACTCATAGTTTCCCCTTCTGATTGTTCTTTTAACATTGTTTATGGTTTCTTTTTGTGATTTTCCCTTTATTTTTGCTTTTCAGCATTTTGAATAATATGTGCCTAAGTATTATTGTGTGTGATACTACCTCACTTGGGGTTTCCTGAACATCCTGGACTATGATTTGCTCTTTAATGTTCATCATATTTAGATAAATTTTGGCCAACATGTTATCACATACTTTTCTGTCCCATCCAATTCTCCCCTCTACTTAAAATCACTCATGTAGTAAACTGCTTGATTACACCAGGCCATGAAATCTCATAAATATTTGCTGACCACCAATTCTATACTATCTGCTCCTAGGTTTGGGAATTCAGCAATAGATTGTCTCTTCCCTCAAGACATTTACATTACATTCTAACAGAGGAAATGAAAAATAAACATGCGAGATAAACAAGATAATTTCAGGCTGTAGGACACAGGAGCATGATGAGGGCAGGAAGATGACATCCCAGTTTGGATGGTCGGGGAAGACCTTTCAGACAAAGCACTATAGAACAGAGACTAAATGGTAACCATTGTAAATGGTGGCAGAGCTTTCCATGGAAAGGGAACATGGTATGCAAAAACCCTGGGTTACGAATAAGTTCAGTGTTAGAAGTTCAGAAAGAAAGCCAGGGTGGCTAAAAACATAAAAAACGAAAAGGCGGAAGGGCATGAAGGTCAGAAGAACCCAGGAGCCAAATCAGCTAGGGCTTTGTGAAAGATATTTAATCTTTCCTTAATAGTGGTGGGGAGTATAAGAAATCTCTTTAGCCATGAATTTTAGTGTGACAAGGAAGAAAGCAGTGCAATTTTAGTGGGCTATAGTAATAATGTTGGTAAGAGATGATGGTGTTTTAAATTAAGATGGAACGTGCTGGACAAGGTGAGAAGGGCAGGACCAGGGATATATTTTGAAGGTAATGTTGACATAGTTTTCCGATAGATTGGATGTGGGGAAGGTGAGAAAAAAATGATGCAGTGGATGACCTCTAGATTTTTTACCTGAGCAAGTAGGAAACTGAAGATATCTTTTGCTAAAGTGAGGAGTACTGGGGAGAATCACACTGTGGGTGGGGGAAGGGAGTTGTGAAGAGGAGAATCCAAAGTTCTGTTCTAGGGTGTCCATAGACACCCAAGTGGAGATGCTGAGCAAACATATATATACAAGTTTAGCATTCAAGATGTGGAAAAATTATGACTACATAACCACTTAGTAAGCACTCAATAATAGGTTGTTAATGAATACCTTTCCTGAGTGTAGGGAAAATATAAAATAAGACTTGAATGTTCATGTCAAGCAGCTTTAGGCAGGATGAAAGTTCAGGTCCCACTATAGAAAAATGAATAAAGCTGCCACTACCACCCCCTTTCCTACCCCTCCTTCTCCACCTATTCTCATGAGTTTGAAAACATACTCTGGGAAATAACCATTGTTTCTTGAATATTGTAAACTGATCATTTAAAATTTGAAAGTGGTATTTAGGAAAACTCTTATTGTCAAGAGAACAAAAAAAATTGAAACTCAAAATCTATGGAAAAATTGGAAAACAAATCTATGTGTTTAACCAGACAGAGGTATTGAGGTAGACATGATACAAATAAAGAAGCAGACAGAGAGATATATTTTTAAAGCTATGGAGACTGAAGGTAAAGATTCCCCCTGATGCACATTCAATGTTTGCACCAAGCCAAGAATAAGGAAAGAATGTCATTGTAGATCCTGAAGGCTAATTGAGAAGAGGGCTGCTATGGAAAGCAAGCACTGAAACCAGGTCACGCTAGAAGATAAGTAGTACCTGGTTCCCAGTACCTGTCATTCCACATTTTTCAGTCAGACTGACTGGTGGAAATGACAGGCTACTTTGGGAGGACAAGGGATCTGAAGCCAGAAAGTCAATCATCTGTCACCAACCACACCTCCTTTCTATGGCACAGAACCTCCAGGACCATCTTGAGAATAGCAAAGGTATGGGAGATGTATATAGTCAGGGTCTTAAAGAGTTTGGGGTTCAAATCAAGGCACTCAAGGCTACTAGACTACTGCAACTGAAATCAATAAACCCTTTGCTTAACGCTTCTCACTGAAATCGACTAACAAAGCTTCCATTTGGTCACTGGAGAATGGCTGCTATGGGGAATTCGTGGATATATATAAGCTTTAAAGCTTTCTACCCAGCTTTAAAGTTTACTGTATGACCTTGAGCAACTTCCTTAAACTCCTGAGCCTTGATTAACTCAACAGTAAAATAAGGAACATTTTATCTCCCTTTCAGAATTGTTCATGACTGCAAAAGACATAAAAAAATGTCTGACATGGTTCAAGACACAGCGTAAAAGCTCCAAGGGTAGCATTTATCTCTCTATAACTCTTCTCTCTTCTAGGCATGATGTGTGTGCCTCTGCTTATTCCTTTCCACCTTGCATCATAATTGGTCATTTACTGTTATCTCCCCTATTATAACATAGCCTCCTAGAGGAAAGAGACCCTGGTTTGTTCATATTGATAGCTCTCCAGTATTTCCAGAGTTCCCAATTTCCCAGTACTTGTGCCAAGTAAATGTTTGTAAAATGAATCAGTGAATAAAAATGTAAACAGAGGAGAGGTTTGTGTTCTCTAATCTCCTGATCAGATCCAGGGACCTCATTCCAAATTACCCTGGTTGATAAGGAAAGCTCACCCCAGCCTTACATTAAGCCATCTCAAGTGGCAGCGGTCTCAAGGCCTGCTGTGGCATGCTCATGCCACACCATCATCATGCTACCAGCGATTAGAGCCTGTGGACCTCACCTTCACCCCCACTTGCTGTCTCTCCACACCAGGCCATACCATGAAAATGTGATCTCTTCTAGATGGAAGGAAGAGAATACTTGGATGGTGGTATGGCAGCAGCATGTGAGCTTCTCTCCCAGTTGTTGTTTTAGTTTATATGTTTAAATTACTTGAGTTCAATAGAATTCAACAGCTTCTTTCTGTCCTGGGATTCTGACAATATTTCTCCTGATCCCAAAGGTCATCTTTCCTTTCAGAGGCCGTAGCCAAGCTTCAATTTCTCCTTTCATTTTTAATTAAAGCCCTATCACTTATTGACTCCGCAAACTCTTTTGAAAGCGACTGATGAGACAGAAGTTTCATTACTTTCAAATCAATTCCCAATCCAGCTATGCACCCTCTCAGTCAGTAGGGCCCAAGCCCTGTAAGCCTCCTCCTGCGGCATGGCACAGAATGAATACACTGAGTATTCAAACAATTCACATGGGCCAACAGGAGCTACCCAAAAATCTAGGCCATATTCCTTGGATTGCAATAAAGTCTTCTACTTCTCATTGACCACACAACTCTCCCTATTGCAGGAACCATATTAAAGAGACAAAGATGTAGAAAGCAGTCGGAGGATTCATTTTATGGAATTAAAGTGTGTCTCTCATTTGTCAAGTGAGGTAACCCCAAGGCCTGGCACAATCCTATATTAAAGCTAAAGCTTGATGGAAACTTAGGCATCATACTTAATACCCTCTTATTAGAGATGGGAATAAGAGAGAAAAGATATCTCTGATTAGTCACCCAGCCATACAGTCTACCATCTAAGCATCAAAAAAGTGTTGAGCTTCTGCTATGTGGTAGGAATTTTTATCCTATGTATAGGTGAGGAAACTGAGGTTCCAGAATGCATAAGTGACTTTTTGTGGCCCCAAATAATCATAGGTGGAGACAAGTTCTTCTGTCTAGATGTGTTATATTCTCTTCTAATTAACTGGTAATCATATTTTTCCTTACCAGAAAGAAGCACTATTTTCTCATTTTAATTTGGAAGTCAGCAAATAAGATTATACCTCAGTGCTTTCTTCTGGTGTGTGATTCATTTATTTCCCCCTGGGTTATGTTTATTTAAAGCTTCATTAACCAGGAACCCTCTGTGAGCCAAGACCAGATGGACCAAACCAATGAATAAATTCAGAGGGAGCAAGATACAGTGCATTGTCTGTGTGACCACTCACCTACTCTTCTTCAAGGTGGTTGGTGGCCTTGACTCTGAAGGTACCTGGGGGCTTTACTCATCCCTAGATGCCCCATGTACAAAATGGAATGATGCCAGGTAGGTCTGGGGAAGCTTTTGTAGATGCATAAGGATGAAAGCACCTTGGCTATAAGTGTGTGTTTTGAATGACACTACTTGGTTCTTCTCAAATTTATGCTCAGTTTCTATAGCTAGAGGTATCCCTTGATCTTGTTATCCAGCCAGACTAGGAGATTGGAAACTGTCAATGAGGTGCTATCCCTAAGCTACAGAGTTTATGGAACACATCAGGTATTGTGTTCAAACATTAATGTGGTTTTCCATTCCTGATGTGCACAAATGTATCCATTACCTAAAATATTTTAATTTTGGATGGTACTTTATAATCTCTAATGAACTTTCTTATGTAGCCATTTTTTTTAATCTTTCCATTAACCTTGGAAGATAAACAGAGTCTTAATATCACAAATATATACATAAAGAATCTGAAAGTCAGAAACTTAAGGGCCTTGCCCAAAGTCATATAGCTAATAGGTAAAAGCTAGGACTAAAAGCCCCAGGATTTTACTTTTTAGTTAGGTGTTCATTTCATGATCCATATTCTCACACACATGCACCCTCATACACATGCACATATGCACACTCACACGTACACTCACACACACACACACACATCAAAGAAACACTTCAGCATATGGCCATAACTACAACATATACATCAAATTACTGTAAATCTCTTGAACAATCATTATTTGAATGTCACCAGAAATAAATACTATTTTTGCTAAAGATCAAGTGCAAATAAAAAGGCAGTGTCAGCTTGAAATGCAACATTATTTCAGCCACAGATGTGGACTTACTTTATGAAGGATTTCTCATTACTTCATAGGGCAAAACAAGACAGAAGAATTGTGCAAGGTGCAGGAAATGGGTTTTACATTTGTATGTGTGCTTCAGTGCCTTTAAACTCTGTAAGAAATGTTTATACCCTAATTAACTTCACCTGGGACCTGACACTTCTCTCTTTCCAAATTTGAAACTTGTACCAAGAAGTCATGTATTCTTTCAAGAATATTTTAATTTTTGCTTTTCTGGAATTACACACCTACTATCCTATGCAGCAGAGAATACATGTCAAAGAGTTTCAGTATGATTCTACATAACCCCAAGGACTCAGGAGAACATATGGGATTAAAATATATCCTATAATATGTTTTCACATTCAGTTTTCTCCAATCATCTGATTGGAAAACTTAAATATTTAACTAAACCTAAAGAAAAAAAAGACTTCAAGTTGCATAAAACCTGAACTTTCAGTTACATAAATTTCTACTCTTTTGTTTGTGTGCCCTTTGTTTTTATCATTTCCCTTATGATACCCCCACCTCCCCATTTATGGATTCTAGAATACTAATTCCATCCTGTTCAGGGAAATAAGATTGTTGTTCTCTCCCTACTGTGTGGATTATATTGCAAGGGCATCCATCTATAGTACTTTTCCCCAAAATCATGCTGAATACATGGGTATGTGAAAATAGCAGAAAGAGCTGGATGTTCTTTTTTGATCAAGAAGGCATAGAAATCAGGTTGATTCCCAACAGCATCAAGAAGAGCAAGAGTTCCCGGGAATATTAGGCTCAAATAGCCAAAGGGCAGGGGATGGAATAGCATCTGATAAACATGAAAAATATTGCAAATATTGTGCTAGGAATTCTCACATACAAATCTCATTTGATACCCACATTAGCCAAATTTAATCATGAGCACATAATGGTTCACAAAACCGAGGTAATTTGCTAGTTACAAAGCTATTGAACGGTAGAACAAAAATTAAGTCCACTATACTCTATAATGACAATGGCTAACTGCGATTTCTGTCAGTAACTGACGGCTCCCCTAGTTGACCTCACATCTTTGATCATCGGCAAGGAGCCTAGCTATTTCAGTACCATGATTGGGGACAGCTCCCATCACCCGGGCAGAGGATAAAGAGCTCATTCAAGGGACTTCTTTAAAAACTACCAGAGGTAGTTTTAAATTAGTGAAATCAAAACCCATATATACTATGTCCACAAATGCCTCTGCAATTTTGTCTCTCTGTATGTGAGATAGGACCTATAATCCAGATTTTTGGTTTCTTTTGCAGTTCAAGTAAGCATTCAGGCTTTTTATTAACGCCCACCAAACACACTGGATATTGATTCCCTAGAGAGACACTTAAATATCCAAAAGCCTTGGACCTCATTTTTCTTCACATGTCTACCGTGTTTCTAAGCTATGTCTCAGAAATCTACCACAGGAGACCCAATGTTTCAACGAATTTCAAAAGTGACAGTGTGAGTGAGACAGTGACAAAACCTCCATGAGAAATAGCATTTCCTTTTCTTCCAGATACTGAAGGAATTTCTTTTCCAGTATCAATTTTATCCTGCAGCTTTAATTAAGGCCCCCGTAGCCTATTGATCCATACAGTATGAAGATTTACCTTGGGGGCAGAAGAATCATAAGCTAAATAAACAATAGTAAGCAGGATGTCAGGCAGATCAAAGAAAGACTCAAGCTTGATCCAATTGATATGTTAAAGACAGAAGCAGGAGCTGCAGGAGGGGAAGGATGAGCTTGCCAACCTCCCCAGTGCCCTTATTTGTGTGTGAACATTCCCGTCTGCTTGCCCTTCTGTTTTCATGTGTCACTGATGGAAATGAGACATGGCTGGTCCTGAGAGGAGCATGGTTGCACGGTAACTTGAGGTCTTCCCCCTGAGAAGCTTATAGGAAGCTTTCATAAACAATCTTATCAGGAATTAGAGTCCCTCACTCAAATTTTTTCTGGACGTGTCATTTCATGCATGTTCACTGTACCTCTAATACCACCACCACCACCAATGTTGTTTAAAAGAAATACAAAACTCTTAAGGAACTCTGTTCTCATTCTTGTGGGGACAGAATGGTCATGTGTGTTTGTATAACCTTACTGAATCAGGATGACAGTAGATGTGCTATAGATTTTTTTGAATTAATAAACTGATTCAGGTTCAGCGAAGGATTATCAGAATGTCTGGTTCATAAATCAAAGGATGTTTAAGCAATAATATCCAGGAGAGGCTCTGTCCAGAGTATGTGTCAAGGCCCTAAAATACATAGTCTTACAGGCTTCTACCTTTGAACAAGCACTTAGCCATGAGACATTATGCACATATGGGCCACAGGCACTATAGTAGAGACTGTCAAGAAAATTCACATCTTTGGAAGGAATGACTGAGGTACAAACTAAACCCCTAAGGATGCAAAGGCTTCCTCAGGTTTAGGAAAAAAATAAAACCAGAAACAGTACCTGAAGAACTATTTATGTGATGAAGAAGATGAAGAGAAGTTGGGGGAGGGGTGTTTGTTGAGCACCTACTGAGCCCCAGCATGAGTATGAATGGTTTCCATGCATTAACTTATTTCACTCCCCTAACAACCCTGTGAATGATAGTAATCACGATTTCCAGTTTTAAGATCAAACACTGAGACTTAGAGAGATTAGGTAATTGACCCAACGTCAATCAACTAAAATCAGGCTTTTAATTCTAAAGCCAATGCTCTTAACCATTACAAGAAAAGGAAAAGAAGAACAAAGAAGAGGAAGGTGGGTGCCTGGGTGGCTCAGTCAGTTCAGCATCCAACTCTTGGTTTCAGCTCAGGTCATGATCTCACAGTTTCAGGAGTTTGAGATCCACATTGGGCTCCATGCTGGCAGTGCAAACCCTGCTTGGGATTCTCTGCCTCTCTCTCTCTCTCTGCCCCTTCCCCAATCACACTCTCTCTGTCTCTCTCAAAATAAATAAATAAACTTAAAAAAAAGAAGAGGAAGATATTGGGGGAAGACGTTTTTAAGTGCTTAGTATATTTATATTAATATATTTAATATATTTCAAAATATATATTCAAATATATATTTTTAACAGATTTTCAAATATATTTTCAAAATATATATACTCAAAAATTATGTTAAAATATTTCAACAGATTTCATCTACATCAGAGCTCTGTGAAAAGGACACTGCTCCAGGAACTTACTATGTGGTCCTTTATGAAAAATGTTAGCCAACCACTGAAATCATGTATATGAAAGTGACATATAAAAATGCAGGATCCTTCAAAAGAAAGGTAGTGTGATCTTTGCTCCACAGCTTTCACCTGAATTCTTCCCTTTCTCCACTTCCCCAAATGTTAGGCAAACTAAAGTAGAAGCTCATAATCTTAGATACTAGAAATTCAGATAAAGGGTTGTGTACACTTTTTTTAAAAAGCCCTTCTGTGCTCTCAGATGAAACTTTGGAATAGAAGAAATGACACTTTTGCTTATGAAGCAGCAACTTACAAAATTCCCATCCGTGTTTCTCTCCATGCAGAGACCAGGGAACTGTCTCTACTCATCAGTGTCTCAGGGACAGGAAGGCATGCGGTGTCATGGGGATACCAAGCAAACTTCAGGGTCAGACCACAGGGTTAATTTGCCAGCTCTGCTACTTCTTCGTTGTGCAAACTTCACCTCTTTGAGTCTGTTTCTTCATCTATGTATAAATTTCACCCGTTTCTGAGCTCAAATTTAAACCCTCCATAGAACTTAATTTTTGGCAGCTTCCGCATAGCCATAATTAATGAAGAACAAGTTCAAAACAGCAAATGCTGAGCATATGGGTATTCCAGAGACATATCAACATCATTATCAGGAAAAATGAGATGTCACTCAGTGTGTGCATAGCAGTTTTCAGATCCTGCCCAAATGAAAATTAATATCCCTCCCTTTGGTGCAATATGGACCACAAATATCATACAATCTGCCCTAATAGCAACATTATAGGGGACTTGATATACAATAAAAATGTGAAATGGGGAATAAGTGTATGTTCTTTCTGTATTTCTGATACATGGACAATTCCACGTGCCTGGATTGGTGCCAGAAGCAAGAACATGGGTGAAAGAATTTTACCAGTTTGTCCATTTTCCTTTTCTTCAGATAAATTTTAATTTCCAGCAATATATATATTTTTTATTTTTTTAACATTTATTTATTTTTGAGAGAAAAACAGAACATGAGTAGGGGAGGGGTAAAGAGAGAAGGAGACACAGAATCCGAAGCAGGCTCCAGGCTCTGAGCTATCAGCACAGAGCCTGACACGGGGCTCAAACTCATGAACCATGAAATCATGACCTGAGCCAAAGTCAGACACTTAACTGACGAAGCCACCCAGGCATCCCATCCAGCAATATATTTTAAATGAACAGATTCACTAAAAGGTTTGTCACAAGCTAAATAACCAGCCAGACTGGGGTTTCAACATACAGCCTCTATGTCTACACTGTAAAGAAGAAGCCTATTCTGCACCTTCTTTCAGAATGCTCCTGTCCTGAACACTTATGTCCTAATGAAAGGAAATTACCTTTATTCCCAGCTTATTTGCCAAACACATCACAAATAGTTCCTCCTCTTTCCCTCTTTATACCCAGATTTTACACATGCAGAGCCTGAAGCTCATTGAGATAAGTAACTGGCCCAAGGTCACAGGAGAAAAAGAAAGTCTTCCATAAGTGAGATGATAGACCTCTGAGAATAGAATGAGTTCCTCATGGGAAGTCCCAGGCACCCATGACATGGAGTGGTGAGATAGAGGCACCACTTGTGATTAGGAAGTCATACTTATAGATCCTTAAAAGATCAAAGGTTCTTCTTCTCTTTCTATCAAAGATCTGGGTCTGCCCAGTGTATCAGAGTTTCTGAGGAGTGAGACGGCTGGTCAAACAGGAGTCACCAGCAGGGAAAACAAGGTTATGAGCAAGATTTCTTAACCTGAGAGATAAAATCAGCAAGGAGAGTGAAAAGGGATCCTGCACCTTGTGGCCACTTTGAAAACAGCTATCAAACCAGAGAGGAGGCAACAAATAATTTCCTTTGCTCTTACAAAGAAACCACAATAATGGGAACTGGAGAAGGGGACTCTCTGGACTTTGGTGTAGGCTTTTGTCTATTTGTCTGCCTGTCCCATCACATACTGGGCACCAGTATATATTATTAGAGTATATAAACATAAATGCTAGATAATCAAATGAATGAAAAAAGTGGAAAAACATAATGCCTAAATGGATGGATGGATGGATGGATGGATGGATGGATGAAATCTCTCTCAAAGCTGTCAGATAATCCACCAAGTCAGATAATCCATGAACTTCTAGTTCAAACCAGGGAGGGTCTGTAATGACAACAATGAAACTTAAACTTGAGAAACCATCACTTGCACAGGGCTCTTCCAAGACCTAGGAGGAACTCACAAGACCTTAAGGTTTTCCAAAATTTGTAAAGGTTTAGAAGTTTAAAACACAACTTCTTAAAACTTCTGTCTCTGCTCTCTCATGTGGACTGATGTTAGAGTGGCCATCTGTATTTTTTAGATCGCCTAAGAAGGGCATATATTTTATCTGGGTTGAGTGGGACATATTTATGTGGCTCACAGTCCTTCTTGTGAACAGTTAAGTTAATCATGTAGAAAGGTGGGAATAACTTCCAGGAATATTCTGATAATTGTGCTGACTCACCTGACGTCATGACAGAAGTTGAGCTGAATGCTTAATACAAACATTACCCGCAGCTCTTAGCATCAGAAGCATGTAGGCAATGGAGGAAACATAAGTTTAAAATGTGTGGAATCAGGGGTGCCTGGGTGGCTCAGTCGGTTGAGTGTCCAACTTCGGCTCAGGTCATGATCTCACTGTTCAGGGTTCGAGCCCCACGTCGGGCTCTGTGCTGACAACTAAGAGCCTGGAGCCTGCTTCACATTCTGTGTCTCCCTCTCTCTCTGCCCCTCCCCGACTCATGCTCTGTTTCTGTCCCAATAAAAAAAATTTTTTTAAAACATAAAAAAATTAAAATGTGTGGAATCAGGAGCTAGTCTGTAGAAACTTCTTCCAATCAACAGACATGTAAATTTGTAAGCAAAAGGTTTCATTTTAATTAATCCCAAGGCAAAATGAAAAAACCATTTCTCCTGTCAGGAAATACCTGATAAAGTACCTTAAACAATTATAAATGCATTTTTTATTGATGGCAATCATGCAATGTAGAATGTATCAAACCACTTCTCTGGGTTTGTAAGGTACAACAGATGACAGATAAAGCACTATGTCAGGTTGCATACTTTATGTATCCCAATGCATCGAACTGGATCTGAGCATATCCGATACACGGGACAAACTCTGGTGATGTCAGAGAAAATGACACACAAGATGGCCTCTGATACAGCAAAGCTATCTGAAGAAAGAAATAAACTGCCTGCACTTTTTCATCTGTATGTCAATGGATATAGTATGAGACTTGATTACATAATTATGGATCTCAATACAATGTGGCAACAATTTTAATGTCTCTATTTTTAATTATTCATGCCTTAATTTGAGAATGATTTTGTATATTTGCATAGAATTATCCACACAAGTATTTCAGTATACATCTGTATAGATGTACATGCATGAATATATAATGGCCGTGAAAGTCATTAATAACGATTGGCAGGTAATTGACAAAATTTATACACTCTGGGCTTTATATGTCTGTGGTGTTTTTCAGCACTTTAACATTATAATTTGTATGACTTATTTTTGTATTAAATATTCAGGGTGCATGGGTGGCTCCGTCAGTTAAGTGTCTGACTTCGGCTCAGGTCACGATCTCGTGGTTTGTGAGTTCGAGCCCCGTGTCGGGCTCCATGCTGACAGCTTGGAGTATGGAGCCTGCTGCTAATTTTGGGTCTCCCTCTCTCTCTGCCCCTCCCCCACTTGTGTTCTGTCTCTCTCTCTCAAAAATAAACATTAAAAATTTTTTTAAATAAATGTTCATTTTTATACCTAATTTTGTATTTTAAATGTCTAAGAAACCTAACACATGTGAACACACATACACAGAAACAAATTATATCAGCCCTGAAAAACCTAAAGCCGCCTCTGAGCTCACAGGGCTGAGGCTTTTAATCAACACTTCGGCCTTTGAATTTGTGTTTAACTTGATTTTGCTTTTCCTCCTCCTTCCTTGAGTAGCAGATGATTCAGAGCCTGTTTATAGAAAAAAGCCAAGGAGTGTGCTGGCAACACTGGGATGGGCCAGTAACGTGGCAGGCAGTGGGGAGGGGGATGGGTATGTTGTCCTTTTGATCCTTTTTTCATTGTCCACCTGTTCCAGGAAATCAGGACCTGAAAACCTTCCAGATCCGCGGGACAAACATCCTGCTGCAACCTCGCTCCAGGTTGGTATGTTTGCTTCGCCCTGCTCTGCCCCATTCTCCCCTGCACGTTTATATGCAGCCTTTTCCACACAGCACATGCTGGCTCACGTCACAGTAACAGATGATTCCTGCTAAAGGTCACTGGTCCAGGGCTACAGCGATTAGCAGCAGCGTTCGGTCCTAGCTGGTGGAATTACTTCTGAACCTGGGGAAGGAAACAGCTGCCAGAATGAGTCAAGGGGACTTTATGTGGGTATTTACGGACCTTGTGCACACACAAGCATGACCATAAGTGAGACCTGGCATTTTCGCTCAGGTAGACTCATAGAAATTTTCAGAGCATCGCCAATAAAAAAATGGAATGGTAAAAAAATAAAATGTGTCCTGAAACATCTGTCTCAAGCAGGTACATGTCCATGTCTCATCTTCTGTATGTGCTTCTGTGTTCCCCAGCAACTATGCACAGCTGAAGTTACTGACAGAGTCCCAAGGGCAGACTCAAACCTGCTGAATGAAGTCAATGGTGGAACTGGCTTGGTTTGATGCTTAGCGTATGGGAATTTCTAGTGAAGTCAGCCAACAAATGCGTCACACAGTGGTTGAGTCAGTAGTGGCATATGGCTACAGCATTCTTCTCTAGAAGGTCATTCAAAACAGAGCCTCTTGCCTTCCCTTTGCTACTGGATCACTTCAGCATGCCCTCTCTCCAGAGAAACACATTTCCTCATTGATGAATATACCATCTGAGGATACAAAGGGAAACAAAACATGGTGTAGATGTAGATACATCTACATTGTAGATGGAGATACAAAGGGAAACAAAACATGGTGCCCATCTTCAGAGTTCATAATCCAGTGTTAGAAAAAAGATTGTTATATGATAATTCCAAGACAGCATGTTACCAAGCTACATGACAAGGGAAACTGGGGAAGGAAGCAACGATGTGGGGACCCAGTGGTCCTTCAGTAAAGGCATTTCCCATGTACTCAACTCATGAGTCAGAAAGCCAAGAGTTCTTACATTTTCCATTTTAAAAATATGAGAGGGGTACCTGGGTGGCTCAGTCGGTTAAGCGTCCAACTCGATTTCGGCTCAGGTCACGATCTCACAGTTTGTGAGTTCGAGATCCACATCAGGCATTGTGCTGACAGTGCAAAGCCTGCCTGGGATTCTCTCCTCTCCCTTTCTCTCTGCCCCTCCCATGCCTTGTGCACACGTGCTTTCTCTCACTCAAAATAAGTAAATAAACTTAGAATAAAATGAAATTTAAAAATATGAGAAAGTTAGTGCCCCCAAGTCACTGAAACTTTATTCCAGAAGTTATTTTGTGTGGTTCAATGGACAATCCCTTTCAGCTCCACCTGGCAATATTTCCTTCCTGGAGCACCTCGAAGAATTGACTCAAGCTTCAATGAAATGAGGAAATTGTAAGTACAGGCAAGGCAATTAGAGGGCAGCCCAGGTGAAATAAAGTAGGTAGGATTACTTCTCCAGACTGAGCTTCAAATTCAGTGTTAGTTAATGAACTCCATAGAGTTTTAGCTTCTTTTCTCTTCCAACTGCAGTCTCCCCACTGGTTAAGAGAAGTACAAGAAAATACAATTTTTGAGAGGCATAAAAGACACAGGCCATCTAGCACCAGACATGTGGGAACACCTTGTGAGACCACAATTACAATTTCACCCCTCAGCCACCACTTGCCTAGGCTTGGTAACTATTCCAGTGCTGGATCCACTCTGTGCTTCCTAGAGCTGAGATTTCCTGCAAATCCAGGTGGGAATGTGGAGTGGGGGTACATAAAGGAGAACTATTTTTGACAGATATATTGGAACACATGTATCCTAATAAGTGTTGTTTCCAGGAAAATGATTGTCATGAAAGGTTACTAAAAAACAAACAAAAAACAACCACAACAAGCCCACACTTATTCCATTGATTGTTTTGTTATCGAAATTTGTTTGCTTCTTGAGCCATCAGAAATGATAACTCTCCCATCCTTGTCTTCTAAGTCAGTCTTAAATCTAAGCACTCTAAGTCCTCTTAAGTCTTAACTGGGGGGCAATTTTGCCCCCTAGACGTTTGGCAATCTCTGGAGACGTTTCTGGTGGTCACAAATAGAGAGGATGTGCCACTGACATCCAGTAAGGCACTTGAAGCTGCTAGGCATCCCGTCCCATGCAGGACAATGCCCCGTCCAACAGATAATGGATGACAGAAGGCACACAGGAATGAAGACAATAGAAGGATATACACAAGGGATGAAAGGGCAAAACCAACAGAATCAATGACTGTGAATGTGGACAACAGGAGAGAAGTGGACTTCAGTGACTAAGAACAAACCCATACAGTTCACCAAGAGAAAGAATTCAAGCCGGAGTGCAGAGGTGACCTGCGGGAAGTGGTGGAGAAGAAAGAAACTTGTTAGGCCTAATTCTTATCTCATGACCTTTGAGTGTTAGCCCAGAACCACACTTACTAGCTCTTGGTTGTCCCATATACACCCCAATCCAAGTTTATGAGTCATGGTGAGCTAAAATAAGTAATTCCCAAATCTTAACAGCATAAGATTATAAGGTGTTTTTGTTTGTGTTTTCCTCACTCACATCACAGTCCAATGCAGGGCTGGTGGGGGAGAGGAGTCTCTCCACTCTCTGCAGTCATTCAAGGACATAGATTCCTTCCATTCAATGGCTTTACTATCCCTTAGGCACAAATTCCTCCAGTGAATCCATTACATTTGGTAGAGCTGATGGGAAAGAGAAAGTGCATGGAAGATCCCACATGAGGGGTCAAGTACGGAAGGGGCAGACATCACTGCTAACAGTAGTCCATTGACCTAAGTTCAGTAATATAGTCCTACCCAGTGCAAGAGAAAGTGAGAAATAGTCTTGCTGTGCCCAGGAAGAAAAGGAAAGAGAGTTAAGGAACACATAGAATCCTGTGCCATACCTAGCATTACCAAAATGGAGCCCATCCTTATGCTCTCCTTGGTAAACAGACCTGTTGCCCAGTCAGCCCAAACCAGGACCCCTGAATGGCCGTCCCTCTTCCAGCTCTGCCACTATGTGGATTAGTGCTGTGGATTCTCCCTGTGGAACATCTGTTCAATCTGTCTCTTTCCTTCTACTCATTTCAAAAAAAAAAAAAACAAAAAAACCTTGAGTAGTTCATGTCTTACTTAGAACATTTCAGAACCTTCTGAACTTATGTTCTGCTTAGTCTTATCTCCATCTTCAGGGTAGTTTCCACATTGCACAAAGTAAAGTTTCTAAGATACAAATCTGTCAGACCTTATCATTTCCCTGCCTAAATTCCTTTAGTGACCAACCATTGCCTGTAGGATGATCCAAACTCTTTGATCCAACATATGGAAACTTTTAATTATCTGGACCCCATTTTCTCTTCAGGCTACCACGTCATCACTTAGTTATGGCACTCTGCATTCCAACCATAAACTGTCATACCTTGAATTCTCTGCATTCTTGCATTCTTGCAAGTCTTCAGACCCTTCTTCATGCCATTATCTGAACTGGGAAATTCTCTTACCAACCCCTCTGTCCTAACATTTCTCACTTGGTTGTCTCTTACTTATACCACTCAGCTCTGCAATCATTTTCTCAGAAGTATCTAATCCCTTCTGCTAGTTTCCACCAGAAGGTACCTCTGCTGATCTCATCCACTCTGTACACATCCACTGTGTACACACCCACATCAACCCCCTAGACATTGTATTCATCTGTACCCCTAGTGCCTAAGAGAACATCTGGCATGTACTAAACACTTATCCAAAGAACTTAAACCACATCCATCATTAGAATGACAATTGAATTATTATAAATTGTTATTTTTAAAAAAGTTAGAAAGAGGGTTTCTGGCCACCTCCTATCACCTAACACAGGCCTACCACTAGACAAAAATATCAATAACAGTAAATAATATCTTCCCAATAAGGGTCATCTAGAGTCATAAGCTATAATTATTCATTCTCTTTCTGAAATATTGGTGATTATAAATGTCCTTTTGAATACATTTAATAAACTTGCTACTATCTCCTTCCACTATACTCAGGTGAATAAAAAGGAAGAACTCTTACTAGTTGAGTCTAATGTTTTGACTACTTGTTTTTTTCTTCCAGTTTTATTTCAATATAATTGATATACAACACTATAAATTTAAGGTGTGCAACATGACTTGACAAATGTATATATTGCAAAATGATTACTACAGTAAGTTTAGTTAACACCTATCACTTCAGTCACAAATTAAAATTTTTGTGTGTAAAGAGAACAATTAGGATCTACTCGCTTAGCAACTTTTAAATATACCATATAACATAACTATAGTCTTCATGTTGTACATTACATCCCCAGTACTTATTTCTCTTAAACTTACAGTTATAACTCATATACTCTTATCACTGTAAGTTTATACCTTTTGATCACCTTCACCCAATTCCCTCACCCCAGTCCTCCTACCTCTAGAATTACAATCTGACCCCTTCTTTTTAAAACTTTTTTATTTGAGTATCGTTTACACAAAATCTTACATTGGTTTCAGGCATGCAACACAGTGATCCAACTCCTCTATATGTTATGCTGTGCTCACCACAAGTATAGCTACCATCTGTCACCATATAAAACTATGACAATATCATTGACTATATTTTTCTATGAGTTTGGATTTTTTTTATATTCCACATTTAAGTGAGATCATATGGTATTTGTCTTTCACTATTTTGTATCTGAATCTTAACTTAGCGTCTTAATACATCAAGAGAAAAACCTGACAATGGATGTTGACTGATTTCATGCAAACCTAGAGGCCATTAGTGCTGCCCAGCAACTCTACATTTTCTATACAATTTCCCCTTCCACTCTCCAGAAACTCCTTTTGCTTCTTATTTGTCCTCAAGCCTCCAACACCTCCTTCCATGCCCATAATTTCAACCAATTACCTCAATGATTATTTCATTAAGATAGTAGAAGCAAGCAAAAAAACCTTCCCCTTGCTACCATCATGTTTGTCAGCCTACCTACACCCATATCTATATCATCTCTCTTTCTCCTCTTACACAGAAAAGATATTTGTGCTTTTGTCTAAGATGAGTTCTGCCTTCCTGTTCTAGACTCCACTTCCTCCTGGGTACCTACTCAAGGAATCAATTTTTCGATATCCAACTTCTCTGCTGCAATATAAGCACGTGTGCACTCTTCTGCTTGTTCTATCTCTATCGCATTTGATAATTCTCCTCAGTATTGAAATATACTAATTAACATTGTCCATCTTAAAAACAAACCCCTCCACTGACCTCCCAATCTTCTCCAGTGCCTGACCCATTTTCTCCTTTCTTTCATAGCAAAATTCATCTATGGTTTGGCTACCTTCTCAATCTCCCTTCTTATTCTCTCCACAAAAACTCTCTTATCAAGGCCACCAATGACCTCCACATTGCCAGGTTCATATGCCAGCTCTCAGATGTCATGTTACTCACTTCACCTGCAACATATAGCACAGCTGATCAGTAAACTCTTCTTCAAACACCTTCTTTTTTTATTCTTAGTTCTCATTCTCATTTTCTGGCTTTTCCTTCTCAGTCTCATTAGCCAACTACTTCTTGTGTTCCAGATTTGTAAATACTAGAATGATCCAGAGCTCTGGCCTTGGATTTTTTCTCTTTTCTAGCCATAGACACATTTAAAAAAAAATAGCTATCTACTAAATCATACTAAGGGAGACATGAAGATAAATCACTGAAGGAAATATAGTAGTAAAATTAAAGTCAAGTATTTCATTTAATCTCATCAACTCAATGCCATCTATAGGCAAATGGACATTTAAATATCCAGCCCCAATTTCTTCCCTGAACTACAGACCCTTATTTCTAGATGCCTACTTATCATTGCCAAGTCCATAGCTAAGAAATATGTTGGGGGTGCCTGGGTGACTCAGTCGATTAAGCAACCAATTCTTGGTTTCAGCTCAGGTCACGATCTTGTGGTTTTTTGAGTTTGAACCCCACAGCATGGAGCCTTTTTGGGATTTTCTTTCTCTTCCTCGCTTTCTGCCCCTCCCCCACTTGCATTGTCTCTGTCTCTCTCAAAATAAATAAACTTAAAAAAATACTATAAAAAAGAAACATTTTGAATAGAATATGTCCAAGACCTAACTCTCTGTATACTAATCAGACTTCTAATCCATCAGTCCTACCTCAGCAAATTGAAATTTCATGTTTGCCTTCATCCTAAACCTTAGAGTCATCCTTAATTCCTTTCTTTTCCTTTTATCTCTCATCTGGTCCTGTTGTCTCTATATTCAGAATATCAGAATATATACCTAGAATCTTTCTATTTCTCCCCACCTCCAACAATATTATTCTGAGTCTGAACTACCATCATCTCTCTCTTGGGATCTTATAATAACCTCCCAACTGACCTCCCCGCTCTATCTCAGCATCCCTGTATCTTCCTTCAAATGGTCCTTTAAAAAACCAAACATGTCAGGCTATGTAACTCCTCCCCTCCAAGACTTCCGGTGTTTCCCTTACCATTCAGGCTAAAAATACTCTATCACGATGTTATGCATGGTCCCATCCCTGAGATGTCTCTGATACTTCTACCACTCGTGTCCCTGCTCACTCTTTTAATCCACACTGGCCACAATATGACCTGTGAACACTCAAACACTCTCCCATCCCATGGTCTTTGCATGCAGCCCTCTGCCTGAAATGTTCTTCCCCCAGACAGGCTAAAATTTCAAGCCTTCATGATCACATTATGAGAGATATTTGCTATAGCCAATCTAGCCAAAATCATACTCTTTCCCTCTCTGCTGTTTGCCTGCTTTACTTTTGCTCCTTGGCATTTCTTACAACCTGACATGATATTTATGTGTTTGCTATCTGCATCCACCATTAGGACAGAGGTTACAGTTAGCTCCTTGAGAAGAGAAACTTTGTTTTTCTCAGTTCAGTATCCGTAGTACTTAGAAGAATTCTGGGCATGCAGTAATAATCAACGAATGATCAATGATCAATGAATTATAATAGCTAGAATACTTAATGTCAAGCAGTGTTATAGATTGAATTGCGTTCTCCCAAAATTCATATGTGGGCAGCCTGGACCCCAGTATGACTATGTTTGGAAGTGAGACCTATCAAGGGTTAGTTGGGGTTGAACGAGGTTGATCTTATAGGACTGTTGTCCTTGTGGGAAGAAACACTGGAGAGCCATGTGAGGACACAGAGAGTGGGTGCCCATCTGCAGGTTAGCAAAGAACCTCTCATCAGAAACTGAATCAGCCAGCACTTTGATCTTGGACTTCACAGCCTCTACAACTGTGAGAAATAGATGTCTGTTGTTTGCACCACTCAGCATGTGGTGCTTTGCTGTGGCAGCCTGAGCAGACGCATACAAGCAGTGTTAGAAAGGACAAATCCTAGCTCCACCACTTACCAGCAGTGTGACCCTCTAAGACGTTCTGCACCTCTATTTCCTCACTGTAAAATGGGAATGAGGAATACCAGTACTTACATGAAAGTAATATTGTGAGGACTAAATTGAACTAATGCATATGAAGTTTTCAGAACAGGACCTGGGACATATTAAGCCCTTAGGTAATGTTACCATGGACTTGATGTGGTAAAAAGTGAATAAGGTTTTCATGATACTACTTTTATCATCATTAAATGATCTTTTAGTACTTTATCGTTTGCAAAGAAATTTTTACACATATTACTACATGCTATTCTCACAACCACCCTGTGACTCATGAATAATCCAAAGTTAGAGATGGAGGCAAAAAGAAGAACAAAGAAAGCACACATGCACATGCACATGCACACTCAGACACACTCAGAGCCTCTTCTGCTGGATGAACTCTTATTCACCCTTCAAGCCCTGTGCCCACATTGTACCTTGAAGCTTTGTTGGAACAACCCTGTTTCAGCCATGTGGAGTTGTCTTGACCTGTCCACTGGCTGCACGTGCTGCCAACCATTACAAGTGGGCTTCTCCTGGTCCTGTTTGTCCCACTGGACTCTGAGTTCGTTTCAGGCAGGTATCATGACTTGCTACCCAAGCTACCATCGAAGGTCCCCCTGTGATTCTATTCATGTGGCAGGAACTCAATAATTATTTCCCAGGCATGACAAGTTCATCCCGAACCCATATTCCTCCGGCATTAACACTCGTTATACCGGTTGACTTAAAGGATGTCCCCTCCCAGCAAAAGCTCTGCTGCAAATTAGCCCTTAGAGAGGGTCTCATGTGTGTCGCATTATTCTGACTTCATCCTTCTGGATGCCCTCACTGCTGTCTGTTGACAGGGTCCCCAGGGCTTGCTCTGTTGCTGGTATCTTGTAGGAAAACATTGGTATCTTCTCTGTTCCTCCCTGTCCTCCAGAACCCCCTCCATGATTCTTGCTCTGTCCTGTCATCTGCCCATCTCCCTTATGCACCCCTCCTATTTAGGAGATACCACTACTGTTACCAGAAACTCCAAGGTCTTGCTACCAGGTGAGAAAAACACTCAAAATTGTACTTGGAGGCTCCTCTCCCTGGAACTTAGCTCTGAGTACTCAGATCCCAGGCAATAAGGCAAATCTAAGTTCAGACAGCGAGCTTTGTACTTGCCAGCCGCTGCCTCCTACAACAAAATCATCATGAAAGCCAAGCCTGTGAGCCTGGTCTTCAGTTTCCCTGGAATGAGTTTTTCTTACAGATGCCTGAGCTATGTTGTCTCCACCATCTTCCCCTGATACATCCCAAAGTGTGAGCCTACCTGCCACTCAAGATGGCATCAGCCTGCCTGGGACTACACAGCAAGAACTAGAAAGGGGTAGATGGAAGTTTAGCCTATTTAATCAACAGTCCCTGTCTTTTCCATTTCCACTTGCCATGGTGTCTCTTTCTTTGGAATTAGGTGCCCAAAGTCATAAAGCGTAACTAATGCTCCTTACCTTAGGTATGGCTATGCCAATGAACTGTAAACTCCTTGATCCCCAGTCTTAACTCTGGCACTGGTTGCCATATCCTTGGTAGAGAGAAATTATTAGTCTTGACTGCTTTCCATACTGTTTTGGCTCAGCAAGGAAAAAGATACCCCAAGAATAAAGTAGGATTTTTGTTTTTTAGTTTATTTATATGTCTATCTATTTATTTATTTATCTATTTATTTATTTATTTTGAGAGAGAGAGAGAGAGAGAGAGAGAGAGAGAATGAGCATGGGAGGGGCAGGGAGAGAAGGAGAAAGAAAATCCCAGGCAGGCTCTGCACTGTTAGTCCAGAGCCCTATGCGGGGCTTGAACTTACAAACCTTGAGATCACAACCTGAGCAGAAATCAAGAGTCAGATGCTTAATCAACTGAGCCACCCAGGTGCTCCAATAAGGAAATATATTTGCTAAATCTCTGTTACAAAGGTCAAAAGAAGAAATACTTGTCTTTTTGATCACATGACTAGAAGGTTCAAGGTGCAGTTGGAGAAATTAGTACACCATTATCTGCCCTGTTGACAGTCGCACAGATCTGCTGCTTATCCCTAACTTCCAAAAGAATGTAACAGGGAAATCTACAGTGTGAGAAGAATTTAGAGAAAAAAGATGCTCACATGCTAAGGCCTATGGTAATGCAACCATCCAAGTCAGTCTACCGTGGCTTGTGTGCTCAACTACAAGATGGCTACAATTGTCCACCTCCCTCTGAGTCCATGCCCCTTTTGCAATGTGGTATAATCATGTGCAACATGGTTTATTTTCCCTCACCTTGACCCCTGGGCTGGGGTCTTGGTTTGGCCAATAAAATATAGTAGAAGTGATGAAGTGCCAGTGCTGAGCGCAGGTCTCAACAGTCTTTATGTTCTGTTCTTTCCCTCAGAATCCTGCTGAATAAACACAAAGTAGCTTGCTGTGGGGTGAGATACCCAGAGAAATAAGGCGATTTGGTTAAAGTTTGCTAAACCTGTAAATAACAGAATCAAATTCTCTAATTGTCTAGATTCAGATGGTAGTGCTTTTCCCAGTAAGCATTTCCCCTAACCCCATCCTCTCCAAGAAATTAGTTGTATCAGTCATAATGGAAACAAAACAATTATGTCCACTGGTAAAGAGAAGGGGATTAACCTGACCAAGTTTTGTCATATAACTTGCTCTATCTGCTACAATTCTTGGACTAGTAGGCAGTATAACTCCTCAGCACTCACAATTCTGGGCTTCTAATCCTAAAACTTCTAAGTGGAAGCAATTGAGATTATTTGTCAGAGATTTTTCCTCCAGGTTTAGTGAAAGATAATTGACATATAACACTGTAAATTTGGGGTATACAGCTGTGTTGATTTGATACACTTATATATTGCAAAGGGACAACAGTATAACATTAGCTAACACCTCCATCATGTTACATGATTACCATTTCTTTTTTGTGGTGAGAACATTTATGATCTATTCTCATAGCAACTTTCAAGTATATATTACAGTATTATTAACTAAAATTACCATGTGGTACTCTATCCCAGAATGTATTCATCTTATAAATGGAAGGTTGTATCTTTTGACAAACATGCCCCCATTTCCCCCACCTCCTAGTCCCTGGAAACCTCCATTCCAGTATTTTCTATGAGTTTGGGGTAGTTTTTTTTTGAGGGGGGATTCCATATGTAAATGATATCATATAGTATTTGTCTTTCTCTGTCTGGTTTATTTCATTTAGCATAATGTCCTCAAGTTCTCTCCATGTTGTCACAAATGGCAGGATTTCCTTCTTTCTTATGACTGAATAATATTCCATTTTATATATACAGTATATCGTCATTGATTTATCACTTCCTTATCAGTTATACATTGTTAAACATTTAGGTGGATTTCATATCTCAGCTAGTGTGAATAATGCTGCAATGAATATGGGGTACCGACATCTCTTCAAGATCCTAATTTCTTTTAAATATACATCTAGAAGTAGAATTGCTGGATCATATGGTAGTCCTTTTTTTTTATTTTTTGAAGAGCTTCCATACCATTTTCCATAATGGCTGCACAAATTTACATTCCCACCAATAGTGCACAAGGGTTCCCTTTCTTTCTACATTCTTGCCAACACTTCTCTCTCTCTCTCTCTCTCTCTCTCTCTCTCTCTCTCTCTCTCTCTCTCTCTCTTTAATGGTACCTTTTCTAACATGTATGAAGTGATATTTCATTGTGGTTGATTTGCATTTTCCTCATGATTACTTATGTTAAGCATCTTTTGGTGTACCTATTGGCCATTTCTCCTTTGGAAAAATATGCCTATTCAGTTCCTCTGCCCATTTTTTAATTGAATTGCTAATTTTTTTTTTTTTTTGCTATTGAGTTGTATGAGTTCTTTACATATTTTAGATGTTAACTTCTTATCAGATATATGATTTGCACATATTTTCTCCCATTTCATAGGTTACCTTCTCATTTTGCTAATTGTTTCTTTTAATCACTCCTATTCAACATAGTACCAGAAGTCCAAGCCATAGTGATCAGGTAAGAAAAATAAATAAAAGTCATTCAAATCAGAAAGGAAGAAGTATAATTGTCTTTGTTTAAAGGTGATATGATGCTATAGAGATAAAATTCTAACCAAAAAAAAGGCTAGAACTAATAAATTCAATAAAGTTACAAGATACAAAGTCAACAAATGAAAATCAATTGCATTTCTACACACTAACCATGAAATACCTGAAAAAGAAATTTTAAAATATCTCATTCACAATAGCATCAAGAACAATAAAATATTTAGGAATAAATTTAGCCAGAGATGATAGATCTGTACACTGAAAACTAGAAGACTGATGAAAGAAATTGAAAAGGTGAATGGAAAGATAGCCCTTGTTCCTAGATCAGAAGAATGAATACTGTTAAAATGTCCATGCTACCCAACATGAACTACAAATTCAATGTAATCTCTACCAAAATCCCAATGTCTTTTTTCACAGAAATAGAAAGAAATAAAATCATAAAATTTGTATGGAACCACCAAAGACTCCAAATAGCCAAAACAATCTTGAGAAAAAAGAACAAAGGTGGAGATACCATACTTCTTGTTTTTAAACTATAAAAATGGCTGATACTGCAAAAGAATATGAATTGGATAACAGGTTGTCACAAAAAGTGTCCACATTTATTGGTTGGCCATTTTGTACCTCTTTTTTGTATTATTGGTTCTATCTTAATAGTCGTGTTTTCCAACTGTCCATGTGGCCATTACTTTGTAACTTTTTTCCTTCTCAACTTTGACCTTCTTCTTGAATTTCCTTAACATTCTTCATACTTACTAGTACCTAAGGGAGTTTGTTAAGTAACACAACTAATTTATTACACAGGAAATCTTATTCTTTTTTATTTTATAGTCATGTCAAATATCAAGAGGGTGAATACACCAATAAAGTGGCCCCCCAAAGTCATCGCTTGCCTTGTATTCGTGTCATCCTCTGGTATAAGACCTTATAGAGCCACTCTGTGTTCCCTTATTTTATATCACATTTTAATGGACCACAATAATTATCTTCCTACTCTACTAACAAATCAGTGTGGGGATCTTTAAGTTCGCCAGAAGTTTAGAGTATTGAATAGAGTTGTCAAAAGGTTGATACCAACCTGCAACTTCGGTTCTAGCAGAAACTTTCCTCTAATTATTATCATCAGCAATACACAGTGATAGTCTTGTACAGACCAATCTTAGGACCCAAGCCCTCCATATGGCAGTGTTACATGGATCTGTGACATTTTATAAGATTTCTTATGTGACTTAGGATAAATGTCACTAGGCTATTGGAAAAGTAAATGGATGACCTTTAAATACGATCATTAACTACCTCTTTCCTTGTCCAAGTATGACTTTATGCCCTCCTACACAAACTCCAGATGTTAGACTTATCTGAACTTGACCACCCTAATTAGCATAGGCCAAATCTTACTCTGACCATCTCTTGTTCAGAGTTAGAGAAGTTGTCTATCAAGTGTTGTTCGCTGTAATGGAGCTTGACTTCTGTAATCTATTTGGCATGGAATTTTCATTTTGTTCCTGAGGAAACCTAGTGGTTGTAGTTGGTCATATGTATTGAGAAAGGCTGTTCTTTATTGGGTTAAATAAAGTATATTATTACAGTAATATCACTTTCTGTTATACTCTTTAATGTGGCTACTAGAAAATTTAAAATTACACGTAGTCCGATTATATTTCTAATAGCACTGTGCCATAGAGAAAACATGTATTACTTTATATTATCTGTGAACTGTGGGCACATTGACAGTGTATATGCAGGACAGCTACTGGTCGTATACTGCTCAGATGCGATTTGTCTGTTTCTCTTCTCCAGGGTGATTAGTCATGCAGTGAATAAACTAACTTAACAAGAAGTCTGTGAACCAAACTGGAAATATTTTAGGACTCTTTCAATGTTAGTAAAGGAAAGAAGGCTAACATCAGTCAGTTATATTATTAATAATATTCATTATAATGATTACATAATCACGATCCCATCTGGTAGATAATAACAATGTGGGAAAAAACAGAAAAAAACACCAAAACATAATAATTTTTCTACCATATTAGTCATAGGACAAATCAGTGGCTTGTTTTGGTGAAAAGTATAAATGGGGCTGATCTTTCCTTTGTTAATATATAGATTTAATGGTTCCGTCTTACAAAAATAGCAAAGTATCAAAACTCAAGAATTTCAGAGTGAGGACTATCAGTTTACTGGGAGGAGTTAGTAGATAAAGAGAAGGAAAGAATGAGGGGGGAGGAAGGAAGGATTAAAATAAGTGTTTTCATTTCTAAGGTTACACTTGAACCTCTAAGGTAGCTTTAATCTTTGAAAATCTTTGTTTTTAAAGAAACTAGCCTCAAAGCAATACTTTCAAGAATGCTTCAAATTTGTGCATGAACAGATATATAGTAGGAAAGAAAGTGGAATAAGATAAAAATGCAATGATGAGAAAAAAAGAGAAAGAGACAAGAAAGGGAGATGGAGAACACAAAGAGAAAATAGATGAAAGGATATCTGCATATCTGCATATCTTTTCCATCCTGCACACATGCTCCATTAGCAATATGAGGCTACAATAACAGATAGTTAACTAAGCATCCTTTCTAGGCTAGACATGTCTCCAGTTCTCAGTGCTGCCATGGAAATATTATCCCATTTCCCATTTGAAGAAGCAAGAGATTAAAAAAAGATTAAGGTTAAATACATTGGCCAAATCAGTAGTGGTAGAATGAAGATATATCCAAGTTTACCCAGGTACCAAGTCCATTATTTCCCCACTTCTAGAAGATACACTCCTATCTTCAGGATACAATCCATATCCTCTAAGTGTATGCAGTCCATGAAGAGTAAACACAGGACTTCTTGTTTGATTAGGATCTGACAAGGCAGCCCCTTTTAAATCAACCACCCCTCTAAACCCTGGAGTCCAGTGCTGTCCAATATAGTAGCCAATAACCACATAGAAAATCACTCCAGATTTCAAAGACTTAGAACAAAGAAAGGAATGTAAAATGTCATGAATAATTTTATATTAATTACATACCAATATGGTAATGTTAGGATTGGGGTAAAATGAAATATATTTTTAACCCTAATTTTACCTGCTTCACTTTCCTTTTTTAATGGGGCCACTAGCAGATTTTAAATCACGTGTATGGTCCATGTTATATTTTTATTGGACAGCATTGCTCTGGGGTGTAAAGAGAACACCTACTATTGGTAGACAAACACCTGACATAGTGTTGCTGGTATAAGCCTTAAGACAGCAAAAATGTTCTCCAGAAAAACTGGATCTGTCCACCTCATGTTGGATAGGTCACTGTGTGCCCCACCCACAGCCCCGTTTAACAGGTCTTGGTACCAATCCCTCAGCTACAGAGTGTAGAATGCACAGTGGCCCCCTTCTTTAGAATATTTTCTCCTGCTGATAGCCACATTGGGCCAGGGAAGCTATAATCTCTCACCTCTCTGCCCCTGCTGAAGCAGAAAATGACTCATGCTTTATTTAGTGGTCAACAGTCAATCTGTTTGCCTTGAGGGCACATGAGTTTGTGGTGCTGTTTCTGTTTCCAGAGCCCCTCTGGGCAAAGCCAAGGTTAGACTTCAACTTGCTCATCCCCTTCCCCTTCCAATCCTACTTAGCTCCCTTTCTTATGACTGTGGGAGTTTTCTCCTGTTTGGTTGGTTGGTTGGTTGGTTGGGGGAGGTTTTTGTTTTTGTTTCTTTTCTTCTCTTTCCTTTTTTTTTCTTTTTGGTGAAGATACCCTCAGTAAACCAGACAGCCATAAATTCTTACTTATGTTGACTTTGCTTCTAGAGAACGCAACCTGAAAGCCAAAACAGGTTCTGGCACCAATTCTAATGTTGAGGGAAGGAGATCCCCAAACTGATGAGGTTTTCAAATGTTGGGTGTTCAGAGCTGACAGCCAGAAAGAATTCCTGAAGACATCTTTGGTGCAAAACGGGTGGTTTTATTAAAGCACAGGGACAGGACCCGTGGGCAGAAAAAGCTGCACTGGGGTTGTGAAGAGTGACTGGTTATATACTATGGCATTGGGGGAGATAAAGTCAAAAGGAAGTTTCTTAATGGGATTTCCATATACTAAAAACTCACAGATCACTGGAGGGGGCCTAGCTATTGTCAAGCTAATGTTCTTCTCTCTAGCAAAGCATTAAGACAGTAGGGAGTTCGTGGACATTAGGCTATTGATAAGATTGTCCCTTTCTTATAATTGTACTATGACATTTGTAAACAGATGGAGACTATCAGTTTAACCATTTGTTTTCTGTATTTTCCTTTGTTCTTAGGCAGCCAGGAGTGCCTGAGGAATGGGCACTCAATGGGCACACAATGTCCCATTGGGGGAGAGGGGGACTGAGGGCAGAGGATGCTAGCTTGTGCTTGGCCCTTAGCTTGCCTTATAGTCCCTTATCAAAATGAATAAACAAATCTCAGGACTCCAATTGGGGTCCTCAATTCTGACACTATCTACCCAGAGATAGCATCTCATTGCACAAATTAATGGTTCAGTCTTATAAAACTGCCCCCGCAACCCACTTCAGACACCATTCATTCAAAACCCCAGGTTGTCACCTGTGCTTCTGACATACCAGTTATAAATGAGAAGTCCCCAAAATTCCCTCCTTGGGTATAACTAATTTGCTACAGCAGCTCACAGAGCTCAGAGAAACATCTTCCTTACTAGATGTCCTGTTTATGATAATAGAATGTAACTCAGGAAGCCAGACAAAGAGATGCACAGGGTAAAGTATGCGGAAAGGGCACAGAGCTTCCATGAATTTTCCAGGGCACTACTGGCCCAACACTTCCTGGAAGTGTTCACCAGCCTGGAAGCTCTCAAACCCTCTCCTTTGGGGTTTATATGGAGGCTTCATTACATAGGCATCGTTGAGTAAATCATTGGTCACAGGCAATTGAATTCAATCTCCAGCCCCTCTCCACTCCCAGGATGGGGGTGGGGGGTGGGACTGAAGGTTCTTGCCCTCTAATCAAGGTTGGTTCTCTTGGCAACCAGCTCCCACCTTTTTGTTACCTAAGGGCTATTCCAAGGCTACCACATTAACATTACAGAAGACATCTTTATGGCTCTTATCACAAGAAATTCCAAGGGTTTTGGGAAACTATGAGCCTGGAACCCTGGAGGACGACCAAATATATATGAGAAATATATAAGTCATGGTATCACAGACCCAAATTTCTGAGTCTCTTCCCACAGCAAATGTTGTACATGTATTAGTATTAATAAAAATGTGTTATGCATAGCAACTCTCTACCAGCAATTACAAATGGCTTCAAGGACATAAGCCTACTAACCCTTTCCTTTATGTCTAACCCCAGTACAAAAGATACATTTTATAAGGACTGTTAGACTCCATTCTGCTTTCAAATGAAACAAGAAAAAAATAAACACAGAAAATTACAAATATGATCCTGAGATTTATTTTATGTTGCCTACCTAATACTGGATTAGAGAAACAAACATCTCATCCTGTTCAGTAGGACTGACTGAAGAAGAAAACAAAGGGAGCTAATTTGCATGCTAGTTATGTCAACAGCCAGGCTGGATGCTTTCAAACTTTATCTCCTTTAACCCCTGAAATCACTGCCCCTATTTTACAAATGAGAAAACTGAGTTGCTCTGAAGCTCTTTAATTTGTCTCAGGTCACCCCTCTAGCAGTTAAAACAGAGTCTGGTGCCAACAGATATCTAACTCCAAATCTGATGGTCTCTCTCCTCTCCTAGTAATTTCCAAACTTTTCTGATTGTTTGCCCTTGTAACAATTCATGTCTGCACCCAATGTATAAAGTTCCAATTGTTCTAGAAAAAAAACTGAAAAAAAATATGAATAAATTCTTTTAAAACTACCAAATCGGTTAAGAAGTAGAAGCCATGTCATCTCACCATGATGTTATTGTTTCCTCTGTTTGCATTATTAGAATCTTCTTCAATCTACACTTTGCAGAAATATTGCAGTCAATTGTCTATTTGTGAATATTGGTTTGGTTGAATATAAATAGTAGCTAAGAATGCACTTAACATTGCACGACACTGAAAGCAAATGAATGTAGAGGGGTCCCCACTCCCCTCAGGAAGCTTTAGGTATCTGACAACCAGCCTGAATGAAGGCATCTTTCTCGATCAGTATGATGAATATATATTAGAAAGGCTTTTGCTATTTCTATGTGTTCTAGATGGCAACGGATTTTAAAGAATCTATGACTTTCTTTTTGGAAGTTTTGCAATTGGCCTTTTGGTACTAAAATCTTCCCACTTTGTAGACCACTCTTTGATCTCATAATGCTTCCCAAGAGTGTTAGCACCCAGTTATTATTTTGGGGCCCCACCACTTGACTTCAGCCTCTACTACAATGAGATCTTGTCACTGGAACCAGTGTCTGGGTTTCCTTCCTGGGTGATCAGATTTTCTGGTTAATTCAGCTGTGTGGACCTCCAACCCACCTCCTAACTAATGCCATTGGGTACATGACTGAAACAGAAAGCTTGTCTGAGAAACCACTCTAATGTCTTTGTTTGGTCTAATTTTAAAGCAGAAGAAGAAAGTGTCAATTCACTGCTTTATGCTTGTTCATCTTGTCTAAAAATTGAACTGAGATGCTCACAACTGAGAGGTGTTTTCTGTTCTCAGAGACTTGAGCAAGTAAAGCAGGTATAAGTCAGTCTCCTTCACTGGCCACCTTAGGGTCCCCCAACCTTTGGATCTTGGGGTATCTACCCACACCCCGAAAAAACTTCCTCTCAAAGACTCTATTTAACATAGTCACTCAGTGGTGTAAATGACAGACAACAGCAGGAGGTGCTGACCTTACCCAGGGAGATTTTCATTTGAGAGAGAATCAAAGTGCTCATCCCAAGAGCGTGACAGGACGTGTAACTCACAGAAGAGTTCTCATGGTGCTGAGGTAGTGGAACACTATTGCTCTCTAGAACCTTGACAAAATGATTCTGTTTTCAAGTGTATTTGGGAAACCTTATACCTCAGACTCCCCCCCTTGGATACTCATTCATAGAGCATGTTCGGATGTGTAGTTAAGCCACTTACAAAAACCCGGTTAGAGAAATCCAGTCAATTTAGTTTAATTCTTTTTCTCCCATATTTATTTAACCACACGATTACCCTCTCCCTTTCCTCCCACCCCCACAACACTCATAAATGTCACTTGGAATGTACCATTGTACACTCTGGTACAGAATGTACCATTGGAAAGATGAAGGGGCCAATTCTAGTCAATGAGGAAAGCATGTCGGAGGCACAGCTTCCAGGGTCACACAGAAGAATATTTACTCTGGACTTGAGAGCAGAACCTGGTGAAGCCTCAAAGACAGTTTCAAAGGTGGCTTTCAGAGTAGGCATCTTATCAGTTCTTATCAGAGCAGCTAAACCATGTTTTATATTGTTGTTGTTGTTGTTGTTGTTATTGTTTTGTAATGGTACATAAGAAGTATTTAGGGATTCTGGTCAGTCTTCCAGAATCTAGATTATACAAGCCCTTTGTCTACAAAAGTACAAATGTCAATATAATGATTCAGAAGTGCAGAGGTGAGTTCAGCCTCCTAGAAAGGTATCAGTGGCACACACAGCTTCTTCAGCTTTATACTGATCTCTACCAATTGGTATTAGTTTCCCTTCTCCCTATAGATCCAGGTCAACCCTAGCCTTCACATTCCTCTACCCTGAATTCACACAGGTAGCCCTGTCCCTGCACATATGCTCTTCCTTATCCCTATGATGGGGCAGGGTGCCAAGAACCCAGCGCTGGAAACCCAAGAACCCAGCATTGCTTTCTTATCCCTCCATTTTCCTGGGTCCATAACTTTTCCAAGCCCCAGTTTTCTCTTCCTTCAAATGCATTAATTGTAATAGAGAGCAGATGACAGGTAATTGTCTTATAATAAATGTTAGTTCAATCTAGAATCCTCCAAGCAGCACACACATTTATTTTCTGAACTGCCATCCTGCCTTCTCTCTTTGTGATGATGCAAGTGTTGGGCTTGCTCCCAAAGCATTTAGGTCTCTTCAACCAATGGCTGGCTGATACAGAGGAACAAAGGCCAGTGTCCTTGTCTAAAGCAGAGCCATCCCTGTGGTGGCATTCATCATGCATCAGGTTGAGGCTACATTTCAACTATACCTATATCCTCACCTAGCTTCTACCTTGTCATATCCTGCTTCCCTCATTTCCTTACAATTTGCATCTGAAATCACCACCTCAATAAATCAAGTGTATAAGAATTCCTGTCTTAGGCTATTTTTAGGGAACTTAAACTAAAATATTTTCCATCAACTTTTCTCCCTCATTAACCTTTTCCCTTCACTTTCCAAATTTCTTTTGGGCCTCTGTCTTAGATCTTGCAGCTGGTAGAACACACATTTCCTCTTTACAGATACCAATGTTAAATGGAAAAATAGATCAGGGGAGCCTGGGTGGCTTGGTTGGCTGAGTGTCCGACTTCAGCTCCTGTCATGACCTCGCGGCTGACAAGTTTGAGCCCGCAAGGGGCTCTGACATCTCAGAGGCTGGAGCCTGCCTTCCCATTCTGTGTCTCCCTCTCTCTCTGCCCCTCCCCTGCTTATGCTCTGTCTTTCTCTGTTTCAAAAATAAATATAAAGATTAAAAAATTAAAGAAAAGTAGATCATTTTTCTCTCTTGAAACCTTTCTACAATTTCTAGGCACTTCTAAAATGCCCAAATTTTACCCTGCTAATTAATTAATCCCTGCTTGATCAGCAAATATAAATACAGAAAGTTTAACTATCAAGAGATATAACTAACATAAATACCCAAGTTGCTTTTCAAATATGAACTTGTCCTTCTTTTAGTGGTCATCTACAAGGATCCTTGGTCATAATGGCCACTAGAGGAAAAACAATCTTCCTATAGTGTGGCTCCATCGTTTTTGTTCCTTCCAGCACAGTTAGTCCCCAGGCTCAAGGGTCTTAAGTATCTGGTGCACTCTTAGCCAATAGCCCTACTTTGTGCCTCTTTGGGGTCCACACAAGATCTGGTCGATGTATGGTACACCTTGGCAAAGGATTCTGTTTACAGGTATGTTTGAAAACCATGTCCACCAGATTCCTCCATTATATACCCCATAAATGCACAATTACCCCATAATGTACAAGTTGAATGCATGGCATTCATGTTCTTAGATGGGATAGATGTCATGAGGGCAGGGAGTAGGAGATCCAAAGTCTCTAATTTTGCTATGGCCACCAATTTTCTACTCTTCAATATATCCCATGATGTACCCTCACTGAACTCAATAACAGTTGAGACTTGTCTCCTATGCTGCAGCATAGATTTGGATTAAATCCTCATGGACTTCGAGAAAATGTATCTGACCAAAAAATCCTCTCTTCTCAAGGAAAGACTGAGCAAATATTGGCCCAGACCGCCTTGCAGATAAATGATCTGAAATTGTCGTCCTTCATGTGCATGCATTTACCCGTGATCATACAGTTCCTTTGCATTCAGACTATGGCCCACCTTCTTCCTTGCAGAGAATAAATATAAAACCCATTTTCTTTCACCTTTGTTTAATTAATGGGAACACTTCCCAGAGGATTAACTTCTTTAAAATTTTAATAGAGTCACTGAGCTCTTGAGTTGCTTTGCCATGATATAGCTCTATAATTGTTATGTTGCTTTAGCTCTTGTAATTGTGTGACTACAATGTGCATACATGCTAGAAGGTTAAATGGGCTGAAACATGACAAAAGAAGTGGTTAATGAAGAATAGGGTTTACAAGCCCAGCTGTTTCTCCTAACTTGCATAGATGATAAGGGTAGGCTTGCATATCTCTGAGATCCATCACTTTTTATAAAAAGGTTGGTGTGGAAATGGAGTTATAACCACATCAGGAATAGAGCCAAAGTGAAAGTATAACTTTCTACTCTCTGTGATGAATGAAGTTCCGGAAGCCAGGATCCTCTCTTTATGGTTCTGCAAATCTGGAAGCACAGTCAATCCCTCCAACTCCATGCAGTGAAAATGTGGAGATCATATTTTGTCACATCAGTAAATGAAATCAACAGACATTGGAATCTATTATCAAGGGATCAAAATAACTTGGCTGGATTTATCTGAAGACATGATTTTATGTTTTGTTTTGTTTTTGTTTTTTAGATGAAAATTTTAGCATTATAATTGTGTGACTGGGCCATGCCTACATTTTTCATGGGAATTTAGGTTTCTATTATAAGGGGTTAAATTTTGCTTTAAAAAGTTAAAAATTTACACATGCTTAAATAAGATAGTGACATTTAGTTAGGATAGAAATGATATCCTGCAGGAAGATGATGGTTGTTTTGAATATCTAGAAGATATGTCTCTAGCTATAAGTAAACTAATGATTGAAAGTTGCATTGAAGTATATTTTTGTTTGTTGCTTAGAGTCCTACAACAGGAAAATGTATAGCTTGGGTAATTAATAAACTACTTATTACCAAAAGCAGTCAGGTACAGCCTAGATGCCATCTTGCAAGAGACTTTTCATGTTGAGGTTTGTCCTAGATCTAATGTTTAAATTCAATAATTCCAAGCTTGGGCAACAAGCCCAAAACGAGTGTTGATAGGGGTAATAATTCCAAGCTTGGGCAACAAGCCCAAAACTAGTGTTGATAGGGGTAATATACCATCAAGTGGCCCAAAATCTGAACAAATGATCTAATGACTGCGGCTGTGTTATGTTCAAATATTGATGGTTTTTCCCCTACAATGACTGAAGCAAATGGGGTTTCTTTTTGTGTAAAAAGTCTACATAGAGAATTATGTAGCAGTTAAGATAGAGAATTTAGAAAATCCCCCCCCCCCCCCGAGCTTTTTATAGAGACCTAATTTTCAGGTTGCAATCCTGTTCACCAGGGAGCTGCTATTTTCATGTGCCTTTGGTAACATGTCAACATTGGTGATAAAATCTCTTAAAAAGTATTCAGTATGGCAGCATGCATTTGATTGATACTCCTTTCCATCTTCAGATCAAAATCAGTTATGGTATGAAATTGGTAAGATGAAAGTTTCAAAAAAGCTATTGGGAAATCTACTTTGTCTCTTCACTAAAAATGGTGGTAACTCCAAGTACCTCCATGGCTTAGAGCAAAACTATGTGTCTTGTAGTCTGCACAAAACCAGTTACACATGAAGTAAGTTCCAAGGTTGTCATTCAATCTTCCTTTGTTCCCTGTATTTTCTGATGGAGCCTACCACCATAATCCATTATACAATCTACCTTCTTCCTCATTATTTTTTGTGTGTTTCTTTACTTCAGGAACTGGGAATAAGACTCCTCTCACCCAGTGAGATGTCTTTATTAAGCAATAGATTCCACTAACCTGTACTGATCTTAGATAGCTAAGATTGTGTAAATAGCAGTAGAGTAGAAGTAGAAGACTATTATGATGATCACAACTCTCCCATGAAATATAAAAAGCTATTAATGACCTTCCAAAAGCTTGCAAGAATGTTATTATTCAATAGGAATTAGGTTCTAATGTAAGCACCCATGGTACAAATTTTGTATCTTCAAAATTAATCCTTAAACTTCTCCCTGCAACCTTAAACACTAGAAGTACCTATCTCGGTAAAATGCTCAAACTTTGAGAAGTACTTGAGAACTAAGAACAATTGCTAGGACCTCAGATTCATGTCTTTCATCTCAACACACAGTGTGGGCACTAAATGGAGTAGTGGGAGAATCTCTCTTCTTCCTACTTTTTTTTTTTTATATATGTATAAACTTAGAAGAATTCATGCTCAGTAAGTGCATGTATAATGTAACTTTATAATATTCTTAATAATTTAATATATTGATTCAAATAGTGCATAATTTCATATGGCAATGTAAGGGATTCAGAATAACAAATCAATTTTAATAAAGAAAAAGAAAATTGTAGGATTACAGTTTCTGATTTCATAACTTATCACAAAGTAGCAATAATTATAACAGTGCAGTCCTGGCATAAGGATAGACGTATAGATCAACTGAATAAAATTGAGAATCCAGAAATAAACCCTTACATTAGTGGTCAATTGTAATTCAGCAAAGGTACCAAAATAATTAAATGAGGAAAGAACAGTCCTTTTAACAAATGGTACTGAATACCCACATGCAAAAGATTTAAGTCATTCCCCTACTTTACATGCAAAAATTAACTCAGAATAAATTATAGACTAAATATAAGAACTAAGATTATAAAATTCTTAGAAGAAAACCTAGAAGTAATCATGACCAAGAGTTGCAATAGTTTTTTAAATATGACACCAAAAGCATAAGTAACAAAAGAAAAACTAAATAAATAAACTGGATTTACTTAAAATTAAAACTTTTGTGTGTTTTCAGGGACTCCAAGGAAGTGAAAAAATACCCCCACTGAATGAGAGAAAGTACATGTCAATCATATGTTTGATAAGGATTTAGAATATATAAAGAACTCATATTTAAACTCAATATATAAAGACCACTATAAAAACAACTCAACAATAGAAAAACAATCCAGTTAGAATGGGCAAAGGAGATGAATAAACATTTCTCCCAAATGTTTTTAAATGTCTAATAAGCGTGTGAAAAGATGTTCAACATCATTAGCCATTTGAGAAATGTAAATCAAAACTATAATAAGATACCACTTCACACCCACTAGGCTGGCTAAAATAAAGACAGACAATAACAAGTGTTAGAGAAGATAGGGGAAACTGGATCCCTTATGTATTTCTGGTAGGGTTGTAAAATGGTGCGACTATTTTAGAAAATAATTTGGCAGTTTCTCAAAGAATTAAACATATAGTTACTACATGACCTAGCTCTTCTACTCCTATGTATATGTCCAAGAGAATTAAAAACATAAGTCCACAAAATATTGGACACAAATATCTGTAGCAGCATTATTCATAATAGCCAAAAATGAAAATAATAAAAATGGCCATTGACTAATGAATGGATTAACAAAATATGGCATATCCATGTAATGATATATTAGTTAGCCATAACAAGGAATGAAGTAGGGGCGCCTGGGTGGCTCAGTCAGTTAAGCGTCCGACTTCGGCCCAGGTCATGATCTCACGGTTCGTGGGTTCAAGCCCCGCGTTGCGCTCTGTGCTGACAGCTCAGAGCCTGGAGCCTGCCTCAGATTCTGTGTCTTCCTCTCTCTCTGCCCCTTCCTTGCTCATGTTCTGTCTCTCTCTGTCTCTCGATAATAAATAAACATTAAAAATTTAAAAAAAAGAAAAGGAATAAAGTACTGATATATGTTGCACCTTGGATGAACCTTGGAAACATGAGTCCCTAAGAGAAAGAAACCAGTCACAAAAGGCCACATATGGCTCCATCTAGTAAATATGTCCAGAATAGATAAATACATAAAGGCATAAAGTAGATGGAAATAAAAGAAAGGAATTTAAAAAAATCTATTAAGGAAAAAAACATAATAATGCATTTCATAGTTTAGTGGAGGAACCATTTAAGATCGAAGAATCTATTGATAGCTATTATGCCATTTCCAAAATTAAATGAGAAAAAATTTTAATTTGACTTATTGGACTGTGTGTCAATACTGTTAGACAAAGAAACCAGTTATTGGAATGCCTACAGGCAGGAATGTGCATTAGGCATAGCAATATGTTCAGCACCCAAAGATGACACAGTAACAGGCAAAATAATAATAATAATAATAATACACATGGTACATGTTTGCAGCATGAAGAAATTCAGCCAATTAGATCACAATGGCAAGTGGCAGGCCTTGTTATCATTTCCTTTGGGACATTTCATTCATCTACTCTCCTTTTGATGGGCATGTAGGTGGTTTCCAAGTCTTTCCTTCCACTTCAGTACTATGAACATTCTTAGACATGTCTCCTGGTGTGCATGTGAATGATTTCTCATGCTATATCCATAAAACGGGGATTGCTGGGTTTCAGAATGTGTGAGTTTTTTAACTTAACAAGATAATGTCAAACTGCTTCTCAAAGTCACACATGCTCCAGTAAAGTACAAAGGATTCTTTGAATGAAGAAAAATGGCAAGGCAGAAGATTCTCTGTTCTTCAGTGAAGCCCCACTCATCTCCGTCTATGCTTTATCTCCTCCCCTCCTTTACTTTCCCTCTCTTAAAGTCATGGAATATAAGTAGCAGAGGGACATTAAAAATTTTCAGTTCAACCCATTATTTCAGATGAGGAGACTGAAGTTCAGAGAAGATAAAATGGCGTGTTCAATACTAAATAGCTAATCACCCATGTGAACCAGGGTTAGAAAGTAACTCTCCTGGTTCCTAGTTTCTTCCCTTTTGTTTCCTTTTCTTCTCCCTTCCTTTCCTCCCCTCCTTACAAAGCCCAGGTGGCAGGAACAGTGACAAAGAGGAATGGTCACATTGCAGAAATCAGAACGATTTAGTCATGATTTTCAGCTGTCTCTTTGCCAGGAGCAAGGGAACGAGAGCCATCTTGGCCCCATCCACCATGATCTTAGAACTCCAATGACAGACTCATTTCAAGGAAGAGAAACTATGGATTTCAAGTCACAATTAAGCCATAGCATTTTAAGAAACTGAAGGACAGTCATTTAGGGCACTGATTATAATCCAGTATACTGAATGAGAGAAGTCATAGATTTCCATCTCAGCTCCATAATTTATCACCGGGGGACCTCAGGCAAATGGACAAACCTCCATGAGATTCTCATCTAGTGATGTTATTAACGGTTGATCCCCTAACTCCCAGGGCTGGCAAGAGCATCAACAATGCAATAGGCACCAAGCATCTTTCTATTTCAGGCTGTTAGTACCTGACCTGGTGTATAGTGGTGCCTCAAAAAATGTCATTGCACAAATAAGTTACTTCATGTTTGAAGTGTTTAAAATTTAGACTGTATAATACACATACAAATTATCAATCCAAACATATTTTTAAAACTCCTATTCAAGACTCACAAATTAATCTTAAAACCACTTAGACATTTGTATTAAAACTTTCCAGACCCAAACCAAAAATTTTCTAAGAACGTGGCTTCATCATAAAACCAAAAAGTAAAGTCAATATTTTATGATCAGGCTATTGTAATGAAAAGATTGAGTATAATATCAAAGCTCAAAATCAGGTTATAGTTAAGCAGGAATGATGGTTATTGGCCTTTAGGAGGCTGGAAGCCTCCTTTTTACCCATTCCTTCCTTTACATGTCACAGATTGGGCCTAGGGCTTAAGTAGGAAGTTGCTCTGTGAATCATGTTTTCTAAAAGTGGAAGTTCCAAAGGATATAGAAAACTCAGCACGCATGATCAGGAATGCAACTTCTTTCCACTAAGGGCAGGGCCTCTTCCCCTCTCATTCACCCCTGAGAAGACTTGGGTTGAATGTTCTAAGCCATTCCCCTCTAGGTCATAAAGGGAAACTCTCGCTTGTTGTCTATATATCTTTCTCTTTTTCCTCTGTTGCCTGTGGGCATGCTCTGAGTCATCTCGAATTTTGCACTTGGGGGGGGGGGTATTCAGATTTAAGTAAAGATATCAAGTGGGGTAGGCAAGACCCTAACTCCCAGGACCTCTGGAGTGGTGCTGTGAGACCACGTCCTAGGGTAACAGTAAGGTTATGCTTTGCCTTGCAAGTCTTGCCTAAGTTTTGCAAAGATCTTTTTTAGGAATCTCACAGTGAATGGGGAAGCTAAGAATTTGGGTTTTCCTAGGTAGTCTAGCCAGATAATGCTGAGTGGGAAGTGTTGAGCAGAATTCACAGAATCTATTTTTCGGAATATGGGGAAGTCTCAAGTTAAAGAGAAGCTGCTGATCTTGTCGGCATAGAAGAGAGTCGGACCTTGTAGGAGAAAAAGACTAATAAGCAAAGAAAACATATAGAAATGAAAGTTTACACTATTTTAAACCACAGTATTGAAGGAAACCAAAAATGCAGTAGAGGTCTAACAAAATAGAGCTGAAGGTCTTAGTCAAAATTCAATGGCATTGAATCATCTTCTGATGAAGAATCATCAAAAGCAAATAAAGTGTTTTAAAAAAGAATAGGCAGGGCCATACGTGTTCTCTTTGGCTCCTTCTTGAGAGAATGTCAGAGGAGATGTTTGAAAAAGGATTATGATTAAAAATGATATCAACAAGAGAAAGAATGGGACATATAGTAAGTGACATACTTATCTCTGTGCTTCTCTGCCTGATTGCCCATCAGTACAAGTGGCAAGCCATGCAATTGCCCTCTACCTTGCACTGTATGACTTCCTTGAAGGAACACTGAACTGGGAAAACATGAACCAACTTCCTGATGCAAGGAAATGAACTAAAGCATGGGGTATCATGAGTAGCTGCTCCCCAGAAATTTCCACTGCTTTCATCATAACTCCAGGAGTGGGAGTCAACACCTTCCATGAAATACCATCATATTGATGTCTCAATCTCATCTCATTGACAATAACCTTGTTATTAGTAATGGTGATTACACTGTACAGAATTGTAAAAAAATATATATATAGAACATGGACTGGATATAATACCACAAAAGCATATACTTCCATTCTAAGGGAGGAAAAATCTCTGTCAGGCCCTGCATTGGAAGCGTTACTATATAATCTAATTTCTTCCTTCATGGGCTACAAGCATCATTATTTTTATCTGACAGATAAGGAAACCAAGACTCAGAGATATTAACATCAAAATACCACTGTTGATAAGGGACATGGGCTAGAATTGAATCTCAGCTCCCTCTAGTTCAAAAGCCACTCTTTCTTCTACAATAACCTGACTCACAGGTGAGCCAAAAGAAAGAATCTTTTTTTACAAACATGAGCCAAAAGTAAGAATCTTTTTTACAAAGTTTACTCAATTATCAGGATTCATTTAGTAAGAAATGCAGCCAACTTTAAATTTTTGTGTCCCTGCATTATCTTTTATATATATGCATATGTGAGCTTTATATATGTTGAAAGAAGCCATCTTTTTTTTAAAACTTAGATAAGATACTATAGTACATTTCCCCTAAAACCTGGATGAGTTATACATTGCAACCAAATCAGCCCTCCTCAGCTGAGCCTGATAAGGACTTCTTCGTCATTGGGATGGCTCAAAAACTTGATATAGCCCCTCTAGATTTTATGGATTTTAATCAAATAAATATGTTCTTTGATTTTTCTAAGATGGCTCAGCTCAGAACCCATTCTGTATTTAGGAGGTGGTAGAAGACTGTGGGAGATTGGGGATAGTTATATATTCTCGCTGCCTTCAAATGACTCATCTTTAATTACAATCAACTAATGCAAGCCAGGCAGGCTTTGGTGAGGACTAAATATGACCAGGATGGGGAGTGCTTACCATAGAGCATGGCTAGTGGCAGCCCTCAGTAAGTGGAGGCACTCTAAATAAAATCTGTAAGAAGTAGGGGGTAGGAAAGTAAAGACATTTGTTTCACTCTTTTCTATTTTTCTTTTTGAGAAAACTAGGCTCTAGGTGGCTTCTTTCCTAGGGTGGGATAACCCCACCACTTGATACTCTTTCCTTGGGCATGATTATGCTGACACACCACTGCCATAACAGAGAACCTCTCTATACCAAAGTGGTCACCTTCCATGCATGTAAACCCTCCCTTCAATAGAATTGTCAAGCCTGCTTTTGCTTACATGACACGATCCAGACTCACAGATGCTGTACCTTTGGACAGAGGTTTGGTGTGGCTACTTCTTCCTCTGCTCAATTAGCAGAGGCTCAATTTAGCCACATGGGGCGGCTAGCTTGTTACCTAGCTAACAAACAGCTTGTCTGTCTGTAGGTATTAGGCTGAATATAGGTCACATTATGTTTTTTTTTTCCTGCAATGTCAAATAAAACATTTTTTTAAATAAAAGGCACATGGGTAATGAGGCTGTCAGGATTGGGGATAGGTCCCATGTGAAGATCCTCAGTATTCTTGCTCAAGTTAATATGGAACTGGCAGTTCCTACTGCATGGAAGTCTTTTTTTTTCCCCTTCCCTCTGTCCTTCCCCCTGGAAATCACATCTATCCTTCATCACAAGTCCCTCCTCATATACAGCTTCCTCCATGAAGCTTTCCCTGATTTCATGTTCCTCACTCTCAAAATGTAGAGAAGTGGTTTCCTGCTGCTGTGGGGTGAGGGGTATAGAGACGCATCAGAACTTGGTACAGAGTGTTACTGGGGCCACTGGTTTGGAAAACACTGGGTTGGAGGTGCAGGGAAGGAGCTGACATTTGCCCTTGGAGTTCAGGCATTTCAGTTTAAGGTGCAAAAAAGGACAAGCAGCTGGGGGTAAACCAACAACAAAGTAACCCACACTGACACCCTCTACTGCCCACTCCTCTCCTGTCCCCAGGACTGGTCAGAACTATGAATCCCAACCACACAGAGACTGTGTTTGGAAAAAGATGTGTATGAGGAGCTGGAGGTAGGGGAGGGTTCTGCCCAGAGACACAGGAGAACAGGTCATAACAGAACTGAAACACCTGTGAGTTTCTACCACAGGTGAGAATGGAGGTTGAGGATGGGCAGTGAGAAAGGTGTGGGCAGAAGCCTGGCAGAGTCTGTGAGCATTGCTTGGGCATCTTGAGCCACCCACTCACAGTCACTAGACCTTGGCCTTATCCATTACTGTATGACAGCCTTAATGGACCTCAAACCATATTAATGCCACAATTTACACAGTCAGCAAGTGGCTCTGCCCAGAGATATTTCCAGATGAGCCAACCACCACTCAAGCAGAGAAATGAATGTTTATTGAGAAGCCACAAAGGACAACTGATATTTTCTTTTTTAAGAAAATATTAATGCAGGAAACATTTTTAAAACATCAGAAGTTGAGAGAAGAATATAAAAACTATCATCAGCCTATCACTCAACTTCAATAATTATCAATATTTTACTAATTTCTTTCCGCCTACCCTCCTCACTTTTTCCTTTGCTTGGTTAATTTGAAACAAATGCCACATATCAGGTCATTTCCATAATAAATCTATGGTATGCATCTATAAATCATTTTTATTTACATGATGAAACAACAAAATTAGCAGTAATTTCTTGATATCATCTAATATGCAATCCATGTTCAAATTGCCTTTTTGTCCCAAAGCATCCCTTTTCAGTTGATTTGTTTGAATGTAGATCCAAGGAGTGTCCACACATGACATTTAATTGTTAGGACTCTGCTCCAGCAATATGTTAACTGCATAACCACCACCTCAAAATGTAGTGGCTTACAACAAGAATAATTTATTAGCTCCACATTCCATGGATCAACGATTTGATCTGGGGTCAGCTGGGTGGTTCTTCTCCTGGTTTTGCCGGGCCTTTATGTGGCAGCAGTCAGCTCATGGCTTCAGTGAAGACGAGATGGTCCAGGATGGCCTCATCATGTCTGGTGATCAGTGTTGGCTATTAGCTAGGTCTCTCTCCTCAAGGAAACTAGCCTGGGCTTCCTCACAAGACAGTCTTAGGGCTCCAAGCAGGCAAGGACAGAAGCTACAAGCCTCCTTTGGGTACAGAGCTTCAGAGCTTGCATACTGCATACTGTCAATTCTGCAATATACTATTTTTTCAAGACGAGTCATAAGGCCAACCCACATTCAAAAGGTAGAACAATAAACTCCACCTCTTGACAGGATGAGATGCAAAATCACATTTAAAAAAATGACCATTACTGCAAACTGTCTGGCACAATCTCTTAAATCTTCTTTATTCTCCAACAATATTTACCCTTCCTTTTTATGCCATTGATTTGCAGGGAAATAAAGTCATGTATCCCCCAAAGTTTTGTATTTTTGTGATATCTTTTACATCTTTCGTCTTTCTCCTCAATTGCCCATTAGCTGGTAGTTTGATACAGAAGTCTGGTTTGCTTTAGGTTTTATTTTTAGTTAAGAATACTTCATAGGTGAGCTACAGAGAAGAATACTAAGTGAAATAAGTCAGAAAAAGACAAATACCACAGATTTCACTCATATGTGTAATTTAGAAAACAAAACAAATGACCAAAAGAAAAAAGAAAAAGAGAAAAAATAAAACAAAAAACCAAGACACAGACTCTTAACTATAGAGAACAAACTGATGGTTACCAGAGGGGAGGTGAGTAGAGGGATGGGAAAAGGGGAAGGGGTCCAGTTGTCATGATAAGCACCAGGTGATTAAAATAAACCCAAAAGATACTTCATAGTTAATGCTGAATATTTCATTTTATACCTTATCATGAGCCACATAATGACTTGTCTTTTCCAATTTCAGTGATGCTAAGATTGATCAGTAGGCCTGTGAAGTCAGCCTGATTCCTCTTCATAAAATCCTTCATCAACCTTCTAATGGCTTCTTACCTAATCACCTAAATCTATTAATTCATTGCAAATGCTGATTTCTCTGATTCCATCAGTCTTTCTGCATGTTCCAGCAGGAATCCTTCTCTAGAGAAATCTCCTTCATCAATAATGTTAATCTGAAGTACAGTTTGTGTAGAAAAGCCTGGGTAAATGCTTATTTCCTCTTAATGACAAAATAAGAGTTACAAGTTGGTGTCTTAGTAAACTCCTATGGTGGCCAATGAGATATTTTTTAAATCAGTTTTGGTTTTTAGTGTTATTTGGAACTCATGGATTTTTATGTATTTGATGTGCTCTAATCCATTGCAGCCATTATTCATTTGGATAATCCAATTGGTCCATATTGGGCTAGTAGGAGCTCCCTTAAATTGACCCCCAATTTTGTTTCACATGATCTCATTAGTCTTTGTTAGTTTATCACTTTCTATTACAACAAAACACTAAGGCTCACCATCTATATTTTCTGTTTCAAACCTGTAATCAACCATGTATGGGGAATTCTGGTTCCATTCAGTGAGGAATTGTGTTTAGATACCACAATCAGCACCCTACTAATGTTCATTACTATTGGATTGTCATTGTTTCTAGGATTTTATAGAAGCCCAGACAGATGAATGGACAGACTAAAAAACTGATTTTAAGACAAGACAATGACGTGATCATAAGATAGTTCTGTTTGAAAGTGTATATCAGTTTTTATTTCATTTATGTTTTACTTATATCTCTTTTCTACAACACCAAAAAATCTTGATTTTTTTTTTTAGGAAAGCATCAGCATCAGCAGAAACGTCAATGGGCCAGTTGCTTCATCAAGCCAATCAGGCTAGGAAGGGATATAGTTATTCTGGCCCTCTCAAATAGCAGGTACCAGAGACCGTTCTGTCCTAAATTTCTTGGAAACATGCCTATGATTTAAAAGAGCTGAAATCTTGAAATTAACGTATAACAAAAAAGAACTGTGCCCAGTCTCCATCAAAGGACCACCCATCCCACTCAGAACATATCGCTGAAACCCAGTAAAGGTGCCTGAAATGGCTATGCCCTTGGAGTTTCATCTAAGTCTTGGGTGTGGTTCTCTTTGGACCAAGTCCAAAACCATTGGATCAAGTCCACTGAAGGCAATGTTGTTCCATGTCCAAGATGCTGACTGCTTTGGACTTCCCTCAGCTTGACTACAGTACCAGCACTGGCCAAGAGGACTATATCTAAACACGAGCTCAGCAGGTTAACCCAGCACAGCACCATTCAATAGCCAGAGTAAGAACATGGAGCTACATTAAGGATAACAAAGCAATAGGTAGAACTTCCTGCTAACCTGTGCATTTAGACACTGGAACACTGGATGTGGGGGCCTTATCAGGGAAGAAATACTCACATCCTAAACCCTAACCTGAACAGAAAATGAGTTTCATATTTCTTATACTCATTTGAACATTAGTTTGTGTCACCCTTTCAAACAATAGGTTGAAATAATAATAATAATGATGATGATGATGTATGCAGCAATCATAAGGGAAAAGAGACTGAAATCAAAAGGCTCAAGTTCAGATCATGCCACTTTCCTATCTAATTATATGATCTTGGGTGTGCCACACGAATGCTTTAAAACCCTATTGACTCAAACGTCACATTGGCTCACTTCAGGGGGTTGCCTCAAGGACTAATGAGGCAAAATGTGTGAAATACCTATATATTCAGAGTAATCAATTAATTTTCACTGAATCATAATCTTCCCTCTATATCTGTGGCTTCTCAAAGGAAGAAATGTTTAACTTGGCAACTTTTTGTTTGGTCCATATCTAGGACGGATTATTCCTGAGGGCAAGTAAACATTATGATATTTCTCTTCCTTCGTTCCTTTCCCTCAAAGACAATATCTGTATATTCCCAGTGGCTAGGTTGAACTGACACATGCATCATCGGGTCTTTCTCATTCTGCTGGCATAAAACCTTGCATGACAAACATTTTGTGTGAATATAAGAATAAGGAAGTTTTGATGTTTTCACTTACAGCTTAAATAGCTATATCATATTCCTCAGCAAACTGAGCATGCCAGAATGTCTACCATATCTGCTATTTGAAACAAGGCCAAAGACCAAGTCAATGGCTTTCAAATAGGCCCTATTTATAATGTAAATGATGCACACAGAATGCTGTAAAAAGTAATCATAATTTCAAACTCCTACATCCTGTCATATATTTTGATGACAGCTACAAGGAACCTGCTACCCCAATTCTCTTGATGGTTTTGTGTGAATATATTGAACCAATCCATTAAGCCTTGATAATAATCCAATTAATTGTTTAGACACATTACCCTGGCTCCTGTGTGTGGTTTTTCTTGCAGAGAGAAGAGGTGCCTGTTTCTTTCACAGGCAGAATGACCAAGTTGGATATCAATATTCTCCATGAGCGAGCTCTCTGAAATGGATTCACTATCGATTGGTCCATTTGCTAATGTTAGCAATCTTGCTCTACATCGTGAGGTCTCTGAATTTTTTTACCCCTATGTAGTGCTGTGAATCATTCTTTCTTTAACCAACCAAAAATAAAATTAGGGTTTGCACATATAGAGGGTTTTTTCTCCACAAGTGCAATATTAATTTTCTCATAGAAGTGTACTTTTCTTATGCTTTCATTATATACAGATTTTTGAGGATTTGGATGTGCTATTTAAACTGGTGACATTTCATAATAAAGTTCAATGTGACTGCAAACTACTGGAAGGAAAATGCTATCTTTTCTGTCATTTTACAGGTAATAAGACAGAGGTGGAGGGTATAGCCTCCACTGCTGGGTGGAACTCTGGCCTGGACACTTACCCCTAGCAGACCTTGATCTTTCTTAGTTTGCTTACTTCAAAATGGGAATGACTCTAATACCCACTTCTGCTGGTTGTTGTACAGACTAAATGAAATGGTTCACCTAAAGTTCCCAGCATATGGTAAGGACTCAGTCTGGTAATGACTATGAGCTACAGCGCTGTAATCACTTCCTTACCTTACCTCTTACAGGCGGTACATGGAATCCCATGAAATGTCTGTGGTTTTGGAAGTCAGAAATGATCAAATATCAACAACTCTACATGGTTCGGTATAATTTGCCTTCTGGCTACTGAAAAATAGACTGAGATTTTGAGGGCAGTGATTGTGTCTTCTTCATATCTATTCACTCTGAGAGCTGAGCACACAGTGGGCACTCAGTGGATGACCGTAAAAGGTAAATAATGTAATATAAATAATGCAAAATGTGCATCACATATCTCTTTCATTGGACTCCAAATTACTGACAATAACACCTCATCATGGACTTTTGGCTGTTGTTAAGTCCTGTTGCCAAGGGGGAAAGATGTTGCACATATTGGGCTGTGCATATGAAAGTGTGTTTTGTCTGCAGGCTATTTCATGCTTAGTTAGAAAGACAGTGAGGGATGTCTGAGTGGTGATGGCCTCTGCATAGTCCCACGAGATCTTCACTCTACAAGCTCAGGAACACAGCACTGCTCACATACACTCCAGAACTTACCACTCTGGGCCATGTTGGGTCAAGCAGAGATAACGCAACAGGAGATCGGAAGAGTAAGATTGTCCCTATGTAACCCTACATAAAGCCAGATTCTATTGTAATGGTCCCTGCTGCTCTTGCAAAGAAGAGGCAGTCTGGTCAGAGGTCCTGAAGTCCAACTGCAGATAAAACCTAAAGTTGCCCCAGTGACCAAAAAAAGAAAAACAAACAAACCCCAAAACCAAAAAAAAGCCCCAAAGAAATGGAGTTTCATTTACTTTCGTCATTTCATGGATAGTCCACAGCCCTGAGTTCAAACAAGTAAGTCACTTATTCTTCCTCATCTACAAATGTCAGTAGAATCTCTACTTTCATAGTTGTTGTAGGGATTCAATGATATATGCCAAAAAGCATGGAGGAAAAAAATGGAGTCCGTGTGTAAACAAGAAACCAGTGTTTGGAAAAGATAAATGCTTTCTCCTTACTTGCAGAGCAAGGGAGGGACCAAAACACAGATGGCTGTGATTTTTCAGGAGTCCCTGGACTCAGGACTTTTCTCCCATACTTCCCTCCAATTGTACCCACCACCAAATGTAACTCAACCACAAATCCCACGTGTCTAAGAAGATTTCGCAAAACGGGCTTATGATCATTTAATCTTAAAAGAGTCATGCTAAAACTCATTGACTCTGAAGATTCTTTTTACCCTGAGGCCAGAAAGAATTTTCACTGCCTCTATAGCCTCCCCAGCACTTTGGACATGACTGTTTTGCAGAACATGTCATACCCAGGTTTTGATGCATCTATTTACTGAAATCCAATTTGGGGCTACATTCTTGAGATGTCACATTTCACTTAAGCCTCACAACAATTCAGTTAGATAGTATTACTGTCGTTTTCAAAGGAATCAGAGTTTTCATGGGTTCTGAAAGTTTTTAATAACTTTGCCCAAATTCACCCAGCTAATGAGCAGCAGAACCAGAAGGTAAACCTAGGAATGTCTGTCTCCATTGTTGTGCATTCACCACCATGACAGGCTGGAAGAATACTTTATTGACAGGCTGCTTGGAGGGCTGTGTCTCATTCACTGTTGTGTCCTCAAAGCTTAAGTGCTTAAATGTATTTTCATTGAAGAATGAATGAATGAACAATCAACCACTGGTTTCCCTAGGTTTCCAATGCACTTGCAAGCTCATAAGCAACATTCAATCTCACCTTTCCAGGACTGTAGCTAAGCAGGAAAATGGTGTGTCTTACTAGAGACAGGGTTGAGCATGCACTTCCGGGATCCCCTGGTCACTTCTTGGTTTTGCACTAAAAGATTCATGCAACTGTGAGATAAGTTCTGTCAAACTTTATGCTTTTCTAACCAAACTCCAGCCAACTCGGAGCAGTGAAATAGAAAGAATTAGATTCTATGCCCTTAGATTGCAGTAATGTGGACTTGGGTAAGTACTTTTGCCCATATGGTCCTCAGCATCCTCGGTTGAAAAATACACTGACTAGAAACAACAATCTCTGATCTCAGGAAGACATCTGGAGGCAGGTGCCTCTCTGACCCGCCAGAGTGTGCAGGTACAGGCAGTGCCATGTGGTGGCCAGGCATGCCGCCAGAACCCGCGGATGGGTTTGGACCCCAACTCTAGCTCTAACTAACCACATCATCTTGGTAGTTTCCTTCATCTTTCCCATCAGGATCAATGTTCATCTTTCATTTCTCAGTTTCCCAAAGCTGTATTTTACAGCTTTACATAGTCACAAAGAAAACAGTGTTATTAAACATCGCTGAGAATATTAAGAAAGACTAATAGACATGTAGATAAAAACCAACGGTAGAAAGGGATGTTTGGTTAAGTGTGGAAGAATATAGTGGGGAGGCATTTGGTGGTGTTGGTGAGGGTGGGGTGGGGGTGGGGGGACAGGATCATTATGACCTTTGTATCTGAAGTCTGGGGGATATTTTCCTTGTGGATTCAAATTCTGGCTGCTTAAGCTTCTTAATACTGTGAATGGCATAAAAAAACATGGCATTCTCCATGTGCTGGCTTTTATCTGGCTTTTCATGACATAGCACAAGACTCTGAACAGCAGGTAACGATTGGTTGAGGAGCTGTTAGTAGTAGCTCAACACAGATATTAAAAATAAGATTATAGAGTGTGTGTATTTATTTAAAATAAAATCACTATGTGAAAGTTTTTAACCAAATTTGAATGCTTATGATTATTCATTCTTAACATGTAAATTTTATGAATAATTAAAAGGGAAAATACTCCATCTAGTTTAAACTGAAAATGGCGGAATAAAAAACAAAAGAAATGGGGCACAGTAGGTATTGATAGTCTCTTAATTGAGTAGGATTATCATAATAGCAAACTTGCTTTTCAGAAACTTGTAAGAAATGTGAATGTTATCCATGGTGAGAGAATATTTTCCTCTGTTACATTTTATATTGGTTTCCTACTGCTGCTGTAACAAGTTACCATAAACTTAGTAGCTTAAAACAACACACTTTATTATTTTAAAGTTGTATAGGTCATAAGCCTGATACTGGTCTCAATGGGCTAAAATCAAGATGTCAGTATGGCTGTGTTTCTCCTAGGAGTTCCAGGGAGAATCAGTTTCCATGATCATTCTGGCTTCTAGAAGCTGCCTGCCTTCTTTGGCACATGGTCCCTATCCAACCTCAGAGGCAACAGCAGCAGGTGAGTCTTTCCCACATTGGATCACTCTGACCTTCTCTTCTACCTCCCCCTTCAACTCTTAAGGACTCTTGTGATTACATAGAGCTATCCGGATAATCAGGATAATCTCCCCATCTCAAGATCCTTAATCACATCCTCAGTCCCTCTTGTCACATAAAAGAACATATTCATAGGTTCTGGGGATTAGCCCATAGACATCTTTAAGGGGCCATTATTCTGCCTTCTACAAATTTCTTTTGAATCTGTATGTGGTGGTTAAGAGCATGTACTCTTGAGGCAAATAACGTAGGTTCAAATCCCAGCTCTGCCAATTTTTAGCTGTATGCTCATAATCAAGTTACTTAACCTCTCTCGCCTGTTTCCTCATCTTTGAAAGAGCGTTAATAATCCATGCACATCTTATCTAACTTTTGAGAACATGGAATGAATTCATAAAAAAAGTGATCAGGCATGTCAAGTGCTATATAGTCATTAACTGTTAGGAAATAAAAGTATATTAATTAAGATAGGCTAAATTCTATAACATCCAAAGCCCCAAATTTTCTGGCTTACTATGATATGCATATTTCTTGCTATGAAAAGTTCAGTTAGAGTCAGAACAAAAGAGACAATCTGCAATTGTTTTTGTCTCCTTTGTCTTCCCAAAGGCCCCCAGGTCCTCTCCATTTGCCCATAGGGAGACAAACAGAAGAAATGGAAAATCCCAAAGGAAGCTTCTATGGGTCAGGTCTGGAAATTATTTATACCATAAGCCATTCCATCACTACAAAGCAGTTTGGTAAATGTGGCCTAAATATGCACCCCTATTCCCCAAAAAATAGATTTGGTGAAAAGTTAGGCAGTCTCTGCCACAAGGAACCAAGGGTCAGCATGGAGGGTGAAGTTCCAGGGACTCCTGGCCCCGTTTGCAAGCAGATGAGCTGTGCAAGGAACATGTGGTTACCTCGTGAAAAACTTCTGGAAGAGATAGGAGTCTGGGTTGGATATATGTACATCCCGGACTTTATGCTGCTTTGGATAAATTGGAATCTGGGATTGTGGAACGTGGGTGAACCTAGAGGGTATAAAGTTAAGTGAAATAAGTCAGACAGTGAAAGACAAATACCACAATGACTTCACTTATATGTGGACTCTGAGAAACCAACCAACCAACCAAACAACAATAGAACAAAATTGTGGTCGCCAGAAGGAAGGTGGGGGGCGAGGTGAACAAAATATGTAAAGTGGATTGAGAGGTAAAAACTTCCCGTTAAAAAGCAAAAAAGTCACAGAGATGAAAAGTACAAGTGGTGACACTTGGTGACTCACTTATCATGGTGAGCATATTGTAATGTATCAACTTATCAAATCACTATGTTGCACACCTGAAACTAATATAATATTGTATGTCAACTATACTTCAGTAATAAAATTTTTAAAAAGAAAATGAGCAATCTTTCCAATGTGAACATACCCACACAATTGCTGAACAAAGGAAGGGTCACTGTGGAGATGATCAGCAAGCAATTAAGTGAGTGAATCTTGGATTAGGAGACACGTTTAGGCTGTAGATACGGATCTAATCATTATTGGCATAACGATTAAAGACAGTAATTGAAATGACAGGGGTGTAAGAGCAGGGAGGGCGGGAATATAGGACAATGAAGAAGAGAAGGAGAGGAAACCATAAGGACTAGGAGTCGCCAGGGGGCAGCAGGAGGAGAGCAGAGTGAGGATGTACCCAACAGCAAAGGAGGAGGCAATCTGTTGGCTGTGTCAGTTCTACCAAGGAATCAAATGACAACTTCCTTAAAACACCCAGGAGCCTCTGACATCTCCACCAGGAACAATCTTTGTAGAATCTGCAGTGAGAAAAACACTGGAACACAGGCTATAGCGTGGTAGGAAAGAGAGGGAGAGGAGGTACACACAGACAACTCTTTCAAGAAGTTTTATTGTCAAGGAGAAGAGAAAGATATGGCTTTGGTGGAAGATGGTGGTTAAAGGGTTTCATTCTCTTTTTCTTCTCCTTCCTTCCTTCCTCTCTCTTTTCCTCTCCTTTCTTCTTTCTTCTTTCCTTCCTCTTTCTTTCTTTCTGTCTTTCTTTCTTCTCTGTTTCTTTCTTTGTTTCTTTCTTTCCTTTCTTATTCTTTCTTTTCCTTCCTTCACCTCCCTCCCTCCCTCCCTTTCTTTCTTTCTTTCTCTTTTTTCTTCTTTCTTTTCCTTCCTTCTTTCCTTCACCCCCTCTCCCTCCCTCCCTCCCTCCTTCCCTTTCTTTCTTTCTTTCTTTCTTTCTTTCTTTCTTTCTCTCTTTCTTGTTTTTAAATATGGTATAAACTTGAGCAGGCTCAGGGGAAAGAACTAGTAAAGGAAGTGTTGAAACACAGGGAAGATGGGGTGATGGGGAGTCAGGAGGTGGAGGGAAGCTAAGGACCCCAAAGGCTCAGTGTTGCCAGTCCCATTCTTATCAGGGTATTGTGGAAGGATGAGGAGAGTGGAGCCCACCCCTGTAGTATTTGGGAGCCTGAAGAACAATGGAAAGTGTTTGGGCTTGAAAGGCCCTTAGAAGAACATGCAGAGTTGATTATGTGTCACAGGGCATCATTATCTGTAATTATGAAAATGAGCAAATAGCCCCATTTACACACTGCACAAATAAAATGCCATTTCTTTTTCCATTCGCCAACCTGAAACCTCTCACTGTACATCCAAGGACAGATCAGATAGCAATCCTAATTAAGGAACTGTCATTTATTTATCCTTTCTTTGACCCAAAAGCAAATTCAGGTCCTAAGGCAAAGAACGGCAGACTATGCAACCACTAAGACCCACTTGCAGTTCTTCCATACACCTCCCCAGCCCTCAGCATCTCCCTTCCAGAATTTACTTTTCTCCATAATACTAATTACAATGGAACATACTATATATCCTTTTAAATGCTTTTTACCATCTGTCTATCCATGCATACTCCGTGAGTCGAGGAATTTTGCTTTGTTTGATCAGTGTTGTATCTCCAGGGCCTGTGACAGTCCCCAGCACATGACAAACACTCAGTAAATACCCTTTAAGTGAAAAGGTGAATGAACCAGTAAAGTTGGCTTATATTTTAATCTACCACCGTCTGCCATGGCAACCTCATCTTCCAGTGCTCCCTATACCCCAGCCGTACCCAAGTGCTTCCTAGTGGTCCCTGCCATTTCATGCTCCTGTGTCTTTTGCACACTTTCTTTACTGGTTTTCCATCTCTTTTCCCTTACCCCACTTCCCACCACACACACACACACACACACACACACACACACACACACTCTCTCTCTCTCTCTTTCTCATTTGCTGCACAAAACTTATTGTTCCAGCATCAAGTATTTTGCTCAAACATTTTTGTCTCCATGAAGCCTTCCATCATCACCCCAGCAGATTTCCTCATTTTTCATCCCAAATGTCTTCATTTAACTGGTATTCTTGAGTATGTTTCATATATCCGTTATTCTGATGGGCATGAACAAACAGGCATGTGAACCTTGTGCTCATGGAACATAAATCGCCTCTGCCTCTGTGCCTTCCCCACCTCTTTTCCAGCCTCCATCAACCTACAGAGCAATTGTGTTTACAGGCTGTCTCTTCAAGTAGACGTTGAGACCCTGCAGGGCAATGCCATTGCTTCTTCATTTCCATTTCTCTGGCACATGGCACAGCATTTACTGCTTGATAACTGTTTGAATGAATGAAATAACTTAATGGCCAAAGGACATGAAACACACCATTTATACCCTTCATGTTGACAATTTGCTTCTTTTCACTCCTGGCACTAAAGATTTCTGTGCTGTTGCTGTGGATGCTATTTTTACTCACGGGCTTTTTCTTTTTCTTCCTTCCTAGCTCCGATAATGGCTACCGGTCATTCGTTATCTCCTTTGTGCCAGGGTCTATGCTAGAGTACATAACATTAAGTATCTCAGTAATACTCCCTGCCAAGAAAACATGATTGTCCCTTTTTTTTAAACATTTAAAAATGTTTTTTAAAGAAAACATTTTTCCTCTTCTCAGATCCCCTCTTTTTGTAAATTTCTTCCCTTCCTTAGTTTCACCAAGGGTATTTCAACATCCCCCCTACTCGCACCATTGGAGAAAGGCACTGGATCCTCAGTGTTTTACAGGGACATCCAAATTCTTTCATCAGCTCTGCCCCTCCTGCTCTGTTGCTAAACTTGCCTTTGACCATAAATTGTTTGATACAGATCTTGGCAAGGTAACAGGTCTAGACTATATTGATTTCTTTGACAAGTGACAAATAGAACATCATGATGAGTTATTTCAATAAAAACCAAAAAGAGTTACAACTTAGGACAGCTGTCACTGAGCCTAGAGATTGATACCAGGCCCTCTCCTAGAGAAAGAGCTAACACAGTCAATCCTCTACCTCAAGCCCCTTGGCTGCCAGCATTTAGGGACATTCTAGTTATTTGGCAGCATCTATAGTGGTCTCAGTATGTCACAACACACAAAGACATTACCTTGTACACAAACCAAAGGGGTTTGTAATTAAAGTGTGAGAATGACCTTCCTAAACCCCAGCCTCACCTGTATTACAGTACGTAAAATGTACCCCTAGTCTGATTGTAAATATGGGGAGATTTCAGAGTATCATTAGGTTTTGAATTCAGACAGGCATTGTTGTAATCTCAACTCCTCCATTTGCTGTCTATGTGACCTTGAGAAAGCTGTTCAATCTTCCTTAGTATCTTCTATCTTACTGTTAAAGCAGTATAGACAATACTACCAGATTCCATAGATATGTTGGGAAAATTAGATGCAATAACATAAATAGAGGGTCTAGCATGTCATAGTAGGTGCTAATCCCCTTTCTGTATTTGGCCTTGTTCTCTCTATTTCTTCGCTTTATGTCGTGGAAATCTAGAATCTTGGAAGTGTAACAGAATGAGATACCATCAATGTCAAATGTCCAACCATAACAGAAAGTACTTCATGAGAAAATGACCTCTGGCTGCCAGGGTTCAATCCCCCATAAAAGCTGAAAGCTTACTACTGTACATGGTGATTAATGTTGAATGAAGGAATGAATGAGTGAGGACATGAACAAATGAATAAAAACATAACACATGCCAGTTTTTAGGCTTCTTTGGGTATGGTCCACTATTCCTGGTAATCTTATCTACCAGCTTTTCTCCATTATAAGTGTGTATTTGTCTCCCCCACTTGACTGAGGCCACCTTCATCACAGGGAACATTTTCTCTAGTACCTAGGAGAGAATCTGGTATAGATATTTTGTATACAGTGACTATGCTGGTTGTTGTACTTCTAATATGCATGTCCATTCAGCACCATGGACAAAGCCCTATCCCCAATAGAGGAGGGTGGAATCTCCCCAGAATAGGGTGGGCATTCTATGTGTGAGTAATAGGAACTAGAGCTTGGTAATCAGTTAAGAAACTAAAATGTAGATACTATGAGAGCCTAATGCTGCATGAGCCTCCGCACAAAGTAAGCACCTGATAAATGCTAATTGACGACTGTAGGATAATGAGAGAAATTCCATTGTCTCTGATCTAAATTATACATTAAGACTGTTCTGGTTCTTTGGGACTGATAATAAATGGATTAGAAAAAAACACTTGGGAGCATAAATTCTTAAAGTGCCGGGATTTTCTTGTTTTAAATCTTTCTCTAATTCTTTTTTTGCCCCTAAGTTTTCTTTCCCTTTTAGTGACAACAATCTCAATTCCACAGGGCCCGTTGGAGGGCTAATCAGAAAACATGCTCTGTACAACTTATCAACAACATATTATTGCTCCAAGCACTGAGCTAGAACCAGGGGTGTGCAGTTTGGGAAAGGATGAGAGACAGTCCCTGACCTTGAGACACTCCTGGGTTCATGGGATAGACAGCAAAACAACATAATAAAAACTGTATTAGTTTTCTAGGACTGCCACCACAAATTGCCACAAAATGGATGGTTTAAAACCTACATAAATCTGATCTGTCATGATTCTAGAGCCAGAAGTCCAAAATCAAAGTGTCATCAGGGCTGTAGTCCCTATAGAGGCTTTAAGAGAGAATCCATGCCATGCTTCTTCTAGGTTATGCTTGTTGCTAGTTTCTTGAGCTTATGGCCACATCACTCCAATCTCTGCCTCCATCTTTCCAATGCCTTCTTCTTTATGTCTGACCTCTCTGCTGTGTGTTTCTTATAAGTACACTTGTCATTGGATTTTGGGCACAGCTGAATCACCCAGGATGGTCTCCTTATTTCAAGATTCTTAACTCAATTACATCTTTGAAGACCCTTTTTCAAATAAGATAACATCCAGATGTTCCATGGATTAGGATGTAACATCTTATTTGGTGGCAGGGAGGGGCCATATTCAAGCTACTACAATAACTCTGTGAAGTGTGATTGCCTTCATTTGTAGAGTAGACACTGAGGTTCCAAAAGGTTAGATAACTGGTCCAATATCACTGAGGTGGGAAATGACAGAATGGGGACTCATACCCGGGTCTGACTCAAAGGCATCTTCTCTCTTTACCTCTACTATGACTCAGTCATGATATTATACTATGGTATCACACAAGGTCCTAAATGATCATGAGATCTAACTCAGATCAAGTAAAGCAGAATTGTGGAAAGCTTTGCTTCTTTAAGAATGTTCTAGAAAGATGAGTGAGTAGTAACATATTACCTATAAGAAGATGATGATACATACATAAATAATAATCAAATACTCCATAATGTGAAGCCTGCCATAATTATGGCAAAATGCTTTGGGCAAAGTGTTCTAAGATTGAACCATTTTGATAGAAGAAAGACCATTACCACTTGGAGACAGGAAAGGAGGGAGCTGAAAAGTCCTCATGGATGGATAGCAGCTAAGTGGGAACTAAAAAGAGAATGAGCTTCGGGTGTATGAAGAAAGAGAAGCCATCATAGACACTGAAAATGTTGAAATAAATATGGAGGACAGAAGCCATGGGACTTCCTGGGAATCTAGAGAAATACAATTTTGCTACAGTATAGGGTATTCCAAGGGAATCTTTATAATGCTGGAGGACTTGGTAGAGACATTTAATGAAGCATCTTGATGCTATACTTAGAAATATAGACTGGACTCTAAACAGTGGTAGCCACTGAAGACTTTTCAAGACACATAATAAAAGAAGCTGATGGAAAATGGAAGTAGAGAAATAACATTACCTCTGGTTCTTCAAGTGTCTCTTTTTGTGCCTTCACTCTACATTAAGACTGTTGCTTTTATTTTGAGGAAGGGTGTGGTAGACTGTCTCTGAGGCACATTTCAATCCTAAGAGTTCAAAATGCTGTAAGATCTGCCATTTTCTCCCTAGCAGGAAAATAATTCAATTGCTTCTGGTTCCAGAGCAGAAACCTGAATATCAGCCCCTTTAGACTCTGAAATGGGTGGTCTGCTTCCATTAGCCATCTCTCAACCAGCAGACCGTTATGTGTAGACACTGCCGTGGTCTAACAGGGTTGGAACGTCAAATGAAATTGGACATAGCACTTCATCATAACGTCTCCAAAAGTAGGGGATATGGCCTTCAAACTCACTAAAAAGAATCTGGAGGAGGGTGAAACAAGGTGAAGAGGGGACCAGGAGATTATACAGTAGAAGAGCAAGTCCGATCCCCTACCATTACTTCCTCTCCAGCACCGGATGTAGTCATATGGCAGGGAGGAAGTGACTGGTCACCTCTGGTGGCACCATTAACTGGTACACCGGCAGCTCATAATGTCAAAGTCAAGGAGGAACTGAAAAGAATCTAACCAAAGACCCCATCCAGAACACCTTTTCATTGTCCTGTGAGTCAATCCACCTGCTCCTTCCATCACTTTTTCCCTCATAGATGTTATGAGTAAGAGAATACGGACCTTCTGCTGTTTCAACATCAATTAACATCTGCTAACAGAAAGCAGGGAACGGTCTCAGATGAATCTTAGGAGGCTTTGCAATAAAGGGAAATATTAATTATGCCTTACATTTGTAGAGCATGTTATAAAGCACTTTCACATGCATAATTCCATTTGATCTTTATGCAATTCATGAAACAATACATAACACATGCTTAGCACTGTGGCTGCAACATAGCAGGTGTTCAATAAATATCATTCTCCTCCTCACTTTGTACCGAACTATTTCTGCTGTCACCTTTTCAGCCTGCCTCTAGGCTGTCACTTCCCATTACTCCCTGTGGTGAAAACTAGGGCAGTATTGTTTTCTTCCATTCCCTCTAACAAACAAAATCCTACCAAATCCCTTTAAAATGAACCTGCAGAAGTGCAGAGTGACAGTTTTTGTAAATCATTTTAATGGGAAAAAATTATTTCTCTGCTCAACATAAACACAGCCTGGGTCTGTGAAAATAAAATAAACACAGGCAGTCTATTTCAGCTGCCTAACAACCAAATTGCATCAGGACATATTAGGTCCAGATAATTGCCACATGATAAGTTATACAAATGATCAGAAATATTAATACAATCATGCTGCCATGGCTTTGTCTATGTCATGCGGGTGGGAGGCTGGCCCTTTAAGACTAAGTCATGGGAAACCTGTGACAAACATAATAATTCATCTGTGGCTGGAGTTCTGCCAGGTGTGAGATATTTCTCTCCCTTGCATTTCACTGAATCTTTCCTATAAACACACACACACAGAATCTACTCACAGTAACTTACAGATTAGCTCTACTGTAAGAAAACAGTTTAAAAACTGTTATTTCCTCTTTTCAATTGTTACCTGCAATGGTTAATAGATCCATCCCCTTCCCTTGTCTATCAACATTGTGCTCATCCTTCAAAGTCACTTCCAAATCCCCTGCAGTCAGAATTAACTGCTTGGCCTTCTGTGCTCACACAGCTGGACGCAGGAATGACTAATTAGCCCTTAATTTTTTCTACCATGTAGAATGCTTGGTTACTTATTTGCCAGTCTTCTCTACAAGCATGAAGGCAAGATAACATCTTCTTGATCTCTGTAGTTTCCCCTGAGCCTAGTGTGGGGCCTGGCACTTGGTAGGTGTTCAGCAAATGTTTGTAGACTTTAAATGAAAGTCAGGTAAAAAGAATAGAGCAAACAGAATCACTTTTTAAAACAATCTGCAGACCCCATGTTGTTAGAGCCCACCTGATTCGGAAACATTGAAGTCTCATATGGAGACAGTGTTTCTTGCCTGACAGTGTTTGTTCAACAGGCCCTGGGGTAAAGGAATCTTTCTCAATACTGTGCTGATGATTAGGGCATGTGTTACACTGGCCCCAAGACATTATGACCCTTTTCTAAGTTATAAGTAGAGAAGATTTGATTGAAGTTGGCATGAGAATCGGAGTGATCGATCTCTATGAGCAAGGAGTCCTGGGACCCTCCACTGATATATATCAATCAGGCCTGCCAATTAGAAAGCATTGCCAAGTCTGAGATGTGCTTATGGTATCTGGAGATCACATGATCAATACAGCCATGAAGAATCAGAACCCACCTCCAACCATTGGCTAGACCCATTGACCCTTGATACTTTAGGACCTTTGGAAATTGGGGAATTGCCATTGCCACAATTTCTTCTCTTATTTCAAAGTTCCAACCATATAGGATCTGTGGTATCTTATCTTTAAGAGACAGTGTGGCATGGTAGAGGAAATATAATCCTTGTGTCTAGGAAGACATTATTTAAATCCCAAGTCTACACTTTGGTAAGTTGTGTGAACTTGTGCAAGTTAGTGAAATAACTGGGCTTTTGTTTCCTTATCTTTAAAATGGCATAATAAGATTTTCCTCCTGTAAAACAATGCTCACTGCCTTCTGTCCCTGGCTTGGGGTACATTTTATGTCACCTACTCTGGGCCCAAATGCAGACACATGAATTCCATCTACTCACCTACTCTGCTAGGTATCTGGTAGTCTTCTTAAGGATTATGAAACTCCTATTATTGTATAATAAAGAGACATTTTCATAGAGTAGCCAAACACTGTGGTGTATGAAGCCAAGAGGGACAGACAGAGCATCAGTATCACTTAGGGTACAAATGGATGATGGCTAGATAGAATAAGCAATCCTCTTTGATGATATACAGGACTAAGTTAGGGCTCTGAGTGATGGGCTGGGGTTTGCACCCTCAGGGGTATAACCTCCTTGGATGCGTGGATCTCATCAACCAAGGGCAATCTTCTGGAGAAGGGGACCAGCAGCCAAACTCACGGTGGCCAGACATGGCTGTACTCAGCCAGTAAAGGGGAGCTGGGCAGAACACCAACCACATAGATATACTGTATCAGGCTGAGAAGTATTACAATATAATGAGTACTTGTACCCCTCATGATAATCATGACCCCAAAGCAGTCTGTCCCAAGATCTGAAAGCCTCCAGTTCTAACCTCAGACAACATTCGAGCCTGACTACACATGAATTATTCAACACAACAGATGCTCTCTCCCTTTGGCACCCATCCTTCAGTTCAAAACTTTTGCAATCTAAAGCAAGTACCTGTTCCTCTCTGCCCAGGGGCTTTCTTTTGGCTCACATGCACTGGGCAGGCTAGAAGTGCCAGGGGTTAGTACCCCTGGGAACAGCCCTCAAGGAAGAGATGGAGTCTAAAGAATACTCTGTTTCCTTACCCGTCCCCCCTACCCCACCAGAGATGCCCTCTGCACTGTTCTCCAGAGCTTTCCAGCAAGGCTGAGCCCCAGTTGCCTGTGGGGTAACTGGGCAAAAACCGTGCACATTTTGAGCTGTCTTCCCTCTTATGCCTCGCCTTTGGGTGCTTCTTTTGATCACCTCTCAAGCAAGCTACTTCCTCTTGAATCCTAAACTCAGAGTCTTCTGGGAGAACCCAACCTAAGTCCATATTTAACCACTAAGAATCAAAATTACATTCCCAGCATAGCCTAATTCTTATGAAATTTGTATTGCTTTAACAAGATGTATGATTATTCTGTTACGACATTATTTGATTAAATACACATACCATTTTCCCACAGAGATGGAAAATAGAGTTAACTATATTTGCATACACACACACATGCATGCATGCACACACACACACAAACACACACACAGCTCATTTTGAATGTTATACAAATGAAACAAGGCTTTTGAAGTATATGGCTATCTGAGATTACCCTAGGAGCCCCTGACTCACAGCCACCATACCCTTGTCTTGATCTCAGCACCAAAATTCTTTACCTGATGAATGGCATCGGGCAACTGATCTTCCTCCTCCTCTTCCCCTCCTCCTCTCTTCTTTCCCTTTCTCTTTTCCAAGTGCATAATCATTACAAAATACCAAGCCATTTTGAATTCCCATTTCTGCTACACTAGTAAGTCTGAATTGTAAAGTAAAATAAGTCCTGTAAAAATCAAATAGACCTATTATTTCCTGTACTGCTCCATGAGCTGAGAGAGTGACAAATGGGGGACCAAAACATCAGGGCAGTTGGCGTTAATTAATACTAAATTTACTGAATTAAACAATGAATTTTAAAGAAATAATTCTAAGATGTCATTTCAATTAAGGCACTGCAACAGGGATAATGGATGTGGGTGGCGTCCAGGAAAGTCAATCATGACACTGTCACAGGAAGAAGCCATTAACTCCAAAGCAGCAAGAGAATACAAAAGAAAGAAAAGAAATTCATGCTTCCCAAGGCATCTGGGAGAAACTGCAGGGCTGCTAGGCTGTTAAATCTCTCTACCTTCTTGATCAAGGAAAATGTATCTCAATTAAGGTCAATAATCTAGAACAGGTCACCTTAGCAGTTCCCCCATCTTACCATGGCAAAGCAGAAATAATTGCTTCCCTGGATTTGACCAGAAAGCAGAGCAGATTATTTAAAGCTAAAGATTCTTTTTTTATAGGCTTAAGATTCTGACACAACTCATTTTCTCCCCAAAATGATTTCTCTGTTGGGCCCAGAGAAATGAACTACAGTAGCTTCATCAGATCTGGAAAAGTGGAACATAAGAGGGAGAGGAATAACAGCCACAGAATATAGAGCTAGAAGAATCCTTTGAATGGTCATCTAGTCCCAGCAAGAATGAAGATCCAGAAATCAGAGACTTACCCAAGGCCACTTAACCAAGACCTTAGACCTATAGCCTGTCCATTGCACCCTGCATAGCAGGCTGGGTCTCTATTGGTGCTAAATATAAGGAAATATCCCCAAAAGACTCTTCAAGTAGGAAATATAAATTAAGATTCTAAGGGAATACATCTAATATGTCACCAAGAACTAGCATCTCCTGGTCCCAGTTTGCTCATTTATAACATGAATATAGTAACTCATAACTAGAGGCCAAACCCCCTAAAAGCATTCTGTTCTCTTTCTGTGTATATATCATACTCTATTGTACTTATTTAATGTATGCCTGTCCCCCTGTATTGAACTTTGAACAGGTAGAGGTTCAATATTTCTGGAAAACAAAATGTGTATGTAAGCTAAAGGGTTGGTGAGCAACAGGGTGCTGGAGTGGGACGAGGGAGTGAGTAACCAAGACTTGTCCTCAAATCTCTTTCCCTCCCTAGGTGAACACCTCCTATGTCCTCTGATAGTGAGCCATGCAGAGAGGATGGAAACAACACTACTAGTCCAACAGTGTTTCACTAACCCTCAGCTGGCATCCATTGCAATAGTCTCTCTAGATAGTAGATAGATAGATAGATAGATAGATAGATAATTTGTGTGGGGTTTTTTGCTTCCATATCTTACAGAATTTTTCTTAAAATGAACAGCTCTTCTGGCCCTGGACGCCCCTGGGGATTTCTGTTCATTTTTTACAATCTGAAAAAATGACAATTTCATTTTTAATTATGAATATTCATGCACTCAACTGACACTCTGCATGTCATTATAATCCCAAATTAGTTCAGAGGGAAACTGACATTTTGTCCAAATTCCTTTATTCTTCACTGAAACAGAATAGGGTGACATTTTGCTCTGAAAGGAAATGGGAACTTTTTCCTGCTCTTTGTCACCTGACAATTTCCCATTCCCAACACAATCCCATTTACAGAGGTTCCTTCCAGTGTTACTAGAAGCATCTAAGTGATCAAGAGCCTGAGGACATTCCACAGTCCATAAGAGAAGAACTGACCTAGACAATCTTAAAAAAACAAACTGAAGATGACAATATGAGTCAAATACAATAGCTCATTTAGTCCTTTCCATCAACGTATTATCATCCCTTGCTCTGCAAAGGATGCAAAAAACTGAGGATCAGTAAAGGTAAATGGCTTGCCGAGGGTCACATGGCCATTTAAAATAGTCACATAAGAATGTAAACATTGCTCTTTGGACTACAAATACAGTTCTCTTTCCAATCCACACAGCTTCTTATACATCCAAAACATTCATATATTATAGTTCTGTTTGTAGAAGCTTCTCACCAGTGCAACTTCCTGGTGGGTGCTTCCTAATGGGCCAGCTGACATGTAATCACAGAGTCACTCCTGCTTCAAAGATGAATGAAAGGAGTCATAAGGAAATTAAGTGACTTTTAAAATACTATAGAAACATGCCTAAAGTTATATATAGTCTTGTCCTTGAATATTGTCACATGAGAAAATACATGCAATTCAAGTAGAGGAACAAAAAATGGGACAAATTATGTGTAGGACAACTGGTGGATCATCCAAGATGGGGTCTAGATCCCTTCCACGATCGTAGGAGCTTAAATCGTTTCTTAGGCTGTATAATGGGTTATGCATTTAACAGCTCAAAACCCATTTATTATCCCACAATTTCTGTAGGGCAGATGTCTGGGCAGAGCTTAACTGAGTTCTCAGCTCAGGGTCTCATAAGACTATACACAGGGGTTGGCTGGGGCTCACCTTAAGCTCAGAGTCTTCTTCCAAACTCACATGAGTGTTGGCAGGATTAATTCCCTTGAGATTGGACAACCCAAAGCCAGTAGGAGAATTCTTCTAACTTTGGGGAAGGCCTAAGCCCTCTTTGAAAGAGCTCACTTAATTAGACCAGGCCCACCCAGATAATATCCCTTTGATTAACACAAAAGTCAAACCAATTAGGGACCTTGATTATAACTTTAAAATCCCATCACCTTTGCCATAAGATGTAACACGATCACGGGGCTGGCATCCATAATACTCATAGGGCCTGCCCACAATCTAAGGGAAGGGATATACATGGAAGACACTAAAAGATGGGACTCTTGGGGGCCATTTTCAACTCTGCCTACCACAGGAACAATACCACTTTCCAAATTTCCATTCTCACGCTCATGTTGGATATTCTACTAGCAGTCCATACATCAATGTGACAGTATCCCTGGATTCTATGCAGGTATTTTAAATGGATGCCAGATCATTAATCAACTAGGTAAGGCAGGATGAGTTCCTACTGCTTGCCTGGAATATAACAAAATCTAGAAAGGCCAAAAATAAGTAAATAAACAGATAAATAAATAAGTAAAAACTCCATCCCTTCTTAGTAGATACTTCTAACATACTTTGAAGAGAGTTGGAAATTACTGTTTATAAAAATTAGAACCGGGGCGCCTGGGAGGCTCAGTCGGTTAAGCGTCCAACTTCGGCTCAGGTCATGTTGTGTGTTCGAGCCCTGCATTGGGCTCTGTGCTGACAGCTCAAAGCCCGGAGCCTGCTTCAGATTCTGTTTCCATCTCTCTGACCCTCCCCTGCTTGTGCTCTGTCTGTCCGTGTCTCTCTCTCTCTCTCTCTCAAATATAAAAAAAATAAAACATTAAAATTTTTTTAAATTAGCACCTAAAAAATTAAATTCATAAAAATTGATATGTCCCTTCCATACTCACAGGCTTAGTCACCAATGAAGAGAATGAGGAGTCAAAAAGGAGGGGATCCAGAATAAAGGATCCATTTCAGGGTCTGTAAGACTAGATCCAAGAGTAATGCAGCTTCTGTAAAGCTTTGGGATCCAGCTGTAAGAAGAACTGGGAAGGGGAGGGAGAGACACTGGAATAAGCATCCAAAGACCTAAAATGTGGCCCTAACTTGAACCAAACTTCTATGTGATCTGAATAACTCTCTTCCCCTCCATAGGTCACAGTGTCCTCATCTGTAAAATAAGAGCGACCTGCCCAAATTATGATGATATCTAAGGCTGCTCCACCTTAGAAAAGTGCTATGATTTTGCAGTCAGCATGGCAGTGCCTGGAGCCCTCAGTATCATGGAGATTCACTAGAGTGCCACATCTCACTTCTGAAGTCATGTGCTCCTTCCAGCACGCAGGAATCGATGGAAGTTGTGCTACTGGAGGAAAGCACCTTTTTCTTTGTAGTCAGGAACATTTTTGGCAGGCCAACATCTTTCCCCTTCTTGGAGTTTTTTATAGGTCTTTTGTGTGTTTCCCCTTCAAACAGAATATTAATAATTCATGAGCTCCCGTGTAGTTGATACGACCTGCCTTGTGCTTCCTCTTTCTTTATATACTCTTATAAGTCCAGGGGCAAGTCATTTAACCTAAGCCTATTTCCTACTTAAATGAAGATAATGTTGCTCACTCAGAGAGGAGGTGAGAGAAGCAAGTGACAGGACATACAAGTCAACTACCCAGCAGGGGGCCTGGCACATCGTAGGCACTTCTGGCCTACGCTCAGCACCCTCCATCCCCTAAAGAAGGCAGATTTTGAAGGCAATGCTTATGAAAGGCTAGAGGCTGTCTGCCTGCTAAGTGAGCTTACAGAGAATTCAGGTCTGGTAATCAAAATTAATAATGGTATTCAATCTAATTTTCCAAGCCAGAGGAGTGGAAGGCTGAGCTGTAATCAATCTTTAGGGGTCAATTCACAGGGGATTTACCAGGTAAAGGGCTTGGCGCCCCCTTGTGCAGAAAAATCCGCTATCTGCCTGCTATCTACACATGTACTTTCAGCAAGATGCCCTGTGGTTCTTAGACATTTGAAAATATACCCTCCCTCTCACCTGCTCCTAGGCAGCCAAGTCTTGGCTAGTATCAATTCTTTCTTTTAAAAAATGTGAATTGTTTGATTAGTTTCTAAATAGCATCTACTTGCCTTGCTTATAGAACAAAAATCAACAGTGTATACCCTTAGTCTCCTTCCCATTCCTGATTCCCTCCCCAGAGGCGATTCTGGGGAATCCTGCCATAGACTGTGTGTGTGTGTGTGTGTGTGTGTGTGTGTGTGTGTGTAGTACATGTATATGTATATATTCTTCCTCAAATGATAACATTCTACATGCACCGTACCTTGCTTTTTTCTGCTCCTTCCTTTTTTTTCACAGTATATGTTGATGATCCTTCCATACTTGTGCACGTCAAGGTACCTCACTTTTTTTAGTGACTGCATGGTATTCCATTGTCTGAATGAATCACAATTTATGTCTTTTCAATAATTATATGTATATATGTATACATACAGAAATACTTGTGTAGTATATATTTGGAAAATATATACATATAGAAATACTTGTATATATTTCCCAAATCTTTGCTATTTCAAACAAACTATTGCTATTTCTGTAATTGATAATCTTTTACTTATGTTGGCATCTATTATTGTGAATATATTTTTTGGATAAACTTCTAAGAGTGAAGTTGTGCCAAGTATTCTTCTAATTGCTTTACAGGTATTCACCTAATTATTTACTGAGAATCTAGTATGTGACAGACCTTGTTCTACGTACTAAGAATACATCAGTGAACACAATGGATAAAATTTCATTTTATGATTCTTTTGTTAAAGTCTATTTATTTATTTTGAGACAGAGAGGGCATGTGAATGAGCGGGGGAGAGGCAGAGAGAGAGGGAGAAAAGGAAGGCTCTGCACTGACAGTGAGATCTCACAAACCGTGAGAGCTAAGCCAAGATCAAGAGTTGGATGCTCAAACGACTGAGCCACCCAGGTACCCCAATAGATGAAATTTTTCTCATGGTATTTTTGCATTTTAGATTTGACAATTCATTAAATCTTCATAATTACTTTTTTGCATAGAAACTATTATTCTCCCCATTTTATAAAATTTTTTAAATGTTTTATTTATTTTTGAGAGAGAGAGAGAGAGAGAGAGAGAGAGAGAGAACAAGTGGGGGAGGGGCAGAGAGAGAGGGAGACACAGAATCTGAAGCAGGCTCCAGGCTCTGAGCTGTCAGCACAGAGTTGGACGCGGGACTTGAGCTCGTGAACTATGAGATCATGACCTGAGTCGGAGTTGGACACTCAACCAACAGAGCCCCTATTCTGCCCATTTTATAGAGAGGGAAACTGAGACACAGAAAATGATATAGCTCATAAATAGGGGAGCTGGGATTAAAAGCAGGTAGTATTGTTCCAGAGTTCAGAGTTCATGCACTTTACTATGAACTCCACTTCCATACCTATGCTTAAATGCTCCATGTGTCATGATTCTTCCTCTATTTTTCAAGAAAACCCTACTATTGTTTAGAAAAGATTTTCACCACAAAAGAACTTACATTGCCATCAGACAACCTACCACTGGGTGTATCACCTAAAGGCCTAGTCAGGTTTCCTTAGGTTTCCTGAGGTAGACCTCTGTGGGGTTCTAGTTCAAGTGACTTCTGAAAGAGAAAGAGGATTGAGGGCAGCAAGTGAGGGCAGGGAAGAAGCTGTGTAAAGATGTGATCCCAGATGAATGCCTGGGGGCATACGGCATCACAGGTGGTCTCATCTAGTAGCAAGGGGGATGATCATTTTCATCCCTCTATTAGTCCATCATTGGCTGCAATTTGTCTCCAGGGAGTGGGTGTAATCTCCCAGGTGATTCTAGGTGAGGGAAATCTCTAGACTAAGGGTGCAAATGTGATCGGTTAGCAGCCAGCTGTCACTGCTGCTAAGGGGGGGGGGGTGGTGTATGCACTGGCCCAATAAAGGAAATCTGGGCAGGGCACCAATGGTGTGCACTTCAATGCATATAACATGTCTCCATCTGATTTTCCTGCACATATCTCAGAATCAGTAAGTTCAAGACTGGACATATCAGCACTCCCTGCTTCTGTATCCTCTACCACATTAATAGCACTACCTTCCATGGAATTGTTCAATTCAGAAGCCCCCTGGTCTTTTGCCCTTCTATCTCCTTCATCCTCTTCATCCTTTTCAGTGAACTAATTTATAACATAAACTCACAAGTACCGCCTTCTCATAAGGAACGTGGATTCCGGCAACTAGAGTCACTTCCTCATCCCAACTCAACAGTTTCCCTGACTCCATTATTGCCTTCTCAAATCTACCTTTCACACCACAACCTGCATGGTCTTTCTAATATGCAACTCTCGTCTTGGCACACCTTGGCATGTAAGAACTATTTCACCTTCATCACATGTCTTCTCAGGCTGAGCTTCCTCTGCCCTGGAGTAAAGTTGGCCTAGGTATCTATGGGATTCTCAAAGCACTTGATACATACTAAGCACATAGTAGCTAGTCTCCAAAGATGCCCCCCCCCCCGCCCACCTGCCAATGAATTATGCCTCTCAGCATCCATGCTCCTGCATAGCCCTACCTCTTGAATCAAAGCCAGACTCAAGACTTGCCTGTGACCAACAAAGTGACACTGATTTCTGAGGCTTAGTCCAAAAAACCTTTGCAGTTTCCAGCTGTGTCTCTTGGAAGGTTCGCTCCAGGAAGAGACCCATTGTATCATGGATTTCATGCTATGAGGGATCCCAGCCATGGGGAGAATTCATGTGAAGAAAGAGACATCTGACAGATCAGCCCCCAGCTAACCCAGCCATTCCAGGAACCAGGCATGGAAATAAAGAAATCCTCAAATGACCAGATGAACCACAATCTCAACCACCACCAGTGTGCAAAACCATGAGGGAACCCCAGATGAGTCCAGCATCCCATAGAAGCATGAGAGATCACAATAAAATTCTTGTTTTGAGAAGCTAGGTTTTGGGTTGACTCCCACTCAGCCATTGATCACCAGAACTCTATCTGAAATGGTTTACAGGCTACTGTGTTGCAATTATTTCTCTGTCTTTCTGTTTCCCCTTCTAAGCAGTCCAGGGACCCTGAATCTCATAAGGTAGTATAATGAAGGGATATAGACTTAAGAAGTGTTTGATAAAGTGAATCACTGAATACAAAGAGTGAGATGCTGAGGATAATAACTCCGTCATGCCCCGGGTCCATCCTCAGTGAGCCTGCAGTCATTATTTCCATAAATGTTCAGGTTTACAAGAATTTACTGTGTGACTACAGTATGATCTGTGAGGTCCTTTAGCAAGAGTTTCGGAGTCAGACAAATCCAAGTTCAGATCCCAGCGTTGTCATTTACAAGTTGTATAACCTTAGGCAATTGATTTAAATTCTCTGAGCCTCATTTGTTCGTCTACAAACTTTGGATAATGAAATGCCTGATTTCTTGATATAGCGGTGAAGATGGCATAATATGATTTTTTAATCCTCATGGTAAATGACTCATTCCATGTTTTTCATTAATGTGTGTTAATTGAATTGATAGCATATGTAAAATACTTAGGCTGTTCATTAGCAAAAAAAATAATGAAATAACCAGTGCACTTTGTGGAGTCTCAACAGATATATCCTTTGCTTCATTCTATTCCCCTCCATTATAAGGTTATGGAGTCAGCTTGTACTAAGACTAAAAAATTCCACAGTACAATTGAAAAATAGTGGCAGCCGGATTTAGTCTTGAGCAATTACTATGTGTCCAAAACTGGCATCAGTGACAATGAATCAGTGTTCACACCTGCAATCAACATCACATTTCAGATTCTGAACCAAAACTCTTGTAAGAAATGAGGTTCTGTGCAAGTTATCATGTCCCCCTCCAGCATTGTCCTGCATCTTCTTTCAGGGAAACGTCGGAAAGCCTTTGTGCTCCGGCCCCTACTTTGGCAAGTTTTATCACTCACTCCTCTTCTGTAACGAAGCACGTTATTGAAATTGGGAGGTTTTGGCCATTTCTCCAAAAGGAGAAACCTTTTCAGCATGACATTTATGTGTAGAAGGATGTTTATCAGCAAAGAGCATTTCTTCCTAAAGCAGCAAATGACTCCATGAGGTAAAATTATGGGGTGATCTCATACTCATGCCGAGCAGGAAGGGGAAAATGTCAGCAGTTATATCCAGAGGACTGAAGTTTCTATAATGCATCTTTCCCACGGTGCACTTAGCATGAAGGGCTGCTTCTACAAGCCATTTCCAAGGTATTTTACCTGGAGTAACACAAATACCTGATCACCATAAATAGGGAGAAAATAACAGAGACTTTGACTTCTGGAAAGAAATGTACTCATTACTATCAAAGAGGGGAACATTGGACTGATTGAACATATATAAATTGACTGAAGACCTGTCTAGTGGCTAATATATCCTCTTCTCTCCATTAGCCTGTGACTGCTTTTTTTTTAAAATCCATTTCCACAGTGCTGCTTAATAATAAATATAAAATAAAGGGAAGGTGATTCTCCTCTCCCAGCAAACATAGAAAAATATGTCTCGTCTCCCACCTTGGAAGCCGTAGTTTGTCGATATAATGAGATCTCCTTTCCCAATCTTGGGGCTAGCACACACATTAAAACTTTTATGTGACAGGATCGAACAATTGCCCTGGGAAAGGAAAATGAGGCATGGGAATACCATGAGCCCCAAAGTCAGAGAGCCTTAGAAACATCTCTTTTCTGTCCTACGCAAGCAGTCTCCAGCCTTGAGAAGGATGCCCCCGTTCCCCAGACCAGCGATGTCTGAAGCACCCTCCCCTGTCCTTCCCCCACCTCCTTTCCATCGCTTATCATCCAGCCTTAAGAAATCCCCTCCACTGTCATCCCTGCCAGAGTTCCTCCTGACACGTCCCAGGTTTGATTACAAAATCCTGCTGTGTGTCCTCAGCCCCCTGTGCTTACTTCTGTCACACTATAATGTGCTCTAATTCTCCATTTGTTGCTCTCCTGGAAGGACCACTTCATTCCTGCACAGTAAGACTGTACTGCGTTTACCTCCATAATCCTGGCAACTAGCACTGGTCTTAGAGTGCGCTTGGAGCTCCTTAATGTTCAGTAGGGTTGCATGGATGGGAAGAATCAAACAGATCCAGAGGGCTTCTTGGAGAAGGTCCTGTCCATGCTCCTCATTTCACCGATGTAGCCAAGGGGACGGAGGGATTGCCTGACATCACACAGCATCTTAGTCACAGGGTGGGTACGAGAAATGGGCTTTTCCAAATCCTAGTCCAGGACTGCCTCAGTTCACTTAAATCAAGAAGACATTTCAAGTACCTACTAAGCAAGGTTCTGTGCCATGGGAACTGCTAATGACCTCAAGAAATTTATATTTCAAGTACAAAAGGAACTGTGGGATGCATACAACATGGATGAATATAACACGAGTCCTTACAGGTGTACAAATAAAATAGCACAGGAATAGGGAGTTGATGTGAGATTGATTCCCCGGGGAACTATAGCAGACACTTTTGTGTTTTGAGCCTCATCATCTTGGCCTCCTTGAGTTTCCATTTCAGCTGTGTTTAGACAGGTAATCTATTTTTTCTAATTGTAGCATAATTGACATACAGTGTTATGTACTCAACCAGACAAAGAATGAGATCTTGCCATTTGCAACAACATGGATGGACCTAGGGGTTATTATGCTAAGTGAAATAAGTCAGGCAGAGAAAGCCTACAATCTTGCTCTCATGCTAACTGTGTCTCACTTTGAACAAGCACTTGATATTTTCTCCTCCAGTCCAGGAGCCACCGGGCATTTATATAAGCCCCTTGAAAGGGGACAGCCTCAGGGACAGTCCTCAAAAATTGAAGGACACTAGTTAGTAGATAAATACCCTGGCCACCTATGCTTCAGGCGGGGAATACTGAGAGGTATTCTGTCTGTCTTTAGGAATACAGGTCTACAGAAACTAAACCCTGGTGCCTGCAACAATGACCTTGAGAACACATGCTTTTATTGACTTTTCCTCACTCCCTGTCCCTCTCTCTCTGCTCCCGCTAAGATCATTTCCCAAATAAACTGTCTGTGGAGGCTTACTTCCAGCTGTGCCTCTGGGGAAACCAAAATTAAGACAGGAAGTCAGAAGTGTAGAGCTGCTTCATGACCTCCACGGGCCCTGGGTACTTTTGCCTTCATGGGCCTCTTCTTCATTCAAATATACATATTTAAACTATATTTTACCACTGCATTGGTATAAAGAGAAATATATAATATAACCCAGGCTATATTTATTATTATGTGTTAATTATGATCATATTCAGCTTTTCTGATTTTTTTAAATTTATTTATTTATTTTGAGAGAGAGAAAGTGAAGTAGGAGCAGAGAGGAAAGGAGAGAGAGAATCCCAAACATGCTCCACACTGTCACTGCAGAGTCCGATGTAGGCCTTGAACTCCCGAACCATGAGACCATGACCTGAGCTGAAATCAAGAGTCAGACGTATAACAAGCTGAGCCACACCAATGCCCTTGTTCTGATTTTAAAAGGATTTAAAATTAAAATATTATCATGGCCTTAGGCACTGTGATTCCTTGATTCCTATGCTAATGGATGAGTCTGTCCCACAGAGGTGAAGAAACACAGGACGGCCTCATGGAGGAAGTGTCATGGGAGCTAATCCTTAAAGAATGGGCTTAATTTGAACAGACACAGACATACTTTTCTTCTCTTTTTAACACAGATTATTGTTTTTTAATATTTATTTTTATTACATAAGTAAATCACGTTTATTGTGGGAAATGGGAACACCACAGATTAAGATAAAAATAACAGTCACTCTTAATTTCACCAACCAGAATAGACTCAACGCTTGCTCATATTTTCCACAGGTGCTAGTTTTGTGGGTTTTGGTTTGGGTTTTTGGGTTTTGCGGTGCTTTTTTTTTTCCCCATCATTGATATTAGTAAGATATATATATACATGCACAATTTTGCCTTGTGCCTTGGAGATCTTTTTCTATCTTTGTTTTTTATTTCCTGGATGCATTACTGATGATACATCCTGGCTTTTGTCTGACAGTGATTTTGTTAAGTACTCTCTCTTTTCTGCCTGATAACTTTCAGAACTTTCTCTTTATGCCTGAATGTTGTTCTTTCATCATGTCGTGTCCAGGGTGAAATATCACGTGCTCTTCTCCATTCTTCAACTTCTTTTCCATAGTTCCCAACTCTATATCCCTCTCTACTGGATTCTGGATGATTCTCTCTGGAATTATCCCATTTCATTTATTCACTCTTCAGCCATGTCTAATCTTCTGTTTAAACTAATCATAAAGGTTTCCGCTCACCCAAGGTAATATTTTTTCATTTCCAAGACTAGCTATTACTTTATTTCAGATTTATCTGTCTTCTTCCATTATCTCCATTTTTATGGATCCTATCCCTTTTTAACTTTGAATATTGAAACACATATATTAAAGCACTTTTTCAGCTGACTTGATTACTCCCGCTTTCACAGGCATCAATGCTTCCATTTGTGACACCTGCTTACTGTCTCCCATGGTGGCATTTCTCCAGTGTTTTGTGATATTTTCTCCTCAGCTTACCTCCAATTAGGATTCTCTGCAGTGGGAGCCCGGGGCAAGCCCTGGGTTATAAAACATCTCCCTTGGAAGATGTTTCTGGGTGTCTCGTCTGGAGCCATAGGAATCACTGGTTCTAGACCTTTCCAAATAGTCCTCAGCTCAGGTTTCCTCAGGCATGGTGTTCACAGATGTACACAGCCAGTTCTGGCCCAGGGCATGGGCTCCCTGGTAAATCTGGTTTTCAACCTTAGACCGGAGTAGGAAGCATACTTTCCACCAGGGCTCTACAGTCCGCCATTCTGACAAGTACATTTGCATGTATTTAAATTTTGCATCTTGCCTTGTCTCCCTTAATGTTTACAGCATGAGCATTTAAATAAAGTTTCCTTTATCCGGAGCCTCTGGAACTTCATGAGGCACAGAGGACAGGATGAAATGGTTTGAAAATTTTGTGTTCGTGTTTTTTTCCCCTGAGGAGAAAGTCCATAGCTTTCATCACATTGACAGAGGCATCCGAGACCCAAGAAAGCTTGAAAACCGTTATTTTCAACACTCTTGGATGTTTCCTAAATTAAGTTTAGCCCTTGGAAATATACCAGAAACTACAGATCTAAGTTTTGAGAAATGTCTTCTACATCCTTTCTAGTATAGGTCACAGCTGGGGGGGGGAAATGTTCAGAAACTGGTGTGTGTGTTGCCACCACATGCAGCCTCTGAGACACTTTCTCTCAGAGAATGTGTATAAATATATTTGGGGCTCCAAGGAGCTAGGAAATAAAGGGCACCTGGGAGGTCAGTCCAGCAAGCACAAATGCCTTAACCAAGCAATGACCAGCCTGAGCTTGCCATTTCTCTTCACCCTTCATCTTTCACTCCCAGTCCCAAGAAACATGAGGGCACAGAAATACTGTAAATAAATGGAATATAGCCACACATATACACTGATTTACCAGCACATAAAATAACATCCCACAAAATAATTTTAAGACACAAAAGCATGACTCTCAGAGATAAAGGGGGCCACTTTCTAATGATCAAAGGCCCAATTCATCAAGAAGACATTGCTATTTCAAACTTAACGCACTGAAAAAATGGAGCCTCACAATCCAAAACTTGACAAAACCACAAGAACAATTTGGCAAATCCATCACCATAAAAAGAGACTCTAACAATTGAACATGGGTGTGTGACATCTAGGATTGCTCCTTCTCGAACGGTATCTGACCACGTTACTCTGCTCACAAATTGAGATTCAGTGAGAGGATTTTCACAAAGCCACCCAGCTGGTAGGGGGCCCAACTGAGATTCAAATCCAGGCTCATCTGACCCCAAAGTCAAAGCATTTTCCAGTGGAGCCGCTGACAAGAACTAGGAAAGAGATGACAAGACCGGAGTTATTTTTTTTTAATATACATAATTCATTTGGTTGAGTATCTTTCCCCTCCTCAGCAGCAGTTAGTTGCTATTTCTCCCCACCTGTTAATTACTGGGGTTTGCGTGGGGGTGGATTTGGCTTCCTGAGGCAGCCCACACAGGTTGTCACACTGTCAAAGATTCCTCCATTAACAAGCTGTCAATACGCCGCCAACAGCCGCCATTTGGTTTGTTCAGGGAGCAGGAGCTCTGGTGTGGAGACTTGGCTCTATCGTTTAGAGGAATTTAAAAAAATAAGGCAAGAGGCAGATGTCTTCCAGTCTGTTCTTCCACAACAGACTCAGGGATATGGCGTGGGCTTTCACTGGGAGGAGGAGGGAGATGGGCTTTCAAAATAAGTGTAAAGAAGGGGGAAAGCTAGGCATGAAGGAGTGAAAAATGAGAAGGATGCATTTAAAAATACAGTTTTTCCTTTGCTCCAGACTTCCCGTGGACAAGTTTCTGAATAATGCCAAGGTGTCCCTATCCTCATCCCTGTGGTCTTCTCAAACTCTAATTTTAAAAAATGGTTAAAAAGCCATGGTTCTGATTTTTAAAACAAAAGGTGCTATTTTGTCTGCAACCTTTTCAAAGTCACCCTAATGAAATAAAGGGAAAATCTGCCAGTCCACTGAGATTCTCTGTGAGGCCAGTGTCCTTTCTGTTAATTAGTAAGATTAGCCCCTGAGACGGGCTCTCCCAGCTCACCACTAACAAAGATGCCTGTAAAAACGCCAGCGTTTCAGAGTGCTTCATAGAACAGAATGGAAAAGCCTGGCTTTTGAATATCTACGTATAGAGCTGGGGCCTCCATAAACACATGTTAGCAACTCTATTTCTGCTTTCCTACCTACAGCTTCCAGCACCTGTGCCATTAAAATATGCTTGAGTTCTCTCCAACCAATAAGACTTCACAACCAGCTCACTGAAAACTTCATGTTTCCAAAAATGGTATTGAAGTCGCCTTTGTTGTAAAAGTGATGTTTCTAGTACTCAGATTTCAGGAACTGAGGAAATACATCCACCTCCCCATGTCTATCCCCTTTTCAGTTCATGGGACAAATAATGTTGTTATTTAGTCCCAGTGAGTCAGTCAAAACCATAGCATTACTTCACAACGAGGACTTAAGTTTTAAAAAAGGCAATTATGTTGGCCTCGATCAGCACCAAAGACATGAAACGATGCTCTCTCAGTGGAGGAAGGGTGCGCATGCTTAAAGCTTGTACAGACATTAATGAACAATAGGGAAGACGGAAGAATCTTGGAAATTTCCAAGTATCTCTGATCCAGCAGGATTCATTACAAGCCCCACACAAGAGACCTATCAGAAAGAACATGGAAGGCAAATAATTTAAGCTTCTCCCCACATAGTGACTCTAGATTGTGCCCAACACCCTATGTCTCTTCCCATGGATTGTCCCCAGAGGAGCCCCTATAGGATTTTCCCCTATAAGACTAGAAAGGAATTTTTTAATCAGACACCAACCTTGGTTTCTTTTTTCTATGGCTGCCAGGAGTCTTTGAGGGAACATTTTCAGAATGATTGTCCTGGTGGTTTCTGTTGCTAGTTATGTAATGGAACAGGAGTTGAAAAATTAAAGCCAAAGGGTCAAATCCAGTCTGATACCTACTATTGCAAATCAAGTTTAATGGAAACACCATCATAACCATTTGCTTGTGAACTGTCTATGGCTGTTTTTATGCTATAAGTGCAGAGGTATTAGTGACAAAGGAGACCATATGACCCACAAAGCCTGAAATATTTATTATATAACCCCTTATGAAAAAATCTCTAAGTTGAAAACATGGACAAATTATGGATAACATATTCAAAATACATTTCTAAAGAAGGACTTATATGGCAAGGAAGTTAGCCAAATTGAAAAAAAAATAAACTCCCCAAAATAAGTAAACACTTAAACCGGTGGATGATCCAAGGTCCTTCCCTTCTTTCTGAAGATACAGGATCATCAGACAGTTGGACCTATAATCAGTGACCTCCACAAAATGCTGGGTGGGGTCTTAAAGAGTGAAAACCTTACCAGGCAAACCAGCAGAGATCCCACCTCACAAAGAATGAACTTAGTCTAGTCTTGAGAAAGGGAAACAAGTCTCCCCTGAGAATTCATAACTGTAATCAACCCTTTGGCAAATTTGGGGCTGGAATTCACACTCACTCACTTTGTGGCATGAAAACACCCAAAGCAATAATTTCATTTAGACTAATTGAGACTGGAGCAAGCCCATGGCTTGGAAGAAACCAATGCATGCCTCCCTGGAGGAATGCATCTGACATACACACAAGCGTTAAATGTTCAGTGACAAAGTTTAAAGGAACATAGCTCATAATCAAAAATTACTTAACACATGAGAAAATCTTAGAGTAGTCAGCAAAAAACAAAATCATTTCTTCAAATAACAGCAGCAATAATAATACTGATGATAGCTAACACTTGTATAAGTTGCTCTGTGCAAGATACCCCAAGAACTTTACATAAATTTAATCATTTAATCCTCAAAGCAATCCACTGAGTTGCGATTGCTTTCATTCCCATGTTCCAGATGAGGAAAGTAAAGCACAATGTCTTCAGATTTTAGAATGGTTAGAATTAGAATCCAAAACAATATATGTAATTCATTTAAAGAAAGAAGAAACTGGGATTATAAGTCTCAAAAAGGACCAGGCATTTGAAAGAAAGATTCAAAGAGAACTTATACAAATGAAAAGTATAATAAATGAAAATAAAAACTCAAAATGAAGGCTAACAGATTAGACACAGTTGAAGCAAGAATTATGGAACTGGAAATAGTCCCAGAATGAAAACAGAATTACTCAACAGGATGCTGAATGCAAAAAGTTTTTAAAAAAATAAAAATAAAAACAATATAGAACCCCACACCGAGATGCAGTGTAATAAATCTGCCAAACACCAAGTAACAGACAAATCCTTTCAAGGTGCAGTGTCTTGGCACTTAGACTGATGCACGACTCCCAGCAGCAATAATGGAATCCATTTAAAGTGCTGAGGTAAATGAGCTTTCCCCCGGGAATGTTATAACCATCAAGGCAATATTTAAAGAATAAGAGTAAAATGGAGACAGTTGCAGACAAACCAAAACTAACTTAGACTCCAATAGACATTTACTTAAAGGAGGTTCTAAAGTATCCACTTTATAAATAAAAGAGGAGCACCTGGGTGGCTCACTTGGTTAAGCATCCGACTTTGGCTTAGGTCATGATCTCAGGGTTCATGGGTTTGAACCTCACATCAGGCTCTGTGCTGACAGCTTAGAGCCTGGAGCCTGCTTCAGATTCTCTCTCCCTCTTTCTCTGCCCCTCCCCTGCTTGCACTCTGTCTCTCTGTCTCTCAAAAATAAATAAACATTAAAAAAATTTTTTAAAGAAATATAAGGAGCAAATACCAGTGCATAAAATAGTATCACACAAAATAAACTTTAAAATTTCAAATAGTAAGTATTATCAGTGATAAAGGTCATTTCACAATGACAAAAAGACTTAATTCACTAGGAAAGTACAACAATTTCAAATTTGTATGCACCTAAAAAAAAAAGCTCAGAATATAAAACCCAAAAATTGACAGAACTACCCAAAGAATTAGACAATTCCATTACATGATATTTTAACACACCCATCCCCATCATTGAAAGCAATGGGAGGAAAACTCAGATAAAGAACATCTAATGGACTTATGTGGAATGGTACAGCCCCAAACTGAAGACTGCACATTGTTTTCAAGAATGGGTTGGTTGATAGCTAGATAGTAAGAGTATGTTTATTTAGTTGGCAGTCAGATGGTAAGGGTAAGTCTATTTAAGAAGATGCTGAAAGTAATACCAGTGGGCAATTATGGTGGCCAGAATTAAAGTTGTAAAAATGGAGAGGAAGAAGGTGAAGAATTTTAAGAAAGATTAAGGAAGAATATTCATTGAACTTCACAATTAATTAAATGTTGAGTGTGAGGGATGGGAGGAGACGAGAAAGATTCACTCTCCAGACTGCTCTCTGAATTAGGGAAAATCAGAGAAGCAGAGTTGGGATGAAAGGGGTGAATTCTATAGAAAATGTAATACTATTGAGCTCCATAAGGTACAGCTGATTTTCAGTAGGCAGTTGGTTTTATGATCAAAGAGTCGGAAGAAATACTTGGTTTGGAGATACTGTTTCAAGGATTGTTAGAATATGCATGTTGATGGAAATATATGGTGAAGAGGAAATGTCACAACAATGCGTAGATTTTTAAAAAACACAAAACTTAAAGACTTAGGTAGACTATTACATCAGTTACCTGTTGCTACAGAACAACATAATGGCTTTTATTTGCATACAGTTTGCAGTTTGACAGCTGGGGCTGGGTTCATCCAGATGTTTCTTCTGCTAGTCTCACCGGTGATCATTCATATGGCTACAGTGAAATGATAATGCAAAGGGATTGACTGATCTAGAATATTCTCACTCACTTGTCTGGCAATGGTTAGGCCAGCATGTCTTGGTTCCCTTTCGTGTGACCTCTCCAGCAGGCTACCTGCAGCTAATGCTGTGGGCTCAGAGTTCCAAATATAGTCAGAAGAGGACAACCCCAATATGCAAGGAACTTTTAAGATTCTGTTTGCTAATTTCTCTAAATCTTATCTGCTAATTTCCTGAAAGCAAACCATGAGATCATACCCAGATTCAGTGGATGCAGAAATAAACTCTGCTTCTTGACTGAGGACTGGTAAGTTGCATTACATAGGGCCGAGCACACTGGAACGGAAGAGATCGTCGATGCCATCCTTGTAGTCTTCCAAAGATCCAGCAAAGAACTACTAAGTTGGAGAGTGGTATGCAGAAAGCCTGAGAGCCTGTCGACATATAATCCAAGAGAACAGAGCTTGGAGAACAATAAAATCATACCCTATAAGCCTCAAATGAGATAAACCTGAAGACAGGCAGCAGGACTTATCCACAAAGAAGTTGCTAGTGCTCTTAGCAGGGAAAGTTGGTTTTGGTTTTGTTTTCATGTATGCAACTAAATGCAAATGGGTAACATGTTTTATGAGGAGTGTGTCATTTTTCTTAGGTTAATCGAGGTATAATTGGTATACAAAAAAATGCACATAAATGATGCCATTTGGTAAGTTTGGGCATATACACTTGTGTGACCATCACCATAACCCAGATAATGAACATAATCCATTATCTCCAAAAGTTTCCTTGCATCCTTTTGTTGCCCTTTCTTTCTTTCTCCTCCCTCCCTCCCTCCCTCCCTCCCTCCCTCCCTCCCTCCCTTCCTTCCTTCCTTCCTTCTCTCCCTCCCTTCCTCCCTCCCATCTCTTTCTTTCTTTCTCTCTTGTGTGGTAAGAACACTTACCATGAGATCATATAATGGAATGTAATTCAGCCTTTAAAAAGAAGGAAATTCTGTCATTGGTGACAACATTGATGGAACTGGAAGACATGAGGCTGAGTGAAATAAGTCAGCCACTGAAAGACAAATTCTACATGATTCCTTTTCCATGAGGCATGTAAAGTAGTTGAAGGTACAGAAATAGACAATGGAATGGTAGTTACCAGGGGAAGGGTGACTGGACTACGGGGAGCAGGAGACTGGCAGGGGCAGAATCGCAGAGGACTGAGCTGGAAGTGAGAAGGAGATAAATACATGGGACTACTTTGGTGAGCCTGGTCTTAAAGAAGAATACAGGACAACAGGACAGTTTGTTCCTTTGTTCTATGGGACATACATAAAACCAAGCATGTTTAAGATTTGGCAGAGAAGCCAAGGAAGAGAAAAGAGCAGAGGCAGACTGAGCACAGATCGAAAGGAAAATGATGAAGGACTGACCACCAGACAGAAAAGAAGTTCTTTTTCATGGCAACAAGAAGAAAGAGAGAAACCATCTTGCAGAAATGTAAAGGTGACCAACTGCAATGAAAGATGTGGCCCACACACCAACTTTCCCACTGTCTTGTGCAGTGACCCAGAGTGTACCTTGTCCTTACAAATTACAGACAAACAGAATCCAGACGGCAGAGCATGAATCTGGAATCAGAATAAACCCAGGCCCTGATCCTGACTTTCATACTCGGTAACTGAGCAGTGTTGGGAAAGTAATTGAACACTTCTGATCATCGGCTTTTCAGTCTGTACGTGGAATCATGATCCCAGATGCACACTGCTTGTGAAGATCTCATGTGATAACATACATGAAGCCTGAACACACAGCTTCAATTCTCTCCCCCTCCTGGGCAGGCCCGGCACACCCGATGATCTGCATGGCATTAGGGAAATTACGATACTTTTCTGAGATCTAGGCTCTCCATCTGTAGAAGTGCAGCCTGGGCTCATGGGGTCCCAAGACTTCTTTGGGCTCTGTTGTTCTCAATATCTAGGAATGGCTCCAGCTCATGACCTGCCAGGCATTTGAAGGGAGGACAAGTTTGCACAATGGCAGGAAGAAGGCCCAGGGGAATATTCTGAAAGCTCGTGGGAGTCCTGAACAATGCTATTCACATGCCAAATGTAGAGGCAGGAATCACAGAACCTGTTGAAGAAAGGATAAGTGGTAACTTGATGGTGACCTTTCTGAAGGAAGTAGTTTTCTAGAAGCTTGACAATCCCTCTCTGGAGCCAAAAACATGACAGACTGCCAAAACCCATTCCTTCACTCATTTGGAAAGTATTTATCGAGTATTTGTTTTGTGCCAAGCACTCACTCTGTTGGATTTAGAGACCTAACAGTGATCAAAATAGTTGAACATCATTGCTTTGAGCAGTTAATGTTCTAGTAAAATATATCATAAAGTAATCAGTTCTATGCAGAAAACATAAAGCAGAGGAGAGGGAGAGGCTGTGGATGGATGCAGGTGTCATTTTTAGAGGGTTGTCAGATAGTTCATGAGTTTGAGCCCTGTATCAGTCTCTCTATGAGCACAGAGCCTGCTTCGGATCCTTTGTCTCCCTCTCTCTTTGCCCCTCTTCCATTCTCTCTCTCTCTCTCTCTCTCTCTCTCTCTCTCTCTCTCAATAAATAATTAAATAAACCTTAAAAGAGTTGTCAGAGAAGGCCTCACTGAGAAGGCAGTGCTTAGGTAAAGGCCTCAGAATAAGGAGGGTAATGGCTTTGAGAAAATAGTAATTGCCAATTTAGGAATGTGCTAGATATGTTCAACCCCACTTCAGGAACATTTGCTGTGGATGCGATACACATCGCTATATGAGACTCCTCTCTAGATACTTGCATGGAGCTCATTATGAATCGTAATGTCATTGTAACTGTAAGTGTAATATCATAAGAAGATATTAGGAATCAAATAAATTCAGGGTCCCATGTCCCTCACTCCAGCTGTCTCCTTGCTGTGTACAGCCATGAGTCACCTGCAGTAAACCCTGATATCTACACTGAATTATTAAAAGCCCATGTAGCTTCTAGACATGGTCTCCTTACCACCCATACTTTTCTTAAGGTTTATCAGTTTCCTTTTCTTTTTTACAGGATAAAACTATTAGTTGAAAAATCTATTTTGTTCTGCTGGAAGCCCTTTCCCTAATGGCATCATCCAAAACAGACTTTAAGATTAAAGCTTCTTTCTTCAGAGAACAAATTCCACAACTCAGCCCTGCTGTCCAGTCACTGGGATTATTTATTCCTACATAGGGATGACCTCATAATTTTCAGTTTCTCTCTCATTCTTTCTTATTCCCCTAATTTTATTTTTGCTCCTAGGTGACATATTTCAGGCCATCTTCTGGAGACAGCAAGAAGCCAATTTTGAGAAAAAGGATGCAAAAGTGTCTATTTAAAATGCTGACGTTCTGTTACTCACATGACGTAATTGAGAGGCTGTAAATCTGGAAGGGTGAATTTCTTGTCAAATTCTCACACACATTCTGAATTGATCAGCCTAAGGTAGCCAGTTCCTGTCTCCCTCAGGAATGGGCATTTCTTTCCTATGTCTCCAAGCCCCCAGACACATTCTCTGTGGTGCACTCAGCACTGTGATTCTCTCCAGTTTCTCCCCATCACTCGCCAGCCTTGGTAGGTATCTCTTTCTCAACAACTCAGCTTTTGGTGTTTGCCAGGGTTCTGTTCCAGCCCTCTTTGCTGTGTGAGCCCCAAACCCTCTCGCTGGGTCCCCTGTTGTACATGTGCCAAGGTTCCCCCCACAGCCTCCAACTTGCTCATTTAGTCCCTACTGATTGGATTCTGGCTGTCCACTTGTCAGGAGACCCCAATGGGTCCATTTCACAAGCAAGCTTATGCTTATTTCCCTTTGTAAACTTATGCTCAGACATGTTCTCTGTGACCCTTGCCAAGATATCATCACCTTCTCTTTTATACTTCTGCTTCAACTTATATAGACATGCATGACTGCATAAACATGCTAGGGTCAGGATTTTTTTCTTGCAATGGGGTCTTTGAAGTCGTCAATGGTTTTGTTTATGTACGTCTCCCTAGTGCCTAGCATAGCAGCTCAATAAGGGTGTATGGACTAATGGAAGGAACGAAGGCAGGAAAGAAGGAAGGAGGGAGAGAAGGAAAGAGGGAAGGAAGGAAGGAACATTTTATCTTCAAAACTATCCTGATTTTACAGATGGAGAAAACGAGTTCTGAGGAATGCAAAACTTGCCCAGATCCCACAGTTAGAAACTGTGGTTCCCATGCTCAGATTTCAAATGACCAGAACTTGCTCTACGCCACAGGAACCTCAGTCATTTTCCCTCCGTTGTCTTGGAAAACAGCATGGGCATCTTGTTTTTTAAGATAAACCAAGAAGGATAACTCCCTGGAGTTGAAAAGCTGGGACAAGGCTTTTCACCTCGTTTCTCCCTGTGCTTCCTCAGCCTGAGAGGCAAAAAGTGTGTCGATCTCACCGGTCAGCAGAAAGTCATCAAAGCATTTCTCAGCCGAATCCTACAGGATTGGAGGTGCCAGCCATACCCAGCCCCATAATTATTTCTAGAGTCCATTCCCAGACGAAGGAGTCATGAAATTAAAGGCTGTGAGCATGGCCCACCCCTGCCACCATGGTCCCTGGGGCTGCGGGCACTCTTCACTGCTTCCAGAGACTTCCAAGCCTTGTGATCCTCTGTCTTATGGAGTTAGCCCCATTGCCAGAGCCTATGGGCAAAACGAAGGCACTGGCAGTCACTGGCCACTAGAGCTCCCATTGACAGTGTGTGAGCCCGAGGGAATGAGGACAAGGACAGGGAGGGGAGAAAGGCCTGGCTCTGCCCCCCTCCTCCCTGTTGCCCACTCCAGCCTGCTTCAATGTGTAAAACCTGTCTCATGAAGGGTTGGCCAGGAGTCCCAGCAAGCTCACCCCCTTGCTGCTCAGACTCCTAACGGGGGAACCTACCTCCCCATTGGCAGGAAATGGCTACAAGGAGGGGGTAACAGGACACAGCAGAGTGCTGCTGGAGGGTAAAGGCTTTTTAGAGCTCTCCCTCCCACCCAGTTCCCCCAGCTAGGAAGAAGCTGTCTCTGTTGGAGCTTGTGGTAGCCAGCTAGGTTCTGAACTAGCTCTACCTTCTAGAAAGGCTGCCTTTTGGTGACCAGGAATGCAGTCATCTGACAACCTGCAGCTTCACAGCCTTCTGATTCCACCTCAGTTTTTAAGCCAAGGCCATTCTCTTCCAGGGAGGCCCTGGGTACAGTGAGTGTCCCAGGCCTCGGGCATTACAGTCCATGCCCGACCCCTCTCGTATGCAGTCCTTACTCAGGAGCTATGTTTCAGGTTGGCTGAGAAGCTATGAGATCTGCACTAGGGTCACAGTCTCCTCACCCTTTACTCTTTCACAGACTTTACACTCCGACCCCAACAAAACCTCTTGCACTCCTGACCCTGTCTCAGTTCCTGCTTCCAGAAGAATCCAGTTGACACAGAAGTCTGTACCAGGTGCATGCCACTTGGCATCACAGTGATTTTTATTCTCTTTTATCCTACTTGATGAAATTTTTGCTCTGGATATTTGATCATTTGGAGGTGGAGTATGGCATAATTGGGGAGAAATGTGATCTTCAAGTGCAACTTTGGACTTGGTTCACTAGGAGAGAAATTACTTCACTAAGATCATCGTCCAGACTAATGTTCTAAACCCAGTACCCATTGTTTGGTGTCCAGATGTGCTTGTGCTCTTAAAAGGTTACTGATGCAAACAAATAAGGTTAACTACAAGAGCAAGTGGCTTTATTGTTCTTTCTTTCGCACTACCAGATGTCTAGACAGACTTTCAATCCACAGTAGATTTTCATGAGAGAAACTCCTTTGGTGGTGGGAGAGGGGGATGAGAAAGTTGAGGGGAAGAAGGAGGATGGAAGGTATCCTGTGGCAGATTCATAACCCACCATTATGTGGTGGATGCCCTTGGGATTCTTCCCAGCATCTATTTCAGGTAGTGCTCCCATCCCAGCTGATGTGAGTATTGGTGGCTCCCTCCTCGGAAATAATGTCATGGGCTGACCTACAGCTGCCCTACAACCAGCATAGGCTATAACTAATGACTCAGCAACATAGAGTGGGAAAATTGGTTCCCTTACTGAAGGTAAGTTCTTTCCTTCAAGTCAGTTCTTTATCTGCTATGAACTCTCCCAACATAATAATATCTGTGGTAATGGCCATGCTATTTGTGAGAGGGGTAAGAAAATCTCAGTAAGTCTGCCTCAAGTCACTTTAGAAGAAATGTTCATTTGATTAGTCTTTCCATTTAACATATATTTCTTAAGGCTTTACTCTCTACATAAGGTTAGGCACAGTGGGGATGTCCCACGGTTGCTGACCTCACATTGTTGGAAGACTGTTCCAGTTATCCATCGCTGAGTGACAACCACCCTCCCAACACACACACACACACACACACACACACACACACACAACTTGGCAGCTTAAAGCAATGACAATTGTAGATTGCTCATGAATCTACAATCTGGGCAGACGCTGGTGAGGACAGCACATCTCCGTTCCACATGGTATTGGCTGGAGCCACACAAAGGCTGGGGCTTCTTGTAGGAAGATTCTCGCCCTCACAGTCTGGTGGTTGATGCTGGCTGTTGGCCGAGCCCTCCCCCGGGACTGTGATGGGAACAACTACACGCAGCCTTTCTTACGGCCGCATGGCTCCCTCACAGTATGGTGACTGCGTGTCGCAAAACGGCCAGACAGAGCTGTGTCATCTTTTATGATCACCACTCCCACCACCACAGACACTGGCTCATCCAGACTCAAAGAAAGGCAAGAGATGCCACTCCCGAATGGAAGGATTTCATTGTGAAACATCATCTGGGAAGAGACATATGGATGCTGCCAACTTTTGGAAAATAACTTTCCAACAAGATAAGAGGTACAGCCAAGGCCACTGACCCTTATAGTCACTGCCATAGGGCAATGTGAGTGTGAGCCAGAAAGCAAGAGTAAAAATGATCCCAGAGCAGGAGACTATCACTATGCTCAGCCTACTTGGACTAGAGCAAAGGGATGGAGTGATTGCCATTGTCACAGCTCTCCTGAAGATGAGGTGCCCACTGGCATGGCATGTCTATCAAGAGCTGCTTTCTCTCTCCTTCCCCTATCAGAGAAGAAATATAGTAGCCATGTGACTTCTTTTTTTCTTTCATTCCTTCCTTCCTTCCTTTTTCTTTCTTTCTTTCTTTCTTTCTTTCTTTCTTTCTTTCTTTCTCTCTTTCTCTCTTTCTCTCTTTCTCTTTATCTTTCTTTTATATAGGGTAAATGTCAAGTAATATGAAATTTAAGGATTTTTGATCAGACAGAAACATGGACAAGCAAATTGAAAGCCCTTATGATTTCTTGTTACAGAGAGGCACTTAATGTTAGTCAGTCCTCTGCTTTCCAGGATTACTAAAAGGAGAGCATTACCTCTCATGTTTCTTCACTGAGCTTATTTCACTACAGAAATGAGAGTCACAAGGGCCTTTTTGATCGGTCCCGTTAGTCCTGATGTCTAGGCAGTAGGCAAAGGGAAAAGAAAATGGATTCAAAGGGCATTGTCCTCAGTGCCAACAGGACTTGGGCCGTAGGTTTACTGGGCGACCCTGTGCAAGTTGCTTAACTTCTCTGAGCAACATTCAGCAAATATTTATTGAGTGCCTATGTGAGCCAGGCAATGTTCTAGGCCCTGAAGACAAAACAAGCAATAGGGAATCATAGTTCCTGTCTTTGCAGAGAACACATTTTAGAGGTAGAACAAACAAAAAAGAGACTATGTTAAGTGTTGATGAGGAGGGTGAAGAAAAAAATAATGTAGGGTAAAAAGTCAAAGCATGATGGGAGTAGTGATACTGATAAGCCTTCCCTTATAAGGATCTGAAAAGGGGAGGGTGGTAGCCACACAGATGTCTGAAGAAAGAACACTGCATGAAGAGTCAAAAAGTGTGGGGCACCTGAGTGGCTCAGTCGGTTAAGGGTCTGACTTCAGCTCAGGTTAAGATCTCACAGTTCGTGAGTTTCAGCCCTGCATCTGGCTCACTGCTGTCCCTGAGAAGCTTCAGATCCTCTGTCTCAATCTCAGTCTGTCCCTCTCCACCCTCTCAAATATAAGTAAACATTAAAAAAAATAGTCAACAAGTGCAAGAGACCCGAGACCCCCTTGTGCTTGTCATGTTGGAGCAACAACAAGAAGAAATCACACAGTCAGTGAGACTGGGGTAGATAGAAGGTGGGAAGATGACCAGAGGCAGGAGATGATACTGAGAGACAGTGTAACTTGGCCCAATGGGCAAATAGGGAAATGGTGGAGGTGGGAAGGATTGGTTTGATTCTGGTTGCCTTCTGAATGTGAGAGCCAAGGACATTCTGAAAAATCAGGGATAGCGCCGATATGAGAAGGCTGTTAGGGGAATAAAATGAAATGTGTGTGCAAAGTGCCGTGCTCACTGCCAATTCTCTGTCCACCTCTGCCCTACATCCTACCATTTCTTCCAAGTAAAGCAAAATCTCTGGAGAATTCACACAGTCTTTTGGGCCGAGAAGAGGGAAGAGAGGGGAGAAGGTGTCCCTACATCAGTTAGCACATGTATGCCCACCTTCCCTACCAACATGTTGCCAAGGCCCTCTATGCCCTGTCTGAGAGGAGACTTGCAAGTGATCCGTGAGGATCAACTAGAGGTGTTCTCCCCAGCCTCGGTCTTTGTGCATGCCACTTCCCACCATCAATCATCCTTTGCTTTGGTTCTTCATGTGAATATCCCCTACAAGCCCTGTAAGATTCCACTTATTATGAGTGCTGAGATTTCAGGAGCCCCCTCCAGGCCTTCCCTCTTCATTCTGAGTCAGAGATGATCTCTGCAGCTTCCCAGCACCCTGGAGTTTAGCATCCCTCCAAACTTCACCACACTAGATTGATTGTGAGTGCGGTGGGGCACACAATCCACCCTTACTCTTCTGCATACAAAGACAGTGCAGTTTCTCCATTCTGCCAATAACTGGTCTGTTCTTCCTCATAAGCCCCCTCCCAATTGGTGAGCAGGAAAAGAAAACTAAATTTGGTTTAAGCTGTTACTCTTGGGTTAGATTCTAAATTTAAAGGATGGGTTGAATTACGTGTTTGGTCTTGACAGTGCTCAGACTATCAGGCTTCTGAAGCCCCTCTCACAGGCTCCATCCCATCCCCTCATGGTGCACCATGGGGTGGATGGACTGTGTGGGGAGGGGGACGATTGGAGTGTCCCTGAAATGACCAGATGCCCTCTGGGTCCTCTCTGGCTTCCACTTTGGAGATGCAGTGCTGGCCACACCTCGCAGTGGCATCTCCTGAGCCCCAGACACCCCGGCTGCGACATCTCTGATTGGATGGAGCTGTGGACTGGCCTCTTTCAGCTCCTCCAGCATCTGGTGGTGCTCTCTGGTGGCCCAGTCCTCACCTGGGCTCTTACCACTCCTTTCATAGACCCTCAGAGCCTCTGCCATATCTAAATCTACCCCTGCTGTTGGTGACCTTGCCTCCCCTACAGGGCCGCCCTATGGTGTGCTCTTTCTCTCAGCACATGCACCCACCATCCCCAATTTCCATCTATGCCTCTGGGGAACCAAAGTGACTCAGGGATGCCAAACACAGCCCATCTACTTCTCTGGCCATTTGTCTCCTCGGACAAGATCTCCACTTCCTGTCTTCCCACATCTGCCAAGACTAGAAAGAATGGGCTTTTCTCTCTGTATCTTTTTGATTTGCAGACTTCTGAATATAAAATTCTTCGACCAACTCTATCAGACCTACCTCTTGCTGTATTAAATGAGAACAAAAACAATTTAGAATGTTTACCAGCTCCACAAAGACTGTCCTTCAGGCCTGTATCTGTTAGCTATGGCTACAATAATGCTATGTAACAAATAACCACAAAACCCCCGTGGTACACTCTCAATAAGCATTTATGAGGCCCATGGTCTGGAGGTTGACTAGGGGTCAGCTGGCTGAGCCTGGGTTCCACCAGGATAGCTCAGTTGGCATCATTCTGCTTCACTTGTTCCTTTCCCCTGTCCTGGGACAAGCAGGCTAACACTATTCACAAGGACATGGAAGAGTGCAGAAAGGAAGCCCAAATGTGCAAGCATGTTTCGTGTTTCTGCTGGCTTCGGGTCTGGTAATACCCCATGGGCAAAAGCAAAGCACGTGGGGGTGGAGAAATATACCCCCCTTCAATGAGAGAGCTCTACAAAGTCATGTGGCTAAGGTTGTTACTGTTAAGGGAGTGAAGAATAAATAGAAAACTTGAATACTGACTATTTTAGAAAGACCATTTTAAGGCCCCATTCTCAGGGTACCTGGGTGGCTCAGTCAGTTGGGAGTCTGACTTCAGCTCAGGTCATGATCTCGCGGTCCATGAGTTGGAGCCCCATGTCAGGCTCTGTGCTGACAGCTCAGAGCCTGGAGCCTGCTTCAGATTCTGTGTCTCCCTCTTTCTCTGCCCCTCTCCCAATTGCACTCTGTCTCTCTCTCTCTCTCAAAAATAAATAAACATTAAAATTTTTTTTATAAGGCCCTGTTCTCATATGCCACCCTGGGGCTGATGATTGTCTTGGGCCAATTGGAATGGTTATCCTTATTATGCAATTTCTATTCATCTGCCTCCTTCCATTAAAGCTGTGGCCTCCTTAAGGTCAGGGGCTATATTCTGTTCATCTCTGTAACCTCAGAGTGCCCACATGTAGTATTTGTAGTGGATATTATAGTTCCCTCCCCATCATAAATCCCATCTTCCTCTGTGGCATGCTGGTCATATGCTTTGAGTGACAATGAGCACACTCTGATTCTTAGTGATGCATCCTTCTAAAAGTTCATATGGGAACATACAAAGGCTTAGGCTAATTAATGAATGGCATTTCCCTAGACACAGAGTTCGGGGTGGTTCTACCTGAATGAAGCTCACAATTTCTATTGCCTTGTAAAAACGAATGCCAATCTCCAGCATATGAGTGAGAAAACACCTAGCCCTGGTCCACCAACAGCCAAATTGCTAACATGAGGGAAGCTAGTCTAGCACAAAGCAGATTTGAGAGAAACACAGATAAAAGATGATAGACAGCTGAATTGTGCCCTGCTTCTAGTTTTCATTTAAATGATCCAATGCTCCCATACCTCCCACACTTTGGCCTACTCTATGCCTTTCACTCTACACCACTTCTTCCCAAAGTACAACACTTGCATGTTTATTTATTGAGATGAACATGTTTATTTCTTCATTGTCTATCATCTCACACTAGAATGCAAGCCCCATGTGAGTAGGATCTATTATATTTACTGCTCTATTCTCTACACCTAGAACAGTGCCTGAGACATAAAATGTACTCAATAAAAAATTGTCATCTAGATGAATAGATGCATGAATGATGCGTGAATAAATAAATGCAATGTTTAAGTCAGTTTGAGTTTTCCATTTATTCCACTAAAAGAATCCTGATATGCTTGTGTGGATGGAAGAATCAGAGCAGGAGGCACAATAGCTGTCTTTAAATAGTTAAAGCTCTCCAGTGAAGAAAGCATTTGATTCATTCTGTGCAGTACCAGAAGTGGAAGTAACTTTAAGGCACAACATAAGGAAAGGTGTTCAAGATGGAATGCGCTGACACGGTAGGTAGTGAGCTTCCTGTCACTGGTTGTATAACACATTGAGCCAAGTTAGTAACTATAGAGTGTATTCTTGCAACAATAACAAGGTAGATGCTGGACCTTTTTCAATATCGAGAATTTATAATTTTAACCTCCCCTCCTAGGTCTCCAGATTACATCTGCATCTGAAAATCTGAATAGGTGGGGATATTTCTTCTTTAGATATTTGTCACTTGCAAAATCTTCTCCTGTCTGGTCCTACTTTGGCACTTTATAGTTCTGTGACTTTGGGAAGGTCAGCTCACCTCAGGGAGCCTCAGTTTACTTACCTGCGAAAGAAGGGGACTATCTCAAGATCATATTTGTGAGCCTTTCTCTGTGGCTTGATGATGTGTCATGGGCTTTAGCTTTCCTTGGTTTAAAGTGATTTCCATAATAATAGAAACCTTTACATTAAAAGGGACACCCTACTATTACTCTCTTTTTATGGATAATGAAACAAAGACTCAAAAAGCCCTTATAAGTAACTCTTCCAGATAACAGGGCAAGGAAATTCTGGAGCTTGGAATTTGAGCTATTAATCATGACTCCAGCTTGTCAAAGTAAAGCTTATACATAATTGAAAGCTGAGAAAACCACATTCTGTAATATTCCAGTGGGCTCTTTCAGCTCTGATGGTCTCAGATTCCCCGCCTTCCCCTATTGGGCCACAAACTTAGGATTTAAGACTTCGCAATTAACCGAAGGCAACAAGGAAAGTAGCCTCATCCTGTCCTGCTGGCCCCTCTGGGTTAAATATCTCCACATATCTAGATAACGAAAATAATCCCTAAAATTTTGTGTCTCTCAAATCTTCCATACCCCAGCCCTTTAAAAAGACTCTGTGATTATAAAGAAGCAGAATAAACAGAACCTGCTCTGAGTCAGACTTTTCCAGTCATGCAGGCAGGACCACATTATGTATGGGGGACATAACTGTATGTGGGTGGAAAGGATAATATCATTAGCATTCCCATTTTACAGAGAGAAATGCTGAAGTCCCAATGAAGTTGTATAGCTTGTGCTAGATCACCCATAGTGAGTGACAAAGTCAGGACATTGGACTCAGTGTAACTCAGTCCAAGAAGCCCATTCTCTGTTTACCTCTCTCTGGGTATGTGTGTCTCTTTGTTTTTCTCCATTTAAATATTGTCCTGCAAGAAAATAATGGTTGAATTCCACACTATACATATTTTTAGAGGAATGTAGTTGATCTTCCTAATTTGAAAGCTGAGAAAACTATGAGAGCAATCATTTGTCTACCTTCTCTCCAAATATCCTTCCACACCTACCCCCTGAAAAAAATGGCCAGAGAAATTATTGTGCAGAAATTATGTCAAGTTCCCTATTCTGATCTCTTCTTTTTTCTAAATATAATTAACTGTCAAGTTAGCTAACATACATAACATACAGTGTATACAGTGTGATTTTGGCTTCAGGAGTAGATTCCCATGATTCATCGCTTACATATAACACCCAGTGCTCATCCCAACAAGTGCCCTCCTCACTGCCCATCACCATCTTCACCTCCCCCCCAATCCCCTCTAACAACTCTGTTTGTTCTCTGTATTCAAGAGTCTCTTATGGTTTGTCTCCCTCCCTCTCTGTTTGAATCTATTTTTCCCCTTCCCTTCCCCCATGGTCTTCTGTTAAGTTTCTCAAATTCCACATATGAGTGAAAACATGATATCTGTCTTCTCTGACTGACTTATTTCACTTAGCAGGACACCCTCGAGTTCCATCCGCCTTGCTACGAATGGCCAGATTTCATTCTTTCTCATTGCCAAGTAGTATTCCATTGTATATATAAACCACATTTTCTTGATACATTCATCAGAGGATGGACATTTGGGCTCTTTCCACAATTTGGTTATTGTTGAAAGCACTGATATAAACATTGGGGCACATGTGCCCCTATGCATCAGCACTCCTATATCCCTTGGATAAATTCCTAGTAGTGCTATTGCTGGGTTGTAGGGGAGTTCTATTTTTAATTTTTTGAGAAATCTCCACACTGTTTTCCAGAGCGGCTGCACCAGTTTGCATTCCCACCAACAGTGCAAGAGGTTTCCCATTTCTCCACATCTTCACCAACATCTGCTGTTTCCTGAATTATTAATTTTAGCCACTCTGACTGGTGTGAGGTGGTATTTTGATGTGGTTTTGATTTGTATTTCCCTGATGATAAGCGATGTTGTTCATCTTTTCATGTGTCTATTGGCCATCTGGATGTCTTCTTTGTGAAAGTGTCTATTCGTGTCTTCTGCCCATTTCTTCACTGTATTAATTTTTTTGGGGGTGTTGAATTTGGTATGTTCTTTGCAGATTTTTGATACTGACCCTTTATCTGATATGTCGTTTGCAAATATCTTCTCCCATTCCATCGGTTGCCTTTTATTTTGTTGATTGTTTCTTTGGCTATACAAAAGCTTTTTATGTCAATGAGGTCCCAATAGTTCATTTTTGCTTTTATTTCCCTTGCCTTTGGAGATGTGTCAAGAAATTGCTGTGGCTGAGGTCAAGGAGGTTATTGCCTGTTTTCTCCTCTAGGGTTTTGATGGTTTCCTGTCTCACATTCAGGTCCTTCATCCATTTTGAGGTTATTTTTGTGTGTGGTGTAAGAAAGTGGTCTAGTTTCATTCTTCTGCATGTTGCTGTCCAGTTCTCCCAGCACCATGTTCTAAAGAAACTATCTTTTTTCCATTGGATACACTTTCCTGCTTTGTTGAAGATTAGTTGGCCATACATTTGTTGGCCCGATTCTGGGTTCTCTATTCTATTCCATTGGTCTACGTGTCTGTTTGTGTGTCAATACCAGACTGTCTTTATAATTTCAGCTTTGTAGTAGAGGCTAAAGTCCTGGATTGTGATGCCTCCCACTTTGGTTTTCTTTTTCAACATTACTTTTGCTATGTGGGGTCCTTTGTGGTTCCATACAAATTTTAGGATTGTTTGTTCTAGCTCTGAGAAGAATGCCAGTGCAATTTCAATTGGGATTGCATCAGATGTATAGATTGCTTTGGGTAGCATCAACATTCAATCTTTGATTACAGTAGTGCTGCCTAACAAAATGCAGGAGCTTACAACAGTTATTATGTACTGTCATGGGTCTAGGGGCCAATTAGGGTGGCTTGGCTTCAAACTACAGCAGGTTGGCATTGCCTGACTTAGACCAAGTTCCGCCAGGTGGCTCTGCTTCAAGCCACAAAGCCCTACTCCACGTGTCTCTCACCCTCCTCGGACTAGCTAGATAGAACTCATACTTGTCACGGTACTAGCACAGGCACAAGACAGCAAGCCCAAACACCCACATGTTGTTTCAGCCTCTGCTCACATCAGGTCTGCCAGCCGTCCACTGACCAAAGTAAATCTTGTGGATAAACTCCAAATCAAGGGATGGTAAAGTATACTTACTCCACCTTTGAAGGTGGTGGGCTGTATTGGTTTGCTAGGGCTGCCATAACGTAATACCACAGAGTGAGTGGTTTAAACAATCGAAATTTTTTTCCTCACAGTTCTGGAAACTGGAAGTCCAAGATCAAGATGTTGGCTGGTTTGGTTTCTCCTAAGGCCTCTCTCCTTGGCTTACAGATGGCCACCTTCTCACTGAGTCCTCACATGACCTTTCTTCCATGCATGCACATCCCTTGTGTCTCCTTCTTTTCTTATAAAGACACCAGTCCTATATTAGGGCCCCACCCTTATGACCTCATTTGACTTAAATCCCTCATTAAAGGCCCTATCTTCAAATAGATCACTTTGGGGGTTAGGGTTTCAACGAATGGATTGGGGGGGGGGGGGGACACAGTGAAATCCCTAACACAGGGTTAGTGAATTTTTCTGGTCAATAATGCCTGGTCTCATTTTAAGATTTTCTGCAACTTGAAGCCTGACTGACCATGACTTCAAATTCTGACTCTACCACTTAATAACTGTGCAACTTTAGGAAGGTTACCTATATTTGCTCACTTGCAAAAAATGAAACAATTATAGTAATTAACCTGCATGTTTGTCAAAAATTGAATGAAGCAACTCCTAAGGAGCAAGCACAAAGTAATTGCTCAATAAATATTGCTAGTGTTGTGGATCTTCACAATTAAGAAGCTTTCACTTTACTCAGGGAGGCTGTATGGGCTGTGGCATCAGCCATATGCCTTCCCTTTCAGGACCTGATTCTATCCTACAGCAAACTTTATTCTCCCCAATCCATCTTGCTTCAATCTGCTTCTGCAATATGGTGACTCTCTAAAAAAACCCACTTAACATTTCTCTGCCAATAAATTAGAGGCCAGAAAGAAAGAAGGTGGCACACACTTGCCTTTCTAGACATTTTGCAGATGGCTGGCTGCCTTGAAGTCATGTCATGGCTTCTGGGGTCTCAAGTAAGTGCTTGATTTTCATCTGTCGCATAAGAATCCCATGAGCTCAGTGGAGGAGAGCACAAGGATTAAGTAGAGCCCTTTGAGAGTATGTCTTGGGAGATCTTTTTGGAGGTAATGATATAGAATCCAAAAGAACTTTTGGAATCTTTCAGTCATTTCTCAATATCCGGTTGGTTATTTCACAGGCTCAGTGCCATGGAGACATCACTGAAATATCTTCATCTCAATGCCTTCTCAAAGGAGTCAATCATCAAACCTCCCCAGGATCAATCCTTTCAAAAATTTTTCTTAATTGGTTTTTAAATTCTCAGATCCCACCCAAAATATCTGTAGCAAGTGGTGGGGCTGGGGAGCGCAGCAAAGAACACCCACATGCATTTTTTTTTCTATTCTGCATATAGCAACTTATTTAGTGATCACAATATCCCTGAGCAGGAGTTAATGTTTTCTGCGTTTTAACATAAAACAAGATGTCAAAATTAAATTGTGAGTAAGTCACCAAGATACAACAGGTGTGCCTGCCAAAGTTAGATACCAGACAAAATGTTATATTTTTTTGAAAGAAATGTTTGAGAATCATTTCCACACTGCTTGGCTCCAACAAAAAATCACAGATGTGAAAAGGGGTTAAGATATGGGAAGAGAAGAGTATTTCATGAGAAGTATGTCTTCAGTGCAATAATATTCAAAATGTGGTCTCCAGACTAGCAGCATCAGCAACATGGGAATGTAGAAATATAGATTATCAGGCTCTGCCCGAGGCCCACTGAATCAAAGCCTCTGGGAGTGGGTGGGGTCCAGGAATCTGTTTTCACAAGCCTTCGGGTGATTCTGCTGCAGGTCAAAGTTTGAGAACTGTTGTTTCAGATAAAGCTACGTTCTAAATACCTCTGGAAACTTCCCTAGACTGCCAAGAGCATTATTTGAAACTATCTAGGGAATCAGTGCCAATTTAACCAATGGATGCCTCACTGCCAGACAACTTCCAAGCCACTTGGGGGCCACTGTTTCCCAAGGCAGGAAGTTTAGGGAAGACAGAAAGAAGACCAGGCTGTTTGTTTAACCACCCCCCCACCCCCACACACACACAAAACACCTTCTGATTCTGAATTTACTGAAGACACTTAGACTGGAGAAAAGTCAAGATCCTAACCTGACCTTCCTCCTGTCTATGCTCTCATAGAGCTAGCTGCACCAACACTTTCTAGTCCCTGTGAAACCAGGGACCTCCCGGGGAGGTCCCAGAAATGGCCTGAGAAAATGAAATGACAGATTGGTTTCCCTCCATCACTCAAGCCTACAGTCTCAAGTTCACTGATGAGGCTTTGACTGGATCACTCAGTCTAATATATATCTCCTGGGGTTTGTGAAACTCAGTGGACTGAAATATGACCCTTGTCCCCCAAATTATGGAAGGCAGAAAGCATGATCTGGCAAGCTTACTTAGTGCCTTTTAAAGTTGACTGCAATGGTATAGGTGTGTATTCCTAGATTTATCAGCAGAAAGGATGTGTGAGTGCTTTCCATGGGCCTGAGGTGTATGACCTGCATAATAGAGCCAGCATAATTCCTCTTAGGACCTGTATTAGTTATCTAATGCTGGGTAATAAATTATAGCAAACATAGTGGCTTAAAAAACATCATCCATGTGTTAGCTCATAGTTCTGTAGGTCAGAAGTCCAGGAATGGTGTGACTGGGTTCTCTTCTCGGGGATACATTCATTTCCAGAGACTCTAGGGAAGAATTTGCTTTCAAGCTCATTCAGGTTGTTGGCCAAATCCAGTTTCTAAGTCCTACTCTAGGACTCAGGCCCCCATTTCCTTGCTGGTTGTCAGCTAGGGCCATTCTCAGCAATTAGAGGCTCCCTACATTCTTTACCATATGGCCTCATCCACCTCAAAAGCCAGCAATGAAGAACCCCTCTAACATGTTGTCTGTGGCTTCCTCAGTCTCTGACCTCTTGACTCAGATTTAGAGGGCATTCTCTAACCCTCTTAGATTTAGAGGGATTCTTAGGTCAGCTCACAACTTGAATCATCTTCTTTTTGTTCAACTCAAAGTCAACTGGTCTCTTGGGTAATCAGCACCTGAGTACAAAGTCAACTGATTAAGTAACTTTAACTGCATGCACAAATTTGCCTTGCCATGTCATGTAACAATCATAGAAGCCGTGACACACATCATATTCTCAGACTCCACCCACATTCAAGGGGAAGGAATTACATAAAAGTGAAGGTCATTGGAGGTCATTTTAGGGTTATGCCTACCAGAGGTCCTGTCCAAACACCAGAGGGGTAAGGGGACCCTAACAAGTGGGAGATGAAAATGAATGTCAGATAGCTAAAGATCATCTTTTGGATGATCAAGAATTTTGCAAAAGAGGAATCCAAGCAAACAGAATTTCCAAATAGCTCATGAAAGTGTCATCTGAGAGTGAGAGTAGGCTTTAAACTCTGGCAAGACTCAGAGAGCAAGAAGCCAGAAAGGACGGCCCCTCTTGTCAGTTACAGGAGAACTTTCTTGTAACCTCTTTTCCCTCCACTGTCTATCAACATTAACCTGGCAAAGATGAAACATGTGTATTAGCGAGGGAAAGGGTGGATGTAAATACAGGAAAGAAGAACCAAGCTATCACACCCTCTGTCCCAAAAGGCAGGTGGCCACCAAAAATAGGCCTTAGCAAGGTGGGAGAAGTCTCACATTTGCATGAAGATTGAAGTATTGATTGATGCCTGGGACTGGATATTTTTTCCACAGAATTACAATTGTAGCTTTTCATGTGTTTTTTATTCTTTAAAGTACTTAAAGTAGCTGTAGGTTTCCTAAGAGAGATCAGAAAAGTCATGGGGAGTCCCGAGCTTTCATCAAGTGGTAGGGAAAATGTTTTCCCCATAGAATAACGTTTAAAAGGACAATGGGAGCCAAGAAGAAAACCAAGATGGAGACAAAAATGAAGAAGTAAGAAGGGGAGCATTTTTGCCACACTACAAGCATCATGATTGTTCAGAGTACTGGCTACATACATGTAGGACAACTGGGGCCACAGAAGGAAAGTGACTTACCCAACATACATAAATAGTAAGCTAACCAGTGACTGAGCTATGGTGGGAAATCAAGTCTTCCAGACTCTAAAACCTATTATTTTGCTTCGCTAGCATGCCAAGTAGAAATTTTGGCTATAGGAAAATCACAAATCTAATGGACAGAAAACCAGAGTACTCCCGCTGTGGGTAGGTTCTTACTCTCTCCTTATCCTTCACATGGGTTCTGTTGCAAGAGCCAATGTGATTCTTCCAAATAATGTGTCAGCATCTTAAAGAAGCCTAAACTGTTCTTCCTAGGTAAAACTCCAGGGACGTAGACTTTCCTTTTCCAAAGAAAAGGGGTAAGGACTCTGTTGTGGGAGGGACCCGGTACTTCCTGGATGACTAATCACTGTGGAGATTCAGTTAACTGGAAATAACTTATTTTTCAGTCTAGGTGGGATGAGAAATATACAGCAGCCTCCATTTCCCACCTTACAGGCAGAACAGCAGTAGAAGATTCTTAAGGTGACCAGACCCTGCGAAGGAGGGAGAAGGAAGGAGAAAGACAAAATGCTCTCTCTATCGCCTGCGTCTTCCCTTTCAGTCCTGGGGGCAGCCTCTAAGAGGGACAACATGGAGGTCAGAGAAGGGAAATAACATGTGCCACCCCTGCTCCCAGGAAATGAGGAACCAAGGCTATGCCTTGGGATACCATACAGTTAAATGGGGCTCAGTGAGGTCACAGACCATGGCAGAAAAGAACATGGCAGCTGGACAACTTGTGATGTGTGCCAACTCTGGCATTTCGCACATGCTTAACAAGCCTATATGAATCTCTGTATTTCATCTGACAACTGGACTCAGAATTCCCTAACAAAACACTTGGCCCATAGTTAACATGACTGTTGGTTTTCTCTCCAATCCATAGTATACCCTTTGGCCATTGCCCTCTGCAACTAAAATTTTTAGGGAAATTCTCAAGGTTCATATCAAAAAAATATAGTCAAAGTCAATGATGATATTTGTAATCCATGAGAACACTTAGCCACACATCCATGAACTCACTGTTTCTAGCCATAAACTAGTAACAAACACAGTGCTGTATTCCTATCATTAGGTTGTGGTCAGACCATCTAGGGAGACCTTAGGTCAGACCTAAGATCAGACCTTAGTAGGGAGACAGGACCACCGGCTTCCTTTTTCCTTCTCACAACCAGAGTGATGGAGTTAATGAAGGAACATGAAGCAGGAATAATTACATTTTAACTTTGAACACAAAATCCAAGTGTTCTGTCAATATTTTTCTACAGCAGAAAACCTCCTAAGAAAGGAGCAGAAAACTAAAGCAGAAAACACAAGATAAAATTGTCAGCCAACGCCTGAGTGGCTGACTTCGGGGCCTACCCGGGTGATCAAGCACCAGGTGCGTAAGGACCCTTTCACCCCACCATCAGCCAAGGCAAAATGGTGCCACATTCATGCAAGGCTGTAGATGTAGAAGACCCGCCCTTACATGCGATGCCCTCACTTGCCCTTCTCAGCCACTCTACTTTCACTAGAGGTCAAGAATGCCAGGATATATAGAAAAAATGGTCCTTATCTGCAAGGAACTCACAAGTAACAGGAAAAACAGATGCTATATTAATCAAAGTAATTAATGCCAGCTTCCCCAACAGACCTAGCACTTCAGTGGTTTAATACATGTTTACTTTGTGCTCACATCACATCCCAACGTGGGACTTCCTTTACGCTGCAGTTACAAAGTCTGTAATTACAATGAAGGTCAAAGTCAGAAAGGTGGCAGGAGGATCATGTGGGATGATTTCAAGTGCAGGCCTAGAAGTGGCACACACTGAGCAGAACCCAGGCACATGGTCCCAATGTAAGTGCAATGATGGCTGGGAAATCTGGAAGGGCACACAGATATTTGCTGAGTATTAATAATCTCCACCATAGAGAGACATGAGTCAGTCTTAGAGCTGCTGAGAGGCTATGGATCTGCCTGGCCTGAGATCTGAGAGCCCATGGGGAAGCCCACTAAGTGGCTCTGGTAATATGCTTTTCTGTAACTGCAGACAAGCAGATAGACAAACCAACAGGCTCCTGGCCACTGGTTGTCCTCTGCCAGTATGATATGCATCTAAGAAGTACTTGCTTTGTTCCAGCGCAAAGAGACTGGCCACAAATGGCTCCCCACTCAGGTGTTCCCAGTGCCTCTTCATGTAGCCTCACTACATGAGAGCTAGTTTCATATAGCCTCCCTACATGAGACCCGGTCCTCACAGTGCCCCAAATACTTTCATAGAACCCAGACCTCAACTCTTGCAGGGCAATGCCGTCTTGCAGCTGGGCTCAGACAGAGCCACCCTACACCTGCTGCCAATGTGTCTAGTGATGAGGAAAACCTCACAGGTATTTCCCAGAAAGCCCGCTGCTCCTTCCCTCCACTGTGGACTGCCTCCCTGTTTTGCCTCAATCACCCATCAAGCCCATTCTCTGCAACTCACAACCCTCCCCAAGCGTGAGCTCCTACACCAAGTTGGCACCACATGGCAATGTCTCTCCCACCGGACTCAAGAACAGGAAGGCTGGCTCATTCCTGTCCCTGCTGCTGGCCACAGTGCTGATGACATAAGACATAGCTTTCCACACCGGGGGGCATGGATCTTAACGTGCAGATAACCCTTGGAAAGAGGATGCAGTGACATATATTCACCCAAGAACACTGAGTCTCTGAAGTGTAAAAGAAGGGGGCTCCCGAAGGAGGAGAGACACCTGGGAATGACAAAGGCATGCTTTGCTTGATTCCCAGAGCTTAGTCTGGGGAGAGGGAGAAAGAACAGAAACCACTGGGATAGTGCTGAAGGAAAGAATATGACACCTCTGAGTGAACCATGTCTTCCTATAGTAACAAAGATTAAGAACCCTGAAGTCAGGCAGAAATTGACTCGCAGCCTAGCTTTTCTGAGGTTGTCCACGAAGGACTCTGAAAATGCCAACACACAGTAGCAAAGGAGCTTTGGAACTGAGCTGTCCTGGTGGCATTTCTGATTGATAGCCAGTCATCATGTGGTTTATTTAAAGCCTGTTTGAAGCCAGAGGAGAAAAATGAACAGAAGGTCATAGGCACACTGGGTACCTTCTAAATGAAACTTCCACAGTGTGGAGGGAGGTGGTTTTCTATTCACTGACTCAACTTAGAAAACTGTTTAGGGGCACCTAGATGGCTCAGTTGGTTAAGTGTCTGGTTTTTGGTTTTGGCTCAGGTCATGATCTCACAGTCGTCAGTTTGAGCCCTGAGTCGGGCTCCATGCTACCCATGTGGCTCAGTCGGTTAAGCACTCTACTCTTGATTTCTCTTTCTCCTCCTTTCTCTACCCCACCCCCTCTCACTCACACATGTGCTCTCTGTGTGTCTCTCTCTCTCAAAATAAATAAATAAACTTTAAAAAATTGTTAGAAAATCTCCTGGCAATTATTGGCAGGGGCTTAATCTAAGGATAACTCCAGGAAGGGATGTTCTGATGAGCTTCAGTGTTAACACCATAAAGAAAGTCGTCATCGCAGCTAGGGAGGGATGGTGGCATTCCAGCACACCTGGCCAGTGGCACACAAAGCTGGCCTGCAGACATTTGGGAGTCCTACCACAGATCCCACAGTGCTACAGCAGCTGTGTGAGAGCCCTGGCCCGGGTGTCATGGAAACAGTGTTCTGGGAAGGCTCATCCACAGCCTCCCTAACCTACTGCATGAAGCAAGGTCTTTCACCCTTCTCCATCCCTTTCCATGTCTCTATGTCTATTATTCCAAAGTGAAAGATGATCCTCTCCCTTAAAGGGGGTAGGAAAAGGGGTGCTTAGAAGGCGGCCACTAGGTGCCGAGTTCATACTTGATGCTCCACGTGAATAACTCCACTTAACCTTCACAGCAGCCTGAAGCAGTAAGGCAATGGCAGGTAGAGTCTATCCATCAGAGCTCTCTCAGGGGCAGAGAAAGGACTCTAGGTACTTCAGCAGAGAGGGGGTTAAATGTAGGATGGGGCGCGAAGGCCTGTGAGAACCATTTCAGGCTTTGAAGAAATCAGAAACTACTTGGATCACAGGAAGCCCCTGCCAGTGATCTCATCTCCATACCACCCTGAAGTGGGGGGTCTCAGACGTTTTCCTCGAAGCCACTGCAAACATCATGACCATTATATGTTTGCATGGCTACCGCCAAGTCAGAGGGCAAAAAGGCTTCTCTTCCTCTCAGTCCCCCAAGTCTGCAAGAATGCCTTGCATGATCCAAACCAGAGGGGCCTGGAAAATATAGCTTACAGTCTCCAAGACCCCACAAAACAAGGAAAAACGTAGAATCGACAGGCAATATCCTGCATAGAGAGGTACTGTTGTGCTCATCTTATTATTAAAGCAACTGCAATTCTAAGACGTGGAATAACTTTGCCTAAGTTCCTGGTGCTCACTTGTAATAGGAATGCCATGTGAATAAGCCTGAGTCTCTCTGCCTCCAAAACCCAGAAGAACAAATGGAAACCTGATGGTGTGGGGGCATAAACTTGGCCACCTGAACCCTGAGAGACCATGTCTGTGCATGGATTGCTGTTTGTCCACCAACCAAGGCCAGCATGAGAGAGATAAAGGACGCCCAGTAGTGAGGTTCTTCTATGTAAGAGTCTATTTGATGTTCACCCAGAATAATTAGGAAGAATCTCAGGCAGTGATATTAAAACTTGAACAAATGTCAGGTGTTATCAGAAAATGCAAGTTAAAACCACAGCGAGACACTCCGTCACATGCACCAGCACAACAATGTGAGGCAACAGCACAGGGCAGAGAGCCTCGCCACCTCTCAGACACATTGTACACAAGGTATGCACATTGGTACAACCACTTTGAAAAATGTTTTAACCTCACCTCTTAAAGTTAAGTGTGCTCACAAATTATGAGCAAGGAGAGCTACACATAAAAACGTTTCCTAAAGAAATTCTTTCACTCGTGCTCCATAATATGAAACGCACATACAAATGTTTACAGTAGCATTGCCCTTAGCTGACTAACACTTCAGACAAACCTAATGGCCATTAACAGGATGAATAAATAACTTTCATTGTATTCATATGATGTACTATCATAGAGGAATGGAAACAAATGAATCACGATGAGATGTAGCAAGATGTATGAATGCCAAAGGTTTGATGCTGAAGATATTAAGTCACCAAAACAGTAAAATTCCATTCTTATAAAAGAGAAAACTAAATAACGTACTGTGTAGCATGCATGCATTTTGTCATAAAATTATAAATAAAAGGAAGGTAAATATTGATTAAAATGGAGAATAATGGGCTTTTTAAGAGAGAGACAGCAATGGAATAAAATCAATGGGGCTCAATGGGGTTTCTATAGTCTTGAAAATGACCAGTTTCCAAGGAGGACAGCAGGTTCAAGGGTATTGATTATTACTCCTTACACTACATCAGATATGTTATTTATACTCTTTTATGTAAAGACAGTGGATGCCATAGTGGGGATCTCCTGTCCACTGGTCTTTCTGCAGTCCCACCCAACTACCATTTGGGACTAGGGGTGGTCAGTGTGAAGCCTGTCCACCCTTCTCTGGTCTTTCAAGTGCAACTGAGACAACACAGTTTCTTTGTTGGCATGTGAGTTCCACCCCCAGAATTCCTACTGAACACCTCTCTTTTTCCAGCTCCACAATGCAGAGTAATAAACTGAGACTGTTTAGAGCATGGATTTTTGGAAATTGTTTTGAATTTTGAAACTGATTTGAATTTCAGAATCTGGGTTTGAATCCTAGTCTTGCCACTCATTATCCATGTGATCTTGGGAATATTACATATAATTTCTATTTTTGAAGCCAGTAATTTACTACTTATTTCGTGGGATGCTGGTATGGAGATGTAATGAGTTAACACACATAAAATACTTAGAAGAGTGACTGGCATACAGTGAAGATTACTGGATTGTCAACGTTTACCATCTCTTCTCATTTTTCCTCTTGTTATACGTTGATCAACCCAAACTTCTTGTTTGAACCCACATCTCAGTAACTACTATGTACTTGATATTATCATTAAAAACCAGGGTTTTTAAGACCCACTGCCTATTTTTATAACTATTATGTTTTATAACTAATATAACAGCCATGTCCATGCATTTCCCTGTGATCTGTGGCTGCCTCTGTTCCACAACAGAGTTGAACAGTTGCAACAGAAGCCGTATTACCTGCAAAGACAATCTGGCCATTTACAGAAAATATATGCTGAGTCCTCCTTAAGGATATGGTTGAACTCTGCTCTCCTTATCTTGCCCCCAATTCCATAACCTCCCTACCACAGATGCATTTCCAGATATCTGTACTCATACCTCAGGCACAGTGGCTGGTGAAGCCAACATAATCTTCCATCCTTGAGCTAAAGGGACCATGAAGTCAACTCTACGCTTTGTTGACTATCTCCTACCATGGGTGGGAGACTTCTGACCAAGGCAAAGCATGTGACAGCAGACTCTGACCCTAAGGTCTCACTGTCTCATATTAGAAATTTCCAACAGAACAGCACAAAATCACTTCAAAATAGAACATGTAAAAACATAGTAAGTATGCCAAGATTATGTATCTGTAAACCATACAAAGATAAGTATTAACTATCAGCATGACCTGGCCATTAAAAATGTTTTAAAACTTAAATATTACCTACTTTATCCTCCTAAGACAAAGCCATTAAGATAATAATTATGAAGCCATATGATTCTCTCAGTGGGTCTTAGAGGAAACACATTGATGTGAAACAAGCATCTGTTTTTTTACATTGTCTCCGTTCCACTGACTTTGTCCACAGGACCTCACCCGCCCACGACGACATACCGATTTTGCAGTTCTAAACGAGAAGGCCTCCACTAAGGATGAAGGATGACACAAAGACAAAGAAACCAGAACAGATGCAAAGACAAGGACTTTCAGCAAATTGCCTGTCCCCACCCAGGGAAAGAAAGAAATAGGAGTGCCCTCCTCTGTGTGCTATTTTGGTCACATGTGATTAATAGCCTGTCACACTGTCAGGAGAACCCAGACTCCATCAAATCAACACACATGGCAGCTCTGGGCACCAAAACGGGGCATATTTCTGTGTAAAATGTGCCAGGGGGTGCACCGTTGTATGTATATATATAGAACATATACCTGCCACTTGCATCCCTTGATCCTGAAATACTGTTGAAATTTCTCTCCCTGCACACACTCACTCCCAAACTCGTGTGTGTGTGTGTGTGTGTGTGTGTGTGTGTGTGTGTGTTTTCCCATTTCATTCAGCAAGCAGCTGTGAAAGATATTATACTGCCTACATAGCAACAGAAAAGGATCTGGTAAGTGTTTAATGAAGAGGAGGTGTGATAAAAGGGATAGGGCAGTTAAATTGGGTAACTTAGGAAAGAATGAGGTAATGGATGCTATTGCCTTGGAAACCAGGTCATAGTCTATAATCTAATACTGCTCCATCTATAACATTTTATATTCTGAGAAATGGGCAAATCCTATTTGTTTCAGTCATGAATATTATCTTTATAGACATATCAACGGTCTAGTCAAGGTACTTCATCTCCCCACCCATTAGTGAAGCAATACATAAATGAGACATGAAGTATGTCCTCTAGAACAGTAGAATGCAAAAGCCTTTTGTGAATCCTAAAAGGATTCTCTATAATTTATTTTTGTTCCTTGTTAAATTGGCTGTCATATTTCTCTTTATTTCCCATAAACATCCTATCTTCCAAGCCTGCTCTCTAATGAAACATGCACAGGAGAACACCCAAGAAACTGATACTTTTCTGTAAAGTTTGACCTTGTGAGCAAATGTGCCCCAACTTCCTAGATCAGAACTGCTCTTCCAATAATCATCCCTGGGCACTAGCTGATTCCCCAGGGCAAATTTAGCACATGGATTCAAGGTGACTTTAACACACATATCACAATACTAAAAGAGAAAAACAAAAGTTCAGAACACAGAAACATAAGTCTAAATGAAAGATCAGCATGGGAGAGAGCGTGGTGTAGTAATCTTTAGTCCTTAATGGACAAATTGTGCTAGCTGAACCAACAATTTGAGCTTCCTAGTTGTCAAAAGATAAAGCAGGAAGAAAACTAAATAAATGAATAAAATAAAGCATCCTTCAAAATAAGTCAAGCTTTTCTTAAAACTCAGTATCAGGGGGCGTCTGGGTGGCTCAGTTGGTTAAGCCTCCAACTTCGGTTCAGATCATGATCTCGGGGTTTACAAGTTTAAGCCATGGGTCAGGCTCTGTGCTGACAGCTCAGAGCCTGGAGCCTGCTTCAGATTCTGTGTCTTCCTCTCTCTCTCTCTCTCTCTGCACCTCCCTCCCTCCCCCAACTCATGCTCTGTCTCTCAAAAATAAATAAACGTTAAATTTTTTTTTTTAAAAACTCAGTATTGAAAGAAATTTCTCACTTAAAGGTCCACATATGGACCACTGAGAGAGATGTGCATAGTAACCCAATTACCAACACAGTGATTGGATTCATTAGGACCCTCTGGCATGAAACTGAAGGGCGGTCCTCTCAAAGCAGTCTGGAGGGGAAGGAAGAGTGAGAGGTAATGAAAGGGCAGAGGAGAAAATAATAGAGAGAATCTACACAGCACGTATTTTATCTTACTTGATCCAAGAATTGTAAAATTTTCAAGAACTCCCACACACCCATTTCCATATATTCCCTATTTCAACTAACCTTTAGATAAGAATTGGAAAGCAGACTTTTTCTTTTTTAAATATTCTGATCTAGAATGCAGATATTCTCTGGCATTATTATTATTATTGTTAGTATTACTATTATTACTAGCATTATTCCAGATTGACACTCTTTTATGAAAATGGAGGAGCGAGTTTGATACTACAATGGAAGAAACTCTGATGATGGTTCCAAAAAGTCCAGAGTGCAACTGTATCATGTTGAAGACCTCAGTCCTATTCACACTCCATCAAAGGCAGAGACCAATCATGCTCATCAGACCTTCTTAGGCTTCTCTACATTTCCCAGTCTCTTTTGTGGTTAGATCAGGCTATATGGCTAAGTTCTAACCAAAGGAATGTGGGCAAAAAGTGATATAAGACATGAAAAAGTCCAAGAGAGTTACCTCTGACATGCTGTCTTCCCTTACTATGGCAACCTTAGAGGCCATACATTCCAGAGAGTGTGGCTATATTTAGCTGCGATGTGAGTGAAAAATAAACTTTAATCTGGCTAAGCCACTGAGATTTCAGGGTTTATCTACTGTGGGAGTGAGTATGTATTGCCCAGACGACTAATACACTGGCTGACAAACTGCCTTCACCACGCTACTTGTCATTTTTTAAATCAAGTTTTATTAAGTTGATTATGGTGTTATATATTTTGGCTTAACTATTCTTTGTAAAAATAGAGACATAAAATTGCACAAGTTTTAACTGCTGCACTATCTTTGAACCCAATTCTCTGTATCTCCTCTCTCTCCACCTACTTACACTTTCTTAACATAGAGAGATAAAAATATAATTAGAAAGAACGATATAAATGGTGGGTGACAGATATAGATAAATACAGGAACAGACAGATACAATGCTTAGATGGGCTTCTGTAAGTTTCAGGTGGGCAGGGCTTTCACATTTACTTCCACCAGTAATTACCTAAAGTCCACCCCTGTTGATCTATAGTTCAATGTAGCATTGAACCCTGAGAAGTAGACCGGGATTAGCAGTTAGAGTGGTAGAGAAGTGTTTTAACTTACATAGTTCTATTCCAGAGCCTGCATCTGAATTACCAGTCTGTCTACAGCCTTGAGTGAACTATCTTTCATTCACTCAGTCATCATTTCCAAAACCAAATGTTGCTTCAATAATAAGTTTAGTGAGAAGTCATTGTTGTTTTCTGTTTCCTGACAACTTGTGCTTCATTTTCTATAGACTTCCTGTTTTCTTCAAGGATATTTATCTATTTACTGATTTGTAAGAGCTCTTCAAACATTAAATTAAAATTAAAATACCTTAAATAAAAGATATTAATCTTGTACCTGTTGTATTTGATTTTTTTTCTCTTTTCTTTTAATTTAAGGTGAATTTATTTGCTTTCAAACTTTTTTTCATGATTTCCACCATGATCATAAAGTTCTTGTGTACTCCAAACCAACATCAATATGTGATGATATTTTCCATGTCTGCTAATAGTTTGATTTTTTTCACCTTGACATCCTTTGTCTTCTTACAAGTTATGCTTACAAAAGGCTTTTCCTCCTCCATAATTTTGTTCCCTGAGTGTTTTTATTTTTCATAGCCAGTTTTCCAGGTAATATTAACAAATATCTATGCTTTATCCTATTGATTTAAAGCACTTTCTTTATTATACACTGGATCAACTGTGGTATAACAGAAGAGCAGACAATCTTCACTTGGAATGAGAAGGGCTCTAAAGTTTGCATTTTAAGCATGATGCTTATGTTTTGATCACATATGCATTTATTACATACAAGAACTATTCTGTAAGTCCTATGTCACTATAACTTTATTTTTATTCTTTTTGAGAGAGAAAGCACAAATGGGAGAGGGGCAGAGAGAGAGTGAGAGAGAGAGAGAATCCTAAGCAGGCTCTCCACTCAGCATGGAGCCTTACTCGGGGCTGGATCTCATGACCCTGGAATAATGATGACCTGAGCCAAAATCAAGAGTCAGATGCTCAACGGACTGAGCCACCCCAGTGCCCAAATTTTACTATAACTTTAAATCAAGAATAGTCATAACTTTTTCTGTTACTAATGTAATGGGTTATCATAACATATATTTTTATCAATGAGCCATCATTATATTCCTGGAATAAAACCTACTTATTCAAAGCACGTAATTTCTTTAATATACTTGATTTCATGCGGCCATCATGTGGTTAGCATTTTGCATTTCTATTTCTAAGAGAGATTCATCTGTGTAAGTGAAAGAAAGGAGAAACGTGTCTTTTTGTGCTTAAATATTTCAAGTGGCACAAGAATTTTGTGTTCTAAAATTGTTTGAAAGAACTCATTCCTCAAACCATATGGGTCTGACATCTTTCCAGGGGTTATTTTTAGATGTTTTTCATAATGTCTTTCAGGTTCTATTCAGTTTTTCCATATTTCTCCTACAATCCGTTGTTTTTCTAAATTTTTCCGTAAAATTATTCTTTCATCCACGTATTTCTCTGTATTGGTATGCATTGCTATAGAATTCTACTTTTTCTGATATATGTGTAAAAACATATATAAATAACTATTAATTACATTTCTTTGATCATTCCTAATAAAGTATATAGCTATTCTTTTTAATTCCCTGATCACCTTTATGAGATTTTTGTCTCTTTTATTGAGTTTGATTCAAAAGAAAGAAATATCTACTGTTTGTCATTTATATTACTTTCATACATGTTAATTTCTCTTCATATTTTCATTCACATTTTCCTTGGATAGAACACAATTCTAAATGCAACATAAAGCCCAACAATCTCATTATTGATTTCTCTACATTCTATTACCTACTCAATATTTAAAATATTGCTTTCTGCTATTTCCTTGAGTTTTTAACTTCTCCCTTTTGTAATTTGTACATTTTGTAATTCTTTACCTAAAGTTTTATGATTATTATATTTTTATTTGTATTTTAGCATTAGCAATTTAAACTATTCCCTTTTGCACATTTAATATTTTCATGTAATTTTACTTCTCCTGATATCAACACTGATTTCTTCTGTTTAAAATTACATATGAGTGGGGTGCCTAGCTGGCTCAGTTGGGTAAGCGACAGACTCTTGACTTTGGCTCAGGTCATGATCTTACAGCTCATGGGATCAAGCCCCGCTTTGGGCTCTGTCTGCCCCTCCTCCCACTTGTGCTCTCTATTTCTCTCAAAAATAAGTAAATAAACATTTTAAAAAATAACAATAAAATAAAATTACATGTAAGTATATCTTCATTCCTTCATTTTTAAGATTTTGTTTTGTTTTGTTTTTAAATGGATTATAGTTGGCATGTGTGTTATATTAGTTTTTGGTATTCAACATAGTGACTTGACAATTCTATGCATCACACAATGTTCACAATGAAAAGTGTAGTGACAAGCTGTCATCATACAAATTTATTACAATATTACTGACTAAATTTCCTTTGCTGTACTTTTCATCTCTGTGGCGTATTTATTTTGTAACTGGAATTTTGTACCTCTTAATCCCCTTCACTTATTTTGCCCATCCCCCCACTGTCCACTCAGGAAATCACATTTGTTTTCTGTATTTATGAGTCTTTTTCTGTTTTGTTTGCTTGTTTGTTAGTTTGCTTTTTAGATTCTACATATAAGTGAAATCCTGTGGTATTTGTCTTTCTCTGACTTATTTCACCTAGCATAATACCTTCTAGGTCTATCTGTGTTGTAGTGAATGATAAGATTCACTCTTTTATCTGCTCAATATTCCATTATATACATATAGCATTTCTTCAGCCATTCATTCATTGATGGGCACTTGGTTACTTCCATGTCTTGGCTATTGTAAATAATGCTGCAATAAACAGAGAGGTTCATATATCTTTTCAAATGAGTGTTTTCATTTTCTTTGCGTAAATACCCAATAGTGGAATTACTGGATCGTAGGGTAGTTCTATTTTTAATTTTTTGAGGAACCTCCTTACTGTCTTCCACAGTGGCTGGACCAATTTACATTCCCACCAACAGTGTACAGGGGTTTCCTTTTCTCCACATCCTCTCTAACACTTGTTGCTTCTTGTCTTTTTTATATTAGCCATTCTGACAGGTGTGTAACCTTTATTCTTTAATTTTGTTTAGGGGTGCCTACTGGTAAACTCATATAGCTGGATTTCTTGTTATTCTAGTGTATTTCACATTTACATGACAGATAGGTTTAATGTTCCTAACTATCTTTTTCCTTTCTTATCGTGCAAGACAATTTTTAAATGTGGTTGGGTCCCCTGGGTGGCCAGTCCATTGAGTATCCGACTTCGGCTCAGGTCACAATCTCACAGTTCGTGGGTTCGAGCCCCGCGTTGGGCTCTGTGCTGACAGCTCAGAGCCTGGAGCCTGCTTTGGATTCTGTCTCCCTCTCTCTGTCCCTCCCCTGCTTGCACTCTGCCTCTCTCTCTCTCTCAAAAAGTAAATAAACATTAAAAAAATGTTTTAATGTGGGAAATACCAATTAAGATCAGAATGGGAGTACACATGCAAGTCTTCATGTGCGTGAATGCTCACACAAGCATGCATGTGTGCGGTTGTGTGTGTAATGTGTGTGTGTTGATGTGTGTACGTTCATTGGACATGTGTTCATCTGAAGCCAAAGAGACCAAAAGGTGAGCACGACAGACCAACAAAGTCAACATCTGTAACCAGAATCCATAATATCTGGTGTGTTATCATACTTCCTCTGAAGGCAGAGGCTTCCGGGCAGCACCAGGGGACAAGCTCGAAAGATCAAAAGGACAGGACGGGTGAAAGCTAATTTAAATAAAAGGATGAAATTGAGACTTACTGACAGGGTCTGACTTCCAGGAACTACAGAGAGTTGCTTTATATCCTTGTCCAGGTAGGTCTCTATGGTAATATCTGAGTAAACAATTATGGCTTGCCTGAGTCTTTGAATAATCAAATTTGTAACAGTGCTGTGATATTTCTATCAACTCCTTTCAGGATCTCATTATAACGTCCCCACATTTAGAGGTTCATGCTGGCTACCTCTCCGGACTGCCTGAACAGCACCCCTCTCCATGTACCCCTATCAGCTGCTCCTCATTCGTCGGAGGTGGGGAGCCAATAGGGTCCTGACCCTCTGCCTGCTCCTGGTAACTCAGCTGGATCAATCTTCTGCTTCTAGAAAGAGTGGCAGAGATCATGCCCTGCCAAAGAGAAGAGGCAAAATCTGGGCTCTCTGAAACGTGGTGCTGAAACATGCTGTTTAGGAATTCACCATTCCGTGGAGGAATTCTCTCTCCTTCCTGAGAGAAGGAGGCCAGTTACCCATAACAGTAGAGAGGGTAGTAGCTAGAACACACTTGCTCTCCACTCACTTATTCAAATATAGAGCCACAAGAACTCTACGATTTTTTTTCTCCAGCCAAGTATAAAAATATGTCTCTTTTAAAGGACGACATTTTAATACAGCCCTGGGATATTCACACAGGTTTTTGAACGTGAGTTTAATTCACTGCCCTCATTAGGAAGCATTTGCATTTCTTAGGCATCCTCTCTTCTGCTTTTTATGGTCTTCAAGTTGGGCTCACCTGCTCAATCAGCCTGTAGTCATGGGTATCAGGGAAAAAAAAAAACATGCTTAAATACATTTCAGATGGAAATGGGCATCTAGGGAGAGAGCATCACATGTAAAGAGCCATCCTCACACACCTGTGGCCTCCTGAGGACAGTTGCTCCCCTGGAGTCCACTATGACCTTGTTACGGGTGGCCTGACAATCTAAGAGAGGACCACGTTGGCACCAGTCTATCTCACCTGCTTCATGCTCTTGACAGCCTGAGGGTTTTATCATCCTGCAATGGCCCAGGTCCAAAAGGCCCCCAAGTACTCTATCAAGAACTGCTTTACATATCAGTCTCTTTTTTCTTAATTGTTTTATTATATACACAAGGTAGTCAACATGAAAGCTAAGAAATATGATAAACAAAGACTGAATGAGGCACAGGTGTTCCATGCAGGTCTCATCAAAGCACAATAAAACCAACCTATTAAAGAGGTTGAGATGCCTTACTCTCTCCCTCGGCAGACTTTTATGGCCCCCCTACACCCACATTCACAAAGTAGAGAGAAATGGGAAGTCACATGTATGTTCCCTAAGGCTGCCTGGCTAACAGGCCATGGAGGAAGAAGGGGTTGTATTTTCCCAGGAAAGGGGCCAAAGACACACTGTCTTCTGTGCTTTTCCCAGTGAGGTCGTGAGCAACAACCCCGTACATCAAAAGTGCAGACAATGGCCCTGCCGAATGGTTCACACAAAGCCTGATTTGCTGCCGGTGTCTGTGTTCTCATCCCTCTTTTGAAATCACCCAGAGTGCACTCAAAGCTAGACAAAGCCCTCCTTGCTTCCTTGAACCCCAGCCCCTGGACCATCCTGATATGCAACTTCCTCTCAGCTTCGAAAACATGTGGGTCAGTTTCTGAGGCACTCATGGAACATACAGATACTGCATGAAATATAAGGGCCTACATAGGAAATGCACCTGGCCATTTCCCTCATCCATTCTGCCACCTGTGGCTGGTTAGAGTGCCAGGCCAATGGCTGTCCCATTCCTACCTCTGAGGAGTGTCAAGAGAGATTGCTGGTTCAGGTCTCTAAGACTTATAAGAAATTCTCATATAGGCATTTAGCATAGATATTTCACGGGAACATTCCCACATCAGTTAGAGGCCCAGATACTTTGACCTCAATGTCTCTGCAGTGAGGGTGCTACCAATGCACACATCTATAGTGAACCCATCAGTCTCTCTCTGGAGCCCATTTCTCCTCTTGGCTAATGGGCCAAGATAGATCAACATAGGTAAGTCAAGTAAAAGTGAACTAGAATCCACATAACTAAATACTTAATTGGAACTTTTACCTCCTCTCTGGTCTTGGACACTGGGACATTTCATTCATATAGAGATCAAGATGGTGAGGATTTATGATCTGGGTCCTCCCCATCTTTAAAGTCCATTACTCAACAATACCTCTGAAAGGGATCCTCTGTGAATGAAATATTGAGTCACTAGTCTCTAATAATCCTTGTTACAGGCATGAATTAGATCACTATATACATTTTGCTACTTAGAAAAAAAGTAAAAAAAAAAAAAAGCAAAACAAAAACTTGGTAGATTCTTCTTTATTGTTACTATGATCCGTAGCAGTAGCAGAAAGGAGTGAGCTTTGAAACTAACATGAATGCAGGAAAATATAAATAGCCAGTCATTTTCAGCCAAGGAACAATCAAGCTGCAATCTCCTGACATTGTGCAACCCCGGGGCTCCCCGATGTGCCAAGGAGAAGATTGATTGCTTGCCTTTGGGAGACATTCTTTCCATTTGAGAAAGAGCTATAGGATAATCACCATACAGCTCTTTGGAGCTTAAGATGGGCTCTCTCTATAGCTTAGTTGTGTTTTGTATACACAGCTCCTCAGTGAAGGTTAACAAGAAGGTATAAAGTGACACTACGCACAGCCCTATGCACCGCAGTATTCGGTAAACCAAAGTGCTCAATGTGATAAGAGGCAGAGAAAGAAAATGAGAGGCATTTGCAACAGTGTGGATTCAAACTCTACCATTGCCACTCTGTTCTTACCAGCAATTATTTTCAGGTCAAATTTGAATCAAAGAAAATATTTCACTTAAAGTTCATTTAATGATACTGCGTGATCAGTGTTTCTAGAATGATCCAATAAAATGCTCTGCGTGCTCTGTGCCACCTACAGTATTGCTTACCATTTGCCCCAGGTTGTCTTGAGAAAGAAGTCAGAAACTACAGGTTGAGTTTCCTTGGAGGAGAATTTACATCATTATCCTTAATCAGTATCATCGTTATCACACACACACACACACACACACACACATACACACACACACAACTATTTGAGAAACCTATAAAGAAAATTTTAGATATATAGTGAAAAGGGGAAACATGCCTCTTAGAAATGTGTATGCCACTGTTTCAGCATTCAGGATGGGATGCTTAAGTTATGGATGAAAGAACAGAGATCCAGAAAAAAGAGGTCCTGTACTAAGGGGTACGGACTTAAAGCCCTTAGAAATCCAGAAGCAAACTGGAAAGAAATGAATAAAGTTGGTTGAAAACCCATTTACCAGAATGGCTAAAATGAGAAAGAGAGCTATCACCACACGAAGGTCACATTGTGGGAAAACTGGAAATCTCATAGCATATGCTGCTGGTGGGTGTGAAAATTGGAACACCACTTTAGAAAACTGCTTTGCAGTATCTGTAAAGTTGCATGCATGTCTATTCTATGACCCAGCAATCCCACTCTTAGGAAAGTACACAAAAGAAATATATAAACATGTTCACTAAAGGACATCTGTTAGAATGTGTGTAACAGCGTCATTCACAATAGCCCCAAACTGGAAACAGTCCAAAGTCCATCAAACAGGGACTAATGAATTGTAATATAGTCATACAATGCATTACCACACCATACCCATCATAAATAAACCACTGCACAACTGCATTGTGAATGAAACTCACTTATGTACTGTTGAGTCAAATAAGGTGAAACACAAAACTATATACTATGTAATTACATTTATACAAAGTTCACAATCAAATATAGTAATCTATCATGTTGGAAGTTAAAATAGTGGCTAATTTTAGAGAGGGTCAGGAGTAGGTAGAGTGACAAGCCAGGCTTTTGGAAAGGTTGAATTTCTTAAACCAAGTATTTATAACATGAATGTGTTCAGTTTGTGAAAATTCCTCACATTATACACTTAAAACTTGAGAACTGTTCTGTATATGTGCAACACTTCTATAAGATGTTGATTTTTAACATTCATTGTAGAGATGATGATAGATACTGAAGAAACAGAAGAAGAAAAATGTCCAGACATAAAGAATCGAATTTCCAAGTTAAAGGGCAATGACTTCCCCCTCCTCAAAACAAACAAACAAACAAACAAACAAATAACAAGGAACACCATAATCATATCCAAGATCATTGAAACACAAGGTTATACAGCCCTCTTGGGGAGTTTAGCTTCTGGTAATGTGGGCCTATGTAATTCAGAACATTTCCATTGATGGTAACTAGTGGAAAAGCTGGACATAATACTTTTCAAAAATATTCTGGGAGGCACTGAAAAGTAAAGAATTACTATCACAAGTTCTGGGGAAAGTAAAAACTACATGGAGGTGAGGGGCACCTGAGTGTCTCTCTCAGTCAGTTAAGCCTCCAACTCTTGAATTCAGTTCAGGTCACAATCCCACGGCTTATGGGATCAAGCCCCACGTCAGGCTCTGTGCTGGGACAACGCCTGCTTGGATTCTCTCTTCTTCTCTTTCTGCCTCTCCCTCTCTCAATATAAATACATTAAAAAAATTTTAAATACCTATAGGTGAGTCTTCCTTGAGAAGTCACTATCCTTGTAAGAATTCTGCAAAACCAGAGAAGGGAGAGGAGAGTGCTAGCAATGTTCTATTTCTTGACCTGGGTAAGGGCTCCTTTTGTGTATTGTGGATTTTTCTATGTGAGTTGAATGGCCAAAAGGGAAATATTGAACCAACACTACAGTAGGATAACAAAACCACAACAACAAAAAAACAAGAGTTGATTTCAGATTTATCCAAAGCAATATGATCAGAGCCAGAAAACAGTAGACAAGTACTTCAAATGTTGAGAGAAAAATACTCCACAAGTATACCTTCAAGTAGAAAGTATAAAAGCAATAATCAGACATTCTATAGTATGCAGTAACTCAGAAAATCCGGGGCTTGTGAGCCTCTCTTACAAAAATTATTGTAGGCTAAATTTCTGCTAGCAAAGAAATCGATCAACACACACAAAAGGAAAGAAGAAGCATAAAACAAGGACTGGTAGTTGGCACAGAATTCAATTAAATATAAAACTCAGTCTAAGCAACTTGAGAATTATAAGATCACTGGTTCCTTTAATTTCACTGTGAATTTATCTCTACTAAATTAAAGAAGGATTATGTTTTAATACTTTCAGTAAAAATAGCATGTGTTTTATGAACCTAATCTTTTAGCTCTCTCTCTCTCTCTCTCTTTCTCTCTCTCTCTCTCCATCTCTTTTTCTCTCTCGCCTTCCATCATTATGCATATCAATAAAAGGATATCTGAAATTATGTTTACCAAGTGTTAAAAACAGTTGTTCATAGGTAATGGAGTTTTGGGTCATTATTTTTTCCTTTCTGCATGCCCCATTTTACTGCATTTTTATTTTAAAATAGAACATATATGTTTATGATAAAATAAGAGTCATTATTCTTCCAAAAAATAAAAAATATAGTGGGAACAATATAAACAAAAATAAAGTCCATACACAGAACTCAGGTATGAAAGTATGTTTCCCTTAGCAACACTGAAGGAGACATTTAAACATAGTCAGCATTTGATGAACACATAATTTAGCAATCAACAAAATAACTGACAGTCAGCATGTAAATTATTCATATTTTAATTTTTCAACTGTTTACTCTTTTAAATTTTTATTTCTCCCTTTAAAGCAAACACATTTATTCAGGAGTCTACAATCAGAAAAGAAAAATTTGTATCAAGCTGGGTTTAAATTACACATTGAAAATTTAGGTTCAACAGAAGAAAGAAGCTTCAGGCAGAAAAAAGTCAACCCTATCCTAAATGGTTGCAGTACTATTTACTTTATTAAATTCAACTTCTTTAAAACCACTGTTTTCTACCTAAAGCTATTTCTCCCCCATATTTCCACTCCTAGCCCATGGAGTGTTCTGGCACTTTCTAAAAAATTTTTTAATGTTTATTTATTTTTGAGAGACAGAGACAGAGGGCAGAGAGAGAGGGAGACACAGAATCTGAAGCAGCCTCCAGGGTCCGAGCTGTCAGCCCAGAGCCCGACGTGGGGCTTGAACCCATGAACCGCGAGATCATGACCTGAGCCAAAGTCAGAAGCTGAACCAACTGAGCCACCCAGGCGCCCCATGTTCTGGCACTTTTGATGTTCTTTTCTGAGTTGCACATGATATCTAGTCAGTGGTGGCCGTCATGACTCCACCCCTGAAAAATCATACAGCCCCCAGTCCATACATTCCCACTGTCTCCAAAGTCAAGTACGAATTCTCTAGCATCCAGACTGGCTGCCTTCCCTGGACTCTCACTACACTCATTCTCTAGTTAGCTTATGGAACCTACCATGAGCGAGCACTGAGCTGGCCACATGAATGAATCTCCTGCCATCCTCGGGGCTACAGTCCCCCAAGGAGAAGGGAAAGCAAGTGACACCTGTGACATAGTGTGATAGAATAGAGGAAAGTGACCACCTTTGCACTGGGTATTGTCCCCCTGGGGAAGCCAGCGGGGGGCTCCCTCAAGAAGGGACAGGTGAAATAAACCTGAAACATGATTGCCAAGTACAGAAAAGAGTACTGCAGGAGGAGAGGGTCTGACATGTTTGGGGGAATGTCGAAGGGTTTATTTAATATGACATGTTCAAGAAGAGAAATGGAGAGAGGAGACAGGGGAGGTGGGGGTGGTGGCCGGTAGGCCAGAGCAAGACCTGGGCCACATCATGGAGGCACAACAGACTCTGGGCCTAATGGGATTCCACCTGACATCACAGCCAGATAACCCTTCCAAAAATATAACTCTGATTTTTCTCACTCCCTTGCTTAAAATTTGTCAGCAGTTTCTCAATTGAAGTATAAGCACCTTCAGAATAAATGACAATAGTTTTCTCCTTTTGCAGCAGATTGGTTGATGCTGCTTCACAGCCTAACCATGTTACTCCTGATGATAATGAGGAGTGGGTGGGAGAAAATACTAAGGAAATGTGTGAATTACTATTGTGGCTCCTTCCCACACCATGTTCAATGCAATGTGTGTACATGTGTCCCTACATGATTCTGATCACAGAAGCTGCCCTGATTGGAACAAAGAGGATTTTAAACTATGATCATACAATACTAGTTTTTAACTAACTATGAGAAGTTTGGTTAAAACTAGTTCATGAAAGTTTAGTACATATTCAAAATTTCTCTCAGGCCCTCATCATTTCTGAATGAATAAGGGAGCTAATGAAAGAAAACTAAATCAGTTTTTTTGGAACTTATTGAAATACAGACCATTTTTCAAGACATGATAAAGCATCACTTCCCATCATGAAGAAGAATCAAAAGAATGTCAGTAAAGCCTTGTAGACGTATTGTAATGAACTGATATGTATTACATGTAATCAAATAGTGGTTTAACTAATAAAATTAAGATCTTGAAAGGATGGAAGTGCTTAAAAAGACTTTCATCTTTATTACTTAATCTTACTGGGATTTTATGTCTTGCATCAGTTCTGACAAAGAACCATGCTCTTTTTTAAGTATCTATGATGTTTCAAGCATGGCGATTGCCCCTGGGGAAAAGAGGAAAGGCCCCACCTCTTCTGGAGCTCCATTTAGTCAGTCCACAAAAATTCTACACATCCTGATTTAATGAAATCTAAATAAGGTGTAGTTCACTACCCAGTGATCTTTCGATTCATTCATGTGCTCAAGATACAATGATGCTCAGAAAATAGTCATAGAGTCCTAAGGGAGATGGATCTGAACCATAACAGAAATCCAATTAGAGCTCTAATTAAGATGTGTCCGAGGCACTGTGGGATCTGAGCTGATGCACCCTACATCTGTCTGTGGGCATTCTGAAAGGTGTCCAAGGAAGATAGGAACAAGGCAGAGAGTTGGAGGATGAATGGGTTTCTCAGGCAGGCCAGTGCTGGAGGGCACACAAGTCCACACTCAAGAATTTGACAGGAAAAACACAGACCACCTTGACCACAGGGTGCAGGTAACAAAAGCAGGGGAAATCAAATGTTAAGTCCCAGGAACATTTTTGGTGTTGATTTTTGAAACATTCATTCTGGCAAGACTGCAGAGTCCAAACATTAAGGGAGGAGACTGAAGGCAGAGAAGCACTTAGAAAGTGGCATCATAAACCTTTTGAAAAATGATAGGGGCCTTACCTCCTGAATTTTTTGGACCTGGCATTTTTGGTCCAATTCTCTCTCAGTAGGACTTGTTGATACAAATTACTAACGTCAGAAGTCATTAAACCCAGATCACCTGACTCCAAAATCTCACTTCTCTGATTTCTGAGACCTTTACTCTATGAGTCCTGGTGGGATGGGGGGAGGGTTTGTTCATGTCTGTGGCTCTGGTAAACATCACAGGGTGGCTAAGCTGTCTTAAGTCAATGACCTCTAAAATCTGATGAAAGCTATGGATCTTTTAAGTCAGAAATCACATATACACAAATTTTAGGTGCTCAAGCCGTGTCCAAGAGTGACTAAGACTCCGGCTTTTACATTTAACTAGAAGTTTTGATGGCTATTGTAGGGAATAGCATTTTAAGTTCTTCCAAACATTTAGGGTGTCACCCAGTGAGGAAGCACTGATCTAGGGGTACTTAAAAACAGCTAAATTTTTATTTGAAATACAGACACCTGCTTTTAATTATTAAGTAAGCTTTGGTTATGCTGCTTCGTTAATAAACCGTATGTTCTAGAAGGTCTCAAAATTTAGAACTCACTCAATTATTATTATTCAGTGGGGGGCACACTGTATGTGATTCAGCACGACATGGGATTATACACAGAATGATTTATTAATCACAAAGCCAGCCTCTGTGTTAACGAAGCCATAATAAAGAGCTCCCTTATTGAGCCCAATAGGAAATGGTCAGAATGTGGCTGTTGCTGCTTTTTTCCTGGTCTGAAGATGAATTCCGACCTTGCCCCCATCGTTAGTTACAAGATGGAGGGGTTTCCAAGGCACCAAGGAAGTGGCAATGACATTTGGCATGACATGAGATTTATACCCTAACGCAGGTCTCTGTGAACCAAGATAACATGAAGAGATGGAGTAATAATTACAAGATTTGCTAATGTGTCCTCTCTTGTGATCATACCTCAGCACACATCTCCTGAGTGTCTGCTAACGTTGGGCAGTGTGGTAGACACAAAGGCTACAGCCAAGAGAGAAAGAAGAGCACACAAAGTGTAGCAGAGGGAAGACACTCATGTAGCACAAGTCCCAGACAGATGAGGAAGGGGTTCCTAAACATGCTCATCTTGGAAATGCAGACTAGACATGTCAGCAAAGAATGTACGAGTGGACCCTGATGTGCTAGCTCTCCAAATCAAAAGTACCAAGTAAACCAAACATTTACTTCCAAGGCAGTATTCCAGATGGGAAAGAATCTTACCCTGAGGAGACAATTCTGGGGGTGTATGAGCTAGGTCTACACGATGCACAGGAAAGAGGTTATGTTTACAAATCCACCTACAAATGGCGACAAAAATGATAGAGGATTAAACTAGGTTGCATTTTGTTTTTCTTTTGTATAAAAGTCTATGCTGGTAAGAAATTTCTGTTTTTGCAAATTCATCTGTGACCCAGGCTCCTACTATCTGGAGGATAGTAAGATGCTTTGTCCACATGATAAAGGATGGCTTATCATTATATCCACACTCTAAGCAGCAGAATGGAAGTAAGAAAGGAGAGTGTACCCCTCACTTTAGTGACTTATCTCAGAAAGGCACGCGCCCCTAATATTCCACTGCCCAACACTTAATTTTACTGGCAAACCTAGATACAAGTGGAGTGGGGATATGGGTCCAATTAAAACTTATTGTAGAAGGGAAGAGATAAAGATATTCACTTATATTTTCTTTTAACTCCATACCCACATTTAGTGAGGGGAGAGCTAGATTCAACCCCAGATTAAACCAGTGAAAACTAAACTCTCCCATTTAAGAAGCACAAAATAGATTTCTAATCGCTGGTCTTTGGAGCCAGAATATCAAAAAGCACTGGAATACAGCCAAGGTCACTTAGATACTTGGAGACAATGCAGAGAGTGAGGCTAAAGAAGCACATAGATTAGGGCACGGTTATCCCACAAGATCAAGAGCAACCACAGAGAAGAGAGGACATGGATGATGGGCCACCACCTGCAGGGGCTGTTGAAGCCATAGGACAAACAGCAATACTAAGAACTAGGGCAAAAACTCAGGAAAAGTCCTCGAGGAGGTGGTGGTTGCCCTGGCAGGGAAGGGGCATTAGAGTCTGGAGATCCAGTCAAAGTACTTCTTGAAACTTCGATGATGGATCCTGTTTACTGATTTGTTTGTTTAGCAAAGTTGTCAACACCTAGGTGCCCTGATTGGAGCACCTCGGATTATCAGTATGAGAAGCAGCTAATGGAGATGAAATCATTCAGAAAAGCCTGAATTGTGTTAATGATTCTCCTACATAGCCAGGACGTATACACCAACTTTCCTCATAGAATTGGAGTGTCCAAAGTTATATTTACTCAAAGGCATAGATTTGGGGACACCTGTGTGGCACAGTCAGTTAAGCGTCCAAATTCCTGATATCTGCTCAGGTCATGATCTCAGGGTCGTGGGATTGAGCTCCACGTCGGGCTCCATGCTGAGTGTGGAGCCTGCTTAAGATTCTCTCTCTCTCTCTCTCTCTCTCTCTCTCTCTCTCTCTCTCTCTCACTCCCTCCACCCCTCCTCCATTCACTGTCTCTAAAATGAAAAAAAATTAAATATTTTGCTTCTGAGTAGTTGGTGCTGTATAAAATCATGAGGGGAACACAGTTGGAGAGACTAAGTTTCAGATTCTGACTTTGGTTTTGCAGGCCCGGCAGCCTCTGACTAGTTATTCAGGATTCTGAACCTCAATTTCTCCCTTACATTAAGTGTACAGGCTAATTTGGGGGAAATGAATACGCTGGCAGTACTAAATCTTCTCCTTCATTTTTATATCCCTTAGTAAGGTTCTCTTTGTATCACATTTCTTGTTAACTGCATTCCTGGGTATTATATAATTGTTACTTTGATGACAGAGACCTTGTTCCTAATTATATCCACAAGTATACCAAAAAGTTAAATGATGTCTTGTATGTATATTTTTGTAACTAGCCACTGTAGGAAACTCTTTTATTCATTCTAATAATTTTGTGGTTGATTTTCTTAAAATCTTTAGGAAAATAATATCACCTGTATCTAATAAATATCTAGTGAATGAATGAGTCAACTGAGTTGGCTCTGTATTTTCAGTGCTCATCACCAGTCTTATTTAAACCAAATTTCTTCATTCTTATTTTTAATGTTTTATTTATTCTTGAGAGAGAGAGAGAGAGAGAGAGAGAGAGAGAGAGAGAGGGAAGGAGGGCCAGAGTGAGAGAGGGACATAGAATCTGAAGCAGGTTCCAGGCTGTCAGCACAGGGCCCGTCACGGGACTCGAACTCACAAGCCATGAGATCATGACCTGAGCTAAAGTCAGATGCTCAACCGACTGAGCCACCGAGGCATCTCATAAATTTCTTGATTCTTTACAGCACATTTGAATCATATCTCAGCTCTCTTATGAACATCTCTAAATAATTTTCCATAAGAACATATGAATGGTATATTCTCTGAGTTAGTACATATTTGAGAATATATTCCTTTTTCTTTTGTCTTAAAACCCAACAAATATTGATCCATTATCTTTGGGTATCTAAAGTTTCATAGGATGACTTACTAAACGATAAGTTCCATGAAAGATTGGACCCATGTGGGCTAACTTTCAAGAACAAAGCAGAGAAACTTAAATGTCATAGGCACTTGTATTTGTCAGCTTCTGTCTGGTTATGTTGCTGGAACAAATACGCCTAATGGCTCTAAACCATGAGAGTCTATTTCTCAATCACATGATATGTCAGCTGCCGGTAGGCTGAGGCCCTACCCACAGCTACAGTTCTCTTTAAATCTTTTTTACCCCACAATCCAGGTTGATGGAGCAGATCCTATTCAGAACATTTTTCCCAGCAGAAAGGAAAAGACAATGGAAGAGCCACATATAAATCTCACTTTTAAATCTTCTACTCAGATGCAGCACATAACACCTCTGCTTATATTCCATTAGCCAAAGGAAGTCACCTTGCCAAGGCTGACACCAATGGAGAGGCATATTAGGAAGAATGTCAAGTCATACAGAACATGCAGGAATGTATTTATCCTCTTATGGGCAGGATAGCAAATTCAGAACAATAACACATCACAGTACAGTACATGACAAATACTTGTTGAATAAATATCATTTCTTTTGTTTCTGCATGGACACTTACTGGATTTTTTTTCTTTACTCCCAAAAATCCAATGTATCATTAGACAATACCTGGGATTGGATCTCTAGTCATTCATCTAGTCTGGCCCTTAGCGAATATTTTCTTTTCTCTCGACTTACGTTTTTGCTGGGATTTTTTGTTTTGTTTTCAATCTTAGGGAAATGTTCATCTATCTTTTTTCCCCTTAGTTTTGTTTTTACACTCTGCCTTTTTTTTTATCTTTCTTTTAAGTCTTATTACAAGTGTAGTAGATAGCTGTGTCTATTCCCCACCTAGCTGATCTCTTCTTAGACTGTTTGAATATCTTCACTTTCCTCTAAGCTCTAGGAGTATTTCTCCAACAGCTACTAGGCTCCTAAATATAATTTCATTGAGGGTCATTAGTGTTCACTGGTTTATATAATAGATTTATTAAGTTTTATTTATGATTATCTTATCTAGGGAGGATCAGAAACAAAGAAATAAGGTGTCAGACATATTGGACATTTTTCAATAGGTTATTGTACTTTTGCCCTTTAGGGGGAATAAAAAATATAAAAATCATATGACCATGTCTCTGTTAGCTATTATGTGTGTTTTAGTTTTGAATGTGCAATAAATCACTGAAATCCAGCTAAATATATGTTTTTATTTTGATCACAAGTATGGACGCTTTAATCCCATTTTGCCCATTGTCCTAGGACAATTATTAATAGCTCCTATTTTCATTCCCAGAAGGGTCCAGGTTTGGAATAAATTATATGATCATCTTAATCATTAGTCAACCTTTGTCTCCTTATAAAAACAAAGAAGTTAAGAATAATTAGACCCCACCCCTCTGCTTATCCTTAGGAAGATCTAAGTCATTAAAAAACAATTTCTTGCTTCTGATGTTACATCCTTGAGGACAATTAACCAGTGCATATCTGGACCTGTCTTAATGAACAAGAGCAGAGAAGGGGAGTATTACAAAAAGGGCTAATCTACAGACAAAGAATGGGATTGCTGCAGTTGACTAATGGATCCACACTTCCCTGGTTTTTGCAGAATAGAAGAAGTAGGCTTCTCACAGAGCAGATACATCATGAAACCATTTCCATCTCATCGGCAGGGTGAGTATTCACCTCCAGTGGTATTTGTCTAGCCAGAGACTGGGACACATCTTCCTTCTGTGTTCACAACACTGAACTCTTTTTCCTTTTATTAAGTATATGTTTTACCAAAGTTACCTGGACAAACTTTCAGGAAGCCTTGTGGGAAGTGAAACATGCAGTCAGCAAATTATTTGGGTTAGTCTAGAAGTCATAATGTGATATCATTCATTAAGGATTTTTAAAATATTCCCATCATATTTTTTATTTTTAAGAACTCTCTTATTTCCATGAAAGATTAATCTTTCATGATTCTCTACTTACATTTTATTGACTTAATCCCCCTCTGATTTCATTGAATTTTATTACGATTTATCTGTTAACAGTAGTAAATTTACTTAAAAAGAACTATATGTCTATATTGGTATCCTACATTTTTTATTACTGACTTTATAGATAGATAGATGATAGATAGATAGATAGATAGAGATTTAGAAACAGTTGCAGATTCTATATATACATATATTGAGAAGGTTTTAAAATATTTACTTATTCTTATGTGGTGGTAGGAAGTCTACGTTTAGTTTTAGGAGTTGACTGAGGTGCTACTGAAGGTTATATGGTTCAAATGTATTAGTGTTCAGATCTTTAGGAAAATATCAATACAAAAAGGAAAAGTTTTAATTTATTGAGAAACAATAGTCTTTTGAGGGACTGTATGGGGTATTTGGTGAATATGGACAAAACAAAGTAGATTTGGGAAGAAATATCTTTTGGGTTAAACATTGTCTCCATCCCTGGAACATTTTCTCTCTTACTTCTCCCTTCCACCTAATCAAACAGAAAGAGGCCCCCCAAGGCAGATATCTACCTCCAATACCAGTGTATTATCCCCATAACCTTCAACTTATCATCTACATTCCAGGCCATTTGGGGTGCCCTCTTTGGATTGTTCCCACTCTGCATAGATCCTTACAAAGCTTGGTTGGAAAATCTAGTGTGATCATAAATTTGCCCCCCACGCACATCAGTTGCCAATAACCAGTTCTCATCTGCGAGCCCTATCAATTCTGACAAGAGGAATTTACTGAGTTGTTTTATTTTGTTACCAGAGGTCTTCTTAACTTCTTAGACAGGTTATTCTTCTCAATAGAGAGAATGGGAACTTATCAGTTCTTCCTTCTAATCTCTATCATTTCTTGTCAAACATCCTTGAAGTTTTAAGATGACACCATTTTCTACTTCATAGTCATAACATAGGGATTTCTTTGTTATTGGGTCATATCCATGGAAATGTAGAAAACTGCAAAAATCAGTTCTATGGACTAAGACAGCTATCCAGAAGAGACGTTGGGAGAAATTCATTATTCTGTTCCATTATCATGGGTTCACTCCACCCTGATATGCAGATATTTCAGTGAGTTCCAAAACAATATGATGGAAAATTCCTCAATCACATGGGAGGGCAAAATGGTCTCTTATCTGAGACTTTTGGTAAACAGACATCCTCTCTTTCTAGAGTGCTGCCTCACATCTCCAAGGTCACCAACAATTCAATAACTATGGAATATGGTAAGTAGATAACACTAAATAACTGAATTGACTTTTCCAATGTGACAGTACTGAGTACTCCTCTCTATGTCTTGCCCTGGCTCTGGAAGCAAGTCCCTTTTTATTTAAGGTATTGAAGCTACAGTTGTTGGAATGTGGCTCAAAGCAGCCCATTTGTGTTATAACCCCTTTGTTTGCATGTGATTCAACTTTTGGATCGTTGCCAATGAGGATTACATTGTGAACATTATACTTGTAGTACTTTATGTATATAGGCAGTTCTTATCACTTTGCTGCTATGTCTGTTGGGGAGGTTGGTTTAGAGGTGAAAGTAAGAGGCATAGTATGGCTATTAGGGGCTACTGTCTTTGTTTTTAGTTCTGTTTAATCACTAAGAAAAATGTTGACAATTTAAGAGCTTCAACTGAACAGAAAGTTGTAAAAAAAAAAAAGACGCTTGAGTTTAACTTGAGTTATTTTTAACTTTGAGCTCCACCTACACACACCTGCTGAAAGTGTGGACAAGAGGGACGATACATGATGACAGTCCTTGGGCTGACAGACCTCAAAGGAACCTGGGAGAAGCTTAAGGGCTCTGGGATACCCCTACAGGAATTGCGAAGTCTGTGAATATGCTTGATCCAGGTGTCTTTCTTCCATTTTGGACATACAAGTGATCAGAAGAAAAACAAAGGTAATTTGCATTTTCAGGAGGAAGTAGAAATGTGTGGATCTTCAAAACAGACTATCACCACTTGAAAAAATCAGCAATCCATGCACATTAATATTGAAGAGATGAAGCCAAAAGAGGCTAACAGCTCTATTCTCAGTTGGGTAACCAGTCCGTGGGAGAGGTAGAAGTATGACACGCATGTTCCACTTCCCACCAGTGTTCTCATCACCACCTTACCGGCCCTTCTCCACATTATTCTATGATCAAAGATGTTTGCCCATGATGGTCTTGGTAGGCATGTGAGACTTCATTTGGTAAGACTGACACTTAATTTCCAAATCACCTGTGCTAGAAATTTTGAGCCATCTTTGATTTGCCTCTATCTCATTCCTCTAATCACTGAGGATGAATTAAGCAAGTTTTCATAACTATCTCCTCTATTTCTACCCCTACTTCAGGCTTTAGCATTTGGGACCTGGCTTCTTACAATAGCACTTTAATGCACTCCTTTCTTTCAGCCTCTCACATTTCTAATTCTGTACATTGCCAATAGGTTTATCTTTCTCCCAAGTGATTTGGATGAGTCTCTTCCTAAAGACCTGTTCTGGATTCTCATTGCTTACAGAATCTCATCAAAAGTCCCTAGCACAGGCTATTAGGGTCTGAACCTAAAATGCTTCTCTAACCTCATCTCCCATGATTTCTCTTTACCAATTATGTATTCCTGGCACTAGGGCCTGCCAGATTTTTTCAGAAATAAAGGCTGCATGTTGGCCTTCTTTCAATGCCCTGGGTCTTGATAGATCCTGATTTCTCTCTTTGGAATACTATGCTTTTCTTTAAATTATCACAATTTGAAGCAATATGGTAAATTGAGTGCAACTGAATAAAACAATATTGAATTGAACTCAGTACCTGTTCATTCCACTTTGTTTATATTCCATAATTTACTCTTCTGATTCCTCTAGGTGATTAGCTCCTTGAGAATAGAGACCATAGAGCCTCAGGTCATGTACCTTCTTGTAGAAGAATGCTTACCCTGTTGTGCCTCTACTGCTGTGATGTCCCACAAGCAAGTCTGCTGTCAGAGCATCCTGAGCTAATGGACATGTGCCCTGCACACCCCATTTCCTGTCACTGCACACTGAGCTGGAGGAAAATAATCAGGGTCATCAATACACTAAGGGCCTGTTCCATGCCAACCTGCTATCACTGGTCCTTTCCCAAAAGCAAGATGTATAACCAAAATAAAGAGAAGGCCCTCAGCCAGTTGTGCACAATGTCAAGAGAAGCCATATTAGGCCAAGGACTGAGTTCTAATAACCTGGCTGGAGAGTCTCAGGAAGAGAAATTGTCCAAAAGTTAGGTGTTAATTTTTCCAAGGGGTCTCTTGAGGCCACTTCAGGGTAAGAGTCCTTGAGAAGCAAGAGTTCTGAGATCCTCTTAGAGAAATGTCCTCATGGAATATGTTCTCTTGGGAGGATTAGTATTCATATGGAACAAATCCTCATGGAAAAGGGGCTTTTTAAGAGTACAATCCTCATGGAAGAAAGGTCCTCATGGGCGAAGAATTCTCATGAAGTAAGGGTCCTTAGTGGGAAAAGGTCCTCATGAATAAATGTCCTCATAGGGAAGGATCCTGATAGGAAAGGGTCTTTGTGGAGGAAGAGTTCTCCTTGTTTTAGGATCCCCATAGGAGAAGTATCCTCATGGGAGAGAGTTCCCTCAATGAAGAGCCCATATGAGAACTATTCCCCTACCAGGACTCTTCTCCATGATGGCTTTTCTAAGAAGAGTGGGAGATGTGAAGGTCCCATGCTTAAGAAGAAAAGCAAGGACCCTAATGATAGCAAATGTACACTTAACACCTACTATGTACCAGGTGAGCCTGACCTCCTTTATTACACAAGTTCATTTAATCCTTACAATAGTCCCAGAATATAGGTACTATTATCATATCCATTTAACAAGAATGAAACCAAAGAACAAGGCTAAGTACCCTGCCTGAATCATACAATTAAGTGGTAGAACCAGATCATGAACTTAGAACCCAGCTTCTTATCCAACAAACTAACCTACAAACGACCAAAGGCCTTCCATTATTCTTCCTCAGAAAGAAGTCAGACATTATAACCCTGGAATGAAAGCCTCAAGTTTTATAGGCTTTACCCCATCCTAATTCTCTTAACTCTGAGATACCTTCTGCCCATAGGAGTAAACAATAAAACTCTTAACACAGAAAGGTTTGTGCATTTGTTCAGGTAAGCTAGAGAGACTGATTTCTCACACAACCAATATTTGGAATTAGAAAACCCAAAGCTGCAGTAGGAAGTGGCTTTTACTGAGAAAAAAAAACCTGGCTAAGTCCTTGAAGGACTGGTGTAAGAAAAAAGTCAACTCCAGGAGCTGAGTTCGACCTGCATAAGAAGTTTCCCAAGGGTCTTCAGCCCTCAGCAGGAGCTCCTGTGGCATGCAGAACTCCAGTATAAACCCAACCCTGAGATACTGGCTGAAGTCTGGGATGGACTGCCACTTGCACCTGGTCACCAGCCCAGGAAATAAACCTCTGCCTTTAGATTTAGACTATGCTCCTGCCTAGATCCTAGGCCCTGCCTAAACTGTAATCCTAGATGTTGCAGAAACAGCACACTGATTCTCTTTTTTTCAAGCCTTGCCAATGTGCTTCCTGAGAGTCTTAACCCAATGAGATATCCAGGGATAAAGTGAAGACTAGGCAGGTAGAACCACCAACAAAACAAAAAGGCAACCTACTGATTGGGAGAAGATATATGCAAATGGCCATATATATTTGGATTAATATCCAAAATATATAAAGAATTTATACAACCCAAAACCCAAAAACACAAATGATACAATTAAAAAATGGGCAGAGGACCCAGATACTTTTCCAAAGGAGACGTCCAAATGGCCAACAGACACACAGAGAGATGCTCAATATCATTCATCATCAGGGAAATGCAAATCAACACCACAATGAGATATCACCTCACACCTGTCAGAACGGCTAAAATAAAAAACACAAGAAATGATAGGTGTTGGCCAGGAGATGGAGAGAAAGGAACTCTTGTGTACTGTTGGTGGGATTGCAAACCGGTGCAGTCATTGTAGAAAATGGTATGGAGGTTGCTTGAAAACTTAAAAAAAGAACAACCTTACAATCCAGCAATCATATTACTGGGTATTTACCCAAAGAGTACAAAAATACTAATTCAAGGGACACATTTACCCCTATGTTTATTGCAACATTATTTACAACAGCCAAGATATGAAAGCAGTCCAAGTGTGCATCAATTGATGAATGGATAAAGAAGATGTGGTGTGTGAGTGTGTGTGTATGTGTGTGTATGATGGGATATTATTCAGCCATAAAAAAGGATGTAATCTTGCCACTTGTAACAACATGGATGGAGCTAAAGACTATTATGCTAAGTGAAATAAGTCAGAGAAAGACAATTACATATGATTTCATTTATATGTGCAATTTAAGAAACAAAACAAATGAGCAAAGGTAAAAAAAAAAAGAGAGAGAGAGAGAGAGAGATTGGAGAAAGAGAGAGAGAGAGAGAATCAGACTCTTAACTATAGAGAACAAACTGTGGTTACCAGAAGGGAGCTGGTTGGGAGAATGGATTAAATAGGTAATGGGGATTAAGGAGTGCACTTGTCCTGATGAGCACAGGGCTCAAATAAAAACTTAAAAAATAATAAAAATAAAAAATAATTTTTGGGTTTTTTGGAGAGAGAGAGCACAAGAGGTAGAGGGAGAGAAAGCGAGAAAGAATTTTAAGCAGGCTTCACACCCAGCATGGAGCCTGACACAGGGATCAATCTCACAACCCTGAGATCATGACCTGAGCCAAAATCAAGAGGCAGATGCTTAACCAACTGAGCCACCCAGGTGCCCCCCACCATTTTAATGTTTATTTATTTTTAGAGAGTGAGAGAGAGCACGAGCAAGGGAGGAGCAGAGAGAGAAGGGGATGGAAGATATCTGTAGCAGGCTCTGCACTGACAGCAAGGAGAGAGCCAGATGTGGGACTTGAATGAACCATGAGATCATGACTGGAGCCAAAGTTGGATGCTTAACCAACTGAACCACCCAGGAGCCCTCAAAATAATTTTTAATAAAATAAAATAAAATTTAAAAACCACAATGAGATAGCCCATCACATCAGTCATAATGGCTAGTATCAAAAAGAAAAAAAATAATCAGTGTTGGCAAAGATTTGGAGGAAAAGGAGAAAGAAGATAAAGGAACCCTCACACACTGCTGGTGGCAATACAAATGAGTGCAACCACTGGGGGAAAGAGTGTGGAGGTCCTTCACAAACCTAAAAGTAGAAATAACAGATGATCCTGGGGCGCCTGCGTGGCTCGGTCGGTTGAGTGTCTGTCTTCAGCTCAGGTCATAATCTCACAGTTCATGAGTTCAAGCCCCGCATCAGGCTCTGTGCTGACCACTCGGAGCCTGGAGCCCTCTTTGGATTCTGTGTCTCCCTCTCTCTCTGCCCCTCCCCCACTCATGCTCTCTCTCTCTCTCTCTCTCTCTCTCTCTCTCTCTCTCTCTTTCTCTCTCAAAAATTAAAAAAAAATTTAAAAAAAATTTTTAAAGAAATAACATAACATCCAGTAATTCCACTACTGGGTATTTATCCAAATAAATAAATAAATAAATAAAAACACTAATTTGGAAAGATGTATGCACCCCTATGTTTATTGCAGTTTTATCTACAATAGCCAAGATATGGAAGCAACCCAAGTGTTCATCAATAGATGATTTAATTAAGAAGACACGATATAGATAATTGATAGATAGATATTACTCATGCATAAAAGAGAATGAAATCTTGCCATTTGCAACAACATCGATGGACCTAGAAGGTATTATGTTGAGTGAAATAAGTCAGAGAAAGATAAATACCATATGACTTCACTTATACCCAGAATCTAAAAAAAACAAAAAAAACAAAAAAAAAAACAGAGTCTTAAATACAGAGAACAAACTGGGGGTTACCAGAAGGGTGGGGGGGTGGAAAAAATAAGTAAAGAGGATTAAGTGAATTCAACTTCCAGTTCTAAAATAAATAAATCACAGGGATGAAAAGTACAGCATAGGGAATATAGTCAATAATATTATAATAACACTGTATGGTGACAGATGATGATTATGCTTATCCTGGTGAGCACTGAGTAATGTATAGAATTGTTGAATCACTGTGTTGTACACCTGAAACTAACATAACACTGTGGGTTGACTATTTTTCAGTAATTAATTAATTACTGAAATAGTAAGTAAGTAATTGAGAGAGAGAGAAAGAGAGAAGGCAGATAGGAAGAAAACAAAGGCCAGATAATGTCCAAGAAATTGGTGAACTAAAGAGACTTGCTCTGTGCCACACTAGCCATTGATCTCCAACAACCAAGGGAAAAATTAACCCAGGGTAAGGCAGAGGACAGATTAAATTACAGCCTGTTCAAAGCCACAAATCCTTAATCTAAGCCATAGATATATTTGTCTCAACCCTTACTACAAATCTCCGCTCATACAAGAACTAGTTGACCTCACGTAAAGAAGGGACCCGGTTCACACATAAAACAAACACACAAATCAAAAAAAAGGCGGGGGGTGGGGAGGGAAAACACAAGACAAAAAGCATACATAAAAAAAGAGAAGAGCCATGCAAATGATTCTTTGGAGTCTCAAAGAATTACACGGAACTTTCTTATTAAAAAGTATCTCAAGGGGCGCCTGGGTGGTTCTGTCGTTGAGCATCCAACTTCAGCTCAGATTATGATCTTATGGTTCATGGGTTCAAGCCTCACATCGGGCTCTGTGCTGACAGCTCAGAGCCTGGAGCCTGCTTCAGATTCTGTGTCTCCCTCTCTCTCTGCCTTCCCTGGCTCTCTCTCTCTCCAAAATAAATAAACATTAAAATTTTTTAATAAATAAAAAAGGATCTCAAAAAGAAAACTAAGTGTTCAAAAAGCATCAAAAGAGGGGCCCCTGGGTGGTTCAGTCCGTCGGGTGTCCGACTTCGGCTCAGGTCATGATCTCACAGTTTGTGGGTTTGAGCCCTGTGTCAGGCTCTGTGCTGACAGCTCAGAGCCTGGGGCCTGCTTCAGATTCTGTGTCTCCCTCTCTCTTTGACCTTCCATCTCTTCCCCCCTTCTCTCTCTCTCTCTCAAAGAAGAATGAACATTTAAAAAAAAATTTTAAAGCATCAAAAGAGATTGTAAGGTAATAGAAGGACCAAAAAGTGAGCTGGTAAAGCACAGATAGAAATGGAAGAGGGAAATAAAAACAGTACAGACATTCAAGTCATATCAGAAGTAGAAAGCGATTGAGTATCTATAAATAAAAACATAGCCAGGTCCCTGGGTGACAAAGGTAATTACCCTTCGGTGATCACTCAAACAGTAAGAAAAATAGAAGATATTTAAAGGATTATTAAAGGGATGGTAAAATAAAAAACAAAAAATAATCAATATACACATAACATTCTGAGAAAGACAAAAATAAATATTTATCAATTTACTTTCCACGTATACATTATATGGAGTTCACTTCCACTAGTATTAATATATATTATTGATTAATATTAGTAATTATAATATAGATAATATATAATAGAACCATTTTATACGTGTGTGTGTGTGTATGTGTGTGTATTGAATGGTATATAATAATAGAAGTAAACTTTCTTGGAATAAAGAAATCCTAATCCTGAGGAATATTGGGGTGGGAACATTGACTGCAAAATATTCATGAGCAAGTTCAATCCTGATGAAGTCACTGAACATTAAGGGATAAAGACAAAATAAATCAGAGACTCAGCATTCCACTTCTGCAGACGAGGTAATTCAGGCCAATCCTTCCACTGGGCATGCGTGAATCTGAAGCACACAGAAAGGAAGCAAGAAACCTAAACAGGAACCAAGAGAAACAAGAAGCACTTGAAACAGCCGTCGAGTTCCCACACACAAACTTCAAAGTAACCATCCTGAGATATTCAAGGAGATAAAACACAAGTTGAGGATTGGGGAAGAAAACTAGAAGTTAGAAAACAGAACTAAATCAAAATTCTTACACTGAATCATGCAATTGGCAAAATCAAGAACTTAATGTTCAGCTTTAGGCACTGGTCAAAAAGAATTACTGAACTGGAAACGAGATCAGAAGAAATGTCTAAAGTGAAACATGGGAGAGAAAAGGATGAAAATACAGAGAAAGGGTCAAAGAAAAGTGAGAAAGACTCACATGCATATGATGAAATCCCAAAGGAGAGGTTACAGAGAATCACAAGGAGCCATACTTTGCCAGATTATGTCTGAGAAGTTTCCAAAACTGATGATAAAAGCATCAAGCTATAGGTTCAAAAAAAGCCTACAAAGAGCAAGAAAAAAAAAATAAAGTAAATAAAAAGAACAATTAAATACCCCATGGTAAAATGACTGAAATCAGTGTTAAGGTCCTCTGCAGGGAGAAATGGACCTGCAGCCAAAAGTTGGGTTCGGATGTGAAGACCCCCAGAGGCTGTGGAAAGGTGGATTGCTTACCTAATCGAGGTGTCTGGGGCAAGCAGGACGGACCTCTCCAGCAGTCCTCAGAAGACATCAGGGAGCCTCAGAGTCCCTGTGGCTAGAATGGAGGGCGAGGCTGAGGGTCCCCTTCTGCGGGCAGGGACGCCTGTGGTTTGAATCTCCCACTGTCACCCAAGGAGGGAGCCCCCAGCCTTTCTTATCAGCTTCTCCAGATGCCGGCCAAAAGGAAAGAGAGGAGGAGGAGGCTCAAAAGCCTAACAGCAGTCTAGGGCGCCTGGGTGGCTCAGCCAGTTAAGTGTCCGACTTCAGCTCAGGTCATGATCTCACGGTTCGTGGGTTCGAGCCCTGTGTTGGGCCCCGTGCTGACAGCTCAGAACCTGGAGCCTGCTTCGGATTCTGTGTCTCCCTCTCTCTGCCCCTCGCCGCCCCTTTCAAAAATAAATAAACATTAAAAAAATAGAAATGATCAACGGAATCGAACAGACAACAATGGACTCACACTTTCAAAGTGGAGAAAGCCCAATGGTATCAATCTAGAATCCAATACACAGCAAAATAAGCCTGGAGAGTTGAGGCTACATAAAGACAGAAAATGGAAAGAATACACAAGTGGCATGGTCAGACCACACGTAGGGAAAGAACAAAGGATATTTTTCAGGAAGAAAGAAAACGACCCCATGTGGAAGGTCAGAGATGCAGGAAGGAATGAAGAGCAGCAAAAAGCCAAATATGTATGTCAACCCAAATGAATACTCTCTGTATAAAATAATGGTAACAGGTGGCTCAGTTGATTAAGTGCTCTATTCTTGATTTCAGCTCAGCTCAGGTCATGGTCTCATGGTCTCATGGTTTCTGAGTTCAAACCCCACATCAGGCTCTGGGCTGACAGAGCCAACTTGGGATTCTCTCTCTCTCTCCCTTACTCTCTGCCTCTCTCTCTCTCTCTCTCTCTCTCTCTTTCAAAATAAACATTTAAAATAACAATTAAAATAAAAATAATCACTATTGTTAATTGTGTTTTATTCATAATGATGATTAGTATTGTGTTTAAAACATAGGATCAATTAAAATGGACAATAGAATACAAATTAATAGAAGGTTGAATGGAGGTACATTTTTTAACATTGTCCAGGAAAAGGCTAATCTTTTCAAATAACATTAGACTTTGATAAGTCAAAGACAGATGCTGTAATCTCCAGAGTAATCATCAAACTATAAATATTTAAAAAGGGAAACTTCAGGTGGGCATCGAGGCAGGAAGAGAAAGTTACAGACAGGCTTACGGAGTGTGTAATTGTGTGCTGGGGAGGGATTCAGGGAGGTTCTTGTTGAGCTCAGCACTATCGAAGCAACATTTCATCCCAGTAGACAATAAAGTTCTGAGGGAGAAGATGGCATATTCATTAATTGGATACCTAGCCAAGGCGTCCTCCAAGTACACACGCAACTAAGAAATATTCCGAAAGATGCAAGAACTCAGGAAATCTAACACTGCAAGCCCTTCATGAAGAAAATTATTGGAATAATAAAATGAATATAAATAGCAATAAACCAAAGTAAAGCCAATATAAATGCAACGCCAAGGTAAAAGAAATGCTGATGGTGTGTTTTAAAATAGAAAAAAAATTGACCACGGTGGGAATCACAGTTAGAGAAAAGGCTGTAAATGTTATAAAGCTTGGCAATATTAAAATAAGATAACTAATAGAGTCAGCAGTGTCAAGTAAATAAGAGAAAAAGGTATGTTTGCTAATTCTTCACCTTTTATAGGAAAGATTGCCAAAGAAATCTTCCAAAGTTAGATTATATGGTTCCAACATTATTCCAAACTCATAAATGTTTTCATGAAGAATCTTTGAAGATTCATATATTTTGAAATAAAGAAATACTTACCTTAAGTATAACCCTTTTAAAGACAATTTATGTTGTATTTTTAGGCAATTCTTCTCAACTTCTACCTACATACCTAGTTAGTTTTCTCTAAATACACATAGAGAAATATCAGAAGTGATTTTTACCAGAACTTTACTAAATCTGGGTTTTGTTTTTTGTTTCGTCTCTCGGGAGTGGAATTTGGAAGAATTTTATCTTTCCATGATCCTTTTTCCATTGCTTAAATGTTTTATGATGAGCAAGTAGCATTTTTAAATAACAAAAGTCATTTTTCTAAAGGAAAGTAAACAACAAAATGAGAGGAATATTTGCAAAATATGTGACAAGCAATAGCCAACATACAACCATATCAACATTATCAGGAAGAAAACACTAGACAATATTGGCACCAGACATGAAGTCAAGTCACTAAGAAAAAACACAAATATCGATAAACAAATAACAAAATGCTGGACTCCATTAATTATGAAGCACAAAAAATTAGATGGAAATAAGATATAAATATTCATTTATCAGGTTGGCAAAAATTAGAAACATTATCCGTCTACATTTGGTGAATGACTACTAGGACTCACTTCTTATACCCTATAGGCATGTGGTTTAGAGAAGACAGAATGTACTATCCTTTTTTAAATACAGTGAGTTTTGGGCAAAATCAGGACATTGAAGAGATATGGGAGGGGGGGGTGCAATACCGATCCATGCACAGAATTCTTTTCATGTTGCAGTTCTCTTCCCAAATTTTCAACCTTGTCTGTCATCTCAAGTTCTTTAAATGAATTTGTGTTACTTCACAGTGCTACATTTACACAATCTCATTACTTTGAATCACCAAAAGCAACCAGAATTTGCATCTTCTCCTGGTGGGTGTGTAAAACACACACTCAATTTGAAGAACTGTTGGGGAGTTTCTAATAAAGTTACAACACATCGACACTATATCCCAGAAATTCCACTCCTAACTGGTTACCTGAGAGAACTGAATGTCTATCTCTGTTAAAACCTTGTGCAAGAATATTCAAGGCAGCTTTACTTAGAATAGACAAAAACAGAACACAATGCAAATGCCATCCACGGAAGCATGACTAAACTGTGCTTCATTCAGGTAATGGGATAGACTACTCAAAACCTCAAAGGAATGAGCTGCCGATACATGCAACAACACACATGAGCCCCACAGACATTATATGAGCAGAAGAGTATACATTATACGCTCTTGAGTATTTGAAGTTCTCGAACAAGGACAATGGACCTGGTGACAAATGTCAGAACAGAGGATATCTTTGGGGAGAGGGCCACTGACGCGAAAGGGACATGAGAAAATGTTCAGGGGTTAGACAGATGTTCTATATCTTAATCTGAGTGTTGGTTACGTAGGTATATGCAGAAGTTAAAATTCTTTTAACTGTCCATTTATGATTTCTGCATTTCACTTAAGGAAATTATACATTTTTGGCTTGAAAGAAAGGCCATATGCCCCACCTACAAGGAACGAAATGCTAGTTGCTGCCTATACCTCTAAGCCTTGCACCTTCTCTCCCAACACTTAGGAGATTCCCGGTTCCCTGGGAACTACGGGAGCCTGGGAAGGACCTGAAGAGCTGGATGGATTCAATTCAAGGAGAGAAAGGGGTGAACGACCTCATTTCATTACTTGGGATGGAGCTGTATCTATGCTGTTTGGTAAAACACAAATGTAAACGAGGTGTAAACTGCTTTCACATCTCATTTAGGGAACAGATGAGGCGTGAAATGCATTTCACAAGCACAAGTACTGGAGGGGTGTGCTTAGCATGGTGCAGCGTAGAACATTTGTTCCTCTTCCCTCAGGGATGCTGGATTATTTCTGAACATGGCTACTGTAGGGGCAGGAGAAGGAGTGGGGGTGTCAGTGCAGGGGGAGGAGGAAAGGCTGTGCTTTCTCCTGTACTTGTGATGCCTGCCTTCCTCCCTCAGCCTGACCACCTCCTACCCCTCTGTTAATGCCCAGTTCAGGTTCACCACTCAGTCTCCCTGATTCATGGCTCTCCCCTCAGGTCACTCACAGCTCTTGGCTCAGCACACAAATCTGTCACTCATTTCCCTCCACCTTGTATTATAAGGACAAGGGATGTGTATCCTTCTTGTCATCCACTGCTTGAAATCAGTAGTTGCTCAATTAACCCTTACAGAATGAATGTGAACGGAGGCAGGAGACATAGGGAGGGAGAATAATGTATCTCTGGATGGCATTTTAGCAGTCAAGCCTCCTTCAAATACCCAAAAGAAATATAAAGTTCCAGGGACAACTTGAAAGCTTAGATGATTTATATCATTTTATACCTCTCAGAAACAAACACATATACACTCTTAGGGCACACTTACATGTAAAGATAAACGTAGGAGTTACGTTGTTTGGTTATTAAAGTGATGCTTTGCCCCCTTTTGTAAGAGGAACTTTGAGATCCCAGAGTGATCATCGTTAGATCTCTAAAATATATGGCTTGCTTTATAGGCCTTTGCCCAAAAAAAGCAGATCTTTTTAAAGAAAATGCTCTCGGGCTTACATTCCCAATTCCACTGCCTGATAGCACTTATATGTGTCTCTGTGTCAACTGCAACTTATATATTGAATTTTGTCTCTACTTACGGTGACCAAAATGAGGAAGATTCCAGGCTATAATGCAATGAGACTATCATATTGAAGATTTTGACTTAGACAATTCCAGGGAACACAGGGAAATAGAGATGGAATAACATATTGTGAAATAAGTATTTCACTAAGATTCAGAAGATCTGAGATCAAGCCCAGCTTCAAACTTGACCTTGAAAAAAAAATCACTTACCGTCTCAAGATCTCCATTTCTTCCAATGCAAAACTGATTGATTCTGGAGTTCAGAGTGTGCCCACCCTATGACCCAATGTTTGCTCTCTCCAAGGAATATATCTTAGACAGGTACCCAAATTCACATGCATAAAGATATTCATCCCAGCATTGCTTATAAAAGCAGAGTTGGAAACAATTTGAATGTATACAAATGTGAGCAGGGATCAATATTATGTTTGCATATGAAACCTACTTAGATGGGTCTTAAAGATAAAAGGTTGAGGGAAAAACTGAAAGACACAGTTTGAAATTTATAGCACAAAGCTTTTAGGTAAAGGAACCACTCAAGATGAGAGAATGAGACAGCATTAGAGATGAAAGAGATAAAAATAATATAAAATATTGAATAAAACAAAAAGAGATGATATATGAAGTAATGCCAATCGAGAGACATCAAATCTTGGTTTAGCAAAATAGAGACAGAGGAGGGTAGGCAACTAAAATCTCCAGGGGAACAAGGTTTTATTTTCCCTGATGATCTCAAGTCAGAGCCAAAACCCTCAAGATTTTCAATGGCTTTAAACACAGCCTCACATTTCAACCATATCATCCACTATATTTGGGAAAAGGTTAGGGCCCCATGTGTTTAAATAAAATATGCCGCACAATTAAAGTGGCAGATTGTCACAGATTTTGCTCAGTATTGACAATCAAGCCATTTTTTATTGTTAATGCAATGTTAATTGGGACCATGCTAACATTTAATTAATTCTAAGTACAATAGATCATTTGTCAACAAAAGGGGGTAAAAATATTAATTGCAACATATGTGAATGGTTATTTGCCGTGTGTAGGAACCATCCCACCATTAAAGCTAATCACAGTGTGATTAATTGATTTTAATTGATTCAAGACGGGTTCCTGTGGCATAACAGAAGTCCGTCAATAAAACTTACAACGACGCCTCATCGTGAAAATCCAAGTAACTAAGACAAGTGGCAATGGGGCAGAGAAGCAGCAGGCTGCCTTCCTTATGATTCAGAAGGAAAGAAAGGCCAACATGGCGGGAAGGAAGACACAGGCCCAGCGGCCGGGCCTTCTGGGAAAGTAGAAGAGCTGCTGGGGGAACATACTTGAGCCCGGGAAATGGAAACTGATGGATGGAAGGTCTCGCGATGAGAAGGCCGGGTCGGGGGCCGTGTACAATGGTGGATGGGGAAGGGCAGTGGGAACAGCAGCATTCTCCATCATGTATAGAAATGAGAAAGGCTCTGAGTCTCCAGGGGGTACACAGACACAGGGATCCAGAGTGTTCCGGAGGCTCAGAAGCATGCTGGGATGGGCAGGATCACAAGTCTTAGGAAACAGGAGTGAAGTTTCCCTACAAACAGGCATTCAGTTGAGTCCTTTGCTGATGAACACAGATGATGCTCTAGAAGCCTCCAGGGACCGGAGTCTCAGTAGTGACTGCTGTTCAGAACAGGTGTCCAAATGGCACTCCAGGAAGTCTTTATTTTTTATTCCTAAATGTTTATTTATTTTGAGATAGAGAGGGAGAGTTGGGGAGGAGCAGGGAGAGGGAGAGAGAATCCTAAGCAGGCTCTGCCCTGTCCACACCACATGGGGCTCAAACCCACAAACCAAGAGATCATGACCTGAGTGGAAATCAAAAGTCAACTTCTTAACCAACTGAGCCATCCAGGTGCCCCCAGGAAGTCTTATTCAGGGTACCCAGCTTTGCATGTGGTTCTTGTTGACCTACAAGGCCAGTCCATTCACTCACTTACTCTTTACTCAGAAAATTGAAGGGATTGTCATTTGTTTTCACTATAAGCATGGGATATGAGGCCTTCCATGATATTGTTCGATCAAACTTCTGTGACTTCATCCCCCTCACCCCATGAGGGAAGGTTGGGACCTACCAACCAAGTGCTCTATACAGTGTGAGTATAACAACTTTTTGTTTCAGTTGGAATTACTCACAATGTACAGCACAATTAATATATTTGGTCATTGTCCCCGGTTCTTGGCAGATTTTCAAAAACTCTTGAAAGTTCCTTAGTGACAGGAGTGTCTTGGTTATGCTAATGAAGGGACTCCTAGCAGAAGCCCCAATAGAGCCTCGGGACTGGCTCTGGTCACCAGAAAGACTAACCACATAATTAAAGAATTGTAATTATGGGCTAGCCCAACCTCTGCAGAGGGGAATGGAGCTGGAGATTAAATTCAATCTTGTGGCCAACGAGTTAATAATAATTGTTAATCCATAATAATAAATACTAAGGCCCATGTAATGGAACTCCAATAATAACTGGATACCAAAGCTAAGTGAGGCTTCCTGTTGAACACATTGATGTGCAGGATAGGTGATGCACCCAGACTGCTCTAGGAGAGGGTGTGGAGGCGCCGCCCCCTCTTAGAAGTTGCCCGGGTCATCCCTTCCGTATGGCTGTTCCCGAGTTACATCCTTTATAATAAAACTGCAGCCATAACTGTAGCACTTTCAGTGAGTTCTATGAGGTTTTCTAGCAAATTATCAAACCTGAGGAGGTCCTGGAAGTCTCTGAATTTATGCCCAGTAGGTCAGAAGTGCAGGTGACCCTGAGGCTTGCAGGTGACCTCCGGAGTAGGGGAGTATTGTGAAGGTATTAGCATAGGGAGGTCTACCTTAACACCAGGGAGTTGGTGTCTGAGTCGAACTGACTTGGAGGACACCCAGGTAGGGTCTAACGCAAAAGCTTTAGACAAAAGCTTGGGTGCAGGTGATTTATTTAAGAGGCAGTCCCAGGAAGAAAAAGTAAAAGAATGAGACAGAGAAGAGAGAAAAGCTCTAACAGAATGCACTGATTGCTGGTTACCTCTGTGAGCAACTAGGGGTCAATACTGTTAGGGATGTGTGACAGAACCACAGAGACCACATCCCCAAAGACAGGGGGGACAAGGGTCTCCTCCACTGCCTCTCTTCCCCAGTTGGTGAAGGGTTGCTCTGGGGAAGGGACTTATTAATTCTGCCACCACTCTGATTGTAACGGAGTAGTCTTTTTTGGCTTCAGAGAAATTCCTGAAGCAACAAAGCAGAGAGACACAGGGGCGTAAGCTTGATGTGAAATGCCAAAAACATACCAGATCAGAGAGTTTGAGAGAGGAAGTGGTTTGGTGCATGACCAGTACCTGGTACACTAATGAATCTCAAGAGTAATTCTTTATAGAGTAACTCAAGCTGCTTTTTGAAGGAAGATCATAATCAAATCATTTGTAAAGCAGAATACAAGCTTTAAAATGTCTTCCTTTCCCTCTCAATTCCACACTGCAGAAGAAACCACCCAAGGGGTTGCTTGCAAATAAGTCACGAGGCTCATACCGTGTGACATAGGTCCCCTTGCAAGAACTGATTGGATTAGGAATGATACCAGTGCCTAAGAAGCTAATCTGTGGGCTAGCCACTGGTTCATGGAAGTAATGAGGGGGAGGATCATGCTGGCAGTGCTGAAGCTAGAGGGGAAACAAAGCGTTCATGGCCAAGTGCTGATCATGAAAGAGCCTCCTTACTACGAGGATATGCCAAGATGGTCTGAGGCAAGAGCTTTCTTGGGTAGCGTGAACATCTAATTCCCAAATTACACTCCAGTATCACAGAACCCCATGCCATGACTGTGCTCCTGTAAGAGGCTTTCCGGGCAACTCACAGACAACTTTACAACACGGACAACTTCACAACAGTCCCATTACCAGAGCTGGCCTGAACGAGTGCTCTGTTCCTGGCCACATAAGAGCCCCTGCACACCAGATCGCTTCCAGAACAGGGTTCTCGCATGGCCTGAAACCAGCCATCACCACCAGCACCTGCACTGTCCCCCTTCTTTCCTCTGTCCATCATCACCATCACATCCTTGACCCTGTGGGTGTCCCAACAAACAGATCTCAGAGATATTCACTGAGCAAGGGTTTGGATTTGGAGAAACTCCAGGTAATAAATGCTCCATTTAAATATAGGTGAGGCAAGAGGTGTGGGGGCTTCTCAAGAAGAGAGGAAAAATGACCAAGAAGACATATATTTTGACCCAGTTCTGGACTATTTCTTGCAGCACATTCATCAAATGGAACAATGGAGTTACCATCCAAACTAAATCCCCTTCCTAAGACAATCACCACTTTGAACCTATCTTTCTTGACTGGAGCAATAGTACTTGCTTATAAAAGAGTCCATATTCATATCATGTAGGGTAATTGAATCATAAATCCTGTTTTCACTTCTCTCTGCATGTTGGCTCTCAGTCTTGCTCCAGATAGTGGGACATCTAGCCAAATTCACAGCCTTCAAACTTTGGAACCAATCACCACAGCCAGGAAGATACAACCCTATGGCCACCTAATCCTGAGTGATTCGCCCAACACTGTGGCCAGAAACATGGGCTATGGTACCGAAGAAAGCGGGGAAAGTAACCATACCTATCTGTACCACATTCCCCATCTATTCATTCCACAAGGATATTCAGTACCTACTCTGGACCAGGTACTGTACCAGGCTCTGAGCTTGCAATGATGAGCAAAATCAACATAGTCTCCATCATCACTGAACTGATAGTTGAGAGATTCTAGCTGACTCTGGAAACAAGCTACCTAACATCTCTGAACTTCACTTCTCACTGTAAGATAGCAAGAAGGCCATTTACCTTTCGCTGTTGGTGCAGGGAAAATTAGGCACAGCTTCTAACGTTCAACATTAGCAGTGCAGGCTGTGGTGTTGTGGCCAGCGGTGGCAGCTGTAATGGCCTCATTCCCTCAGATTCTGCAGTGAGACTTTGGATATTGCTCCTGGCTGCACCGCTTCCAAACTGTTCTTTAGCCTTGTTGGAGAGTCTGTGTGCAAGCTAATATCCTTTACTAAATTACCCTTCTGCTCAAGCCAGTTTTGATTGCTATTAAAAGCTTTAACTGATAAAGTGCCTAATAAATGGTAACTATAGTTACTAATCACTCAGCCTCTTGTCCCTTCATTAAGAAAAGTACAGCAGAGAGTCATGAAAAGTGGGACCCAAAAAAAGCAGCCCTAAGAATTAAATAGGAGCCAAGCCCTGGACACAGCAGAAGTTGAAGTAGCCCCGGGTCTGACAGACAGGCAGGGTGAAGAGTCATTGTCATTTTCTCCGGACCAGAGGAAGTAGGAAGGCAGTTCCACCCTCCACATGAAGAGATAAAACAATGACTTCTCCAAATGTGTATTAGATACCGCTACTTCAAGTTCAGATTGAATTTCAGACACTTAAATGTGTAATGGTCTTTCAATTGAGTTCTGTATCTTCAGTGGAACAGAATATAGAGAATCTTGGATTGTCCTTGTCATTCAGGGGACATTAGAGAGAGCCACGTCCAATCCTTGACCTTCAGAGGAAAAGCACAGGACACTGATTGGCTCACAACCTTGACCTTGGTGGGGCATAGGTGGTCGCCAAAATGAGGAAAAGTCACAGAATTTTGCCAACTGACCCTGACATGATGCAGCCATCAGAAGGCCATTAAGGGGCAGCTGGGTCACTACTCAGACATCAGGGCAGGTCACCCTCTGAGCGTCTACCTGATGGGAAAGGCCTGTCTTCCTGGAAACACATACAGCTGGTAGGGTAATGACTGTGGAATTTACCTGGTCTTATTTCTCTTGCTCTACCCTCACCCAGCCCAAGAGTCATATCACCCCACTTACATTCTGTAATTCTTTGTTACGCTCCCTCCACCTCTGTTCCTTCATCTTTAACACGGGGGTCATTGTATCTAACATAGTGAGACTATTAAAGGCAGTATCTATAAAATACTAAGATGATGTAAAATGGCTGCCATAATCTCATATTAAGAGATCAATAAATACAACTAATTGTATCATTACCCTCACTTACAAGAAAGCAGGGCAGAGAGCCCGGATGGCATGTATAGCAGCCTTTGCTGAGTTGGCTCTCATGGCCCTTCCTCACCTCTCGGCATCCATATCCTCAAACAGGGAGGCAGAGAGTGGACCGGGGCAGTGACTGGGTACACCACAGCTCACACTGCCAGGCAGAGTTTACAGAGAGAGGCGGGGACCCCTGGCCCCAGCCCCAGAGAACGACACCCATTTATGATCTTCCTCTGGGCTCCCAGTGGCTGGTCTACTGACCCAGAGAGAGATTTTCCAGAACATGCACGCCAGTGCCACCTCAGGGGAGGCTCAGGTGAGAGCACAGAGGCTCTTCAATGCATCCATGAGTTTAGAGCTCCTTTGGTGTTTCGTCTGGAGCCATGGAAGGTGTTGAACAGAGAGAAAATGTTAAAACTGAGCTTAAATTCTGACATTTAAATCGGGGTGAGCATAACCAGACTAACATTTGCCCTCAGTTTGACTGAATTTTAGACAGGCTTTCTTTATGACTATAAGCCCTTAGAGCTCTTAGAGCATCTTCTTTAGAAAATCTGTGATTGGAAATTCTTCCTCTGCCCCTTTGAGATTTAACTCTTCTCCCAGCCAATTACAACTCAGGAATGTCTTTCTCGAGGACCTGGGAGTCATCCCTTTGAATTGCAATCCTCAAGAGAAGATAAAAGCCAGCTCCCAGTCTCTGCTGGAGGATAGAAGCCTTAACTTTGATAAACACCATTTAGCAAATACACAGGCACAATCACATTGCCCAAACTGCCCCCTAAAGTCTTCCAGCACTTTTCCACACAGTGCTTAAAAACTCCCCATCTTTTGTTTCTGTGAAATTGAATTTCTTTCTCCCCTAAGCCAATAATCTTAATCTTTATTACCGTAGTCTTGAATGAAGTCTTCCTTACCTGTTTAACTCTATCAAGTGCGATGTTTTCCTTGACAAAGATGGGCAGAGGAGCCATTTAGAAGCTATTATAATTTTGCAAGAGAACAGAAAGAAACAAAGACAGGAAAGCTAGAAAGCATGGTTTGGATGCGGGAGAAGGGAATAAAAGCAAAGTTAGAAGTTAGAGCAAATCTCTGCTATCCTGAGCAATAGTACTGAGTCCCACACCTGTCACAGAGGCCAGGAAAGAAACCCGGCTGGCATGGGAAGATGAAATGAGGAGCTCATTTTTTAACATGTCTATTGAAATTTCTGCTAGATAGATATCCACCATGCAGTGTTGGAGATAAGGCAGAGATAAGGGTACAGTATTATATACATTTCTTTTCCTTACGGTAAGATATATTTTTTATCACTATGAAGGTTATACACATAGTAGAAAGTTGGGACACAGATCATTAAAAAGTAAAAAGCAAACAAAATACCCAGATCCTCCATGAAAATAGGAGCCACCATTTCCTTTAAAGTAATCTATTCCTAAGGTGTTCAAGAGCTGGAAGGGAAAGGGAAGAATATGGATCATTATAGCTAAAGTGACAATTGCTATGAGAGGGTTTTAGATGCTGTAGGAGGCCACAGGGTGGGCAGTGATGCTGGGAGAAAGATGAGGGGGAAGAAGTCACTGGATAGAGTGAGATAGAGTTTAAAGTATGAGTTTAACAGTTGTAAAGTAGGGAGTTTAATGAAGAGTGGGAAGGTAAGCCACTGGCTGGGAGAAGACGCTTGCTCTAGAAAATCTATCTGAGAATTCACACCTACGATTACAAAGAACTCCTACAAAGCAATAAGAAAAAGCAGGTCATCTGATTTTTGTAAATGGATAAAATACTTAAGAGGTACTTCACCAAAAAGCTATTTAAATGACCAGCAAACACATTAAAAATTGCTCAATTATACTAGCTACAGGAAAAGTGCAAATTAAATCCACAATCCTCTATCAACACACACCTACCAGAATGACTAAAATTAAAAGTCTCACATGTTGGTGGGGCTGTAGAGCAAGGAAAACTCTTGATATTTCCTGGTGGGATGATAAATTGGTTAAGCAACTTTAGAAAACCATTTTGCAGCATGGACTAAAGCTGTGGAAATGCCCGTCTGTGGCAGCACCTTGCACTCTTATGTACAAATCCAACAGAGAGAGGATGCGTGTTAACAGAAACATATGGTGGGGCTCCTGGGTGCCTCAGGCGGCTAAGTGTCTGACTCTAGATCTCAGCTCAGGTCTTGAGATCAATCTCAGGATCATGAGTTCAAGCCCCACATAGGGCTGTGTACTGGGCCTGAAGCCTACTTAAAATAAAATTTTAAATAACCCAAAGAAAAATATGTAAAAAAAATGTTAATAGCAGTGAAATTCGTAACAGTCCCAAATTGGAAAAACCCAAATGTCCATCAGTAGTAGAATAAATAAAGCATGAAACATTCAATACATACCAATTTATGGCTGGCTATTTTTCTCAGTGTCATGTCTTTGAAATTCATTTATCTTGTTACATGTACTTGTAGTTCCTTTTTTTTTTTTTAAATCATTCTCTCTCTCCTTTTCCCTCTCTGTATAATGAATGATTCCATGTACACAAAGTTAAAAAACAGTCACAGTTAATGTGTGGTGTTACACATCAGGATGATGGATATTCCTGAGGGCAGGGGCTTGGGGTGGGGGGCGCAGGGAGCTGGACATGTTCTGATTCTTGATCTGAGCACTGGTCCGTCATGTGTTCACTCTGCGAAACTCCATCAGACTGAAAATGTAGGATTTGTGTGTTTTCCTGCATGCAGCTTACACATCAGTAACATTTACATTAAGCAAAATAGAAGTGAGGGGAGCTCATTTCGCCTGAAATGCGAGTTGCATGGGGTGGGGGGGCGGTGGCCCCGAAACCTCCTGTTTCATAACCGCCTACGCAGTCTGCTCTTAAAAGCCAAAGACTGGAAAGGAAGGTGGATGGAGGGGCAGAAATCTGAATTCCCCAAAAAGGAACAAAGATAGAGCCAGTGAGAAAGCAGACAAAAGGCAAACGATGTAAGGAATTAAAACAAAGGGGGGAAAAATACTTAGGCTGCAGACTAGAAATTGACAGAAGGAAGCAGGACAATGACTTGACAAGTTCAGCTTCTTGTTTTCGAACTTTCCCGGAAGAGAGAGTGCAAGCAAGACTATTTGAAATATATACGCCTGCAAAGAACCTGATTGTTCTCTCTACTTGTTTCAGGTGGGGTTGGAACTATATTCTGAGGCAAATGGAGTTTCTCTTGAGATTTGTCTATCAGGGAAGAAGGGAGGTGGAGTAAGTGTCTAAAATTCTCGGGACTGAAGGAAATCCTCCTACTGTTCTCCAGCCTTCCTTCCCCTCCCACTGACCCCTATCTTATCACTGCCTCAGTGCACCAAGTACCCATGGTGCTGCACCCACCTTGAGGCCCCTTTCCCTCCATTTCCTCTCCTTGCTGCTTACCCGTCAGTGTTTCAACTGTCTCCCTGTCCCTCAGATGCCTTGACAAGAAAGACCAGAGGCCCTGGGCTCAGTGGCTGGGGTCTCCACCTTCAAGCTTTGCTGGAATTTCAGCGCAATCCAGTATCGTTCATCACTGTCAGGTCTGCATGACACTTGAGCAATCGCCATGGCGAGTACGAATCCACTGTTTAGACATCAGAGAGCCCTTCACAAGTTTGCCTTTCTATTTCAGATTCCCAGGAAGGTGACAGGTCTTCTCCCAAGTTAAAAGATGTGTGGTTAGAGGCTGGGATACAGGAGAAATCCCTGTATCTTTCCAAGCCCACATGGCTTTGGAGTAAGTCCTGAGGTCATGGTGAGGAATGCAGCTGACTCTTACCAGGGCAAAAACGATACAGAGTCTCCTATAAAGGAATGAGCTTCTCTGCAGAATGTGGGTAATTCTGCCCCTCTTTGACCCCATAGGTTGCAGACACTCATCTGTTAGCTCAAAACAGCCGAGCATACAGATCATGAAATCAAGAGAAGAGAACTCCAGTCCAGTGATTCTGAAAGTGTAGTCTTCCAGACCAAGACCAAAGTTTGAGCACGACCCTGGAGTTCCTTAGAAACGCAGGGGTGCCCGGGTGGCTCAGTCAGTAAAACATCTGATTTTGGCTCAGGTCATGATCCCGTGATTTGCGAGTTCAAGCCCCGCGTCAGCTCTGTGCTGACAGCTCAGAGCCTGAAGCCTGCTTCAGATTCTGTGTCTCCCCACCTCTCTCTCTCCCCTTCCCCCACCCCCAGATTTACAGAAGCAGGAACTAAGGGTGGGGTCAGGCAGTCTGTGTTTTCAAGGAGCCCCAGGTGGTTCTGTCCAAGCTCAAGTCTGAGAAACACTAATCTAGGAGTAGCCTTCGATGTTACTTCCCTGCCCCCCTGAGCTGGATCTTCAGAATTTCTTCTGAGGAATTCTAGATTAGATCTCCGGAGGAGGCTCTCTTTCAGCCTTAATATCCGTGATTCTGTGGCTTCAAAGTACTCTAATGCTTTTCCTAGGGTACAACTAGCAGGAGTGCATTTGTTATTCAAGCCAGGTGCTGATTATACAGCCCCAGGGATTGATTTGAGTCACTGCCAGAGCAGTTGAGAGACAACAAGGGGGAACAAAATGCTAAGACATCATAAGGTCCCACAGAGACAGGTGAACCCTTCGGAGCCTTCACACTCATCCCCTTGTACAATTGTGGGACATGCTGTGGAGCCAGCCACGGGACATGGAATAGAGGAGAGAGTCTCCCCATTCTGAGGAGGGGTGCCTCAGAACATGCCACAGAAAACATGGGCTTCCTGGATTTCGCTGCTCTGTTGTTCTAACCACCTTCTACTCTCCTGTCCCCTACACCTGTAGCACGAAAGCCAGCCTATTTAAAATAAATCTCCTGCACTCTGTTCCAAACAGATTTGTTCTTCCGAATCTGCCCCAGACTGAAAACTGCACACGTCCAAGGTTTAAGAGCTTATGTTAGGAGAAATTGAACATTATCTCAGGATAATGTTTTCCTACTGCTACTTAAATTTCCAGAGGCATTTACAAAAATTAAACATCAATGGGAAGCCAAGTCCTTTATTTATGAAGCCAGCAATAGACATTGATCCTGTGATAATGTTATTATTTTTCTTATTGCTCTTGTCAGTGTGCATTTCATCATCATTGGGTTGGATGAGTATGAGGTGGCACGGGACTAGAATGTTTATTGACTTGCAGTTTCTTGGTGCTTTAAAAAAAAAGTCTGTGATTCTGTCTCAAGGTCTTGAGAAAGCTAGTTATGCACAAACACCTAGGAGCATAGTAAAGCTCTTAGTTAATTGGTGTTTCTAATCATTGTTTCTTGGATTTTTTTAAAATGTGGCACTTGGATATTTTTATAAGGTTAGCATTTTATTAACACTGATAGACATTCGACATACATCTTGAAGTTGGATTAAATGACACTCAAGCCACTTAGGGCACACAGGTGAGGCAGATGGACTCCTTAGGCCTCTCCTTAAACCAGGAAAATGGGCCCATCATTTGTAAGAAACATGGACTTGGCCAAGAATGTTAGAGAATGCTGACTCACTCTCAACCCAGACACAGAGGAGTTTGGGCTAGACCAGGGCAAATGAGACACTGGTCTGAGGGGACACAGAGAGACAAACAGTTGACATGGGTCAGGAGGATGAGAATTGGGAAGTCCAATGACAATGGACACTTGAAAGGAGAGAGTGAGTAAGGAGCCTTGGCGTTAGCATCACACCTGATCACCCTCTGTGTGGACAAAGGCAGTAAGGGGTTTAGTCCCCATCACCAAGGATAAGCCTGGGAAGTCCTGAGACATGCTCCTCCCCGCATCTGACACATGCAGAGTTTGGAGTTCAGGCTGCTGAGGATTGAGGTCTGGGTAACAGGTATTTAGCAAGTGTTTTGGCTCCAGGTGAGGGAAGGAGAAATAGCAGAGACCTGGTGAATTATAGCGTGACTTCCACAGCAACACACACACCCCTGATTGACATTCAAGGCAGTGCCCTTTTCCTCCAAGGTCGGTCCCTCCTCCTGCACCCTGGGTCTCCTCTCTAGTCTTTTCGTCTGTCTTCTATGGAGTCAACCCTTCTTTCTCACTCACATTTTCCCCAAATCAAGTCCTCCCCACCTTAAAATACCTTCCTTCCATTCCATGTTTCCTGCAGCTATAGCCCTCTCTCCTCCTCCTCACACCCAAAGTTTTCCAGAAAGTTGTCTATCCTTGTGGTCCCCATATGTTCCCCTCCCACCTACTCCTCAATTCTTTCCACTCTGTCTTCCACCCCCTATCACGGGCTTAAAAAAGCCTCTGCGATCATCAGCTGACCTCTCTTTTGCTAAAATCCAAGGACAATTTTCAGTCCTCATCTTCCTTGTACCTCAGCAGTGAAGACTATTCTCCTCAGCTAGAATCATGTGGGCTCTCAGGGCTCTACGGTCCCCTGGATTCCCTCCCACCTCCCTGGCTCCTCTATTTGCTTTGCAAGTTCCTCTTCCCCATTCAACATGCTTGAATTCCTATAGGCTCTGAGGGTCACCCTTAATTGTTCTCTCTCCCTCACTCCCCATTAGAGGCATCACTAAATCTGTTAATTCAGGTCCTCTGATATTTGACTATCTGCTCACTCCTGTCTGTCTTTACTCCCCTCACTTGGTGATTGCTGTAGGAGCCACCTCCAGAACAAAGAGAAATTTGCCTGAGATCACATAGCTAATTCATGACCCCCAGATCCATAGCCCCTCATGCACTGGGGTTTCCTTGTCATCCTAATGTAATCATACTTTATCCATAAAAGCCCCACACTAATTATGAATATGATAATATCTGTCATGAAGATATTGTTGAGGAAGAATAGGGGCAAGTCGATCCCGCTAAGCAGGAATGTTCTTGAGTTGGCAAGATTAGAAAAACAGAAATAAGACTCCATAAATGTCCTCAAAAAACCTTCCTGAGGACCATTCTCCTGAGAACTTAGCAGTGAACCTCCGGCTCTATCTCATCTGGGTAACAGAGGGAGCCTATGACAACTGAGGAAGGAAGGAGGGAGACAAGAAAGACTCAAATTTCAAAGGTTTGGATACAGCCATCAGCAAGAGGTGAGAACAGCAGATGAGACAGCAAAAGTCCCTGAAATAATCAATCTATAAGGACTGTCATGGAAAATGCAGAGCAGACTTGTTCCAAGTGGCTCCAGGAGACAAAATTAAGACTCAAGAGCAGAAGTTATTGATAGACAGACTTTAGGCCACTGAAAAAGGTCTATGGGAGCTGTCCAAGGTGCCAACAGAGGGAAAGGGCAGGAGGGACACTTCTGTCTAAACTGCATAGGACGTTCTTATGGGGAATGTCAGGCAGACTCTTACACTAGGGTGAGCGAGATAAAACGAGATCTGGTTTTCATGCCATGTCTCAAGCTCATGGCTAACACAGTGCTGGATGGCCTGACCTCATCAATAACACTGTGGAACCAGTGGACAGCTATTACTCCCTACTCATAGAAGTGGAAATTTAGGCTCACAAAAGTTAGGTATATGATCTTGATCACACAGCAAACTAATGGAGGACCAAGATTTTATTCACCCACTCAACACAATTTTACAGAACACTATTATGTTCCAAGTGCTGTGGTAACCATGGTAGATAGAGATTAGAAAAGTAATCCCAGGTCACCAGGGATGAGGAATAGAAGAAGAGATATTCAGGTAGGACCATTAATACAGTGAGATGAGATGGAGGTTGATAAGTCCAAGAGGCTATTGAAAACCGAGGGATACCTAACCTGCTAAAAAGGAAAGAAGTGCTCAAAGAACATGTGGCCAGAGCCAAGTCTTAAAAAAATTAGTGGCTAGAACTCAACAAGGTGAAGAATGGGGGTGGAGGGATGCTGTTGATGCTCCACCAAGATCTCCTATAATAGGATAGGGTTCCCATTGCCCAGCTGTTGTGTTTCACACCTGCCCCCTTCTTGGAACAATTGCTCCTGGCCGGGAGACAACTCATCAGGAGGTTACATACCTCATCTACGGGGATATCCCCTTTCCAATGACTGACTGACATGGAGGTCCAGAGGCCCTTCCTGAAATTGGAACAATCTCTATGGTGCAATCCACATGCACAGCTCCCTGTAGGATCAGTTGAGATCACTTTCTTGCTTTGTTCCTTCCCCTACACTAGCTTATTTCCTTCCCTTCCCTTCTGAGACCACTCCCTTAAGAAATCATATGAACTCTGTCTTCCTCTCTGCTTTTAGGGAACCCTACCCAAGTCAAAGAGGAAAGATTATCTAGGCAGAGAGAATAATGTGTGCAAAGGCATGAATGTGAGAGAGCATAGTGCGATATGGAATAACAGTTAAGTTAGAGCAGAGGGGTGAACTATTGTGTGGCATGATATAAATTAGGTAGACAGGGGACAGAATCCTATCTCCTGACATCTAGCCAGTCATATTTCCCCTCTCCATACTACTAAGCTGTACTCTGATATCCTGCCTGGCCACTTTAAATGCAGTATTTCAGAGCACATCTAGGCCATGAAGTGAGTTTATAGAGAAAGAAGTTACAAAGCAAGATTCCTTGATTTATTCAGTGGCATTTCACAAAGCAGGAACAAAGATGAGTCCCCTGGAATTTCCTGATTCTCAGACCACACTGCCTCTATGGAACTCACCACAGACTGCTTGTGGGAGAGCAAATTATCTCCATAGGCTATTTTTGTCCTCCTTCGCCTCTCCAGAAACAGTGGCCTCCCCCGCCCCTTTCATTGGCTCCATCTGCTTTCCTGCTTTCCTTTTTGGCCTCTATTCATAAGGTCTTGCCCCTGGGTCTCTGCTAGAACTCGGTTTTAAATTCTAAAACTTTCCAAAGCCAATAAAGCTCTTTAATCAAGAAGTTGGGCTGCCAAGGAAACAATGCTAATTGGAAACTTTTATGACTCGAGGTCCTGGGGAGTTTAAAGACGGATATGTTTCTTTTGTCTATCATGCCAACAGCACAGAATAGACGCAGGAGGGGCAGGGAATAAAATGTGGTCCCAAACAGGAGAAATTAATCCAAGAAATATGCCAATCCCTAAACAAACGAGAGGCCCCTGGACTTCAAAATTCCTGCTAGAAGTGGCTGACACATAGTTATCTTTCCTTAGGAAGCACAGGGATGGTTGAAGGTAGAGAGAAACAGTTGGGGTTCACAATAGGTCACAGATAGGTCATAAGCAAGGACCAGCCTCTGCATCACTGCTCAGGATTAGAATATAATCCCATTTCACAGCCACACATATGGCCCTCCAGACTCCAAACCTCTTGCTAGTTCTCAGAATGATAGATAGAAATAAGACAAAGTTCTTGTCCTCAGAGCCTGGAAGGAAGAACAGATAGACAGAAAAAAAGATTGGGCAGAGATAACAGAGTTACCAAAACTCAAGAAGAGAGAAAAAACATGCTGTTCCCTCTGGGGGTGGGGGAGGTGGAGGGCAGGGTAGACTTTCCTGACATGGACTATGCAGAAGAAAAACCTTCATCTCCATCCTAGACATGACATCCTCCTAAAGCCGTAACACCAACCACTTGACAAGACATCCTACCCTTCCCTGTTTCTTTGGTAATGTCAACAGAATAATTCTGGCTGACTGAAGCCAAAAAATAATCTCTTTGAAGACTCTGTGATGGTTCACAGAATCCAAGGAATGGCTAAAGGATTGATCTTGGACAAAAGCTGGACCAGAGTCACTCCAAGGATTTAGGTACCAGATGTTAATACCAGTTGGCTAGAGTACCACCATAGAACCAATGGGTTCCAATGGATTTTTCCTATTCTTACCTCACTCTGGGAAAAATAGCATCTGATTGGATGAGCTAAGGGCATAAGACCGACTATAGCATGGTTCTCTACTCCACAGGATGAGCAGAGTAGTTCTGTAAAAGAAAGTGAGATGCTCTCGCCAGGGGAATGGAGGAGCAATGCCCTAAGGTTTCAATATGGGGCCCATAAACCACATGGACCTGCCTGAGATTTTTAGCCAAGAGCTTCATCAGAGAAGTTCTCATTAAAAAGGCAGAAATTCACCCTCTTCCCTGGACACTATGACTCAGAAGTTCCTGGCTGGAGCTCTAGAATCAGTATCTTAATAAGCTCTTAAGTGGTTCTACCAAGAGAAGGTCAGTAGAGCTGGACCATTTCCTACCTGAGGTCTGCCATTGGAGTTCCATATCAGCCACCACCAAGACGGGCTAAAAAATTGCCTTAAAGATTATTTTTTTCTATCTTATTTTTTAATTTTATATTTTTAAGTAATCTCTGTACCCTACATGGAGCTCAAATTTACATCCTCTACCTCAATCAAGAGTAGCTCCACTGACGGAGCCAGCCAGGCACCCCTTTCTATCTTTTTTGAACTGCCTATATTTAAATTCTTTATAACCATCTTGCAAGACTCAAGGAAAATAGGGCTCAATTTATCCCTGTTCTTGCCACATCCTGGAATGTCACCTGATTCAGGAAATACAAGCATGGGGATATGGCTGACTGTTATCCCTAAAGATCCCTCCAGCTACCTGTCTGGATTTCTAGCCATAACCAGCAACACCAGAAGGCTCTGATTTCAGAGAAGACCCAGGAGTGATCTTGTACCCTGGGCTCTCTGCTGCATGACCAGCCTCTAGAACAGAGGCCATCCCATATTATGTTCTCTATGTTATTTGTTCAATGGAAAGAGGGAAGAAGGGAGGAATTTTGAGCCATCCTCCAAAATGCAACTAAAGAAATAATCTACTGAGTACCTTTTCGCTGAGACCTAGGGAAAGAAGACAAGATAACCAATGACTACTACTGGCCAAAGCAACTCCTGACTTCAGAAACAATATATAGTATATATATTTTAATGTTTATTTATTTTTGAGCGAGAATGTGTGTGTGTGAGCAGGGGAGGGGCAGAGAGAGAGGGAGATGGAGAATTCAAAGCAGGCTCCAGGCTCAGAGCTGTCAGTGCAAAGCCTGACTTGGGGCTTGAATCCAAGAACCATGAGATCATGACCTGAGTCGAAGTCGGATGCTCAACCTACTGAGCCACCCAGGTGCCCTCAGAAACAGTATTTTAACCTGTGAGTGCCAGAGAGGTGCTGTTACTCTTTATTAATACAAATTAACAAACAAATGAAAAAATCTTTGTGCCTAAAACTCCTTTTAAAAATGTGCTAGTTCCTGAAAAGAATACTTCCAAAACCTATGAGTGCTTGTAATATTGTGAATTATATAAGAAACATATTTTGGTCTTCACTCCCATTTCTCAAGCTTCTAAAACCACAACTTCCTAAGTGGTGAGAGAGATAAAGGCATCTTTCATTAAGTAAATGAGTGACTTTTGTAAGTCCCCTAGGTCACCTAAGGAGGGGCTGGTTGCCTGGGAAACCAATCCTGTGATTGGAGGGCTGGAATTTTCAGTCCCACCCCTCAACCTCCTGGAAGAGGAGAGGGGATGGGTGCTGAACTAATGACTAACGATTTAATCAATCATGCCTACATAATGAAGCCTTCTTAAAAAATCAAAAGGATAGGGTCTGGAGAGCTTCTGGGTTGGTGAAAATGAGGAGATTCAGAAGAGTGGGACTCCAGAGAGGGTATGGAAGCCCTGAGCCCCTTGCCACATACCCTGCCATGCACACCTCTTCCATCTGGTTGTTCCTGAGTTACATCCCTTTCTAATAAATTGGTGATCTAGTAAGTAAAATGTTTCTCTGAGTTCTGTGAGCTATTCTAGCAAATTAATCAACCCCAAGGAGAGGGTTGTGGGAACCTTGGATTTATAGTCAGTAGGTCAGAAGCGCAGGTAACAAACTGGGTTTGCAATTGGCTTCTGAAGGGTGGGGTGGGAAGCAGTCTTGTAGACTGAACCCTTAACCTGTGGGATCTGAGGCTATTTTTGAAGAGATAATGTCAGAACAAAGTTGACTTGAGTTGAATTGTAGGACATCCTGCTGGTGACCAAGAGTTAATGATTGGTGTCAGGAACTGCACGTCCACCTCCCCACACACACATTGAAATTGGGTCCAGGAAATTATTTTAGTGCTAGGTTATTGACTGTTCATTATTGCATGAGGGGAGAGAGGGTGGTGGTTAGAGAAAAATTCTTCCCCTGTGGTCCTCCCTTCTGATTTAAACCACAATGCAAATTGGGGGGCAATTTCAAGGTTTAACAATAGTATCCAACTGATCTTTGCAGGATTGCAAATAAAGGAGGCTGTATCCTCAGGAGTACTATTAGAGCTAAGGTCTCTCAGCTCCTATTGTTAAAAAACATTCATTACCAGGCTCTCATATGAAATCCTGAGAAGGAAGCAAATATGAGTCTGCAATGTTCTCTGTAGTTCTTATGCAATTGCCACTTGGGGCTAATTAGAGCTGCTTTTGTAATTCACCAGCTATAAATTCCTTCCAATGCTCTCCCAGCACTGGGAGATTGGCCCCCCCAAGTCAAGGTTTTGTGCTAACACTGCAGGTCCACCCAGTGACCCTAAGTCAGTAGCAATCTCTCCGATGGCCACCTTGTGCTCTGTGGCCCTCAGACACGCTAGGATGGCTTCCAAATTTGTTGTTTTCCTCTTCTCTGCTGATTGGGTTAAAAGATAACTCCGCAGACTGTGTTAGGCAGCACCTGCCTTATTCTCAACTAATTTATTTTAAATTGGTTTAGTACAGACTCTTTAGCCAGTAATGCCTACAGAGCTATGAATTCATTTCCTCATCTATCCTCTTGAATTTGATCAAGGAGTACAAATTGCTATAAAGCTTTATTGCAAGACTTTGGAAGACCAGACAAAGGGAACCAAGCCAAGTTAATTCCCAAACTGGAAAACAAATATTTCATAAGGTTCTTGTCCATGGTGGGAAATGACAGAACAGGTAATTACAAAATCTAGTATCCAAAAAAAATGTGTAAGAATCCATTGGATTCATTTATTGAACATCTGTAAAATATTAGGCCTTTACATATAGTTTTTCCTTTTTGTGTCATCTTTCCAACAATCCAGTGGAGGTAGGTATCTATTAACTTATTTTCTAAAAATAAAAAAAAAACAACTAGGGCTTGGGAAAGTTAATAAACTTTCCCAAGATCACACAGCCAGTAAGAGTTGAACCCATGAAAGTTTAAATCCAAAGTTGGAGCCCGTTCTACATCATCTAAATTTTGAAATTCCTTTGCTTTGACCTGCCAAGCCGCTAAACCAGGATGTGATTTGGGATGTTACAAAAGGATTCTTTGCTTGCAAAAAGGATTCTTTGCTTGCAAAAAGGATTCACAACAGGGTTCCTCGAAATAGCTAACTCCCCTATAGTGCTGAAAATATAATTTAAGATACAAAATTTCTGTTTACAAGAAACATTTCCACTCCATGTCTGCTAACACACTTTCTTTTTTTAATGAAAGCACCGGAGATGTAGGACCAAGAAGATCAAGTGTCATGAGATCAAGTAAAATCAACAATTTGGCACCTCGTAAATACTCAAAATTGTTATCTACATGATCATTTATTTTTTCCAGCATCTTAAAATGCAGCCTGTGCTAGATGGCAAAAAAAATGGCCATAAATTCTTCTCCTCTCATCAGGAAAGGAAATCTGTTTCTTCTCTCTTGGGATCTTAATTGGCCTTGTGATTTGCATCAGCCAGTTGAACATTAGCAAGTGTGATGCAGTCAAGAGTGTGTAAAACGCTTGAGCATTCTGGCCTGCCTACTGCTGAACTCAGAGGTCTGAGACCATCCTATGATTCAGCACCAGCTAGACTGTTGAAGGGTGGGCGGTCACGTGGAGAAGAACTGGTACCCCCCAGGAAGCACCCTAGCCAACAGGCGTCCGGACCCTGCAGCCAACCTACCAGGGGAGGCCATTCTAGATCATTCAGCAGACGTGACAGCTGATGCATAAGATAGCCAGCCGTGATCAGCTGGGCCGGTCCAAGCCAGAACTGGACAATTCAAAGAATCATGTACTAAATAAAACAACTTCTGCTTTAAGCCACAGTGTTCTGGGATGATTTTTTACACAACAAAAGTTAACCAACACACAGTCCTAAGGTGTCTTCTGCTATGTTTCTAAATCATCCAAGAAGCTAGAAACCCACAGAATGAAGTAGAAGTAGAAGCCAGCAAGGAGGGAGAAACGGTGTTCAGAGTACGAACTGAGTCACCAAGAAGTGAAAGGACCCAGCAAATCAGGGTTGGCATTCAGCTCTTCTCTCCCAGTGCACTGATCTTTCCATGACACCAATTCTTCCCTGAATTTTTGAGGCTAACTGGACCAATTCCCTGCTCTCATGTAGTCTCCAACCCTGGGGGAAGCAAGTCAATTGGAGTTTTAACTTAATAATAAATGAAGAATTTTTCCAATGTGCTTCTTCATTTCTCCTTCCTTCTTCAGATCTCTTTCACAGGTTACTCAAGTCAGCTAGCAAACGAGGGGGAAAAGCGGATAAAAGGACAGACAGAAGCTACAGTTATGTAGTATGACTAGAGGGTGTTTTTCACCTTCAAAGCACATTGATCATCAATTACAGGATATGTTTTCACAGTCCACATTTCTACAGAACATCTACTTCTGAGTTCCCTAGCAGAGGAGAATATGCTACTAAAAAAAAAAATAGTATAACCAAATGATGTGTTCCCCTCAGTGTGGAGGGGAAGGGAGTGATACATTCAGGAAGTTATCTGTTTCCTGGTCAGCCGTCAAGCTAAGCCTCCACCTGCCACACTGGAAAATAGCTGAGAGGTTACTCTGATGAAGACTGAGAAGGTGGCCTATCCCCTCCCTCGAACACAAGAAACCACACAGCCCCCAAAACAATCATGAGGTTTTTATTCATGTTTGAGCAACATCATTCAGCAATCCCTTCCAGAAGCCACCCATGAGGGGACAGGGAGAAATGTAACAACAGCTAACATTCGGTGGGTACACACCATTATAAGCTGTTCAAATATTTCAATACCTCCACATTGGCCAGTAAACAGTAAAACTGCCATAAGTGGTAGGATTAATTAATAATGTAAATTCTATCCCATGTGGTTTATCTCAGAAACCACGCATCGCGGCAATGTCAAGATGCTTCTCTGTTGGATCCTGGATCTGCTGCAGCTCACTGTTACTTTTTTAGTGAGCTGAGAATTTGTTTCCCAGTTCAAAAGTCTTTGGATGGAAAAGGGAGGCCCCTCAGCCAAGCTGGGGAAGATCATTTGTAGGCAACCCAAAGATATCCAAGCCTACTGGGCTCTGGGAGGGGCTGAAAAATGTTCAGGGCCAATGGGCCTAGACAGATATCAGAGCAGGGCTCCCAGATGAGCTTGGAGAGCTCTGCTTTATTTGACAACCTGTACCCCAGTAGGGAGCTGAACAAGTCTTAGAGAAAACTCTGCCCAGATATCCTAGCAAGTGTCTATGTGAGTCCCCTGTGCCTCATCAAGTGGCCTTTGAGAAGAGGAGCCTTGTCCCATGCACACCTCCCTTCCACACTCTACTTCCCAGGCAGCTAAACCCACCCAAACAGGCCATTGATAACCATGGTTCACGTTTCTTCACTATCCACGTTCCCCTCATGTCTCTCCCCTCTGCCTTGTTCCACTTCCTAGAGATTACCCCAGTCCTTCTCCACAGAACCCCCTTCTCCAGTGACTGACCTGGGCAGGGCCTACAGTTATTTGGAGTTCCCTCCATGGAAAAAGCAAATCAATGATCTGGGTCCTGGCTCTTGCAGCTGGAGGCGGGGTGGGGAGCAATTTGCACCTTGCCTGCTATCCCTTATTCCTGCCTTCTCCTCTGCCTGTCCCTTTAGAGCCCTTCCCCCAGAGGCAGCTTCTACATGGGGCCAGTGCCTAGGTAGCAACCTGACCAACAGCAGGGAAGAGAAGATGGAAGGACAGGAGCCAAGGCCTGGAGACCATTGGAGAGCTCTATGGTAAAATGTGGCAAAGTCACGAGCCCCACTCAGGTTCTAACAAGAAACCCAGTCCCAGTGGTTCTCAGCGTGACGGAAAAGGTGTCGCAAGAGTTTGATGCAGTTGTCAAACCATGGCTCTGACAGAGTGCACCCATTAGCTAGTGAACGCTGGATCCACCAAAAGAACATACCAGCATTTTCAAAAAACCAAGAAACAAGTAGGAAATTATTAGATTGATGTGTTGAAGGATTTGTGTTACAACATATGGGACTTTGAAAGAAATTTTTGCATTGCATAGTCTATATATATATACACACACACTCTATATATACACTATATGCATATATACATGTGTACACACATTCTATATATATTAACATTATAGTATATACAATATATACTACAGTATATAAGTATATTAATATGTAATATAAATATACATGTAGGATATATATGGATATAATTTATTTTATATATAATACTTATAGTTTAATTACAGAAATAAAAGGGACTATAGTTAGATTTTTATTTTATATTACATATCAGTTATTAAATCTTTTAAATAACTATTTTAAACATCTAAGTATCATTAATCTAATTGATAAGATAATATATAAACGATTATGATCTTATACCATCACAGGTATGAAATCTTTGGTGTCATGGTGACATCACATGACACATTCACTTCACTCCAAATAATTACTCAAAGCCGATCATGGAAATTCTACCCCCTTATAGGTTATTGGTTAAGGAGTGGGTAAGTAACCCAACACTAGCCAATAAGAAAGAATGTAATGGGAAAAGTTGTCTCCATGTAAACAGAAAGCCACAGAAAAGGCCGTTCTTCTCCCTCTGGTGCTGTAATGTCTAGATGACCTGAGGCTACTGAGGCCACTAAGCCACCAGTCCCAGGACAAAGCTGACACATCGAGGAAAACATAAGCTAGAAAGTCTGAGGAAGCTGGACCCATCACAAATGCATCACAAACTGCATCTACATGAGATAAGCTTTCCATCTTCATCATCTGTGTTGGGGATTTCTATTCTTTGGTACCAAATTGTCTTATCCAATACAGGATCTCAGACCCCCATGAGACAGAGGTGGCCATCCTTGCAGGGAGCAGAAAGTACCTCCCAGACCCTCCCTTTCACTGTCTTTCTGCATTGAAAGCCTCCTTTCTCCTTTGACTTCTCTTGGTTATGGCCTCCAGGATGGACAGACAGTCCCTATCAGTTCTCACTGATGTTAATGCTGTAAAAGAGGGAGAAGCAAGGCCTTATAAACCAGAGGAAGAGGGAAAGGATGACTGTTTGGGTCTGATCAGAGTGTGAGGTATCCGAACCCCACCAGATCAGCCATGCTGTGGGGTGAGATTACTGCCCCACTAGCACACTTCTTCTACTTGATTACGTTAAAAACAATGTCTATCTGCTTCTTGGGCCTGAAATACCTTGTAAAAAAAGTTCAAAAGCTCTCTTCATCCTTCCTTAGCATTGGGAGGGGGCTGGCAAGCAGCAGGAGGGAGGAGGGGGCCCCATCCAGCCACATAAAAAAATGAAAGAAAATCAGCTCCCTGTTGGTGGTTTCCTATACATACGACTAAGCCAACATGATCTCAATAAGAAAACCAGCACATTTTTCCAGCCACAAATTATCAAGACTGAATTAAAGACATTCATCATTGGCTTGTCATTGAGTTCTATCAGGCATTGATTTTTTTCCTGGACTTATGCATTCCAGTAAGAGATTTTTGCTCTCCCCAGTTCTCCAGAGACTTAGAAAGAACAGACCCTAAGACAAGGTGTTCAGGGGGTAACTGGACCCATTAATAGCATGTACAGCAAATGTTTTGGTGCCTGGTTAAGTAAAAAGTACCCTCTGAATTCTAACAGCTTCAAGGAGTTGTTGTTACTAATGTAACTTAGCAGTCACTATTGAAGTTGAGACAATTCAACATGATCTAAATGAAAGGATAGTTATTAAGGGAGCCACTCCAATTTCCCCTGGGAGAGTTTGTGAATGAGGATAATCAATTTAAGAACTTCAGTAGGGGTTAGAAAGTTAGAATTATTTAGACATAATATTTTTAAAGAAGGTAGAAGGCCATGGCCTTTTCTAAGTCGTATGCTATTACTGCTGCCTCTGGGATGATGTCAGGAGTATTCTAGTTGAATAGAGACAAATGCTCAGATAGGTTTCCAAATAATAATAAACAATATATTAACGGTACATATTTGAAGAATCATGGGATGTTTTGTTATAAATACTCCCAAGAGAAAACCCAGAGGAGTAAAAGGAAATGCCTCCATTTAGAGAAAAAAATAACATTTTATTCAGTTCGGTCTGGGTGGTGACATGCTAGATTAGAAATATGAGAGTGATAATATGTAATATCAAACATACCTTCAACATTCCCAAATGCTGAGTGGTCTCATTCATACCCACTTGCGCCATATTGTCCATATCCAGAAATAGGAAGAGAACATATCTTGAAGATACCATCCATGGGTACTGCATAATACATGGGCATCCTTCCCACTTCACCCTTCTCTTGACTGGAGAAAGAAGAAGGAAATAGCAATGCAGAGCCAAGAGAAGGCAAGGATTTAACCTAGTTCTCAGACTCTGAAGATTCTAGTAACAGGGTCATGGACCACTCTGCCCACTCCTTTTTGGGTCAGGATCTGGATCATTTTAATAAAGTGAGAATTGGATTTGCCAAGCAAGAGATGTTTCCTGGATAGACACACCAAGAAAGAAGGCCCCCAGTTTCCCCCAAATCCACCCAGCAAAACTGTCCCCAACCCTCAGATTTACAAAGAACTCTAGAAACATTGACAGGATATATGCATATTTTTCCAACTAAACTGGTACTAAAAAGCATTTCACTGACACCAGGCCCTTGCCGGTACCTTCCACTGATACATACATCAGTAAGAGAAGAAATAGTTTTGCTCCCCACTACCAAATATAGCTCTCATGCAGCAGCTCTGACTTCTAGGAGTGGGAAGATTCTCACTCTCTTACATGAATAAAATTTGAAAACAGCCAGAGCTAATGAAGCCACTATCATAGACAACTCTTCAAGAGAAGAAGGGGAAAATAAGGACAGAGAGATGGCAGGCCCTGGTGGCCAGAAATCTCACCAGAAACCCTTCAGCAGGACCAAACCATTTTGATAAATCAATCAAAGAAAAATATCTCTGCTAGACCACAGTCAGAACATTCCCCCATCCCATCCGCCATGATTGCAAAGCCCTTGGGGACAAGCCATGCAAAGCAGCTACAGGCAGAGATCAGGCCTGAAAAATGCAATCCGTGTGCCCCACTTCCATTTAAAACCTCACAAATTCCTCCAACTTTACCCTTGCTGAGGTCTCAACAGTAAAAATTGCAAGATTCAGCACACAGATATTAAGATTATGACAATAATGTCTCCAGGGGTGATGGCCTGTATCATTTAAAATAAAGCCAGACACTGTAACAAATAAGCCTACAAATAATTAATGAAAGCACAATAGAAGTTTATTCCATGTTTACATAACAGTTTTTGGCAGAGAACGAGTTATGCCATGTGATGGTGCAGGGAAAACAGTTGATCATGGATCTTTACCACATGGCTTCCAAGATCGCCCTGAAAGCCATCCATATTCCAGATCATTGGAAAAGCTGAAGGGCATGGAAACACTTGCATGGGAGGTTTTGTGAGCTACACTTGGAAATTATGCACCTCATGGACACCCACAGTCCATGGTGAGAATGAAACCACATGACCACAGTAAGTGCAGGGAAGGCTGGGAAATGTAGTCCAGCCATACCCCTAGGAAGAAGAAAAACTACTTTCATACAGTCAGTGGCCTTTGTCTCCAGACCAGTCCAGGGATGGTAATCAGCTCAAAACTTCCTGATACTCTTCTTTGAATTTTGGTACACCCATAAGAGGGAAAAAGCCCTAAAAAGACACTTCAGAATCCAGTTTCACATGTCACTATGTCTCCACAGGAGCAGGAGACTGTGAACCTTCCAGTCTTTCTACCTAAGCATCATGCTCCTCAATGTTTCTGAAAGTCTATTAGCAATTGGCTCAGGGATTTGTTTCTTTTTGGGTCCACAGACAAACAATATAGAAATGTTGAGATGTCTTTCATAAGAAATGGAAATGTGCTATAAAATGTACATTCCAAAGCCTGTCAATGCTGAGAAATAAAAGTCAAGCATAATAACCCTGTTTAAATATACTAACAAAAATAGTACTTATCTATTCAGGCAAATACCATAAACCTTGTAGATAATCTTTCATGATAGAAAGCGGAGAGCTCGGACTGGAATAACTTTCCACTTAGACCATATGCTTTCTTTTTTCTTTTTAATTTGCAGCACACTAGAGTGAGAAGAGCTTAGAGTTTGGAAAAAAGACCAGGCTTTCTGACTTGTCTGCAGTGTGACTTCAGCCTCCTCATCTGTAAATATGGGAATAAAATTAAGACAAATAAGATGTTACAAAGCACCCAACCAAGCATCAGCTCCATTTTAGGCACTTGATAGCTGCTGGAATTAGTGGTGGACACAGAGAAACAGAGATGGCCGTGAGCGGGTCTCCTCTTTGACTTTGGCAAAGGTTGGATTGGAAGCATGGGGTAAAATATTTCTACTTGGATTTCAAGGGGCAGAAAGCAAATAAGATGTTACAATGAAAGATTCTTCCCTGGGACCCCCTTCAGTTGGCTATTTGTCTCTGAAAGAAATTCAAGTATCAACTCCTTTAGAAAGCTACTGGGACCCCATGAAGAATGGGTAGGTGCCCCTGAGCTGTGGCCCCACAGCCCACCTCCAACCTGTATCTGTCATTTTCACTATATTCATCAAGAGGGAGTGAGGTGTTTAGGCGGTGAGGTCAGTTAAGCATCCAACTCTTGATTTTGGCTCAGGTCATGACGTCTCCAGTTTGTGAGATTGAACCCCTGCTTGGGATTCTTTCTCCCTCTCTCTCTACCTCTCCCCTGCTTTCTCCCTCTCCCTCTCTCTCTCCCTCTATTTCTCCCTCTCCCTCTCTCTCTCTCAATAAATAAATAAATTAATTAATTAAACTTTTTTTTTTTTAAAGGGATGGAGAGTCTATAACTGTTTATTCATCTCTACGGTGAGGTCATTTTAGGGCAGGATTGTGTCTTATTTTTTATAGCCTTGTTACCTAGCAATATGTCTGGTACTTAGAAAACCATATATATATATATATATATATATATATATATATATATATATCAGCAAATGATGTACATGCCCAGTAATGCCACAGCAGTGTTTAGACACTTGTCAAGATGTTTGTGCTCCATGAAGATCTTGAGAGGGAAGCCATGTCCATGTCCGTGCCCACTAACCCTGACTCTTTCCAAACCAGTCATTAATGTCCCCATCAGCAAGCTTTTCACGGAGACTTTTGACAGCCTTCTCCTGGATACCATGGAATAAGACTGGGGGCTAAACTGAGAAAAGCCAGGAGGATAAGAAGGTCACAATTCCTCTTCATTGATGCTTTAGAGAAAGATTCTGGCTCACTGAAAAAATGTATATGTATCGTGAATTAAGTTAATTTTTTTCCTTTTCACTCAAACTGAAATAGGGTTATTTTCTTAATAGCTTGTGGCAGCTTGTTTTCTATAGCAACCCTTTAAATTGAGCTCATATGGTAATAATTTACTTTAGAACAACTGAAGCAGTTGGAAAAAATACTGGTTGAAGAAAAAGAGGAAAACACTACTGGCCACGGGAGCTGGTTGGATTTTTTTTCCCCTTCTCTTTGAGATTATTTATCATTAAAACACAATATCTTTCTTCCAGACCTGGAAGATTCAAAGACTAACAAATCACACAGTAAACCAGCAATAAACCAAACAATTACTCCAAACTAGAAGATGTATTTCTTATGGGAAATGTGATTCGAATTGCTGAGGTTTTTCAATTCACCTCAGGATGCTCCTAGGCCGGGCTGTCAGTAATGGGAAAATTCCAAGCTCTTTGGTATTCCCTCCCAAGTGGGTTGGGCATCATTCTTACCTGATCCCTGTTGTTATTTAACATTCAATGAATATCCGCAGGGGTTAGGCACTGTTCAGATTCCATTAATGATAGCTCCTGTCTTCAGCCGGTTTGCATCCTAGAATGACAAGAGAAAGAAACACAGAGAATGAAATATATCTTAGAGACACATAGGGATATTTGCCCAGGATCGTTGACATGACTTGCATGCCTGGGTGGGTGTGGTAAATTCCACAGGGAGAAAAATTTCTCTCCCACGAGACAGTGACTCCAACACTAAAGCCATTTCACAGGTGAGCACCAGAGACCAGGCTGGGAAGGCATTCCCACCTCGAGTTATTAAAGTGAGCAATGATGTAGTATCTTAACATCGGTGTCCTTGTAGAAGGCAACATTTGTTACTTTTTTCTTTTGGTTCTGGCCGATAAAATGACCAAAACCCTGAGCATTTTGTCAGTGGTGGCAGCTAAACAAGGCAATCCAATGAAAGTACAAACAATGGATAGGTAGAATGTCAGAGCTAGGCAAAGGAGGAGAGTGGGTGGCTTGCCAAGGATCACATAGCTATTTAGTGACAAGGGCTGTCCAGGTCTAGAATTCATAAACAGCTACTCCCTCAACTTTTAACCTCTACCGCTCCACTGATAATGCCTACCAACACACACGCTAAATACAAAAGAAACAACATGATGGATAGAAATGGAGAGGCATTAAGGAACAAAGGTAGCAATTTGGAAGACTTCATCCGTATGTTTGCATTTCCTGTCTGTATAGATTTTCTGAGATGGCAGAGCCGTATTTAGACTCTGAGGAGCTTGCAGAAATGAACTTAGTTCACCCTCTGTTAGCCCCACATCATTAATAGCCAAAAGTGGTCTGGGACAGATGTCTCTGGCTCTCTTCTCATTAAAAGTCCAGAATGACCCAGAGTAGTTATCTAGACTTTATTCTATTAAGAACCCAGAGCGACCCAGAACAGAATGGCTCTGCAGGGTTGAGGGTGGAGAGGGGGGAAAGGATTTTCAGAAACCTCTGCAAAGAAAGCTTGTCCCATTGAGATATGGGTGTCTATTCTAGAAAAGTAAACCAAAAAACATAGTGAACGGAGCTACAAGGGGGGAAAATTGACAGAGGGAAGCAGTGGGCTTCTGTCTTGCATAAGGTGATGCATAGAATCCTCCATTTGGAAAGTATCTCTAGCTCTAAGGTTTGTCTTCCCTTTTGCTATCTTGCTGTCAGCTGAGGTCACTTTGGTTTTGAACATCCAAGAAAACTGGCTCAATCCCATCACACCTGCTGTGGGAAATCCAGGCCTTGCTCGAGGCGTTACAGAATTCCGATTGGCTTTTTGTCCCCACACTCACATGCACCCATGTTGGCTGACTCGTCACTCAACTCACATTGCTCTTTCAACTTTCACTTCCCTCTGACTGCTGCTGACCCAGGGATGGAGCACCTTGACTTCTCCGAAGCACCATTCCCACGGGCATTGCATATTTTTAGTGACTGTTTATAGTAATAACAGGTGAGGATTACACTGTACCAAAGTACAGACTAGCAGATAAACTTGACTGCTAGACCATCCATGCTTAAACTGTGCCTGGGCAATAGTTGCTACATGCTGCAGACCCAACCATGTGCAACAGGGGATTTCCTCCTCAAGCTCATTGGAGTCTTGTGGTGGTGCTCTCATGCCAAATTCATTTTGGCATCTATCCATTTACAAAGCGACTTCCAGCTCCTCAAATTACTTTTCATTTTTAATAGAGGGAACTAAGGTACCTACAGTTTTTTCCCTAGTACACCAGAGGGCCCATTAGGACATTACCGTCAACACTTCCTAAAATAATAAATTTCTCTTTCTACCATACAATCCCCAATTCCCTAGTTCAGATATTCATTATTTCATGCCTAAGTGAGTTTCTTCTTCCCCTTTTAATTTAATCTGACGCTAGCAGGTGCATCAGCTAAAAACCTACTTCCCGTGCAGCCGCACCCCTCCCCTCACACACTTTTGGTCGCTTCTCACTGCCACTCACACTTGCACACACATTTTCAACACCTGATTTTCTGAAGCAAAGTCTTGAAAGTCGTGAAAACTGTTACAATATATCACCACCAAAAGAGAATCAAAGCTGATCAAAAAGTAAAGCTACAATTAACACACCATTAAACAGGAGCCATTAAGTGCATGGAGGTCAAGAAATCCAGTTATGTTTCTCATGCATGATAATAATTAATAACACAAGATTTCTGTTGCACATCACATGCTCAGAACACTTCACAGATATAGGCTAATTAATTACACAGATAAAGATATTGCAGGTCTTTCTTTTGATTTCAATGGGTTCATTAAATTGCCCATTGGTTAACAAAGTAATTCCCTATACTTCTGAAATCCTGAGTAGAGTGTAGGAAAGGGAGAAAGCAGCAGAAATGTCAAACAGGAGTTAATCTTAGTCCCTCCTCCACTTCCTGGAAATCTGTAGGAAAGAGTCTATACCAGGGTCCTTGCTCACCTGTCATTGCTCTTGGGGACATGGATGGGGGAGGGCTGTTCCAGCTTCAGTCAATCTCTACTTTAGAGGCCACCACTATCTCTGACACTAAGACCTTGAGTGGACACACCTTGCCCACCAAGGTTACTCCTGCCCAGAACATACAAAATGGTGTAGGTCTTCCCATCAGAGTAGTGAACCCAGGGTCTTTCTGGGAACTTTCTATGTCCTGGATGTCAAGTAACTCCCAAGAAGACTCTAAGTCCCACTTGACAGGCCCAGATCCCATTCTATTCTTTTGCTCTCTAGGCTTGTTCTCCCCACCTTGATACAGATCTTATCTACAACATTAACACTCCTCTTGAACTCCCCTGGGAACCTTGGCCCTGGACACACAGCTTTAAACATCCAGATACACTCTGACTCATGAAACTGGGAGCTCTACCCCTACTTGGAAGCCAGACCCACAGAAACCTAGCTCACCTAATAAACTAAAAATACTGAACATTCCTAATGAAAACTGTCAGAGATAGTCAACATTTGGCGAATAACCCACTGCCCAATTACCAAGCAGTGTAACAAGTACTAGGCAATTTCCATGCAGTGTAACAAAGACACATCATCACATGATCATCACATGACCTTGATGATCTTATAGCACTAACTGCTACACAACCCAAAAAGACAGTATTGTATTGTGGGAAAGGCTTCACTCTGCAGCCAACTGGTGCTGGACCCATCCTAGGTCTGTCAAAACAAAAATAATAAACAAGTGTGAAAGTGCCTGCATATAGTAACTACTGAGTAGGGATATTTGTTTCCTACCATTCAGTCAGCGCCCTTTCTACTCCAGTAATCATGTCTACAATTGTAGCTCCAGTGGTCCTGGAGCAGCACAAACTAAACCAGAGGTTGAGCTGGGAGAATTAAGAATTATTTTCGTTTCTTGTATTCCCATGGGAAACAGAGGAAAAGATTGCCACAAGGTCGTCTAAGCTCTAAAATTTCAGAATCAACCCAAATTGCTTCCATCAGTTCTACCTTTTCCTAACACGACTCTAACAGCCATCCACTTGGTCCTTTGATGTTCTAAAGACTGGCAGAATTGGACACTTGAGCATACCCTTCCAAACCTCATTTTTGTTCCAGAAAGGGAGAGATGGGTATTCTTTGCCATTATTCCTGGTTCCTTGGTTACAAGAGGCCATAACTGGATTCAATGTCTGTTCGTCAATTTGTAGGAATGAGACAGAACCAAGGAACTTGATTCCTCTCCAAGTTAACAATCCTCAAAAGTTACAGGGACTGGAAGCAAAGTCTGAAAGTTTCCATCCACTTCTGAGTCCTCTGAGAGCTATAGATTAATATATTAGACTATGACAACCACTACCTTCAATATCACAACAGCCTTATCAGACAAGGTTTTTAATTCTTGTTTCACAGTTGGAGAAACTCAGGCCCAGAAAAGTGAATGACACAACAAAATTTCAAGATCTGAATGGCTTGAAGCTCAGTCCCTCAGCACTAGACTAGAAAGAAATAGTCATTCTTTTTCTCCTTTTCCCTCCCTCAGAAAGAGTCAGTTACCATCAGAAAGAGCCTCTTTGACCCAGAGAAGCTGTGGTCTGGGGGCTGGGGATTAACTGAAGTCTGACACAGAAGAGACGAATCAAGAGCCAAGAGTAGGACCATAAATGAGCACAGACCCTGCTGAGAAAAGTTCTTTCCCCAATTCAGAGCCCTGAGCTCCCAACCAACCTATAAAAAGGATCTGGGTGTTCCTATGTGTTCACTCACTCTATTTCTCTTCTTCTTGGGAATGTGGTTAGACTACCTTTCTCAGCTTCCCCCCTGTAATGAGATGGGGCCATATGACTAAGTCCTACATAGGCAGAATTTACATATGCTACCTTCAGGTCTGGCACATAAGACTTCTCTCATAATCCTCCATGTTCTGTCTCTTTCTTTATCTCCAAGACAGACACAGAGGATCAAGTGGAGCCTTCTGATGCCCCACGGGATGGAACAGTCCTAGGTTCCTGAATGACTGCATAGAGCATAGCATCACTACCCACTACTTCACTGGTCTTTGCAATGGATTAGGGTACCACTATTGTGTTAAGCCAAGGAGATTTAGGGGTTGTTGTCTGTTACAAGCACCTAGCACATCCTAATGCAGACCTTGCCTCTCTATAATTTTACCACTTAGGCAGGGGCTTTGGCCTCTCCAGGCTTCCTTCTCACCCCTCCAATGAACCCTTGTTGTCTTTCCACTGCTCATTAGCACCTCTCCTTCAGCCTGCACTGAGAAAATTAAAGAAGATGAAATTTAAATCAGTCCATTTTTTCCTTGTTAGCAACTCTTGTCTTCAGAGAAAGAAAAAAAAAGTGTAATGGAATCAGAGAGGAGGTTAAAATATTGCTGAAGATGAGGTTTGGAAATCATCTGTGGATTTCAACTGTCTGCACTCCCTTCCCTTTGTGGATCAGAAACTGGCTCTGTTACTAGGCAGCCCAGTGGAGGGTCACTCCTGCCTGCACATTTGTCTGTGTGCCTTCTATGCAGATTCGCTCCAACTGTGAGTCTCTCCTTCCTTCGCCATGATTCTCATTCTCCATCTGGATCAGTGAAGACCCTGAACCAGCCAGGGCCACATCAAGTTTCAGAATTCATTCAGATGGATGGTTCAGATGAAGAGGCTTTTTGAAGAGACGACTTACAGTGATGTGGAAAAGGAAATCAACAAGGAATGTTGTAGCAGTGAGACTAGGAAAGCATAACTATCCCTTTGTTTTTAAGTTTATTAATTGTGAGAGATATAGAGAGAGTGGGGGTGGGGCAGAGAGAGAGAGAGGGAGAGATAAAATCCCAAGTAGGCTCCATTCTGTCAGCACAGAGCCCGATGAGGGGCTTGAACTCACAAACTGTGAGATCATGACCTGACTGTGAGATCATGACTTGAGCCGAAATCAAGAGTCGGACGCTTGACCAACTAGGCCACCAAGGTGCCCCAAACTTAATCTTTCATTAAGGTGGAGAACTCTAGCTATTTTAAGGAAGAAAGTAACTAGGTAGAGTGATTCAAATTAAGGAAGGAGTCCATTTTAGCACATATTTCAAACAATATTTAAATTTACCTTATTAAAAATAATATAGCATACATATTTACCAGCTTTATTGATGAATGACAAATAAAATTGTATATGTTTACAGTATACCATGTGATATCTTACACACACACACACACACACACACACACATTGTGAAACGATCACCAAAATCAAGTTAATTAACACATCCATCACCTCATAGGGTGAACCCATTTTTTATTTATTTTTTCTGGTGAGAATGCTTAAGATTTACTCTCAGCAAATTTCAAGTATACCATACCATTCTATTAACTATAGTCACCATGCTGGGGCACCTGGGTGGCTCAGTAGGTTGAGTGTTTGACTTTGGCTCAGGTCATGATCTCACGGTTCGTGAGTTCAAGCCCCGCGTCGGGCTCTGGGCTGACAGCTCGGAGCCTGAAGCCTGCTTCAGATTCTGTGTCTCCTCCTCTCTCTGTTCCTCTCCTGCTTACACTCTGTCTCTCTTTCTCTTAAAAATAAATAAATGTTAAAAAATTAAAAAAAAAAAAACTATAGTCACCATCCTGTGCAGTAGATTCTCAGAACTTATTGACCTTACAGCTGAACATTTGTACTCTTTCACCTACGTCTCCCCATTTCCTGCACCCTCCAGCCTCTGGCAACCACTTTTCTACTCTATAATTCATGAGATCAGCTTTTTGTGTGGCTGATATGAGTGATACCATACATCTTTTACTTTCTCTGTCTGGCTCAATTCACTGAGCACTGTGGCCCCCAAGATTCGTCCACACTATAGTAAATAGCAGGGTCTCCTTCCTATTTTATGACTGACTGATAGTTCATTGTAGATATCTGCCACGTTTTCTTTATCCATTCATATGTTGATGAACACTTAAGCTATTTCCATATTTTGGCTAGTATGAATGATGCTGTAATTAACATGGGGATGAATACCTCTCTTTTACTGATTTGTTTTCTTTCTGATATATGTCCAGAGGTGGGATTGCTGGATCATGTGCAAGCTCCAGTTTTGATTTTTCAAGGAAACTCCACGGAGTTCTCCACATTGGCTAAACCAATTTATACTCTCACCAACAGTGACAAGGCTTTTATTTTCTCCATATCCTCATTAATACTCGCTCTTTCTTGTCTTTTTGATAACAGCCATTCTGACAGGTGGGAGTTGACATCTCACTGTGGTTTCGATTTGCAGTTCCCTGATTATTATGCTGTTGAGCACCTTTTCATGCTACTGGCCATTTGTATGCCTTTGGAGAAGAATTTCTGTTCAAGTCTTTTGCCCATTATTTAATTGATTTTTTTTTTTTTTTTGCTATCGAGTTATATGAGCTCCTTTTGTATAATTTGGAAATTGACTTCTTATCAAATATGTGACTTGGAAATATTTTTCTCCATTCCATATGTTACCTTTTCATTTTATTGATTGTTTGCTTTGCTGCGAGGTAGCTTTTTATTTTGATATAGTCCCACTTATTTATTTTAGCTTTTTTTGTCTGTGCTTTTGGCATTATATCAAGAAACTCACTGTCAAAACCAATGTCATGGGGCTCTTTCCTCATGCTTTCTTCCAGGAGTTTCATGGTGTCCAGTCTTACATTTAAGTCTTTAATCCATTTGGAGTTAATTTTGTGAGTGGTGTAAGACAGGGTCTAGTTTCATCCATTTGTTTATGGATATGTTGATCCATAGTTTTCCCAGCATGATTTATTGAAGAGACTTTCCTTACCCCGTTGTGTGCTCTTGGAGCCCTTGTCAAAGATTAGTTGATTGTATATCTATAGGCTTATTTCTGGGCTTTCTATTGTGTCCCATTGATCTATGTGCCTGCTTTTATGCCAGTACCATACTGTCCTGATAACTATAGCATTGTAATGTAGTTTGAAATCAGAATTGCAATGGATCCAGCTTTGTTCTCCTTTCTCAAAATTGCTTTGGCTATTTAGGGGCTTTTGTGTGGTTCCATACAAGGTTTACATTATCTTCAAACGTAATGAATGGAAAACATGGTACATTACTGTTATTGCTTCAACCTCCAATTCTCATTACAGACATCACTAATCAATTATGGTTCCCTCTCACACTGAGTCTGGATGAAGCCTGAGAATCTTTCCCAAAGCAGTGTTCTAAGTAGCCACTGCTAATCAATCAACCACAACTTAGAGTTGAAGTTTCTACTACTGGCAACACTTCAACAGAGTGAATGACTCAAGTGCTCCCTCCTCTTGATCAGACACCATCTTCCACATGGCCAGTAGAAAAAAATATAGTTTTTATTCTGAATGGCCAAACAGTTGCTTAAAATTGACACCTCAAATCTTCATTTGCTGTTATTGCAAAAATGTCACAATACTGGGGCACCTGGGTGGCTCAGTCAGTTAAGCATCTGACTTTTGATTTCAGCTCAGGTCATGATCCCTCAGCTTGTGAGATCAAGCCTGTCATCGGGCTCTGCACTAACAGTGCAGAGCCTGCTTCGGATTCTCTCTCTCCCTCTCTCTCTCTGCTTCTCTCTCTTTCTCTCTCAAAATAAATAAATTCACCTTAAAAAGATGTCACAATACTAGGCTAGAGAAGCCAATTGCCTCATTGCTGTAACTACAATTGACAAGGAGGTGATATTCAGAATAAAAGCTGTCAAATATCATGGATCTACTCTCTGTCCTGAGTAGAACACTTTACTAATGTTAACCTTACAACAAATCTAGTTAGGTAATTGTTAGTATCCCTGTTGTGTAGCTGAACAAACTGAGGTAATGAGAAATCATCCAGTTCAAGTAGTCATTTTTCAAATGAATAAATATTACCAGAGACGTGGCACTCAGTGGATTCGGAGACCTGAATAGGAATCACCAGAACAGAGTTTCCATTCCAGCTCTGCTATCTTTGTTGCTTCTACATCAAAATGGTCACAGGAGCAATGATCTGCCCCCTCACATGACTCTCTGAAAAATTTAAAAGAATGGCCATTGTGGAGAAAACTGTGCAAATATCTACAGAGAAGGATAAAATGGATCTAGGTCCTTCCTCAGCCCATGCCTCAACATGATGCACACGCATGCAAGTGTTTCTTACCTCTCAGCTTTACTGTCATTTTGCACAGAGAAACAGCAATGAGGTAGTCCTCCATAGGTCTGAGATATCTGATCCTCAGGGTAGTTCATAGATTTTTCTAGAGGCCTTTGTCTCATGACATGCATGATACAGGGGAAGCCATGTAATAAACAGATGATGGCCACACAAAGAAGATAATTACTAGGCCCCGGATGGGTGTAAACATGGCAGACCTGGGAGGAATCAAGAAAGTGATAGCTGCCCTTAGATGAAATGAAGCTTAAGACTTACCATATGAGAAAAGACAGTGGGTACCGGATAGAATACATGAGTCAATAGTTTCCAGCTATTCAATAAAGGACTTTCAAGTTCCCATCAAGGAAATTGTTATATTGAGAGGAGGAGAATTGTCTATATTTCTTGGGTTCTCAAGGTCTAGGAGTTGAGCCACAAGCCAAAGGAAAAGAGAGAATTCAGGTTACGATAAATCCCAGCCACATGGGAAAATCAACTCTTCTGGTTTTATGCTGAGTATGAAGAAGAGAAAGAGATGGAGAAGCAAACAGTCAGAAACATATGCATTGGCTTCCCTCCGGGCTGAAATCCCACAGGGACTGTGCCTAATAGTAATCTTCCAGTTAGTACAAGGATTCATGAGGCCACTGGGGGCTAGCAAACTACTTCCTAGATCATAGCTTGAGGGACACTGCATTGTTTTAGGAGAAGCCCTGCATTTAGCTTGTCACCAAGTCCAAAATGGGGAGGGATTAATGGTACAGCATGGGCGGAGAGAATTATCTAAATATAGTACCTGAGGCTGCATATTTGATTCATTATGGTTGGTGTGAGGTAAGGAGGAGATGCAGAAGATGCATGCATCCTGATGAGGGGACATGGAGCTACTGAGAACATTAGTGAATCAACCAGATCTGGGCTTCAAACAAAGAGATTATGGAGAATCAGGACTTTTCAATAAGACTTCATCTTCAGGGGACAGCCTTCTCCTTGGAAGGCCAGACAAGGTCAGCCATAACCCAGCACATACCTCCTAGGGGCTCAAGAACCAACCAAATCATACAGTCCATGGCAGAGGCCAGCAAGAACCTAAAGAAAGCACAAACATCTCTATAAATGCATCTAAGGACTTCTCTCCCAACATCATGAAGACACATAAACCTCCCCCACCCCTCAAAAAAGTAATCACTACCATCTTAGGAAAAACTGAAAAAAATAATGAGAGCTTGGACATTTTCCAGAAAAATACTGAGTTACTTCAAACACACAGTATAAAACAGAAACGGGAAGGGATACCCAACAAGTGTATTTTGCTCCTCTAGTGATGAATAGGAAGGGAAGACAGGGTATTTCTTATTAATATTAGATCAGTTGCAGAGAAATAAAATGACACTGTCTTTGCATACATGGATAGAACTGTGTGCAGGTGCAAACCTACTACAGATGCCACCGAACTCTTGCTGCTTAAAAAAGGCTTCCAGCATCACATAGGTCCAAGAGCTACCCATCGTGTTCTAACTTCTTCACTCATTTGTTACTGTTTCATGTACCTCAAATCACCTACTTATATTCCTTCTTATGGGCAAGGAAAACTCTTCAAGTAATTATGTTCAGATCAGCTACATGGGTGGAAAATATTTTCAGTACTTGACTTGTCAAAAATATCTTTTTTGAGAAAGAGAGAGAGAGAGTCTTAAGCAGACTCCATACTCAGCGTGGAGCCAGATGTGGGGCTCATTTGAAGCCTTTGTGTGACCTGAGCCTAAATCAAGAGTCAGACACTCAACCAACTGCCACCTAGGCGCCCTTCCAAAAATATCTTTAATTGAAAGTTTGGCTAGGGGGTGTATTCAGAATTTGAGGTTTATCCTTTTCTTTTAAAAAAAACAAGAGGATTTCTTCATTCTTGATGGTGAAAAGTCTAATGTCAAGCTGCTTCTCCCTGCATTTCAAGTAACCTACTTTTAAAATACAGAAATGTTTATAATATTCTTTGTATCATTGAAGTTTTCTACTGTAACTTGGTTGCCTCTAGGTGTGGGTCTATTTTCTCAGTATCTTGCTTACACTTGCAAGACTGTTCTTTTTCACTCCTGAGAAACTTCCTCTATTGTCCACTGGTTTCTTCCACTTTATTATCTGTCTTCTTTCTGTAATGCCTGATGGATGAACGTTTAACTCCTTATTGCTCAGCTGTCTGCATTTTTATTAGTTTTTGTGTAGTGAAAACTGGATACAACCGATATTCCTAGTGATAGGGCGTTGATTAAAGATATCATTCTCCATTTGTTGGTGACACATGAAGGAACTTTTAAAATGATAATTTACAAGCAGATCTAGATGGGCATGCCATTTAAGCAACAACAACGACGACGACAAAATTAAGCCACCAATGGATTAGAAGAAAGCCTCAGGAAAAAGGAAGTTATAATCTCAGATGAGGGAAGAGTTTTCCGAATATAATACAAAACTCAGAAACACTAAGGATAAATTGATAAATCTGAAGGCATGAAGTTTTATATGTATTCTGCTCTTTTTGATAAAATTGACCACGGTATAATACACATAAAGAAAAGTGCACACAAGTGCACGAAGAGATGCCAAGTGAACGACCCATGCAACCAGCATCCAGATCGAGAAAGAGAACATTACCAATTCCCCAGTGCCACCTCATGTCACCACCTCCCCAAGGCAACCTCTCCTGACTAATAATGCCATAGCTGGATGGTGTTGCTGTTTTGAACTTTATCTCTATTAATATATATTAATTCTATATAAGTTACATTTATAATAATTACAGACATATTTCATATAAATATATATTATATATTTAATATAAGGATATCTATTAAATAATTAATATATAATTAATATATAAATTATAAATTTTTTTATGTTTCTTTTTGAAAGAGAGAGAGACAGACAGAATGCAAGTGGGGCAGGGGCAGAGAGAGTGGGAGACACAGAATCTGAAGCAGGCTCCAGGCTGTAAGCTGTGAGCACAGAGCCCAATCCAGGTTTCGAACCCCTGAACCATGAGATCATGACCTGAGCCAAAGTCGGATGCTCAACTACTACAGTTATACATGATAATATAATTATATTACAACATAATTATAAATCATATATATATATATATAAAATAAAATATATGCTCTTTGTGGCTGGCTTCTTTTGCACAACCTGATGTTCACGAAGTTCACTCATGTTCGTGTGTCATTGCAGTGTTCTTGTTCTCGTTACTGTATACTTTCCTGTGTGTGGCTCTCCTGTGACCTATGTCCATTCCCTTGTTCAAGGGATGACCTCTTAGACTTTTGTTTCCCCTTGTGGGAGATTTCCTGGACTTATCTTCCAGCTTGGGTCTTTAACCCTGGCTTTTCTATTCCTTATTTAGTCAGTCTGCGGATTTCTTTTTTCATGTTCATGGAACACATGTTGAGTTTCCAGGGATCCCTTTTTCGTGAATTGCTTGTTGTTATTTTTTGTTAATAACATCTTGCTCTTTGTTTCGTAAATAGAAAAATATAGACAGTATCCATCAGTCTCTCCATTGAAGGATATTAATAGAACTTTTGAGTTCTTTTTTATCTCCCAATTATTTCTGCCTCTTCCACAGAAGGTTGCTCTGGGTTTTGTTTTGTTTTGTTTTGTTTTCTTTGATTTTATCTTGATCCTTCCCTTTGTGCTACTGGGTTTCCTTAACTGGTGATTTTTTGCTTGAGAATTCATACTCATGAGTAAAGAACAAAATCTTCTCTATGCTTGGGTGGGTCTGTGTCTCTCCACAAGCCAGGCAGCTGAAGACAGGTTCTGAGCAGGAGGCAGAGGCTGGCGACCTGCAGACTTCCCTGGTGAGCCCCGCCCCACCCCCTCCCCCAACCCCTGCCATGTAAGGAGGGCTCCGGGCATATTGGAAAGACTTCTTGGGTGGGGCTGCTTTGTTCTTGATGGCCTTCTTAAGCTCTTTCTAATGGTAATTTTTGCCGAGTTCATTTCTGATCTGGTCAGCTTTTCTCCAGATCTCCCAAACCACAGGAGAATACCTTCCTAGAAAGATCACACAATTTCTTTAGAGACTAGTTCTTGGATTTCATGTCATTGTCCTCTGCTTTAGGTATAAGAGGGAGTGGGAGAAAGGGGGATACCCCCAAAGGGCTCAGCTGTTATAATTTCATTTTTTTAAATTACTAACCCTGGTGATCACCCATGGCCAGCATTTTGTATTTGATGGCCTCAACCTCAAAGCCTTTTCTGTTCTCCCTAGAGAAGACCATTCGTATCTCAAGCTTTTCAGACTGGTGTTGATCCAGTTCTGTTGCCTCTGTCACACTGGTCACATCTGTCTTATCATCCAAGATTTCCTTAAATTTTCTCTTTTGCTGTTGACTTCTGTCCTTGTCTTCCAGCGCTATTGCATTTAAATTATTGTGGGTTTTTTCTTGGCTATATTTATATAGCCAGTGTAGTTAACATACAGTATTATATTAGTTTCAAGTGTACAATATAGTGATTCAACAATTCTATACCTTATTCAGTGCTCATCAGGATAAGTGTACTCTTAATTCCCTTCACCTATTTCACCCATCCACCCACCCACCTCTCCTCTGGTAACCATCAATTTGTTCTCTATAGTTAAGAGTCTGATTCTCTATAGTTAAGAGTCTGATTCTCTTTTTCCCCTTTGTTCATTAATTTTGTTTCTTAAACTCCACATATGAGTGAAATCATATGGCATATATCTTTCTCTGGCTATTTCACTTAGCTTTATACTCTCTAGACCCATCCATGTCATTGCAAATGGCAAGATTTCAGTCTTTATTATGGCTGAGAAATATTCCACTGTATATATATACCACATCCATTCATCTATTGATGGACACTTGGACTGCTTCCATAATTTGGCTACTGTAAATAACGCTGCGATAAACATAGGATGCATATATCCTTTTGAATGAGTGTTTTCACATTCTTTGGGTAAATACCCAGTAGTGAAACTACTGGGCCATAGGGTAGTTCTATTTTTAAGTTTTTGAGGAACTTCCATACTGTCTTCCACAGTGGCTGCACTATTTTGCATTCTCATCAACCCTTGCTAGAGGGTTCCTCTTCCTCTACATCCTCACCAACATATGCTGTTTCATGTGTTGTTGTTTTTAGCCATTATGACAGGTGTGAGGTGATATTTCATTGTAGTTTTGAGTTGCATTTTCCTGATGAGTGATGTTGAGCATCTTTTCATGTGTCTGTTGCCCACTGGGATGTCTTCTTGGAAGAAATGTCTGTTCATGTCTTCTGCCCATTTTTTAGTTGGATTATTTGAGTTTTTGGTGTTGAGTTGTATAAGTTCTTTATATATTTTGGATACTAACACTTCATCGGATATGTCATTCGCAAATATCTTCTCCCATTCAGTAGGTTGTCTTTGTTGGTTATTTCCTTTGCTGTGCAGAAGCTTTTTATTTTGATGTAGTCTCAATAGTTTACTTTTTGCTTGTGTTTCCCTTGCCTCAGGAGACATATCTAGAAAGATGTTATGGTCAATGTCAGAGAAATTACTGCCTGTTCTCTCTTCTAAGACTTTTATGGTCTCAAGTCTCATGTTTAGATCTTTAATCCATTTTGAGTACAGTGTAAAAAAAGTGGTCCAGTTTCATTCTTTTGTATGTATGTAGCTGTCCAGTTTTCCCAACACCATTTGTTGAAGAGATTGTCTTTTTCTCATTGCATATTCTTGCCTCCTTTGTCAAAGATTAATTGACCATAACATTGTGGGTTTATTTCTGGGCTTTCTATTGTGTTCCATTGATCAATGTATCTATAAATTATTGTTTTTAAAATTTTTTCCTTTGTCCTTTTGGGGAACTTTTGGGAAAAAGGAAGACTAAACATATTGGTCTGTCATCTTAAATCAGAAACCAGATATGCACTTTTGTAGGTCACTCCAGTGGATATGAGGAGAATGAGTGGGAGAGGAGAAATACAGCTTCAAGAAAACAAGGTTAATACTAATCTAGGGATGATATGAGAGGTCCTTAGGTTCAAATGGGGGCAGTCACAAGGTAGAAGAGTGGAAAGATTTATTGAGAATTATGCAGGGCACCTGAGTGGCTCAGTTGGGTGGACATCCAACTTTGACTCAGGTCATGATCTCACAGTACATGAGTTTGAGCCCCGTGTCAGTCTCTGTGCTAACAGCTCAGAGCTTGAAGCCTGCTTCAGATTCTTTGTCTCCGTCTCTCTCAGTCCCTCCCTCACGTCTCTCTGTCTCTCAAAAAATAAATAAACATTTAAAAAAAAGAATTATGGAAGTGAAATCAATAGGAACTGGTGAACGATTAGACATAGGAGTTGAGAGGAAAGCTTGAAGATGACCTCTGAAGGCTGATGTGACCAGTAGACAATGGCACCCCTGACTGAGCTGTCATTAACAGGGAATGCAGTAGCTGTTGTTGCTGATGTTTTCCTAGTATGAAAAGATGGCGTTCTAATGCTTGCAAACATTGCTGACTATAACACAAACATTCTACAAACTGAAAAGCTCAAAATGTCCAGGTTGAACCCAGGAGAACAGTCTGAGCATTTCCAGAGTCTTAGTGCTAAGAAGCAGCCAGGACTCCCTGGAGACTGCCAGGCAAGCTCAGGAAATAGACATCAACGACTTCCAGAAGGCTCAGACCTTGAACTGTTCCTTGGGCTAGTGAACTGCTTGGACTTTGTCTCTGAAAGAAGTTTTATGGTAAGTTGCATGGATTTTGAGAAGTATCTTGTGTAGAAGTTTAATCTTTTTATTCCCTCTGGTGTCCTCCAATATAATTAACTTCATGTCAATAAATGCTATATTTTTATAGCATACAAAATCTGGACTGTTATATTTTGATGCTGTTGACACCCCATATGGAGGCAGTCTTCAGGGAGGATGCTAATATCTGATTTCAAGTGGGAAGAAGGAATTAAGCGTATATTTCCAGAAGCCAGAAAAAGTGGAAAATGAACTCAAAGGAGATAGTCTCCAAACCTGATGTTTAAGCCCCCATCACCACATGCTCCCCAGCCCTCCCTTGAGTGCCTACCAATCCTTTAGCTTCTCTGTGATCACAGCAGACTGAAGGGTGATCCGAAGAGCAGTTCCTCGGTTCCAGACATCGGTTAAGTGAAATGCTAATCACTTGGGGGTATTTTGTAGAAAACTACCAGGGCTTGTTCAATATTTTGGGATGCTCAAGTCCAGGGCTGAGGTCCTGGAAATTGATGCCTGCCCTTCTCTTCAGCCCTTTCTGTGCTTACAAAGCATCTTTGCCTCACAAGTTTATCTTATTTCCTGGGACAGACAGGTGAGGGTACATTAGCTCCATTGAATGGGAAAAGAAGCTGGAGATTTTAAAAAAGCGTGCCCAGGGGTTCACATCGAGCAGGTTAGGAAAGCCCGAGACTTCCAAATCCCAGTTTTGTACTCACTGGTACCTCTCAAAAGACTACAGCTCTTCCTCGTGATTTTGTAGCAGCCACAACCATTCCAGCAGGCTGGAAAGCGGCCTTATTGATGTTATTCTCTGCTGAAGGAAAAACAAAGGATCTGTTCGGCTCAAGCCCTCTAATTTAAAGTTGACTTTGTGTAAATGGGAGGCAGGGAGGCAGTAATCTGGATTCCCAGCTAAGATGTGATGCTACATTTAAAATTGCATTGTAATCACACCGTATTGATGATCTCCCAAGTAATGTCCACAAACTAATGAGACCTGATTTGACATGAAATTCATAACCATTGATCCAGGCTTCCATTTGCTGTTTGTTTAGGCACACAACAGAGGGTCCAAAAAACAGTTACTCGAGACTGCCCCACCGCCAGAAGCCACACTGCTTCGGTTTATCTGGGTGTGAGAAAGAGATGAGTGGTAATGAGGATGTGCAAGTAAGTGTGCGTGTGTGCGTGTGTGTCTTTGTATGTCCCGGAGGTGTAAGGGGGTATTTAAGTGTGCTGCAAGAAAATCTATTTTGAGCTATCCTTCTCTAAGACTGCCTTCTTTAAAATGAAAAAGGGAGGAAAGAAAAAATAAGCACGTAAGTTTGTTTGAGTTCCCTACAAGCAGAGTCTGACACGGGGGTTGAGAAGCATGTGATTTATGGAGAAAGGGAGTGAGGAGACCAGGATGGGCCAGAGGAAAGAGCTAAGCAAGGAAGTGCTCTCAGCTGGCGATGGGCTTCGGCCTGATCCTCCTGGGAACTCTGGAGCAGGACACGTGTCACCCAGCTGGCCCTGCTGGGAGGTCCGAGGACTGGCTTTCTTTGCCGCCATGTCAGTCGTTCACTGGCTGCAGACTGTGGGTTGCAGGAGATGGGGACGGGGGACATAACATCCCAGGCAAGACAGCCTTTGCTTAACTGAGGCCCAGTTTTCCAGAGAGGGCAGATATAAGCCAGTAGCAGCAAATACTAACAACAGCTGGGGGACAGGTGCTGGCCCAGTAAAGGAGATCTGGTCGTAGCATCACGAGTATCTATTAGGTATTACATATGCTTTCATCTTGTGAAGAACAAACCCAGAGTAAAGTCTGTGTCTTCAGTTTTTGATCAGCAGCTATTATCCCAGAGATCAAAGCCACTTTGGTTTGGATTGGGAACCAATACCAAAGCTAAGTGAGGTGTGCGGGTCCACTGGTGGCCTCATACTATGATAAAAAGAGTCCGAGACAAAAACCGGTGAAATCTGAGGAAGGTCTGTAGCCATGTTAGTTGCATTGTCCCAGTGCCGACTTCCCGGTTTTGATAATGCACTTCAGTTTTGTAAGATGTTACCTTTGGGAGAAGCTGGGTAATGGGTACACAGGAACTCTCTATACTATTTTTAGAACTTCCTGTGAGTCCATCATTATTTCAATATAAAGCGTTTTCAAAAGCATAAGATCTGGAGTCAGAATAAGAGGTCTGAGTTGCTGTTCCAGCAGCAATGAGCTGTGCTATCCACTCTCACAGCCACTGAGGGGCACGACTGTGTTTTATTTTTCCATGTATTTCTGGTCATATCCCAGGGCCTGCACCCTAAAGAAAATGATGAAAGTAGAAATCACTCAATGAGTCAATAAATGGATGGGTGAATGAATAGCTGACTTTGAAAACTCCCTAGGTCTCAGCTTCGGCCTCCGCCTCTGGAGCCATGGCAAATATGAAATGCAGGCACGTAGAAACAATGCTCTTTGTAACTTGCCATTGTTCTTTACAGGTCAGCAGGACTCAGGCCAGGCTGGTGAGCTCGGCATCCCCTGGGGAAAAGCCTAGAAATGCAGATTCTCTGGCCCAGTTCAGGACCACAGGGATGAGGCCCCAGAACCTGCAGTTTTAATCAGCTCACCCAAGTGACTGGGTTCACGTAGCACAGTCTGAGATGTGAATGTGGCAAAGATCCCAGCTTGTTGTTAACCTGCTAAGTCAAAGAGGAGAAAAAGAAAGGGAGGAAAGAAAAAGCGAGCAGCAGAAAACAAGGAGGTGATCTGCAATGGAGGTGTTACTTGACATGGGGAGTGGGCAGCCTTCACTCTAGCCCTCAGTACAGAGCGAGGGCCAGTCCTCCCTCCAACAGAGGATCCACAGAGAACAGGTCAGGCCACGTGTGGCCCACTGCCAACAGGCCCACCGATTTGAAGGCATGTGTGTGGACCCCCCCCTGCCGCCTGTCCCCAGTGTATCTTAGGAATTCACCAGATGTAAAATGACTCAGACATTGATTCCAGAAGAATTTTTTAAAAGCAGGTAGTGTTGTTGCTATATATAAAAAGTCTGTCGCTATGGAAACTTGTCTCAAGTCAAGCTCCTTTTAACAAAATAAAAGTCCTCTCCTCCGCATTTGTCAGCATCATTTCATAAGAAGAGAAAGAAGACATGTGTAAGAAAGACATTAGTGCGAAGCTCAGGGGAAAAACTAAACTTTTACTGCCCAGACCAGCATGCCACGTTCACACTTCTAGAACTAAGCCAGCGTTCTTCCCTCATTCCGCCAGTGTCTAACTCACAACTTGCTTTTGTTTCACACACACAAAAATTAGGGATTAGCCTTCAGAAATGGAATCTTCCTTTTTTAGTGGATTATAGAGGAGGGCACTTTGAACTAGCTCTCAGGTCACCCTCAGGTGCGCATGAGTGAGTATGCAGGTGTTTGTGTGTGTGCGTGTACACAAGTATGCACGCTTGACCCACAGTGGTGAGAGAGGTTTGTGCGTGTGAATGTGTGTGTGTGTTTACACGTGTGTGTGCTTGACCCAGAGGGATGAGACAGGAGTGTGTGTGTGAATGTGTGCGGGTATGTGTACACATGTGTGTGCTCTTTGGAGACAGGGTCATAGCTCCCTCTTTGTCTCAGAGGAATGATTTCTCTGATCCAAAACAAAGATCTCCTACAACTGTTTCCTTCCTTTTACACTTTACAGTGCCTGATGGTACCTTTGGGAATGCAGGAGAATAGCACTGGGCTTGGAATCAAAAGATCTGGAAAAAGCACTTAACTCTCATTTGGGGGCTTGGGAAAATACTACTTGCCTTGACCTTCTCATAAGGAGGCTGGGGGGTGACCATGAAAGGACAATTGGGATGGTGCATCGTCAGTCCCAAAGAAGGAGGCAAATGTTGGTTGTTCCTGCTGCTGGACCTGTCTCAAATACTCTTACCCTATGGGTTGTCCTCTCCTGTGACAATTTGGGGAAACCCTCTCTGGGTGACCCTAGGCATCATAGTGCATAGGACAATGTCACCTTATGGAAAACGTCACCTGCCAGGCAGTGTGCTAAGTGACCTTATTTAGCACTCAACATCTGAGGTAGGTATTATGTCCCACCTTTCAGAGAGGAAGATGAGACTCCAGGGAGCTGGGTAACCATCCCAAAGTTGGATAACCATAAGCAGCTGGGTGAGTAGTGCTTCCGTGTTCAGGGGACGCAACAGCCTGCTTGTCCCAAGCCATCCTGGGCTGTCATTTATGCCGCCACCGTGTGAGGCACTTTCCTGAGCTCTTGTCTGTTTTCTCACATCTCCTCCTTCGTTTTCCTTGACTTCTGAGGACCGAGTCAACATAGTCACTCAATTACTTTCACTATCACATTTCATTTGAAATTGAGAAAGGGTAGCTAGCATTTGTGGATTTCCACGATGAGCCGTCCCTTCATTGCCATTTTCCCCACTCCAGACTGTCCATAATATGATGCAGAACGCCTTTCCTGATGCAGTCAAAATTCTCATCAGGCATGCATGAGAGTGTGTGTGTGTATGTATGCACACGCATGTGCACGTGTGTGTGTGTTTGCTACCAGCCCGATTGCTATGTTCACCAAGGTCACTGATTCTCTCTCTCATCTATCCAACTATTGATGTAAGATTCCAAAGAGGTGCCCTTTTGTTCTGGAAATGCAATGTAAGTAGTCTGAAAGAGCCAACATGCCCATAGTGTTAAACCTAAAAATCTCTGTAATCAATGCTAATTTGACATGATGGCGTGCGACACTTTTTATCTCCAAAGCTCTTTGCAAAAATTAATTACCAATTAATCTAAAAACTTAGAACGTTATTTATTTATTATCTGTGCCCCCTGAACTTGCAAATGTGGGAAGTATGGCTGCTGAAACTATTCCATAATACTTCAAAGGGAGAAGAGAGGGGAATTTTCAGATCATTCTCGGGGAAGGACAGATCACCAGTATGTCAGTGAGATGAGGTGCTGGCAGGGGATTCTGAGAACTGTTCGTACCTCCCTGGCAAATCCTACACAGACGTTCAGATGAAGGTTGGCTGAAGAAATTTCTCCAAAGCAATAATGTTAATCACTCTAGAGCAATGAGCTTTGTCATGAGAGGGTGAGCTCGTCTGCCCTGTTTTTCAGGGTCTGAGGGATCTCTTTCCATAGCTACTCCCTGAAATCATGCTTTAAGGTGAAGAGGAGATTGGATTGTCCCAACAGACAAATGAATCTTAAATCAGAATGGGAAGGGGGCTGTGGCCTGGAGAGGGAAGTGGTTAAGAAGGAGGAAAGGAGAGAGACAGATGGAAAGAGGAGAGGGCATGAGGAAAAGGAGGGAGATCAGGGTGGGGTGGAAGCTGGAAGAAGGGAGGAAGCCCATTGTAGGGCAGTGGTTTGAGGCTGAAGAGAGACGTTCGGCACCACTGAAAGCACGGAACATTCTACAGACGCAGCATGAACGGCAGAGACTTTCTAGGCCTTCACTTTCATTTTAAGATATGAAAAGTAAACTCTTTTCCAAGACTAATTTTTTTTCCTAAGTAAGCCAGTCGGCTATGGGCCTCATTCAAAACAAGCCTCTCTTTAGCCCCACCTGGTGGACCTTCTGCCTTTAAACCACGAGTCACACAAAGCTGTGAAAATGTGCAGATCCATTTACAGACCCACATTTGGGGCACACGATGAACTGGGAACATTCTTCTAGAGACGGATCAGAAAAAAGATCTGTCCAGAATGAGGGTGTCTCTGTCTCTGTCTCTGCCTCTCTGCCTTCCCCTCTTACTTTCCCCCCATCCCTCACCTCTTCCCCTCTGCCATACAATGTGGGTCCAATTTATCTCAAAGCTGACAACAGAGCTAAAAGGCCAGATGACACCTTTAGACAACTCCTTGCAGGAAGGTGGTGCTGTCAGACCCGGGCTGTGAAAAATCTTCCGCATTTCCATGATGGAGAGAAGCAAACCAGCTTAACGGAGGCAGAATTTGGACTTTGAAAGAAGAGGACGGTGCATTGTAGCTCTGAGACCCGGAGTCCCCAGACAGCTTCCAGGCAGGGATGTGTAGCTTGAGGATTATTAGGGTTTTTTTACAAATTTTTTTAAATGTTTATTTCTGAGAGACTGAGAGAGTCAGAGCATGAGCAGGGGAGGGGCAGAGAGAGAGGGAGACACAGAATGTGAAGCAGGCTCCAGGCTCTGAGCTGTCAGCCCAGAGCCTGACGCCGGGCTTGAACTCACGAACTGTGAGATCATGCTCCTGAGCCAAAGTCGGATGCTTAACCGACTGAGCCACCCAGGCACCCCAGTTTAGGGTTTTTTTAGATACACATATTGGTCGATTAATATTTACCCACGGGGTCTGCACAGCAGGTGGAAGAAAGGGTAGAGAAGTTCATGGGTGGGTTCAAGAGGTGCCCGTGCCCTCCAGGAATAGCAATACCTTAGACTGTATAACCCTGGACCCCTGGAGGGTCCCCGGTCTCTGAGGACAACATGAGGGCCTAACTGCTGGCCATCAAAACCTTCGTAGCTTCTCTTTGAACTTCCCAAACTGTTCCCTGGGAAGCTGACCCGTTTCCTGGACCTGCGCCCCTGGATGTATCGTAACTCCTGTAGCAACACGGCTATGGGAAGGGGTCAAGTGCAGCAGCGAGCTGACAGATACCATTTTTTTTAATCTTTATTTTTGAGAGACAGAGCACAAGCAAAGACAGGGGCAGAGAGAGAGGGAGACCCAGAATGAGAAGCAGACTCCAGGCTCCCAGCTGTCAGCACAGAGCCCGATGCGGGGCTTGAACTCATGAACCGTGAGATCATGACCTGAGCTGAAGTCAGACGCTTAACCTACGGAGCCACTCAGGCACCCCAACAAATACCATTTTTAATTAAATGGTGTATTTTAAGAACTGTTTCACACATTAAAGGCACCAATGGTGAGGCATCCATGCCTTAGCAGGGACATGCCTATGGAAGGGACAACAGTTGGGGACAGAGGTTCGGACTCGCACCAGCTTTCTGGTGCGATTTCCCAGAACAGTGCTGGGGTTCTTGCTGGCAAATTCTAGCCCACCTCGACCATGTCACAGCTCTGTACAGTCTCCAACAAAGGACCTTATGCAAAACCATTTTACAACACCAGGACACATATTGTTTCTTATTTACTTTTGCTGTGGTGGCTCTTACTATTCTTTAGCAACATTTTTGTGGTTGTGGATTTTTCTTTTTTTCGACTTGGTTATTTTTACAAGAAAGAGACGAGGAGAAGAAGCGTGGAGGTAGTGTGGTATATAATGACCCTGATTGATGGTTCCGATATCCCTACATATCCCAGCATTTGGGGAGCACTGGAACCTTGCTCCCGTCTCTGTGTAATCCTCGGATTGACCCAGGCAGTGGTTCCCAAAGTGCAGGTCCCTGGATCTACAACATCAGCATCACCTGGGAACATACTGGAAATGCAAATTCTCAGACCCCACCCAACACCCACGGAATCAGGAGACACTCAGCAGTGGAGTCCAGCCATTTTTGTCTTAACAAGCATTCCAGATGATTCTGATGCTCACTTAAGTTTAAGAACCAATGCCTGGAGCATCCAATGAAGCTTTGGCCACAAGGAGATAACGCCAGGACCAGACCTATTCCCGTATTCAGGATTGAGAACAGTCAGCTTCCTGTTGCAAAACAAAAACACGGCTGGCTAGCCCTGTCCCCTAGTCTCTTAGGACTCCCTGGAATCTGGGTCCATGGCTAGGTCTGGATTTCTTCATCTGCAGATGTGGAATTGTGGGGAGGCTGTGCCAGGGTCACACCAGCTTCCAACTCTGTCCACAGCCCCTTCTTTCCGGCGCACCCACCACCAACTTCTATGTGCAGAACAATACATTGTGTTTGGCCTATGGCTCAGTGGGAATTGACAGCGGGTGGTGAAGACAGCCTTGGAAACAGACCCTTGTAATGCAAACTGATTAGTGCGGTAGAGAGCCTGGGCCAAGTGCCTGGGCACATCATGTAGCCCCAGAGAATGCAAGGACACAATTTTCCCTCACTGTCTCCAGCACAGCAGACACCCAGCAGCCCAGGCAGGGAAGAGGCACAGAAAATAAAGCATTATCCTACATGATACTGTCCCCATTCCTTCCTGGTGTGACAACAGCTATAATGCCCAAGTGGGGTCTGGCTATCTCTGAAGCTCCAGGTGTGTGTGTGTGTGTGTGTGTGTGTGTGTGTGTCAGAGAGATGATGGGGACATTTGCAAAGGAAGGGAAAGCCTCTCTGTTCCTCTCATACCTTTAATTACTAAGATGCAGCAATCGAAACTAAACTTCTAGAGTCTTTGACCAAAGTCCTCTCAGTCTAATATTTTGTCACCAGCCCCCTTTTTCAGCATATTTGTCAATTAAAGATTCATCCACACTACCGTGGTAGTAATGGCAAAGCCAGGGTCCCTACCTCTTCTGACCGCCGCAGGGGTAGAGGGGGGCGGGCATCTGCCACATTCACATCGTCCATTGTCCAGCTGTGCCCATCCACGTCGACTCTGGCTCCTTTCTCTCACCTGCAGATGTCTTCTTCCCAGCATTCTGTGGGGCTCCTCCTGGGAGCTCTGGGTCTATGAGTCTGGGGGCCTGGATCCTGTCCCATCCCAGTTCCACCATTTATGAGCAAGGTCCTTCATCTCTCTGAGCTTCCTCACATTTGCAGTGAAAACGGTAGCAGTCCACTCCTGCTAGCCCCAGGGAGATGTGGTGAGGATACATGAGACATCTCTGGAATGGGGCCTGGCCCCTAACGGGGACTGGTAAGTGATGGTATTAGGAAAGCGATTCACAATGAGGATGTTGGTCTGAATCCTCTTTTTCGACTTATTTAGGCAGATGAAATGGGATCATGGTGTTGGGCTCTCTGACCAGAGACGGCCAAGTCTCTGGTCTCTGCCTGACGTTTACCCAAGGGGGCAGCAGAATGGAAATGGGGAACAGTAAGCCAAAGAGCCAAACAAAGGCAATGAGAAGATTTGAAGAAACCATCTCTGAATGCGACATGGGGAAGACATTTGCTTCCTTAATTTCCTTCTTTCTTTTTTTTTTTTTTCAGAGAGAGAGAGCATGAGAAGGGGAGGAGCAGACAGAGAGAGAGAGAGAGAGAGAGAGAGAGAATCCCAAGCGGGCTCTGCACTGTCAACACAGAGCCCAGTGTGGTGCTCCAACTCACAAACCATGAGATCATGACCTGAGCTGAAATCAAGGGGCCAATGTTTAACCGATTAAGCTACCCAGGCACCCCGAGAGAGGGAGAGAGAAAGAGAGAATCTTAAACAGGCTCCATATTCAGCACAGAGCCTGACATGGGGCTCGGTCCCATGAATTGTGAGACCGTGACCTGAACAAAGAAATCAAGAGTCAGATGCTTAACCAACTAAACCACCCAGGCCCCCCACTGCTTCCTTAATTTCATCTCACCACCAGCGGTCAGGAGCACAGGCTGCAGGCCCTGATGAAGAGGCCACCCAGCTTCGTTCTGAGCTCCAAGATTCCATAGCATGCCCAGCACTCAAAAATCAAGCCCAATGTGAACTGAAGAACCCGTGGCATTATCTTCAGGATATGAACCCCAGTCACAAGCCCCGGCCCCCTCACAGTGATCAATCCAAGATGGACTATGTCATCATAGTCTCCAAGGAGGTGGACCACTGGGCCTGGCTGCAGGCCACACCCTGTGCAGGAAACAGACCTTATTCCTGGGAGCGCAGGGCAGCAGGCTGTGTAGGGAAGGAACCAAAGACTCCAGTCACTCAGGGAGCTCCACTGGGAAGTTTCACGGGGAAAAGGGAGAAAACAATGCCGTAGGGACGCTGCTCTACTGAACAACACTGTCCAGTGGGTATGATCAGAAAGGGAACGTATGATCAGAAAGGTCAAGCCATTGCCTAATGCTACAGAATTGGCAAGGGACAGAGGCAGAACCTTGTGACCCAAGTCTCTGAAGATGACCCTAGGCATCGCCTTTCCTCCTGCATTCAGCAGAGCCGGGAAAAGGTCATGATCCTAAGCCCCCCATTCCTTTTCAAGGCAGACAGCCCCCAGGAATCCAACACAGCCCCTGGGTGGGTGAGGATGTGCTGGGAAGACCGGAGGCTGAGGAGCTAGTGCGTCCTGGGCCAAAACGCAGCTAGGCCACTTACATCCCTCATTTCTCCAAAGCCCCAAATGTCAGAAGTTTTGCACATGTGTTCACAAAACTGCTGGCTCACTCCTAACCAGCCTTCCTCAGTACCACGCTGTGCTGTGATCCATGGCCCCCTCCTCTTTCCGAATTCTTTGCAATAAGCAGGATCCCCCTCCATATTGGAATGCATCCACATGTCTAATTCTCTTCTCCATTTCCCCTGTCCTCCTTACTTTGCTTCTCTTCTATCTGCCTCTTTTTCTTCTCTATGTGTTTCTGCCTCTCTCTAATCTCTGTCTTTAATCTCTCCCCCACTTTCCCCTGAAGGAGGTTTCAAGGGGATTGTTCTTTCTTTCTCCATCTCCATCATCCCCTCCTCCATCTCTCCATCTCCTGCTTCCCTCTCTCTCCCCTTCACCCCCATTCCCTCTCCCTCTCTTCTCTCCCATTCCCCTCTCCCTTCCTCCATCTCTCCCAGTTCATCTATAAGACCAAGAGCCAAAATGACAAGTTGAAGCAATCCACAGTGTCCACGGTGACCTGGACCGCCACCTCTGCACATAATCCTTCAGCATCACCCTGGACCTGGTGACTTACAGCTGCCTGATTAAAGCACCAACAGAGGTTTCGTCTGGAGATGGTTTTATAGTGTTTGCCGAACGGAGTAGTTGCATTTTGTCTCCCTGCCAAAATGGAGCAACGCTTTTTGGAAGAGGAAGTAGAAAATAAAAATCCCAGCCAGCCCCTCTTAGTATTGTTCTGCATGCCAGCAACTCGATGTGTTTTTCAGGGTGGCATTAGAGCAGCAGCGAATGCCACCCAGCCGCTGGCCCAGGCTCGCTCCTGGCCCGTGTGCTTCTCAGCATGGTGAGGGTGCTTTGAACAGGAGACAGCAAAACAATGGGAGAACTGGGCTCGGAGCCTTCACCCAGACGCAGAGGCTAAAAATGACTTCTACCCACAAGGGTAGTGTTCTTCAGTATAAAGGGGACAGGAGGGAGCCAAGGTCTTTGTAAAGGTGGCTTAGAATGGGGGAAGCATGCGCCAGGGACAAATTTTATCTATTTCTGCAGCCCACTGCCTCAGGAGCCACCCAAGCAACAAAAGGAGATCGGTGTTATTAGATTTGCAATTCTATTTCAGAAGATAGAATGGAATCAAAGTCCAGGAGAAGCTAATGTTTTTTGTTCCAACCTTCTCTTTTCAAATAAAGTGACTAAGGACCAGCAACTGCAGGTTCATTGCCATGTTGCCCTTCCTGAAACAAGATGAGAACAGCACACGTTAGACCCTCACGGTGCTGTCCACCTCCTGCCATATCTGCTTTGTCAACAGAGGAGCAGAGCCTCCTGACCCCGGGAATTTTTAACATACAGGACTTGGAACTCAGCACAACAAACCCTGGGAGCCTCAAGGGGCAGCTCTAGTCCGTATCCCTAAGCGCAGAGTACACACACGCACACACACACACACACACACAGTTTGAAGAATACAAACTCTTGTCCATGAGCAGGAGGGAGTCTCCCCTCAGCCCCATTGCACCAGATATTATGCTCTTAGACTGTGCTTTCTAATTCTCACCTCAGAGGGAGAGCTGTTTGTCTGGTTGGTTTTCTCTCAGCTTTCACCTTCTATCTCCACCATTTTATGGCATCTCAGATTACTTTCTATGGACACAGAGCCTGGGACAAGAACTCTGGTGCACATGCTGTATCAAGAAGGCACTCAGAGAAATAGAGGGAGGGAGGCAGGAGAAGGCAGAGGAAGAAGGATGTGGTCTCACTTGACCACATGGTCTTGACTTGACCATGGGGGACTCTGGCTTCTCCAGAAAGCTCACCTCGGGGAGCTTTCAGCAGCCTGAACCCCCCAACATGACAAATGGGATGTGGCCAAGGCACCCATGTCATCTCCTCTGTTTGGAGAGCCTGGAATTGGAAACTTCATATAGTTCTTGATGGATCCTACTTCACAACGCTCTCTCCCATACTCCCTAAGCTGGGTAGCATCAGATGGGAAATATGCCATCCCTTTCCCTCTGCTACAACAATGCCAGACTTAGTAGGTCTTGTCTTAATTTCCATGGGGCCCTGCCCTGGTCTCACCGGACCACACCAGTCTCCTCTTCAGTCTCCCTGCTTCCAGAGTTGCAACCTCTAACCCTTCTGCCAGCTCTAAAGAAAACTGATTGACCAGAGCCTTCACTCCCTGCTTCTAATTCTCCAAAGGCATCCTACTGCCCTCAAGATAAAGCCCAAACTCTTTAACATGGCAAAAAAGAGTCCCTGTAGCCTGGCTCTGGATGACCACTCCAGCCACTTCTCATGCCCTGCCCTCCCCACTTCAATCACCAACCATACTTTCTTTCTTTATGTATTTATTCTCTAATTCAAACACACCTTCCCCTTTGACACCTGTATGACCTTACACAGTGTTCCCAGTCCCTGGAATGTTCTATCTGGTCATTGCCTGACCGTTCTTCCAGATTGAGTTCCAATACACTCTGCTGCTTAAAGCCTTTTTTTTTTATGTTTTTAAATTTATTTTTTGAGAGACAGAGAGAGACAGCGCGAGCAGGGGGAGGGTCAGAGAGAGAGGGAGATACAGAATCTGAAGCAGGCTTCAGGCTCTGAGCCGGCTGTCAGCACAGAGCCCAACGCGGGGCTCAAACCCACGAACCGTGAGATCATGACCGGAGCCGAAGCCTGACGCTTAACCGACGAGCCACCCAGGCGCCCCTAAAGCCTTTTTTTGACCTCACAAGCCACCATTTCACCTTGGGCCACGGTTCCTATGTTGTATAGACATCATTATTTTGTTCATCAGTATGTGAGCCTTTTTTTGACCTCACAAGCCACCATTTCACCTTGGGCCACGGTTCCTATGTTGTATAGACATCATTATTTTGTTCATCAGTATGTCCTACTAGATCATGAGTTCTCTGAAGCCCTGAACCATGTTTTACTTACACACGTATCACCTTCTAGTTCAATGCATGGAATACACTAGGCATCACAGACCCTCCTTGAAGAAATTGATAAATGCCTGGGCAACTCTTTCCAAGGACCTGAATATTTCATCTCTGTGTCTCATCACCAATCCTGAGAAGTTAGGAAATAAGTCTTAGGGGTGGTTAACATCTCTCTGAAAGACTCTCATGTCTGAATGGTTTTCTAATTTCATGCTAATGGTACTATTCATAATCATTCCTGTCTCTAAGTCACTGGTTATATGCCCCAAGGCCTTGAAACATTACTTTTTTCCTCCATCCAAATCCTATGCATTATTGGGTCATAGTCTAGCAGTCATCCTACCAGGAAGGTGCCCCCACTAAATATGAAATATGTGAGTTTATTTTTCTTCTTCAGACAGAGAAGATTCAAGTCGTGCTACATTCTTTGTACAGAAAGCTAATATCTTTTCCATTGCTGGAGTAATGTCCCTTCGAGTAGTAGGTACAAAATAAGCAATCTCGGTTTTTCTGTACACCAGAGTCTTCCAGGAGGTGTTCACCAATACCCACTTCTCCTCCCATCCTAAGCTCATGGAAGGTCATGTTTCGAGGAGTCTGGCAGCAGCTAGGCCATGACCAGTGCCGGTCAATGAAAAAGAAGCGGAGGAGAAGTACGTTACTTCCTGCTGAAGTGGACAGGCCTGTGCGCAGGCTCCAGTCTCCCTCGTCCCCTCCTCTGGTGATCCTGGAGAGGAGGCCTCATGTTCAGAGCAGCCTGATTCACTGAGTCACCCCTTGGAGGACAGTTCCCCCCAGAGAATCACCCTGACTCTGCAGGAACAATAAATAAACTTCTGTTGCTTTAAGTCACTGAGACTCCGGGGCTATTTGTTGCTGCAGTAAAACCCATCCCATCCTGACTAGCACAGGAGGGTTGGAACAGAAGCCGCCACACAACCTGCATGGACAAGTGTGACATCAAGCTGGAAAGTGCTTGACCCAGACTGGCTTGTATCCCAATAAATACGTCTGTATATAAATAGAGAAGCTCGACACTGAGAGTTACACATTTGGACATCCAAATGGTATGCACTCTTGGCCAAGCTTGGCAAAGAAAAATGGGATTTTTCTCATGCAAAGGATCACTGTGATCTGTGTTAGAGCTGGAGTAGCCAAACCTCATGGCAGGGGTGGCCAGTCATCTATGGAGAAGGCAGGATGAGCAGTGTGGCCAAGTGAATCAATCTCCCTGGGTTTGCATGAGGACCGCCAAGCCTCCTTAGTACAAACATAAACTTATTTAATGTTTAATCTTTGAAGGGCTAGAAAGGCCAAATCATTTTCATCTGTGGGGGTGGCTAGAACCATCACCCTCCACCATGCTTCTGCTGACCCCTCGTACCTCTCTCTCAGGCCTCAGAAGATGCTGGAATGAACCAGACTCCAAAGTTCCCCCAAAGAGCAACCCAAGCCCTGAAGAATAAGAGAAAATCTGGGTTTCAGGGGGTCTGTGTATCCCAGATTATGCCCTGCCTCTCCACGATGTGGGAGAATAATAGCTCTGAGTTTGGTCAGAAGTAGATTAACTCTATTAGTAATGTTTTATTGAATGTGTATTGGGATCTCAGCAGGATTCTAGGTGCTAAGGATTCAGCAGTGACCAAGAACAATCCCTGACGTAACAGAACTTATGTGCTGGGGTTAGTGAGACATAAAATAAACAGATGAGAAAATGCTCATCACATAATGCCAGATTATGCTAAATGCCATATGCGAAAGACCATAAAATGGTAGTTTGATGAAGACTCAATTGGGTTGTGGATAGTTGCTGTGGATTGAGTGGTCAGGTAAGGTCTCTCAGAACGGGTAACTTTGCAACCAGACCTGAATTATAATTGTAATACTTAACAATGGTTAAGTGTTTTCTTCATGCCAAGATGTGTTCCAAGCACTTTACATGTATGAATGATTTGAATCCTCTCAACAAGTCTGTGAGGTCGGTAGTATTATCTCTTTTTTACTGTGGCAGAAGCTAAGGCAGAGAAGGTCTTGATCACATGCCTAGGGTCACACAGCTGGAAGGAGGGAGAGGCAGTGCTCTAACCCAAGCCCTCCAGTGCGTGTGCTCTTCCTCATTGCCCTCTGCTTCAGCTTAACAAGTGCTGTAAAGAAACATGTCCTGGGAAGACCTTGGCAAGCACTCCAGGGCAAAGGATGGAGCAAACGCAAAGGCTTCAGGCTTAGAAAGCAGACCTCCTGCCCATAGCAATTTCTACTGGGACCACTGAGTCACTTCCAAATCTGTCCAAGCCCAAAACAACTATTAAAATCTGGGTAAATTCTGAGACTTCTCGCCATCGTGCCTGATAACCTCTGACAAAATATTGCCCAAGGAATAAGTTGCATATTTTACATGATCCTGACAAGCCAAACATAATTGCTCTCTGAAATATTAATGGCCAGCTATGGCTCCCCAACCATCTGAGACCTTATAAAACCGAATTTCATCTTGGCAAAGCTCCTTGCAAGATAAATGCAAGCCTACTGAAGGAAGTCCTAATTCAATGGCATTCTAAGTATGCCAGCAGCTGATGAAGGCCCGTTACGGACTGGGCACACCCATCGGATGGGTGTTGATAGATTAACCCTACATGTGCTAAACCTGTGCTGGGTACAGGGATACATACAGAAATATGGATTTGTTCACAATATTCAGGATCCTGACTTTAAAGATTACAGTTAGAGCAATTTTCATTGCCCAGCTTGACATGGTGAGAATTTTCCTCCCAATTACTAAATTGGGGGATTTTGGAGAGGGGAAATGAGACCAGGGCTGGCATATCCTCTGAACCTCTGATCAGGGAAAACACTCAAGACTATTAAGTTGTTCGGCAACATTTGAGGGTTTTTTTTTTTTTCTCTTCATTTGGCAAAACCCATCATGTCAAGGGCTGGTGTGATGTAAAAGACAAAGGAACAGGAAAACTCTAATGCAGTGCATGGCCCCATAATCCAGAGGCAGGACTGTCGGAGAGCTGAGAGTAGGGGCTTCCTCCCTGCAGGCTGATATGACCGCGTGCTGAGCCCCACAGGTATGCCAGGTGGGAGCAGATGAGACACAGTCACTGAGACAAGATAAAGGTTCCACTGTGGAAGGGCGGGGGGACATCTGTTGGAGACAGGGGTAGAGATTTCAGCTGGTTTCTCAAGTCTCAAACCAGGTGGGCCGCATCTGGACAGCAGGTCAAATGTGAAAGTGGCTCATATTAACAAGAGTCCGGGATCCTCAGACCAATGGTTTCAAACTTGAGTCTGCTTTTCCAGCCCGGGACTTCCTGATTCAGTAGATGTGGATCAGGCCTGAGAAGAGGCAGCTCTCATTTCCCAGGTGATGCTGATATTGTTGATCCAGGGACCACAGTTCGAGAACCACTGCTTAGCAAACTAGGAGGAGTTGGCATAGGAAAAGAGGAGTTCTCAGAGGCACATCAATTATCACAGTCAGGTGGAAACAGGTGAGGGGAAAGCTCCAGGGGCTCAGTCATTGATGGGTTGTTCAGGAAGGTCTCTGACTGGACCTGCTTCCAAGGCACTCCCCCACTGAGCGGAAGGAAGGGGACTAGCACTTTGAGCACTGACTGTGGGCAGGCACTGTGCCAAAAGCATTCACAAGGGTCATTTTAATCTCACGACAACCTTATGAGCTAAGTATCATGTTCCCACGTCAGACATGGACGCCCCTGGGAGGTAGACAGATGAATCAGAATTTAAATCTCTCAAACGCTAAAGGACAAGCTCTTTCCTATAATATATTTGGCTTTCAGGTGCTGTCTTTTGTGACATTTCATACAGATGCATCAATAAAACACTAAGGAAAATTACCAAAGCAGTTGCAATGTTCAGTAATCAGGCTCCTATCGGGGAGGTGAACCTGTTTTGTTCAAAAGTTTGTTCAAAGCATTTGTCCTTCAGAAGGATTCTGGGGGCCTGAGGACTACAAAAGGGTTGCTACCTGAGAGGCTGCTGTCACAGAGTCTAAGGACAGGAGTGCTCACCATCAGCTCACCCATGAGGACCCTGCCCCACTACCACCGCCACCTTTGGCATCAGTACCACAACCACTATAGGACGTACCCTCAATGAAACTGATAAGTAACAACCAGGGGCTGTAATTTCTGGGACACTATACCAACACACACACACACACACACACACACACACACCTGGCATAAATTTTAAAAAAAAATTTTAATATTTATTTTTGAGAGAGAGAATAAGTGCAAGAGGGATAACTAGAGAGGGGGACAGAGGATCTGAAGCGGGCTCTGCGCTGACAACAGCAAGCCCGATGCAAGTCTCGAACTCATGAACTGCGAGATCATGACCTGAGCCGAAGTTGGATGCTCAACTGACTGAGCCATCCAGGTGCCCCAATAATGCCATGGTTTTGGCCTAAGTGCTTGCAGCCCTGTCTCCCTTTCTATCAGTGTTTATGGTCCCTGGGAGATTTCTATTCAAGAGACTCTTCATTCTGCAGGATGGTGAAGGGTGTGGACCTCATTTAAGTACCCAAGCCCATGTTTTCCCCTTCAAGTTTGTCCAATCCAATTCTGCCTTACACATTTGTTTAAAGGAAAATTCCATGTGTGACTAGAGATGCGTTATTAAGTAAAATGATATAGACATGTCATAAACGATCCACTGGTCAAGGAGAGATGGATTCCAGAGACCACCAAGGTCCCACTGAGCATGCCAACCTCTTGTCCCTGACACATTTGCATGGGTCTAGCCCCACCTGTAGGGAGGAGATAAGCCAGGAAACACACAGCACGGAGCTGTGTTAGTGCCAACGCCTACAGTGGAATCCCATCTCAGGACTCTCACCAGATTTCTGCTTGGAACAATTCAAAGTTTTGCTAAAACTGGGAGCTGCCACTCACAGGTGTCCCTGACTATGTGTTTTTTGCACCATCTAAGCACATGGTCAGTGCTCCCCCAATCACAACTGGCAAGACCCCAGATATCAGGTAAAGTCTGGCATTGGCTACTGTCATAATGACCCAATGAGTCAGCATCAGATGTGGGCAGAGGAGGAAATGCTAAAACATGGTGTGTTTTTATATATGGGCACTCAGCTACTGAGATGAGCTGGCCGACTACCTCACTCTGCCCTCTCCCAAGGGTGGACACAAACATAGCTCAACCCGTTGCTTCTCTCCGTTAAGCAAATATGCCATAACTTTTGGAAGGATATTTGACAGTGAGAATCTAAAGCATTAAAAATGTTTATAGCTTGGGATCCAGCAATTTCACTCCCGGGAATCTAGCCTAAAGTAATCATTCTAATGCATGAGAAAAGCTTCATGCCCAAAGATATTCATCATAACAGTGAAAAATCAAAACAATATAAATATCCAATTCTAGTAAAAAATAAAAACCTGATAGTCCGAGTTTTCAGTTGGATCTCTTTGGGAAGGGATCACCAAAATCTGTACATCTACAATTCCCCACTCAAATATGGAAGTTTACATATGTCTGTGCTCTGAAATATCTAGCCAATAAAAATGTTTTCAAAAACATGAAAAGATGCTTACAATGTTGTAATACCTTTATGTATTGAGTAGAAGATGACTTCCACTAATGTGATGAATCTTGGCTAACTGGTGGAAAGCCATACATAAAGATGGCAGGTTGAAAACATCTGATTTTTCTCCTTTCCTGAGACCCCACTAAGGTTATAGCCCAGGGGTTCCCTTAAAGGCAGAACTTCACAAAGATAGAAAAAACAGGGAGGGGCTCAAAACAAAATGCTGAAAATTGCCAAGTGAAGGGAAGATGGACAGGAGGTAACTGATTTAGCAAACTGGAGAGATTTGAACTTTAAAATGGCAGCAGGGAATTCAAGGCCAACCTGAACAACACAGCTGAATGCTCAAAAATCTCAGGCACAGTGATCGTTAAGTGCTTCCTGAAGTGGAATGAGAGGGCGAGAAGCCAAATTCCAAAGGATGGTTGAAGAATCAAGTATTGCCCCGGATCTCATCCTCACCCTGCCTTACAGGATGACTTCCCACCTGGGAAGAGGTCTGGAAGTTTCTTCCTGAGAAGGTTGGGTAGAATTCCCTGTGCCAGCACAGGTGTGGGAAACCCTACTCAAAGTAAGTGGAGAGTCAGGTGAGGTTAGGTGTACTGAAGGCTAAGGCCTTCTCTCCACTCTCTAGCTATGCCTCTATCTACTTTCTGCTCAGCCCAAAAAAGACCCGAAGAGAGTGACATTAGATGTCCCCCAGTCACACCATCCTACAGAAGTGCTCACAGTCTTCAACCCAACTCATTTACACAGGGTTCCCAAGTTTTTAGTCCCCACCTCTTACATGTGAACCCAGCCAAAAATCATCATTCTAGGAAAACCTCTAATATAAAACGGAAGGCCCAAAACAAAGGGGGGGGGGAGGCAACTCACAAGTAAAATCTCTGCAGAAAGAAAAAACTTCCATTACATATATGTCGTCCATAAGAACAAAATACTAAAGGAGGGGAACACTGCCACAGTGTATTTTAGAAGATCAGATTCGTTTCTGCCTGACCAGTGCCTCACATTGCTCTTAATCTGCCTCGAACATTATTGCAGATACACCAGCCCGGCTGAATCTAGGTCACATGAAACTCTTACCTGCAAGGAAGTCTGGGAAATGTAGTTTTTAGCTTTTCTGTCTCTAAAGTAAGCTAAGGGGGTCTAGAATGGGTGCTGAGTAAGCCAGGCTATATTATCAACTACAAACGGTGTTTTTACTGCAATGATACTATCATACCTTTTGAACTAGACTCCAGCTTTAACCGTGATTTTATATCCCTATTACCTGTATATTATCAGTTCAAATAATGTTCAAATTTCATTTCTTCCATGGGAAATGTAATTGACCTTCGGCAAAGTCAACCGCATGTACTCAGAGTTCCTGAATGCTGTGAGTACAGTTAAAATTCCCAAGCATCTTGGGACACCTGGGTGGCTCAGTTGGTTAAATGGCCAACTTTGGCTCCAGTCATGATCTCACAATCTATGGGTTCGAGCCCCATGTCAGGCTCCATGTTGACAGCTCAGAGCCTGGAGCCAGATACTGTGTTTCCCTCTCTCTCTCTGCCCTTCTGCTGTTCTCTCTCTCTGTCTCTCTCAAAAATGAATAAACATTAATTTTTTTTAATTCCCAAGCAGTTTTCCCAACTTTCTACCTCATAGGAAATATCACCCATTTGTAAACCCAGGATATGCTTTTCTGACCAGAGTCTTTTTCCATTGCCTTTTACACCTCCTCTGAAGAGCACCCCCCCCCCCAAATGCAAAAGCATTCCTAGCTGAGGGAAAAGACCTTAGTTCCTACAAATGCAGAGGACTTAGCTGATATGACTGTGAAATGTACGTACAGTATGGATGGAGTGTCACAGATATGTTTCAATAAGTGACAAACGATCCTTGTGGAAGCAGTAAACTCCAGAGGAAGTAAGGAGTTTCGGCAAAGAATAAGCAGCTACAGGGACATCTTCTGCATGTGCCCATGCAGTCTCATCCACACCATTGATGGGGATCTGGATTTAATTGTGCTGCCAAAGACCTGAGCCAGAAGCTAGCCACAGATATATATCCAAGCTATCCCAGAGCCATATTTACCTCTGACAATGCCATCTTTGCCCTGAAGGTGCGTATCGATGTCTTATTCTACTTGGCCATTCCTGTTTGGGCCCCAGCTCTTTCGGCTTGGCTATAACCCCAGTCCCCGCTCACCCTCAGCTGCTGTCTGGGGTCTTCTCATAACTGGCTGGTCAGTAGTGCCTTATATTAATCCCTCATCACCTTTGGAGCATCACCTACCTGTCACCATGTCTCACTGACAAGGTGAACCACCCAAGCCAAAGCCACTCCTTTGAAAACACCCTAGAATCCCTTTCTTCAGTCAGATCAGATACAGAACCCTGATTTCTCCCCCTCCCTCTTCTCTAGGAACCTAAAAAATGGAGGTCTCAGCAGCTGTGTTGAAGGACCCACCTGACTATGACAAAGGAGGCCATTCAGCCTCTGGTCTCATTGGCCTTACAGGAGCCACATCTGGGTGGAAGGAGGGAGATGTGGGGTCAACACATGACCAATCTTCTGATGACCACCAGAGGGGAGGTGGGTCGGGGAATGGGTGAAACAGGGGCTGGGGATTAAGGAGGGCACCTGTCATGATGAGCACTGAGTCATACATAGAATTGTTGAATTACCATGCTGTACACCTGAAACTGACATAACTGTGTGTGTTAACTACAATGAATTAAAATGTTAAATAAGTCAGTTCACTCGGTCCCCACAGCAACTCTGCATGGTTGATATGATTCCCTTCATTTTATAGATGAAGAAATAGGATTGGGGGGGGGGGGCAAATGGCACCCTCTAAGTCACACAGGTTGTCAAGAGCATTTTTGTGAGCAAAATAACATCCTGAATCCCATGCGTGTATCCCTCAGTTGATCAATACACATAAATTGTATTGACAGGATCTTCACATCGAGGCCTGCGATTAGGGGAGGATGAGGGGTAATGAAGAGGGGTCATCACTCCCCATGACCCTTTTCTGAGAGACAGCTGGGTCCTTGCACAGGAAAGAGAAGCCCAGGAGGCAAGCTGGAGGCAGACAAGCTCTCACGTCTCTGCTGGTTTTCTCTTGGACCGAGATCTGATCACTCAGTAGTTTGGATTAAACAGACCGGCCTCTTCCCCACTGGCCTGCATGGAAAGGTTGCCTACCTCCCCATCCAGTTGTGTCTTTCTGCCTACAGCAGTCTGTGTTTCCTCTACCTACGGAAAATGACTTCTTTTGAGAAGCCTGATCTTCTATCTCCCTTGGCCCAGGAAGAATTAATCATCCTTTTTCTTTGTGCTCTCCTAACACAGAGCTGTATTCTAAGCAAGTGTTTACAAGAAGCAGTGTCGTATTGTGGGGAAAGCTTTGAACCGGGAGTTTGATGATCTGAAATCTGGGGCCGCCACTTGCTGGCTCTGCGATCTTCAGCGAGCCCTTTGTTCTCCCCCTCGCCTTGCGAACAGGGCTAGACGAGATGTTTGTGAAAGCGCCAGGAAATTCTCAAGCCTGGAGCCTGGGGTGGAGGGTTTCAGATTTTAGTTTTGTGTGGTTTTTGTTTGGTTTGGGTTTTTTTTGCTTCTCCCTCCAGACTGTGAGGAAGAGGACTTGTCTTAGGGGCCTTTGTGTTCGGCTAGGAGCCCGCAGAGCGCCTGCGACAGGGCTCAGCGGGAGTGGCTTCTCGGTAAACGATTACTGAAATTAACATAACACAGCTGTGAAAGGTGAGCTCCTCCTCCTTGACTCACAAGATTTGATTAGCGCACCTCTCAATCTCTCTCTGTCCCCCGCTCCCTACATATCTGTCTGCGTTAAGTGTGACCTGCGCCTGTATGTGTGTGTCCATCCCCGGTGTCACCTTTTCCTCTGCGCTGCAGCACCCCCGCCCTGCAGAGGAATCCCGAGACTGACAGAACCAGGCAATGCTAGTGAAAGGTATCTTTTCTCCAGGATCATGCTGTCGGTGGGCTTCTGATTTTTTTCCCTGCATCTAGACCTGCTGTGCCCAGCCTCCAGCCTTTGACATCAGGGATCTGGCTTGGTATGCAAGCCCCAGAGGGCAGCACACTCCAGGCCCGAGGCAGAACACAGTCCAGCTAGGTGGAACAGACAGCTCACAGCCCGACTTTGCAGGTCTGGGCACAGCCAGCACAAGGCTTCTGTGCCCAGATCGCCATGGGGTTTACAAACAAAGCCTCGGCCACTCATTTCTGACACTTCTTTTCGTTTGGAGCGATATGGTTGGTACTGTGCACAGCAGAAAGCTGTCCTAGTCAGGACAGATAACTCCAGCACAAAGAGCAAGAACTCCAAGATGGGCAGATGCGTAGACGGTTAGTCTATAAGAAACACTACGTTCTTTTCTGTGTAAATGACTTCAGAGCGCCTAGGACATTTCGTCTCCACCTCACTGATACAAATTCATGGGGAGGGTGAAAAAAAAATGGAAGTGGCTGAGACAGATCTGGGTTCTAATATTCATTCTCTCTGTGTGCCTTCAAGTGAGTTAAGTTCTTTCCTCTTCCATCCCATTCCATAAATGTTTATGAAGCCCGTTCCACAAACTGAGTAACTACTGCGCTAGACACTAAGGACAGACTGGAATAAAACACGGTCCCAACGTGAAGGTCCCCACAGCCCAGTGAATGGCTGTGCATGACAGTGCCTAGCTAGACACTCAGCACACGCTCATTCTCTGATGGTTCTTTTTCTACTCACCCTTCTCTCCTTTATCACAGTCCCAAGCTGATATCTGAAACATTGATATTAAATCTTTATTTCTTTAATTCAGGAGTCCAAACTTTTCAGTGCTCAGACTGATTTTTAAACTCCTCCATGAGTCACATCTTTGATGGATTTTTGAATAACAAATATTTGGTATTTATAAATTATTCTTCAGCACATGTTAACCCAAATTATCACATCGAATTGATAAAATTAAAGTTCAAAGAAACTTGATTTATCTGCTAGATGACTGTCTCATGGGTAGGTGTCTTTTAAATATTGAAAATAGCTCCGAGCTATCTCCTTCACGATCTACATAGATCGTGCCTGGGGTCCAGGCACCCTGAACTGAAAGCCACCACTATCTGTGATATTATCCCTGATAATACACATTCGTCCTTGTAAACTGCATTTCTTCTTCCTACCAGCTGCATATACCTTGGTGGGACTCAATTTACAATTCTTATCTGAGAGCCAACTTTGAGGAGGCAAGAAAGACCTCAGCGGCAACCTCAAAGGTCTCATGGTGGGGAACAAGACAAAGAAGTGGCAATGTAACAAGCAAAAATGTATTTTACAGACTTGACTTTGCCCCTGGCCAGCTCTGAAAAGAACTCAGTGAAGAGTTTCAGATATTGCTACTCAGATGAGTTGCTGATGCTTGTCCAAAGAGTAACCATAACCAAACATGCTAGTCTGATTCTTTGTCCATTGCCAGAAAAATCCTTCAAGAGAAAAGCTTAGATCAAAAAATACTTCAAAAAATATATACGGGTCTGTGTCCTGAGGCTTAGCAGGGTACATATAACATTAAGAATCAGGGTCTTCGCTGCCTAAGACATAATCACCTCATCATGCAACCAAAGGAATGGCAAACATAGTCACTAGAAGAAGTTTCCTTGATTGCTCATGGACTTGAGAACACAATTGGGACAAAAGTTAGAAAAGATGTATAGAAGTCCCAAGATGGCTTCCCCTCCTTTCAAGAGGATTTTATTTAGCAGCTTATTCTTCCCCCCCCCCCCACCGTAATAATCCAGTAAAGATTATCTCCCTAATGAAAGATCTAAAGTTCCAACCCCCAGAGCTCATTTCCCAACTTCTAATGCGTTTATGATGTCTTGTGGCTAGAATAATGAGAAAGCCTTAGTCAAGTTCCCCATATGCACAAACCAGCCCTTGCTTGTTTCTGCTGTGCCCAGTAGGGACAAATAGCAAAGCTGATCCTCTTACAAGGACGAGGTTACCAACTCTAGATATTTGTACAGCCCAGTTACAACCAGTGGGAAGCTCCAGTGATATTGAGAGAAGACAGCAGGAGACAGATTAAGCCCTCATGTACTGTCAAGGTCAATATTTGGAACCCAAACTCTGAATCTTCCTTGTGCAGAGGTGCTCATAATACTCTATGCTATTGAAGAACATGAATTAATTGTTAAGGTTTATTTTAGTCACATCATTTTAAAAGAAACTTCCATTTTAGTTTCTCTTGCAAAATGTAAATGATCTGTATCTATCGGGTTTCCTTTTCTTTGTTCTCCTATGGAAACAATAGTGTACTTTCGAAAGAGGTATAGGGGGTGGGCTGGGAGCACAGTGTATTTTTAATTCTATTTTCATTGGAGGCATTTTCAATGGAACTACAGTCTCCTAATCTTTCTTTCTAATCTAATTTCTTTTCCTTTATATAAAAAAAAAAGTTGTCCTTTATATTTAAGCCAAAATGTTTGTGAAGGTCCTTTTAAATTCAAAGAAAATGAAGTCAGGCATTTTTGGTGCAGAGAGCAATTCCAGACCCAGTAGGGGAGCGCTTATGACTGAACAAAAACCCTTCTCTCACACAAATGTGAGCTCCCTGCCTGGGGTTCGCACATTAATGACTGTATGACTCATTATTCTATGTGCCTCCAAAGCTAAGGTTCTCCCTTGGCTAACCTGCTCTGGATGGCAGGTGTCGAATGTTAACCATGGGATGACAGGTGTGGCTGGAGTTGTTTTTTCTCGGGGTCTTTTTGACATCATGCTTCCAAGCCCCTGCAATCCAGCCAACCCCAAGTTACAAGGTTACCCGGAGGCTTTAATTGATATCTGACATAAAATGCACTCCTGTTAACAAAATCACAACTCTTCCCTGAAGTGCCTCATCCTTCACTTCCTCCTGTATCAGGGAGCAGTGGCTGATAGCTTTTCCAGTGTCAAATGGCTTATAATTTCTGCTTCTGTCTCTGGTTTTCTTTTCTGAGCGCTATGTGTTTACAGAGGGCTAAATGCTGGAGGGGGTTGGAAAGAAATTGAATTTGAAGGAGTAGAGTTGGCAAAGCATGGACTTGCTGGACAGAGAGGCCTAGTTTGAGATCCCAATGAAATACTTTAAAAGGTGTTGGGTGGTGAGGACGTTACTGAAAAACCCTCAACCTCAGTTGTGTCATTTTAAAATAAGAAAAGGAAATTTATTTTGTAGAAACACTGGGGGAAAAGGGAGGTATGAACAATCAGTGGGAAGGTCTTCGCATAGTGCCTGCCCAGTGATTCTGTAGTCATTTCCGCTGGAAGTGGAATGGATTTCTTTGTTCCCTGAATCTGGGCTCAGTCATCTGACTTGCCTTGGTCAATGAAATTGGGTCCAGGTGACAGTGTGCCAGTTCCAAACCTGGGTCTTAACCTGGAAACACGTTTCCATTCTCTCTTGCCCTTTTTTCATCACCACAAAAGCACTTTCCTAGATATCTCTGAACATACTTAGAGCAGACCTGAGCCTGATCTGCAGTGCAAAACTAAACCCAGCAAGACTGACAGTGTAAGCAGTTCCCCAGCCAAACCCAGCCAGACTAGTTGGTGCTCAGCCAACCCACAAATAAGCAAGAATAAATCATCATCATATCATCATCATCATCATCATCATCACTATTATTATTCTCATTGTTGTACTGTTAATGTTAATATTGTTATTAATAATACTTATTATTATTGTTAGCCACGGAGTTTGGAGATAGTTTGTTACACAGCCATAGCTGACAGATACAGTGCTGAAAAAAATGAATTTCCTGATTTAAAATTAGACTTGACTAGCAGCCTCCATAGACGCTTTCCTGTTTGTCTTCTCACCAAAATGTCAAAGAAAATATAGCAAAAGGTGAAAAATTGCACTATCACAAAAACTCAGTCTAAAAGGCAATTCATGCATCTGGAAAGAACAGATATGATCCAGAGAACACTCCATCTAAAAATCAATAACAACAAAACAGAAAACTGAAGAGCAACCCCTCTCCACTGCCTGTCCCCACGCCCAGAGACTCTGCAATCAAAGCAGAATGGTAACCTCTGCCCACTCGCCAAGTGTTCTATAACCAAGTGCATTGTTTTTACATCCAGGGTAAGACTGTAATTTGCAGAAATTACCTGAACAAGAGGTAAGGTGATACGTGTTTGGATAAATTGCATACATAGAGCAGTAGGAGTTCCATGGTGAAAATGCCATTGGCACAAGCAGAGGCAAAGAGACCCGTGGTCGCAGGTGCATAACAGGAATTGCAGATTTCCACTTCCAACATTCAGAGCCCAATAGTGTGGGTGAGAGAGAAAGATAACACCCCAATAAAGAAAAGGAAAATCTGCCGAAAAGAAGAACGTACACTATCAACTGCATGGATTTATTTGCCCTTTAACTGAATGTCTGTGATATACTGAACCACAGCACAAGTAGAGAGTAAATGTAACCAAAGCCTGGTTATGGAAAAATGCTGAAGTCTGGCCTGATAGAAAATATAGCAGAAAAAAAGAAATTCTATCTGTGACAGCAGTATCTAAGAAAATTACATAAGCATTTTCCCTTTGACCCACCAAGCCCACATCTCAGACTCTATCTGGAAGCTACTCCTCCACAAGTACTAGACAATTGGTGTTCGAGATTATTCAGAGGATTGGCTAAACAAATCAAGGTTACTCCTTTGTCCGAAATACTCCACTATCATACACAAGGAATGAGGAGATTTTATATACCGATGTAGTGATCTCCAAGACATGCTGTTAAGTGACAAATTCAGAGTTCAAAAGTCTATGGAGTATACCTTTTGTGTAAGAAAAAAAAACAGGAAATAAACACACACATACACACACATGATTATTTTTATCAAAAGAAATACCGGAAGAAGACGCCATAACTAGTCCAAAAATGGTTACCTATAGAAATCTGAGTTCATGGGAATGGTCATAGAATGTGGAGAGGAGGATGGAAACAAGAATTTTCTGAGTATTCAGTCTTACATACCTTAGACTCTTGAACCAGGGAAATGTTTTGCACATTCAAAAAATAATAGTAAAATTGAATCCAAAGTTGGGGGGGGATAATCTAAAATGGAAAATAGAGAAAATAAACATTTCAACTGACATTTGACATCAGTATTCAGACTATACTTCCTTAGAATAATATAATCGAATGCAGGGTGTGGGCCTTTGTTAGGGTCCTAATTCAGGCACACCCACTGTGGCAGAATATTTGAGACAATCAGGTGAATCTGAATATGGAATGGAAATGAGAGAATGCTAAGGATTTGTTATTTTCTTAAATGTGGAATGGCATGGTGGTTGAATGGGGAAAGTTCTTATCAATTAGAGATACATAATAAATTACCTAAGGGCAAATTGATATATTGATATGATGTTTGGTAATTGTTTTGAAAACCATCAGCAAGGAAAAAACAGTGGTTAAGGTGTGAAGAGGGATGAACAGTGCAAACAAGACTGGCAAAATACTGATCATTGTTAAAACTAGGTAGTGGGTACATTCAGGTTCACTTCTTAATCCATGCACTTTTATGGTATGAAAATATCTGTAATAAAAAGTCATATAAAAAGATCATGAAATATGAGAGGGTATTATTTTGAAAAACTTTGATTCAATCCTCTTTTGAAGAATCTCTAAAAGTTTGGGTATAACTAGGAAAACATGAGTATGAACTAACTCATAGTAGAGAATTATGTTTCATTCTTTTAAGTAAGATAATGATTTGAGTTTCTGTAAGAGACTATTTCTATTCTTAGGGGAATTAAATCAGAGTATTTAGGGGTGAAATGTCATGAATATATAGTCCAATTTCAAATAGTTCAGCAAATTGAACTGAATATAAAATGTATCACCCTTTTTTATATAGCTAAACATGTTCATAACAAAAACTTGAGAGGCGCCTGGGTATCTCAGTTGGTTAAGCATCAGACTCTTGATTTTGGCTCAGGTCATGACTCCATTGTTCATGGAATCGAGCCCCGCGTTTGGACTGACAGCATGGAGCCTACCTAGGATTCTCACTCTCCTTCTCTCTGCTCCTCTCCCGCTTGTGCTCATGTGCATGCACTCTCTATCTCTCTCAAAATAAATAAATAATTTTTTTTAATTTGAAGAAACTATTAATGTCTAGCAAGAGACAAGACAATTTTAAAACTCTCAGGGACATAAATAAAGTCTTGAATAAATGGAAAGATATCCTTTGTATAGGATTAAACAATGCAATAGTAAAGATAGCAATTCTCCCTCAATTTTTTTGTTAACATGGTTCTAAAGTTAAAAGAAAAAAAGAAAAAAGGAAACAATAGTGATTGTTGTATAGAGATGGGCATTTGGAGAGTGAGAGGAGAGGATACCTGAAAAAAATTGTAACCCACTGATGGGAATACACATTTATTCAACCATTCACAAAAACTACTTGGCAATAGCTACAAGGTTGAAGATGTGCATGACCAGCAATTCCACTCCTCAAGAAATTTTACATACATGAAAAAAATGAATTCTCAGGAATGTTCATAGAAGTGACATGAGTAATAAAACCATATTTTTAAAGATTCAGAAGCAACCCAAATGCCCATGAATGGAAGGTACAAATAAATTGTGGTGTATTTATGTAATGGAATGCAAAACACACAATAAAAAATTAATACAGATGAATACCAAGAATTTAATAGTGGGCAAAAACAAACACATCAAGTCAAGATGAGGTCATACAATATCACTTAATTTATACACAGTTCAAAAACAAGTAAGGCTAAGCAATCCATCGTAATATCCATAAACATGGGCAAAATAGTGTTCCATCTGGAGATTAGATGGGGAAGAGGCATACAGAAGCCCTCCAAGTGCTCCTTTTAAGTAATGTGCTCGTTCTCAGGCTAGTGGGGTCACAAGTGTTTATTTAACACAACCATTTCTTACTTATGGTAGAATCTTCATTTACATCATTTGATCTTTAGTGAACATCATGTAAAATTATAAGAAAATTCACTAATAAATCACTGTGTATATTTAACCTGGAAAACAGTGAAAGTATGGATAATGAAAGGGGATAAACTTACTGTATTTACTGATAATATAAGTTATAGCAATTGAAAGTAATCTGGCTCAGGAGAAGAAATAGAAAAAATCAATGGAAGAATCAAAGAAAGTCCACAAATGACTTTAAATGTATGTTGGAATTTAGAATATGATAAAGTAGGGATATTTTATCAGAAATGAAGAGTACTGGGAAAATTGACTTACTATTTGGGAAATAAAATGGAGTTGGATCAACACTTCAAATTTCATACCAAAATATATTTCAGATAAATTGATGATTTAAAAGTAAACTATAGGGGCACCTGAGTGGCTCAATCGGTTAAGTGTCTGACTTCAGCTTAGGTCATGATCTCATGGTTCATGAGTACAAGCCCCACATTGGGCTCTGTGCTGACAGCTCAGAGCCTGGAGCCTGCTTTGGATTCTGTGTCTCCCTCTCTCTCTGCTCCTCCCCCACTCATGGTCTGTCTCTCTCTCAAAAAAAAAAAAAGTAAAAAAAAGTAAAAGTAAAATACAAAGCCCTAAAATTATCAGAAAAATTTTGTCATTGGTTTTTTAAAAATAATCTTGAACTAAAAATACCTTTAAAGTTAAAGACAAATTAAAAAGCTAAAAAATACTTCTGCAATGCATTTGATAGTTTCAGGGCCAATATTTTAAATGTCATTTTATTATTGTAACACCTATTTAGTACCAACTATAAATCAAGCATTATGCTAAGTACTTTATATGAATTATCTATTTTAATTATCAAGCAAACCTAAATGGTAGATACTCTTATTGCACACATTTTATAGATTATGGAACCAAGGTACTGAAAGATTATGAAACTTGCACCAGGTCAAGCAGCTAATAAATAATTAAATCAGGACATGAAACCATCATGATTAACACAAAAGGCCCTGCTTCAAACCATCATTTTATGCTGCTTATGATCAAGTTCTTAAAAATCAGTAAGAAAAGGATAGCCCAGTTGAAATAAAAGGACAAGATGGGGGATATGCAAAGCAAATCTCAAAACAATAAATATAAATGGTCTATAATCAAGTTCTCTCTCTTGGAAACCGGCATAGCTACCATATCAATAAGCCTGAGCCGGCCTGTTGTAGGATGAGGGTCTATATGGGACAGAGCCATTCCAGATGAGGACAGCCCCTAGCCAACCTATCAGCTGACCACTGATGCCGGTGACCATTCTAGGCCAGAAAAACTTTCCAGCAGAACTCAGACCAAATTGCCAATCTGCACAGTTGTGAGCTAAATAAAAGATTATTGGTTTAAGTCATTAGTATTTGGCATGGCCTTTAATGCAACAATTGCCAACTGATACATTCTCATTCACCCTGAACGTCATTTATGTGGGAAGTTACAAAAATATAATCTCAGGAATAAGAGGGGCCTGAAAACATATTCTCTTTAAAGAATTATTTGAAGATGGACATGAAAGAATGGACAGGATAAAGCAAAATTAGGAGACCAAGAAAGGTGATGTCACAGTGTGAAATTATTACAGACTACTGCTAGCAACTGACATAATTTGGCTAAATTCTTGAAATATCACTAACAACAATGCAAAAAATAACAACATGCTCATGAAGATTCATAATATAAAAATAATTATGCAATTGCAAAAAAATGGAATTAAAATGTAAGTTTGTCTAAATAAATGGAAGAGGAAAAAGTAAGTAAAAGTATGTTCAAACTCTTCTTTTAAAATATAAAGGAGACTTGGAGTGCCTGGGTGGCTCGGTTAAGTGATCGACTTTGGCTCAGGTCATGATCTCACGATGCGTCGGTTTGAGCCCCGTGACAGGCTCTGTGCTGACAGCTCAGAGCCTGGAGCCTGTTTCCAATTCTGGTGTCTCCCTCTCTCTTTTAAAAGTTTTTAAAAATATATAAAGGAGACTGAAAAGATACCAATTATTATACTCAACAGAGAGATATGTATTAGAACATATTTGGAAAAACTATTAAAGGATGACAAAGATAGTTTTAAAATACACTGTGGTCAAAGTATGCCAATCACTGAAGAAGAGTAAAGCAGTTAATGCAAATCTTTACGGCAAATAAAATAGAAAAACAAAAAAGAGGGGCATCTGGGTGGCTCAGTCGGTTAAGCGTCCGACTTCAGCTGAGGTCATGATCTCGTGGTTCTGAGCTCAAGCCCTGCGTCAGCTCTGTGCTGACAGCCCAGAGCCTGGAGCCTGCTTTGGATTCTGTGTCTCCCTCTCTCTCTGCCCCTCCCCAGCTCACGCTCTGTCTCTGTCTCTGAAAAATGAATAAATGTTTACAAAATTAAAAAAAATAGAAACAACAAAGAATAAAACCATGAACATTAAAAGACCAAATAAAAACAAAATGACAGAAGTAGGGGCAAATATATCAGCTATTTCAATAAGCATAAAAGGAATAAAATTCCAAATTAAACATGGCTGAGACAAAGGCTCCAATTAAGCAAGAAACCCAAAATTGAAAAAAAAAATGTTAGAGAAATACAAATAAACAGAAAGCTACAACTGGAATAATAAAATCAGATAACGCTGAATTCAAGGCAAACATAGTAAAAGGGATTTTTAATGATTTTATAATTATCACATTATAATAACAAGCAATTAAATTCACAGTGGTGCTATCAACTTCCATGAGTCTTTATGTATCAATCAACATTGTTTCAATACCGAAAATGAAAAGTAGCCAAAAAACAAGACAAAATTATAAAAGCGAAGTTATGATACTATCAACAGATCAAATAGATGCAAGCAAATGAACATGAAACACAAATCAAGATTTTGAGGTTGTCCATCTTGGACAAGAGTCTTTCTTCTCAAAGACTCTTGGATCTCTGAGAAGCTCAAGAACGCTCTACCCTTGCTGAGAAGCATATGCACATTGCCGGCATGTCAGGGGACTTATGGATACCCTGAAGCCCGTTCATAAACTTCTTTGTGGCCCCCTATGGGTTAACAATACTAGATAAAAGGGTTTGCATTAAATTATTAATAAGGTTGTTTTAATAATTACCAAACTTTAACTCTATGGAGAACAGATTGCCAGTGCCCATGGCCTGTTTGCATAAATCCATCATATATTAGACCACAAGGACAATCTAGAGCTCTAAAAAGTATTTTGCAGGCCACGTTCTCTAATCAAAGTGCACTAAACTAGAAACTAATGAGAACATTTTAACCTTAAAAATAAAGCCACTCGGAATTGTTAAAAAACCACTCTCCAAAACTCTCTTTAACTCTTCAGTCAAAGAGGAAAAGAAAATGGTCCCTAAGAAATTGAACCAATATAAGAACACCACATACCATCTTAGCAATACAGATCTATGATTAAGATAACTTGTGAATTAGTTATTAAAAGCTAGCTCTCTCAATAAGTTTTGTTGGGACAACTGGCTAATAAATGGGTGCTGGTGGTAAAGGAAGAAGAAAGGCTATGAAGTGCTAAGTCAGCTTCAAAACAGATGAAGAAGAATGGGACAAGGAAGTGAGTTACTCTACATGATCTTGAGAGGCAGGGAAGACCTCTGTTTTACCAGCAGTATGGACTGTTGTAGAAAGAGATTGACAGAACAAACAGGGAGCAGAACAGAGACCTCAGACTTGGATCCCAATTTGTGTGTGACCTTGACACATAGTAAAGCTGACTCTTCAAACGAACAGGGAAAGGATGGTGTGGCTGGTATACAGTCCTGAGAAAACTCATTCTCTACGGCATGACATGTTGATGCAGGGAAGGAATCCCCAAAGGCCAACATACCCACAAAGATACTCACACTCACCAGAAGGAAGGGAAATAAAAATTCAAATGGCAACAAGATATCATTTTATATCCATTAAAATAGAAAAATTAAAAAGAGGGTGAAGGTATCAGGAAAGAGGCTCCTCGTGCAAGTCTGGCAGGCATATAACCTGGCACTGTTCTGGGAAGCCACCGAACCTTCCTTAGTCAAATCAGGCATGCACACACCCTGCAATATGCCCATCCTCTCTGGAACATGCATCTCAGAGACATTTTCCAGTAGGTTAGTAAAGGGACATTTTAGAAATTGTTTTTGGTGCATGCTTTGGGAATTGGAAACAACCCAGTTATCCAATAATTGGGGAATGGGCAAGTTGAAGGTAGAAAATATTTGGACATAACACTATTCATCCTTAAAAGCAGTGAAAGAAGGGCACCTGGGTGGCTTAATCGGGTAAGCGTTCAACTTCAGCTCAGGTCATGATTCGCGGTTCATGAGTTCCAGCCCTGCACTGGGCTCTGTGCTGATGGTTCAGAGCCTGGAGCCTGCTTTGGATTCTGTGTCTCCCTCTCTCTCTGCCCCTTCCTTGCTTGCTCTGTCTCTCTTTCTCTCTCAAAAATAAATAAACATTAAAAAATTTTTAAAAAGGCAGTGAAAGATTTCTTTCAGTTGTCATTAAAATATGGTGTTGGCTGAAAAGGGTAATAAAAAAGGAAATTTATGGCATTATAGCATTTGCATAAACTTTGCACACACACATACACACACAAAATTACATTATGGGCTCCAAGGACAAATAAATTTAAGACTACATGTAAAGAAGGGCCGCCCATGTGGCTCAGTTGGTTAAGTGTCCAACTCCTGATCTTGGCTCAGGTCTTACAGTTTCATGAATTTGAGCCCTACATCAGGCTCTGTGCTGACAGTGCAGAGCCTGCTTGAGATTCTCTCTCCCTCTCTCTGCCCCTCCACCACTCACAGTGTCTCTCTCTCAAAATAAATAAATAAACATTAAAAAGGTGTTTTGTTTTGTTTTGTTTTTTTAAAGAATACATGTAAAGAGAGGTGCCTGGGTGGTTCTGTCGGGTAAGTGTCTGACTTCGGCTCAGGTCATGATCTCATGGTTTGTAAAGTTCAAGCCCCACATCAGCCTCTGTGCTGACAGCTAGCTCAGAGCCTGGAGCCTGCTTCAGATTCTGCATCTACCTTTCTCTCTCTGACCCTCCCCAGCTTGCACTCTATCTCTCTCTCTCAAGAATAAACATTAAAAACAAAAAAAAAATTTTGTAAAAGGATACATGTAAAGAATATTAGAATGGATACTTATAGAAAAAAAATGACTCAGTGGAACAGGGATAAGAATTAAATAAATGGGCAAACAAAGGGAGGGCCCTTACATGGACTTATGATTACAGTGTGCTAATTAATTCAACTTTCCTACCTGTATCTACTTTCAAAGTATGATTTAAAATGCTAGGCTGCTTGCTGATCCCTTAATTTAGATTCCGTTAGTATTTGCAAAGGATCGTCTGGTGCCGAGTATGTTCACGCTCATTCTTTCCCGTCATGCCTATCAGAAACATGGATGTGTGATTGCCGATATGTTGTAAAAGGAAACCGCTCCTGCTTCTAAAGAGTTTGCCCAAGGTCACAAAGTTAGTAAGTTAGAAAGAAAGGATTGAGACACAGACACGTGATGCACTGCAATCCTTCTAACACACTCCTTGGTTTCTGTGTGTGGTGTTAGGGAGCTTGACCGGGCACTGGAAATGCTAGACTGGGTACTAACTCTTAAGAGCAATGAACAAAGATATTGACAGGATTGTGATGGTACTGATCCCCACACAAGAGCACAAGAATGCATGAATCCTCCCAGGATGACTCCACCTTATGGGCCCCCAAAGGAACCATACACAAGAAACTAGGGGTGTTTGAAAATGCAGTTGGAGATTATGGCGGAGGCCTGCACGCTTCTTCCCTCCTCTATCTGCCCTGAGTCTACTGAACCAGAATCCTCTCCTCTTTGAGGCAGATGGGGGCAGAAGAGTCACTGGAACATCAGACTGTCACAGGGTTGATCACAGGGCAGAGGAGGGATGTGTATGGTGTTTCTGGCTTTGTACCAGAGTTTCAGCTGAAGCTCCAAAGCAAAATCACATGAGTAAGTGCTTAAGACAGAGAGCCACTGCTCTCCGCGTCCTCCTGCCCTGGGCATCCTGCTAGACTGCATTGTACAGCCTCCTCTTGTATGTACAGGGGGCCCTGCAAACAGATTTCAACAATGCAATGTACAAGAAAGAGATTCTCTCCACCTAGCCAAGTCAATGAAAAGCAGGGCTGTTAGTGAATCTATGAGGCAAACCACCTCAAACTCAGTGGTTTAAAACAACCAATTATTTAGATCACAATCCAGAGGTCAGCTGGTCTCATGATGACCCCCTTTGTGCCTGCAGTCAGATGGAAGTCAGCTGACCTCGCTATTTGTGGAATTTGTCTGGCGGATGGCTAAAGGGACAGGGCTGCTGACCACATGTCTCTTGTTAGCCAGCAGACAGATCCAGAGGTGTTCACATGGAAGTGTCAGGATGTATGAAAAAAGAGCAGAAAAGTGCAGTTTCCTGAGGCCAGGATCAGAACTGACACAATGTCATTTCTACCATACTCTATTGTCCAGAGAGAGTCACAAAGGCAGCCCAGGTTGAAACTGAAGGAAGGTAAACACCACCTTTTGATAAGATACAAAGTCAAATTGCCAAGAGTGTGTATTTAGGGAAGGGTAGAGAACTGTGGGCATTTTTTATAATCTGCCACACTGCCCCATGTCTTCTCTTATACTATTGGCATAATCTTGTAGAGGACTTAGGGGTTTTGTAAAGATTCTTTTTTTTTAACGTTTATTTATTTATTTTTGAGATAGAGTGTGTGGGGGTGGGGGAGGAGCAGAGAGAGAGAGAGAGGGAGAGAGAGAATCCCAAGCAGGTTCCACGCTGTCAGCACAGAGCCCAACATGGGGCTCAGTCTCACGAACCATGAGATTATGACCTGAGCCAAAATTAAGAGTCAGAGGCTTAACTGACTGAGCCACCCAGGCGCCCCAAGTTTCCTAAACCAGAGTTCAGAGATCTTCAAGAGGCCATTTCAGTAATGAAATTAGATGGGAATAAGTTGCCCTGTGATGTTCATTAACCTAAAACTAATATTACCTTTCCCTCAATCTATTAATGTAGACCAAAAATTACACAGTATTATCAGTACTTGTGACACTGTCACCAATAGAAGCCACACGTTTTCACAGTATGTTAGAGATATCTCAAAAACATCATTTTGTTCAAGACTTCTTCAAAATTACATAAGATATTAGACCTGTCCCCTCAGTCTTACTAGTGACTATGTCAATAAAGAACTATGTATATGACTTTCAACACATTTTATTAATATTTTGATCATTCTTTTCTATTCACTTAAAAACATTATTCTGAGAAAGGGCCCATAGGCTTCACCAGGATACCAAAGGAAGCCATGTTGCAAAAGAAGTCCTCTCCACATAGAAGACAACAACAACACTAGTAAAAGAAGCTTAGATGCTGAACCACTGCACAGAGCAGAGCTACCCCAACACCCAGCGACCCACTTTGGTCAAGGATATGATCAAGAAGTAAAATCCTATTGTTTGAAGCCCCTGAGATTCAGGGATTGTTGCTTACTGCATTTAGCCTATGCTGGCTTAGACAATATCTATGCTTAGACAACATCTAACATGACCAAACTCATTCAGTCCATCTTTGGCATCCAGCCTACATAAAAGAAGTTGAGTTTATTAAGGATAGAATCATCAGAGATGATTCTTATCCCCTCTTCTAACCCACAGCAAGTGGGAGTTCACCAAAAACTCATTTTCAGAAATGGTATTGTCTGATGGGAAGAACAAGCAGAAACTCGCTCTCTAGCCCAAGAAACTTGAGAGAGAGAGTTGTTGGAAGAATTGCCATGGGGCCCCTAGAACCTGGGGAGGTGTGAAGGTGAGAGGTTAGCTGGAGCATCAGCTGAGGGTAGAATATAAATGAACTTCAGAACAAGGAGACAACAAAACACAATATTCCCTGGACCCTGTCTATCTTCAAGACATGAGCTAAGTCTGCTTCTGAATTGGGGAGGCTGACATTTTGATGGTAGATTAGGTTGGACTTTGTGGTCTTGTAATTGAAACTGTTTTAATACCTCAAAGTGACTGGAAAAAAAAAAAACAATGGAATCTTCTTTCAAGATCATCCAAGAAATAAGGTAAATTTTTTTTACAAAAATATTTGTGGGGAAAGAATGATTCCTATTTATACTCTATTAAACCTGAAGATAAAAGCAATCCAAGCCAACTCACAAAATTCACCAGAAGTTGTTTCCACATCCTAAAGCCTGAAGTGTCTTCCACACAGTTGAACTGTCTGGAAGAAGCTGAAAAGCAGCAGTGCCTCACAGACATTTGGTGGGTTAAGGTTGGCCATAACCACGTGTTTGGGAAGAAGAAGGTCAGGAGTGGGGCATTCCCAAGATATTCTGAAGTTCATAAGATGAACGCATCCTTTGTCACCCCAACTCAACCCTTCTCAATAAAATCTCAGGTGTTTTCCCTACTGAAACCTACCCCATAGCTACAAAAGTATCCAAACTTTGTAGTTGCTGCCTCTGAAACATGTCCAAATGTCTTATGTCCCAAAACATGTTTTATTTCCAAACCAATTTGTCCACCATGTTCTTTTTCTACCGACAAAATATATCGGTATATTTTAATATATAATAATATATATATATAATATATATATTATATATATATTATATAAAATAATCCCAAAGGCCAGATGCATGATCACATACAAGGATATATTTTCCTTAAATATAAGCTTAACCTAACAATTTTTTCCTGTTGTCATGTGATTAATTACTCTTTCAACCAGCATTTCCCTCTAGCCACACTGATCTGCTGAGATTCGGTGCAGGATAAAGGGCCAGGGAAGACCTGGGTTTGCATGTTGATAGTTAAGCTACACGTAACAGACACTGTAAGTGTCTCATCCATAATACCTTGCCATTTTGGTATGTGCAGGCAGACTTCCAACTGCCAGTACCTGCATCTATTTGCCTGAGGGCTTTTTCTAAAGCTCCCAGCAAGACTTTGAGACTTGGGAATACAAGAGAATTCACATTTCCTAGAGCAGCCTTCCACTAATGATTGAGGGGAGTCAGTGTATAAATACTCCTGCTCCCTGGCCACAGGATTGGAGACTTCTGAGTCCAGTGTTCTACTGTTTCCCAGAGCGTTCCCATAGGATCGGGCTCCAGTTGCCCACAGTGATGACTGGCTTGTTGACACACCCTTTACTGGCTCACTTCCCTCCCCTGTCCTACTTCCCTGTCCCCTTCCTGAGTTCCTCTCACACCTCCCAAACAAATTATTTAGACTCAAAACCTTGTCTTGGGGTCTGCTTTCCATAAACCAAGATGGCACAGTAGCCCTGCCTATTGGTTATATGTGGCCCCAAAGAATACCTTAGGCTCCAAACAGTCTTAATAGCTTCTCCCTTAATAGGCAAATGGAGAGACAAATGTGTGAGGTCGGGGAGCAGAAAGCATTCCACAGCCCCTTCAGTGCAATGAGAGACAATCCCAAGCCTTCTGTCTGCTTATTCTCTCTGGAGAGGTCTCTGAAAGTGCGTGCAATAGTTTTTCTGCCTGCATTCCCCGGCATGGGAATCTTCATGCTTTGTTTTAATGAGATAGACACATTGGAGAAAAGACCTTCTGAAACCAGATGGTCTCGTCCAAGCATTCTGCGCCCCTTTGCATCTTTTTGAAAGAATTCCTTTGAAAATGGTTGGTGCTGGCTAACAAGGTGATTTTCAGAGAGGAAGAACGATACCAGCGTGAGACTCTCATCTGGACCATAATGCCACATGACGCCAAAGGTAAACAGAACACCCAGACTCAGAATTAACTGTGACAGATGGCCTTTAAGCATCAGCCTCTGGTGGAACCAGGCTCTGTTCCACCTGATCAGGAGAGCTTGCCATCATCTCCTCCCCATGGAGGGAATGCCTCACCACTTGCCTTCTTCACTGGTTGTCCCATTTCTGTGGTTATGATCAACGATCACACACTTCCTCTTGGGCTCCCATTCTTGTCCAGAGCCACCTGACCTTCATTTCTGTGTCTCCCTCTGGAAAATGTGGGTGAGTATTCCAACCTCACCTCAACAGGTATCAAGACTAGAATTCCATAGTTCTTGAAGATTCTTGAACCCAAGTCATGACGTCAACCAGAGTTGCTGCACTTTCATATTTAGAGAATTAATCCTTTAAATGGTCATTAGTTGGGGCTCCTGGGTGGCTCAGTCGGTTAAGCATCCGGCTTCGGCTCAGGTCATGATCTCACGGTTTGTGGGTTCGAGCCCCGCGTCAGGCTCTGTGCTGACAGCTAGCTCAGAGCCTGGAGCTGCTTCGGATTCTGTGTCTCCCTCTCTCTCTCTGACCCTCCCCTGCTCACGCTGTCTCTCTCTGTCTCTCAAAAATAAATAAAAAAACATAAAAAATTAAATGGTCATTAGTTATTTAAAGATGAGCTTCACTTGGGCAGTTTGCAACTAATGCCCTATAATGTTCATTCCCACTGACAATAGTAATAGTAGTAATAAATAATAATAATAAATATGGATAGCAATTGCTCTTTGCCAGGCCTATTTTTGGGGCTTGATATATATTAACTCATTTAATTCTCACAATCCTATGAGGTAAGTATTATTTTTTCTGCTTTATATATGGAGAAGCTGGGCCAACAGAGTTGCAAAAGAACTTGCATAAGCTCACACGGGAAGTATGTGACAGAGCCCAGATTCAGGGCTGCCATGTACGGCTATAAAAGTTGTGCAGCACACTCCACCAAAAGGAAGCCTTCATATCAGCTGCTGTAAAACTTGCTGAGCCCTACACAAAAGGATCCAAACCCAGGAGGACTCTCCAAAGTCCTTAGGGGCTCTCTAATCAAAGGAGTTAAAGAGCAGAGCACAATATTTGTGTATAATGACTCTCATCACTGAACTGCTTATAAACGCAAAAAAGAAAACAAACAAAAACAAAACAGAAGAAACAAGAGAGGAAAGACTAAGCCAATTACAACAAAATCACTTCATAATTACTTTCAAACAATTAAAACTCATATATATCTTGTTTAAGATATATATTTTTTTCTTTTAAATTCATTTATTTATTTTGGAAGGGCAAGCAGGGGAGGGGCAGAGAGAGAGAGAGAGAGAGAGAAAGAATCCCAAGCAGTCTCTGCACCATCAGCACAGAGCCCAACCTGGGCCTCAAACCCATGAACTGTGAGATGTCATGAACTGAAGTGAAGTCAGATGCTCAACCGACTGAGACACCCAGGTGCCCCAAACAAGATATATTTTTAAATGTATCTCAAATTATATTAAGAGATTAAAAGAAGTAATATATGGACATCTAAATTTAAGTCAGTAAGGTAAAAACACCATCCACCTTGAGATCCTGATATGATGTCATATCCTATCAGTCAGATACCTGTAACAAGTCAATTATACATTACTCTTATCATCATGTACAGGGAAGCAACTAGTCCTCAATGGATAAAACATTTCTAGCTTTAACTTTTCCTTCTCTGACATCATTCTTAGTCTAGTACATCCATGATGTTCAATCAGGTCATCTCAAACAACATTACTAAAAAGGAACTTATTTCAGAGTAAGAGAAGGCAAGCCATTGGCTATTACCAATGGAATCTACAATGTACTCTAAATTCAAGATAAACGTGAATTTTTCTTTCTCATAATCAGGATGCGAAAGTCCAGGATCTAAGATTCATGGGTGCATGGGTGGAGCCTTTTGCAAAAATTTCACCCTCTATTGCTGAGACTCTAGATGGCGGAGTCTAGAAGTTCTGGACCCATGGAAACAGTGTTTCCTCTAGAAGATACCACTTTTTCCCCCACTAAACTGGAAAATAAGACCACCTGACAACTTCAAGATTCCTTTACCACAAGGCCCAAAAATAATAGGGAAGGTGGTATACATCCTCTCATCTCTTTTTTCTTCCTAGAATTACTTCCTGTGGAGACAGCCCTTCCCCTACTCCATATGATCCTAAGAGGCTTCCACTTACAGGATCCCATCCTTTTGATCTTTCAGACCATTAGAATGGATATAGAAGTTAACCTTGGCCAAGTTCTCTCTCTATCCCAGGTATTGTGCTCTTGACTGAGGACACGAAGGGGCCAAAAAGTGGTTTGAGCAACACTAAAGAATCCCTAGACAATGTCAATACTCTAAAGAGTTCAATGAGTTTAAGCTGCCCTGATCAGGCCTGATTTCTGCCCTTTGTAAGACCTGATGTTCATTTATTCCTTTGATTCTATGAACTACTTCATATCCTTCTTAGCGATTAAGGAATTGGTTTTCGCATCAAAACATACCCTTCTTCACATAGGGTGGAGCTTATACAAATCTTTTTCTTTTTCTTTTAAGGCTGGATCCATATTTGATTCTTCCAAAATGGGGAATGAGAGGGAGCCTGGAAGACAGGAGGGAGAAAGATCTTCTTCCTCCCGCAAACGCATTACTTTTTTCCACCTGGGCAACATCTCTTCACTCCAGTAGCAACTGATTCCAGAAACAGTTGGCTCAGGTAGCATTGTTTCTATTGCTCATCTTCTATTTCCCCATGCTCTGGACCAGCCTTATTGTTTCTCCTCTGCCTGCAAATCACCAGCCAACCAGGCAGGGCCTTTTCCTCAGAGGTCTGGGTCCCAGCTCATTAGGGCCCTGCCTGCAAGTCTCTAGGTTCTGACTTCTCCAACCTCCTCCCTTTGTTTCCTCAGCCCTAGGAGTGCACCAGACTCTGGCCATCACTAATTTTATATTAACCTAATGTTCTGTATTTGCCTTTTCTGGCCTCCAGTACCCATTAATCCAAACTCCTTATTAAACTCCCTCTGTGAAAATAACTCGAGTATCTTCTCTTTTCCTGAATGATCCATCTTCCAGTACATTCCTTGTTTCTTTTTCTCAACTTAAGGAGATCCGGTGTTGTCATTTGAACCCTAAGAAAGTGACCCATCTGGCTGTTCTTTACCCACATGAAGACTGAACTCACCCGAAGTCACATGGCTGATAACAGATGAAGCTATGAGTCAAAGTCAAGTCCAACTCATTCTAAAGTAGTCTTTGCCTTCTCATCTGGATCAAAGAGGTCTTGGACTAAAAATTATTTTTAAAAACAGAACTTGCCAACTTCTAGCCTGAACAAGAAAGCATAGTCTTGCCCTGCCCTTTTCTCCTCACTAAGTACAAGAATAAACACTGCAAATAACTCAATAGACGACCAAAAGGGAACTCTGCGAGGTTGAAAAGGAAAGTGAGCTGGTTTGAGACCCCATGACTGGAGGAATAACACAGAGACAGGGCATTGTTTGACCTCCCAACCTAAAAAGGATGTGATCCAGGCCAGATATTTCCTCATCCACAGCCTGGCCACAAAAGGCAACCCAGGTAGGTTCATTTCACCCCCGATGGAGCGGGAGTCCACTACAATACTAGGAAAGCCCTGCCGGTGGGGTCAAACAGAAACCCCACTGATACTAAGGATCCAGGGGACGCTTTCTCTCCCCGGTGGGCCTGAAATGCCCCCCTCCACCCAGTGATGCCACACAGCTAGGAGGCACCAGAAAGGGAAATACACCAAAACAAGAGGACATTGTGGCCATTGGATTCATTTTATAGGAAGCAATGGTAAAGACCGAAAGGAAAAAACTAAAGGCATTTTTGCTGAAAGTGTTTGCTTTGCTGTCAGTTATAGGCAGGGCTTGTCAGATAGAAACCAAGTCTGTGTGGACATAACTAAGGGCCTCCTAGAATACATAGCTACAGATAGTACATATCCTGGCCATTGGGGACAAAATCAGGTAAGAGGGTTTGATCTGCCACACTGCATGGGACAGGGACACAGGCTTCAATACCATCCCTGACTTTGTTTAGAGTACAGCATCCAACAGAGGTTTGCAACCATCATATTTTTCAGGGTATTTTTCAGATATCTCTCTATCTCTCTACCTATCTGTTTATTCAGAGGTGGGGGAGGGACACACAGAGAAGGAGAGAGACTCCCAAGCAGGCTCTGTGCTGTCATGACTTGAGCCAAAATCAACAGTGGGCCTCTTAACTAACTGAGCCACCCAGGTACCCCTCAGGTGTTTTATTTTTAAGAAGTTTATCTTTCACCTATTTATCCTCTTCCAGAAACTTGTTTTAAGCTGATTGAGGAAGCATAGAAACATTTTTCAGCATGGAAGCAAAATCCTAGACCTGAACGGAACTGCAGTCGGGGAAAAGTGAAAAACCAGGCTAAGTTTACGAGACAAGAGGGTAAACTTTTAAAACAGCTTGGTTTCAAATTTTATTTCTAGTTTTGCAAAGTAGCATTCTAACTAGAAGATTTTCCTCCCTTATTTCTGCAGAAAGCACAAGTCAGCCCAGGAGGAGGTCACCAGGGAGCTGTCCAGGCTCGGCTCCCAGCAACAAGCACTTCCTGGGGCGTGACCTTACAAAGAAGTCACTCTCAGATCATTTACAAAAGGAGGGAAGGAAGCCAGCACCCCACAGCTTTCCCCAGAATAAGATGCTTTCAGGGAGTAACCAGGAAGAAGTAATGAACACATTCCACTTACAAGGTGTCGATTATGGTGCACTTCTTGCACCACACCCCAGAGCATCAAAATGAATTAATTGCACCAACGCTATAGAGAGAAGTTACGGGAATGTTGTAGAATGCATTAGCAGAGCACTCATTCATTTGTTCATTTAACACATAAGTATTGAGCAACTTCTATATGCCAGATATTGTTCTAGGTGCTGAGATGTGGCAGCACCAAAAAATAATAATAATAAAATTTAAATGTTAAAGAAGTAAAAAACAAATCTCTGCCTTAGGAAGTTTACACTGGGGTGAGAGGCAACAGACAAATTAGCATGTCGTGTCACATGGTGATGAACACTGTGAAGAAAAAAAATAAGTTAAGGGAGGCAGAGTCAGGAAGATAAGGAATAGGGAACACCACTTGAGGTACTCAGAAATCATCTCTCTGAGGAGGTGGTGTTTAAGTAGGGATGAAACTGGACAGGGGAACATATGCACATATGTGAAAGAAAAGCATCCAGGCAGAGTGTATCCAAGGTGAATGGGAATATACTGTTAAACAATAAGACAACAGGCCCCAAATGGAGTTGCTTACGCTAAGCCCCACATCAGCGAACCGAGACCTCACCTACTATAAATTTGGCTCTCCAAGAATCGGAATCTTAAACGAATCAGGTATCGCCTGATCAGCCCTAGTTAGGTCATCTGCCTGATAGAACCTACATCCCCTAAAGGAAATCGACCTCACAATAACCAACCTGCTTTTTTGTCTGGAATAACTTCCTTGTTCTTGCTCCCTTCTGGCCATAAAAATCTTTCCTTTTGTATGGGTCCTTGAGGATCCTTTCTATCTGCTAGATTGGATGCTGCCAGATTCCAATTGATTGTTGCTCAAATCAACTCTGAAAATTGTTAACACGCCTCAGATTATCTCTTAACACTTCTGGGTTCAGAAGAAGGAAGTGAATGAGACACACCCCCCTCCCTCCACCCCACCATGAGCCCCCAGAGCATACTGCTTTCTCAGCTGCCTCTAGAGGTGGTAAGTAAATAAATGTCCATAGGATCCCAACTCTGCAGTTCTTGTGGTTTGAGTTCTCAGACTTTATTTGAGCATTTCTTTTTCTGGGCTGGAACTGGAAACCAGCACAGTTGTATTGGGTCCAGCTTAAAAAATCAGGCTGTGTCCCACTACATACTGGCTCCAACTGGGAAGGTGTCTGGATCTTGCGATGGTCATACTTTTTGCACCACCTTTGGGGATACCTCCTACACCCAATCCTACCAGGAATACTTACTGTTTGTCCCAATTGAAACCAAGAAAGAGATCTGAAAGGATTTTTTTAAGAAACTCTGTGATCAGAGGTTGGCCAAATTGGAAGCTTGTGTTCAGAGCCTGATAGGAAATTTTTTAAGCCTTCTCCCCTAAGCTAAAATGTCTCTGTATGTGTGTTATAGATAGATGATATTTTTTCTACCTCCAGATGGTATTGCCAAAATTAATTTGTAATGACCTCTATTTAATTAAAGACAAACAAGCATTTATATAAATTACGTATACTCTCAGAAACATACAAATGAACTCAACTGTTTTTCAAGTTCGTGTGACTTAAGATAATCTTCAGTAAATAGAATCTAGTTTAAGTTTTTTGGCTTAAAGCAGGCATATCTTTAGAGTTATCATCATTAAATATAGTACTTTTATTCTACCTAGGTTTACTAAAAGTCAAATAAGCTCATGTTATCTCTGTTACAGAATCTGCCAGTGAGAAAAATAACTTAAGGTAATGGCTAGTCATTTAATGTCTTGTAAAATTTTCATGACTAATCTAAACATAATTGTTAAAAACAAATGAATTAAATAGACATAAGTAAAATAAAGTTATAAATGTATAGTATGTCTACTTAAAAAATAGTTTTCAACATCTTTTTGGTAACTTGAAACTTTAAAGTTATACTGTGTGAGATAAGTTAAATGATGAATATTTATTGAATATCTAGATCATTTCCAAGTAAGATAAAATACTGAGGCATTAATTACTGAACACAGATTTATCCATTCTTGGCTTCCTTTTACAGAGGAACCAAAGACATTTGGGACCATTAGTAAACATGTTTTGTGCCACATGGGAAACTTTACTCTGAAGAGAAGAATACGTGTCTAGGAATTATGAAATGTATTTATAAATTTGCTAATCCCCAATTACTTACTTCGTAGTTTTCACTGAGAATTAAGGATTCTAAGGGTTAAGAATTCTAATTAATTTATGTAACTAAAACTACTAGAAATACTAAGGGCTTTAAAAACAAGCTATGGTATCATTGGTATACTTGTGTAAAACTAAAACTCAGGCTTAATTTTCTCTCATCTGCTAAAAGAACAAAGTTCCTCTTGGACTTTTGGTCTGCTCTTGATAAAAGATTATGAAAGATTTTTCTTTCTCTTTTAAGTCATCTACTTGGAAAGAAAAGGTTTTGTGTTTCACCAAAATAATGTTCTACACATCATGTTGTCTTTATCAGGTCTTTGACTACTTAAGAAAATCCAGTTCTCTCAATATTAAGAGCGCTAAGTTTTGTTTGGAACTGTATAACCTCATATATTTGCCTTTAACATCTTCTGTTGTCACTATGGTTAAACAGATAATTATTACTTCATAATGGTCTGTGATCCTGCTTAATCAAGTGTTCAAACGTTTTGGCATTTTCTCAAAATCAAATCCTAAATTCTTTTTGACCTCAAACTAAATTTGAGATTTCCTCGAGGGTCCCTGGAAAATCTCAAAGGATTTGTTTTTCACCTTGTGAAAGAGAGATGTTAAACTAATTAGGTTTGTATGGTGTGTTAAATTACACAGGAAACATTGTCAGATAAGAGATGATAAACCTCTTTTAGGTTGGATAGATGCATGTTATTAATATAAGTGTTCTAGAGATTGTATGAAATTCCTGGAAATCTGATAAGTTCTGGATAATGTTATCAGTCATAATTAAGTTATTATCTTAAAATGTTGTATGTCATAGAAATTTCCTTGTCAGTTTTATTATAATGAACTTTTATCAGATCTTTAACCACGGCATTTTTAAGTCTTTTGTCATTTACAGATAGTTATTGTTGTAGTCTGAAGTTTTTACAAAAGTGCTTCATCTTGGGAAAGATTCATTGAAAGGACTCTGACAAGTACTCTAGAATATGAGTTTCTGATAACTTTAAGATCATAAAACTGAACTTAGTAAGAATTGTCAGAACTAATAGAAAACCTGGATTCAAGCAGAACACAAATTACTAATATGAAATTGAATGAACTTATGAAGATGTTTCATATATATAATTATATATTATATTTTTTTACTTTTTCTTTGAAACATTGCTAGTTTCTTAATGTTTAATTTTCTCAGATTTAATAAAAATGTTTTCCTCCTAAGTTATCTATGACTGAAAACAATTGTGCAAAGTACACCTTTGTAAACAGAATTTAAACATTTACTTTTTCTCTCAACCAGATCCCTCCAGAATTTAGAAACTTGAGCATTCTTATTTTCATGACAATATAGTTATCTGCATAAGTTTGATGAAAGCATTGGTTAGATCACCAGTACTTTGATTGGAATGTCATATTTGAGAATGTGTAGAGAATCTGATATGACCAGACAGTTTTAAAGAAGTAAAATTTACTTTATAAAGCCAATAAAAGCCCCTGCAGAAAATCAGCCTGGCACCTTGTTTACAGGGTTCCTGGCAGCCTAAACCAGGCGAGTAAGGAAGGTTAATTCCTAGCATGCCCAGGAACCTCAAGATATCTTGGGGACCTCATGAAGAGAAGAATTTACCCAAATCTATAGGTATTTCAGGTGCAGTCCAATTGTGAGTCCTTGGATTGGTTTCTTAACCTGGTGAGGCTTTCAAAATTCCAATCTAAAATTCCTGATGAAAAGTTCCAGTAAACCTGATTTTAAAAGGGCTTATATGGTCAATCACTATCCTTGGCTGCACTATGTAAATAATCAAGCCAAGTTTAATGGAACTAGACTTATTTTTTCAAACAAATTAGTCTTACTGTGATGATCTTTGATAGAAATGATGGTAATGGCAGAGGAAAAACTATGTTTCAGTAGAAAATTATAACACAACTTTGTGACTATCAAATTCTAGTCCTGCTTCTAGTCTTTAGGTTTTGTTTTATACCTATACACTGGACTGGACCCTGAATTCTTCTAGTTCCCTCAAACAGTTGGCCACAACTCTCCAAACTAATGTTTCAAATTTTCTCCCACGCTTCTGATTTGGAATTCCCAGGAATAGTCCTTCAGCCTCCTTGGAAGGGACTATACCAGACCTTCCTCGCCACTCAGACGGCAGTCAAACCTCAGGGACTTGAACCCTGGGTCTACATCTCCCAATTAAAAGGGACTTCTTCAGACTCTTGAAACTGCACACCAGCTGTAGTTCTGAAATTAATACTGACTAAGGAGATTCCTCCCTAGAAGCAGATGACACCTTGAGGTGAACAGCTCTCCCAAAATCATGGTTCAAGATCATCAAATCCAACATGAAAGGTTTGTTCCTTTTGTCTTTTTGCCACTTGTGTTTTCTCTCTGTCAATGCCTGGGAGGACGATACTCCTCAACTCTGGTCATTTTCTCTACATTTACTGCTGAAGTCCTAGCTGCCCAAAAGTCCCTACACTCTCTGGCCAAAGCCATTCTTGGTAATAGGAGAGCTCTTAATTATATGTTAAGCTGAGCAAGGAGGTGTGCACGCTATGGCCAACGCCATGTGCTACACTCGACACTTCTGGGGAAGCTGAGACACAGCAACATAAGATCACTGAACAAGTCAGTTGGCTTAAGAAGGTGACTCCTTCAGTGGAGTCTTTCTTTGACTTATTGGATTCTGATTGGTTTGGGTCTCGGGGACCATGGCTCTAAAGTGAACTCTAGACATTGGGACTCATCCTGCTTACAGTAATCATAGAAATGTCCCATAAGCTCCCTTCTCTCATGCTGCACCTCTCAGGAGAAGGGGTCTTTGGGAGAACAGGGTGCCTCTTTTCTTTTGCAAACAAACTCTTAAATTTGTTAATATGCTTCAATTTAGCTTTTCACAGTGCACATTCACAGGAAGCAGGGAGACGAGCATGGATGAGGAGGAGTGTGCTGAAGGGCGAGCAGGAGGTGGGCACAGGAAGCAGTACACAGCCTTGCAAGGATGTGGCTTTTACTTTGCTTTTCACTATCACAGTGGCTTTTACTCAAATGGCATGGGTGGGTTTTGAACCCAAGAGTGCCACAATCTGGCCAAGGTTTTGAAAGAACCATGAGGATGGTTGTTGGAGAATAGGCTGTAGAGGGAGCAGAACAAGTTAGGAGGATATTGCAACTGTAAAGGCAAAAGATAGTGTTAGCTTGATCAGGGTGGAGAATAGAGGTAGCAATGGTCAGATTCTGAATATCTTTGGAAAGTAGGACTGACAAAATTTGTTGATGGGTTGAGACATAAGGTGAGCGAAGAAAACAGAAATCAAGTCCAACTTCATGACTTTTGACCCACGAAACTGATAGAATTTACTGACGAGTAGAAAGCTGCAACAGAATTAAATCAGGAGTAGGCATGAATTGAATTAAGAGCTTGCTTTGGGATGTATTAAGTTCAATATACACGCTACATATCCTGGTGGGTGTGGCAAGGAGACAGTTGGATTTACATGCCTGGAATTCCTGGAAAAGGTTAATGCTGGAGCTACGTCTGGAGCTATATGGATGTCATCACCCATATAGCTGGTATTTGAAGCCCTGAGCGCCTTCTTATTAAAGTCTTTTGAATTTTACTGATTGACTGGACTGATGCAGTGGTAAACAGGATACAAATAGGACAATAGAAATCTGTCTCTGGACTCAAAGTAGAAACTTTGAGATCTCAATCATTTACTGGCTCTGCTAGAGGAATTTGATGGGCATCAAGGTGAGCATAATAAGAGTATGACCCTTACCCTTACCCTTGACCCTTGGTCAAGGAAAGAATTTAGACCAAGATCATCAAAAAGCATTTATAGAATACATCAAAAGGACATCTGAAACACACATATGGGAGATGCAAGTTATATATATCTACATATATACACACATACATATATATACGTATACACAAGCACACACACACACACACACACACATCACTTGCCATAGGTATTTATACATAATTATCCAAAAACAATAGAATCCAGTTCCACCTTTTTTTTAATTCTCTATCTCCAGTCTTCCCTATCTAACTCAAGATTTTCAAATCACTCTCTTTTTCTGTCCCTTCCTTGCACACCTCAAATCAAAATTCCAATTTCTAAGATGACTCTTACCAGACCAAACACTTCAAATTGGGGGAGAGCAGTATTTTTTACAAGCTAACTTGGGATCTGTTATCATTTTTTAAAGATGACACTTGATTTCTCACCTAATGTGCTAAAGAATGGCAGAGAGGAGGCCTCTAGGGAGAGAATGAAATTTTCATAGCTTAAACGCTAAAAATAACAGCCCCATAACACTGAATCTCATTACCAAGCAGCAAACGCTCTCGCTCTCCCTTCCACTGTGGTGTTTGCAAGATGCCTTTCAGAAGCCCGCACATTCACTCCACCCCCATCACACATAAACACAAACACACACACATGCACGCACATACACACACACACCACCAGTTATGCTGTTACTTCTGGCTAACTTGGAAAATGTGTGTCAGAACTAGAACCTTCTCTTGTCAGGTTATCATAATTTACTGCCCGGAAAATTATTCTGAAGTTGCAGGCCATTTTGCTCCTTATGTGGTAGATTTGGGCAGAGCCAGCGAGAATAATGAATGCAGCTGCACGTCCAGTGTGTTGGGTGGATAGAGATTCAGACCCAGAGTGAATTAGAGACATTGGAAACCCAAGCCAGAGGCACGACCCAGCTCACTCAAGCTTTGTCAGTCACTGTTTACATCACGCTCACCCATAAAAGAGATAATGACAATATTTCCACATATTTCTAAGCTGCTGCTCTCTGAGGAAGTCTAAAAGTTCATAGTGGCCTTGTAAATAAGTTCCAAATCTTTAGCAGACAATGAGAGCAACATGAAACCGGCGTTTCAACAATCACTAGATCAGTCCTCCCTAGGCCTCTGGCAAGGGACTCTGCAAGGCTACTCAAAAGCAATGGGCCACAGGGTGAGCCACCGAGCCCACATAGCTACTGGTCCTGCTCTCATCCTGCCCTGCTCTTTTGCCTTGAAATCCTGCTCTAAGCCCCCTGGGGAAAGCTGTACCCACCCACTCCCACCCAATAATCATCATGTCCTAGAATGTTCCAGAAGGAAAAAGACTGCCTTTCCCTTTTCCTCACCAAGGCCCTTCTTCATTGACTTCAGAAGAGAAGCATTTCCTTATCCTGCCAAGGTCTCAATTAGCAGAATACAGGATTAACATATTCAATTCCATTGACACTCAATGTACTAGGCTTTAGAAAACAATTTCGACATCTGTGGAGCACTCTAGAGTTTACAAATATCTTCGCACCCCTCACCACAGTGAGTGCTTTCAACAAAGCTCTGGGAGAAGCAAATGGGTATACTCTCCCACCTTACAAGTGAGTAGAGAAGCCTAGGAGTTAAGGCAGTGCAGAGGCCAAGGTCAATGGAAAGGCTGGTAGTGGGACACTAACTGGAGGTCCCTGAACAAAGCTCTATCTGAATGGACTGTATTACCGTGTCTTTCATGGTGAAGAAAAAGAACTCTGATGTCAGATGGACCTGGATTTGCCACTCAGGCGAACTTATGAATTCCTCCAAGTCAATTCACTAATCTCTAAAATTGATTTATTGTCCCTGCAAAGGCTATTATGATTCAGGGAGATGGAGCATTGCAGGCACCAGGCACAGAGCCCAGCATGCATTCTGGGAATGTTAACTCCCTTTGTGTCTCTTCCCCTCTGTCTGCACCAGCTTCAGTACCTGCACTGGTATCATTCCCATAATTGTTGCTCTGGTGGCAGTGACACCTCTTCTGCTCCCCATGCTTACTACATACCAGCCAAGTGCATTCCAGACACCCCTCTATTTAATCCTCACTGCAACCCTATGAAGTAGCACTATTATCTACCTTATAGGAAAGCCTGGAAAAAAAAATTAATTCTCAGAGCAGTCTCCAGGGTTGAGATTCCCTCTCTGGTCTGTGTGACTCTACTGTCCCAATCTCAGCCATGTAGGAACACTGCCTGCACACCCAGATCCCCTACTGAGCACAGTCCCCTCTGCTGACCTCAGAGATCTGCCCTCCCCTCTCCACTCTCATGCCTTGGTCCTCACTTGTCCTGAACCACCGTGTAACTAGACCCTCAAACAACTTCTAGGACCTGGGCCCTAGTCCTGTTCTCAGGGCTGTCATTAAGGGGTTGCCAGATTTAGCGAATAAAAATTCTGAACACCCAGTTGAGTTTGAATTTCAGAAAAGGAACAAACTATTTTGGTGTAAGTATGTCCCAAATATTGACTGCCGTGCTGACTTGCATGGGACCCATTTATTCTAAAAAAAATAACTATCGATTGCTTATCTGAAGTTCAAATGTAACTGGGTGTCCTGTATTTTATGTGGCATACCTAGGCCCTTCGCATACCTCTGGCTCTCCTATGTGCACCATGTCTGTCAACCCTCTCCCTCCAACCGCACCTCGATGGCCTGTTACATCAGATTGTAGGGGACCATGCCTCTAGTATTCGCATCTTTGTAGACTCCCTTTTTCTTGAATCTGGACCACCCTATGACATTAGCAGGAATATGGTATGATTGATCCTGTCCAGTTCTGAGCCCACTCCTTCAGAAATTTCTGGTTTTGCACTCTTGCAGGCTCTAAGCTCTCATGGAAGAATTCTTCCCATCCTGCTGGGAGGACTGCATGGAGAGGCCATATCATGGAGAGAGAGGGCCCCCAAAACTACATGAAGGGAAACCGAGGAAAAGCCTATAGCAAGAACCAAAATGTGATCGTAGTCAAGACATTCTACCCAGGCCCCAGCCATTTGACATCCTTGATCAGGTGTCGGACATGTGAGTAAAGAAGGCATTCCAGCCCCAGCAGACTCAAGTGAAATGGTGGTATTCCGTCTCCACCTGCCCTGTCCAAATTCCACACCCTCATCACCATAAGAAAGTAACAATACTTTCAAAGTGTTGGGGTGGTTAGCTATGCAGCAAGAGATAACTGAAACACATTCCAAAGCAGCCTCTGCCATAAAGTTTAGGGGTTAACATAAGCACCCAGTTCAATCCATTTATTACCACGGATTTCCCCCCAACCCAACCTTTCAAGCTCGGATTCTAGATCCCAGCTCCTTCTGTGGTTGTGACTTTAAAGGCTGCTGGAGCCCACATTTTCCAGCCACAGCTGTGAACTAAGATGTGACAGGGCACAGTGGGCAGTGATCTTGTGCAGCGTAGCAGAAGTAAGTCAGCACCAGCCCACACCCAGGGAGGCATTAGCAGAGCAAGGCTGACAGAAGATTGCCCAGCACCTGCCTGGGCTCAGCTGGGGCTCCTGCCAATCCCACTAGTTTTGTGCTTACATAAACACAAAGTCCACCTACATACCTTTCAGAAGGAAAATTCCAGGAACTCTTGGCCATAATATCCTTCTGCATTATTACCTGGGTTGCTTCACTGAGGGGAGGGTTGATAAAAACACAGTGAGAAAAAGTGCTAACAGCAGTGACAGGAAAATACAAGACCTTCTCATATTGATGCGCAGTTTAAAAAACAATAGTGTCATTATTTGACCCCCAAATTGGCTAAGTCATATCCTATGCCTCATGTTTCACGTCCAATATACTGATTAGGCTTGGTTTTAGTGGAAGAGTTCTGTATGGAATATTAAGGAGAGGAATTCATAATTCTTCAGAATTAGGGCCGATGTCATGGGGCCCTTAAAATATGTATATCATTAGAAAATGTATCGAGGGTGAAAACCTTTTGACAGAATTAGTTAACGCTGTTGGAAAGGAAAGCTCAGAGGGAAGACTCTCAAAAGAGAAAGCATTGGCTTGAAGTCTTCGCATTAAGCCCTAATATAGGTACCAGAGAGTAAGAAATTAACTCATGATATGGTAGTTCTTTTTAATAAATCAAAACCCCCCCCCTTCATTTTGACTTAATTGATGTCTCTAGAGTAGATATCTCATGAGGGAAACTGCCCTGTGGCCAGAGCCTTTAATTGAAGGTATATTCATTTAAGTGCCTCTTATTTGCCAAGCACCATGATTGGTTCTGGGGATCTCACAATAAGTGGCACATGGTCCTGGTTCTTAACAAGCACCCTGGCTCACACAGGAGCCACAGGTGAAAGCGAGGAGACAAGGAAGGAGTGGGGAAGTCAGCAAAATTGTCACAGAGTTACAAGGCCAATTCTGCCCTAGGTCAGAGCCCTCTCAGACATATGCAATTCCTACGATTCCATTCAGGACCTTGACTCTCCATGTGCCCTCGAGCATGCAGCTGTGTTTGTGAGCAGCCCATTGGCTAGCTTTATCTAAATGCTGATTATTTCCCATGGCATTGAGTTCGTGGTGTCAGACAGAACTGGATTCAAATCACTAGCTTTGGACATATTACCACCTTTTGAGACTTGGTTTCCTTACCTGTAAAATGGGGACAATGACATCTATTTCACAAGCTTTTTGTTAAGTGCAGGACAACTTAGATCAGCTTCCTCAGAAGCAGAAGTAAAGCCTAGGATTCAGGGACAAGTGACGCAGGAAGACAGTGCTCCCAGAGATTCCAGAAGGGATCGGAGGAAGCAGGGCAGGAGGCGCAGGAAGTCAAGTGAGGTGCCATCTTGGGGAGTGACTTGCAAAGGGTGACCTCAGCCTGATGCCACAGGGAAGCTCTTGAATAAGAGTTACATGCCATAGTTTGTCCCCACTGGAGGCCAGGGAGCAGGACCTTCGCATTCCTGGTTCCATCAGTCACCAGCTAAGAGCTACCACATGGCTGGAAGGGAAGCCTCCACTCTCAGGCACTTCCCACTCTGCACGCTGGAGCAAAGCAAGTCCCACAGCAAGGCACAGTCTGCCAAAGAGCAGTCTCAGGGGCCAGCTGTGGGGAAGAATATCCCCACTGATGCTGGGGGGTAGACACACAGATGTGGCAGAAAGGGCCCAAGGAGTCTGGGGGCAGAGCCAGTAACATCCACATCAGTGTATCCCAGACATGGTAGTTCCTCAGTATGTGGCCCTTTCTCCCTTTCCCTCAAGTGAAGGGGAGACATCTCCACTTTCTGCACATTGCATCAAGGCAAGTCCATGGCTTTCTCTTATTTGCAGCTCAGAGTCATGTTTTATGGCAATATGCTGAGATTTCCGGGGGTGCAGACAAATATCCACCCAGGTCCAAGGAAGAAAAGAACATGTCAATCAGTGACACACTCTCGTGGGCTCTTGTCCTTCCATCCCTCAGTTTCTTCTCTGGCAATTCCCTAGTCGAATTCCCAGAGTCTCTTCCACTCTGTCCAGAGCCACTGGTCAGCCCCATCTACTTCTTTCACGGGTAACTGCTTCCCCAAAGCTAGGCCAGACCTCTCATAACTTGGGAGGGGTTGGTGCCCAAACGAAGGAGAGCACATAGTTCAAAGGACCCCTGTGTCCTAAACAAGGATGGAAGGGAGGGGTCAACACAAATCAGGCTTCAGCAAAGGGGCCTGAGGAGAACTGAGGTCTTTGGAGAGTCCAGCTTGGGCCTATTGCTTGGGGTTTAAAAACTCATGTTACTAGCTGCAACCAAACATCTTCTTATGAGAGAACAATTTTTGTTAGGAAAATATTTTGATAGACTACATTGTCTGGGGAAGTTGAGACACTAAGAGCTTGGTCCATAAGAAGGCAAGGAAATTAAGAAATCATTCAGCCATTCTCCCTAGGAAGTTAAGCATTTGGAGAGAAGGGATGGGAAGGATTGGGAAAAGAGAGAGGGGGGAAAAGACACAAGGCTGAGTCTACTTCTATCCAGGACTAATGTCAAACCCTTTAGTGTCTTAATCTTCAGGCTCTTCTCACTGGGATGGTCCTGCCCCCAGCCTATAACCGTGACCCCTCCCAAGCATTCCTGCCCTGCCCCCACCTGAAGCCATAGCCTCCTGAGTCCTATGCATTCCCATTACAGCAAACTGAGACCATCGGGCCCGGCGAGGGCCGGAGCTGCCCACGGCTTCTGAGCCTCATCAGGAACCCCACCGTCCGTGCCCCCACACAGCTAAGTGGGCTACTGATTATCCCTCTTCTTATCTATCACTCTGGACACCTGATGATAAACAGGACACCTGCCTCTTGCCATTAACACCACACTAGGCTGAAGCATCTGTAAAGGCCTGTCTTGTCTTCCTTGCAACAGTACATCGAGAAATGACTCATGTCCAAGGCCTCCTGCAGGAGGACAGGACAAGCATCCTGTCCCTGTCTTCCTGCTGGCTCTCTACTACTGATATTTTGTGTGTGTGCTCTGCCTTTGCTTTTTAAAAAGAGGCGCTTATAAAATGCTTCTAAGCCCCTCTAGGTAATTGAAAGCATGAACCGTATTGTTTTCATCTCTGCCCTGCCACCGCCCTCATGCCACTGGCCAGTGGCACTGCTCCCAAGGCAAGCCAGTCTCTGCCCCGTTCCGAGCGAGTGGAGTCATGGATCAAATTGACATCTTCTTAAATTATAATTCCATCTGCTGGTGAGAATGTGGGGAAACAGGCATGATCATACTCAACTGGTGTCAAGTACATGAATTTGTCCTCTCTAGAGGTACTTGGTGATTATTATCAAGAGCCCTCGTGCGCATGCCCTTTGATCTCATCCTTCCGCTTTGGAAAATGTCCCTATAGGAAAGCACATGCACAAGGAAACTCTCATAAAGAAATATTTATGGTAGTAAAACCTGGAAGTAGCCTCTAAGTCCAATGATAGACAAATAAGTTTTATTATATACAAAGATGAAATATTTTATAGACATCAAGAACCAATGATTGAAGAATAATTATTATGAAAAAGAATGAAATTCTGCCATTTGCAGCAATGTGGGTGGAACTGGAGGGTCTTATGCTGAGTGAAATAAGTCAGTCAGAGAAGGACAGATGTCATCTGTTTTCACTCATATGGGGAACTTGAGAAACTTAACAGAAAACCATGGGGGGAAGGGAAGGGGAAAAATAGTTACAAACAGAGAGGGAGGCAAACCATAAGAAGACTCTTAAATACAGAGAACAAACTAAGTGTGGATGGGGGTGGGGGAGAGGGAAAAATGGGTGATGGGCATGGAGGAGGGTACTTGTTGGCATGAGCACTAGGTGTTGTATGTAAGCCATGAACCACGGAATCTACCCCAAAACCAAGAGCGCACTGTACACACCGTGTGTTAGCCAACTTGACAATAAATCATATTTTAAAAAAAGAATAATTATTGGTGTGGGAAAATGTTCATTTTATATATGTAAATATTAATATATTTGTATATATGTAATAAGATAATTTTATCCCTCCAAAATGACATACATTTATAAATATACAAAACATGAGACTCAATATTTTTTATTGTTTCATAATTAGAAAAAATAAATATTATGCATTTTTTTAATCCAAAAAGTAAGCCTTTGGGTCAGGGTCATCAAAAGGCACATATAGTATTTACTTAATGGCCAATTACTGAGAAGGTCCTACTTGGTCAGGCACTGTGCTAGAAACTCTAAGATTTAATAGAGCTGCCTTTCTTTTTTTCCCCCAGCCTCACTGAGATATAACTCACAAATGAAAAATGTATATATTTTAAGTGTATAATGTGATGATTTGATATACATGTGAAATGATTACCACCTTTAAGCTAATTAATACATCAAACACCTCACATAGTTAACTGTGTGTGTGTGTTTGTGTGTGTGTGTGTGTGTATTGAAAACACTTAAGATTTACTCTTTCAGCAAATTTCAAGTATAAGATATAGTGTTACTAACTATAGTCACCATGCCTTCCACCAGATTCCCAGAACTTATTCACCTTCTAACTGAAAGTTTGTATCCTTTGGCCAATACCTGCTCTCCTTCCTCCCACCCCACCCCCAAGCCCCTGGTAACCACCATTCTACTCTCTGCTTCCGGGAGTTAAATTTTTTTAGATTCCACATATAAGTGATCCCATACAGTGTTGGTCTTTGGCTTATTTCACTTAGCATAATGCACTCGAGTTTCATCCATAGTGTCACAGATGACAGAATTCCCTTCTTTTGTATAGTTACTCCATTGTGAGATATATATGTCACATTGTCTTTATTCATTCATCCTTTGATGGACACAGGTTGTTTCTGTATCTTGGCTAGTGCGAATAATGCTGCAATGAACGTGGGAGTGCAAGATGTCTCTTTGAGATCATTTTCCCTTGAGATATACACCCTGTATATATATATATATATACAGCAAGGAGAATTGCTGGATCATATGACAGTTTAGAATTATCCACAGTCTCATCAACACTTGTTATGTTTTGTCTTTTTTTTTTAATCCAAGTTAGTTAACACATAGTGTCATAATGGTTTCAAGAGTAGAATTTAATGATTCATCACTTACTTCTAACACCCAGGGCTCATCCCAACAAGTGTCCTCCTTAATGCCCATCCCCCATTTAGCCCATCCCCCCCCCACCACCCCTCCAGCAACCCTGTTTGTTCTTGTATTTAAGAGCCTCTTATGGTTTGCCTTCCTCTCTGTTTTTATCTTATTTTTCCTTCCCTTCCCCTATGTTCATTGGTTTTGTTTCTTAAAGTCCACATTTGAGTGAAATCATGTGATATTTGTCGTTCTCTGACTGACTTATTTCACTTAGAATAATACATCCTAGTGGTGAAAAAAAAAAAGAATAATACTTCCTAGCCTTTTTGATAATAGCCATCATAACAGAGGTGCTATCTCATTGTGGTTTTGATTTGCATTTCCATGATGATAAGTTGCTATTAAGTTGTATGAGTTGCTTATATATTTTAGATATTAATCCCTTATCAGATATATGGTTGACAAATATCTTCTTCCATTCTGTAAGGATGAAAATCATTTTGTGAATTATTTCCTTTTTGTTTGTGAATTATTTCCTTCATTATGCAGAAGCTTTTTAGTTTGACATAATCCCACTTACTTGTTTTTGCTTAACAGAGCCCACTTTCTACTTAATAGAGTACACTCTGTGCCACAGAGGTTGATTTGTCACCTGACAATGACCACAAAGTGTGGTTAGTGTGGTGGGAGCACAAACGAGGGAATTCTGACCTGTTGGGGGAAGTATCAGAAAAGCTTCACAGAGGAAGTGATACTCCTTCGAGTATCTTCACTCATGCCTTCATTTGTTTGATCAACAACTACGTTTCAAGCATCAACAATGCCCCCAGGAATTGTGCTGGATGTTGGAACACAATGGCGAACAAGCTCATGGATCCTCCCCTCAAGGACGTCACTATCCAGTGTAGGACGGAAGGCCTTGAAGGGTGAAGGGGCATTTACTTCCTTGCACGTGACCTGGTGACCACCAGTACCCCTGCCTTTCCCACCATTAGAGCTTGAGTATCCATGCTTCCTCCTTCCTATCCACATTTCCCCTCCCCCATGTCCCCTGCAGCTAACTAGTGGCCCCTGTCAATGACAGCTCTGTCCCCTCAGTCCCACTTAACACCCCCCCTCATCCCGAGCTCTGAACATCCCTTTGAGTCTACTCTAGAGCTGCCAGGTATGCCTTCCCTGTATCCTCATTCTCCCTTCTGTGAGAGTCACTTCTCACAGTCCTGCTGAGAGTGTGGGGGCTACAAAGCCTTACCCCC
>CM053573.1:144428830-144491713 GCA_028646485.1 Cryptoprocta ferox | reverse complement strand
TTAGAGGGCCACATACACTTTCTGGAGAGACTCTCTGGTTGTATCAGGACTGGGTCTCACTCTGAGCCTTGCACAAGGCACATGCTCAATCAATAATTGTTGGCTGAATGAACGTAGGAATGAAAGGCTGCCCCAAAGGGTCTTCTACAGCTGCCGGAGAGTCCTCCTTTACCTGTCCGACATCCACAGCACTACAAGGCAAGTGGTCACATGGGCTCGTGCACAGCTTGGATTCTTGCCTTGAACTTATTCCAGTCATCACTGAACACCTGCTTCTTTGGCAGTCTTGGTTGCACTGAGCCCTGCCAGTGGATATTAAAGTTCTTCTCTGTTCCCAGTCTCTAGTGAATGATGGCTTTTGTGACAAGGAAAATGCTCAGTGTTCTCTTGAGTCCCATCAGCAGCCAGAACTGTAAGGATTGGAGCATAGAATAAAGCACAGAGAGCCCACAAGTGAAGATTTAGCTCCTGGTTAGCAGGAACAGGCTTCACAAGTAGTTTTGGAAATGAGGTCAAACCCATTTGTTTCCAGATGGTCCCAGACTACACAAAAAATTCAAAGGGTAATGGAAAATTTTCAGGCATCATACGGTCATTCATCATAGCTAACCAGCACCTTGATTCCTGAAATGCTGGATGGATCTGTCAGGGAAGTTAGCTGTCCCAAGAAGTGGACTTTATTTTTTCAAAGGAAAGTGATACCTTTCTATGCAAGGATTCATAAGCCATATCTCCCTTTCCAGAGTAATTACCCCTTCCCTACTGTTGTCAAACAATTCACTTATATTTTCTTCTTTGTATTATTTATTTAACAATATTTATTGAGCACCTACTATTTGTCAAGCTCTTTTCTGGACATGGCTATAGAAGAGTAAGCAAAAAACAAACTGCCTTATTTTCATGGAACATATATTCTAGTTGGCACCCAGAGGAAGAATGACAATAAACAAACAACAACAACAAAAAGGAAGTAAATGTTTATGATTAAGGAGAAAAATAACTCAGAATTATGGACACTCATAGTTCCCCAAGTGAGAGGGAGTTGCTACCTCATATAGGGTACTCAAGGAAGACCTCCCTGAAATTGTGATATCTGGAGGGGATCTGAAGGAAGTGTGGAAGTCAATCCTGCGTGTTGCCATGCAAAGAACCTCTGGACAGAGGGAACAGCAAGTGCAGAGGCCCTGATGCAAGAGCTGCTGTATGTTTCAGAAAAAGGAAGGAATGGAGTAAAGAAAAGAGGCTAGGGCATGAAGTCGTAGATGTGTATGCAAATACAGTACTTCCCATAGACTGCGAATTCTAAAAAGCAAGGACATGTCTTATTCATCTGTAGGACCCCCCTAGCTCTCTCTGTGGCTCCTGGCACATAAGAGTGTGTTAATAAATGTTAGTTGTGGTTAGAAATGAATGCATAGTTCACTTATGCTCTGTGTCATGTCTACTGCACTCCTTTAATTATTATGAAGTAAAGAAATTTAATTTAGCTTTCATTTCCTTTAATACTGAACTAGGTTTAATTCCTGAGGCAGTAGGGGCACCTGGATGGCTCAGTCAGTTAAGCATCCGACTTCAGCTCAGGTCATGATCTCGTGGTCCATGAGTCTGAGCCCCGTGTCGGGCTCTGGGCTGACAGCTCAGAGCCTGGAGCCTGCTTCAGATTCTGGGTCTCCTTCTCTCTCTGCCCCTCCCCCACTCATGCTCTGTTTCTCTCTGTCTCTCAAAAATAAAAAATAAACGTTAAAAAATTTTTTAATAATTCCTGAGGCAGTAGATATAGCTCTATTTAGATGATGAGTGGATGGATGGATGGATGGATGTTTGGATGGATAGATGGACCAACAGATGGATGGTTGGATGGATAGATGAACCAACAAACTTAGATATACAGATGTCAGATTTGAGCAATATCGTGGAACCCACCATGATCACACATCTGTACCCACGACCACGATCCAGTGAGCTTTTCAGTGTATCCCTGACCTGTCTATTTGCAATTTTATTCATCAAGGGACACAGCCTGATGAGTATGAGTCACCAGCCTAAGGAGGTGAGATTATGGTTTGCTAAAAGCACCACTATCTCAAGCTCAAGAATGTTATGCTGTTGCCACTGGAATATAAACCCAGCTCTGGGCATCTTTATCTCCCTGGCCTTGAAAGGTTATCACTCTGACTCAGTAATTCTGACTTGTCTCCTGATTGTATCACTTGTCTTTATTTCCCACCTTCCTGGATGATTTATAGGTAGCTCCAGCCTGTGTGTTCCCGCTTAACACTAAGAGGTAGGGCTCAGCTGACTTAATTATGCTTAGATGACCCCACGCACCCCCCAGTCCCATGAATGCACTACCGACCATTAAGACCCACCAGGTTCCTGGCCAAGGTTTCTTCCCTTATTTCATTTGTCTTGGTGCTGGCCAAGCCTAAGGCCCTCCTTCACTAATATGGGACCAAATTAAGAGCCAAATGAATACATGAATGACCAAGCTGAAGTCTAGCCAAGTCTTGCAAGGAGAAAATAGAGATGGTTAGAAATTGTTGGGATGAAGTTGGACAAGTTTTATGGGAGTTTTTAAATTTTTATTTCAGTATTTCAAGAAGAAAACAGTTGGCTCTTTGTACATAAATAAAATCATTTCCCTCTATGAAATCGGTAAACACATTTACCCATGTAGTTATTATGACAGATCTAAGGGCATTAATTGACATGTTGTGCTAGACTGAGAGTTCTAATAAGGACGTCAGAAATGAATGCGGTACACTGTACTTCAAAGATACTCTGGAAATACTTCATCGATCTCACATAGAATAAAATCCTAATCTATATCCTTCACCAAGTCTTCAGAAGCTCCTTACAAACCATGACTGGTGTCTAAATACAAGACTGAAGAGAAATTTCTCTAGACTTTGAGTCCTAAGGAAGGTGTGTGTCTTCTATATAACTGGTCTACTTCTTTTTATCTAACAATAAGAACAATACTAACTAGATGAACTAGATATCATTTGGCCTTTTTTTTTTTTTTTTTTTTTTTGCCTATTTGCCTCTTGTTTGTTTGCCTTGTCTTTTAAGAAGTTCAAAGCCTGAGCATTAAACTCTATTTCATTACCTCTCATCCCTGTTTCCCGGTATAATTACCCAGTCCCTGCTGACACCACATGATTTCTGATCTTCATTTAGCTCTCTTTCAGCTTTCCCATTTTTATAAGCTTTACACTTATGTTTAAACTTCCCACTTCAGGGAAGTTTGAGGATGGCTCCATGAGAAATAGAAAAAAAATATTTATGGTTAGTAAGCAAAGAGTTATGTGATGCATTGCACTAAAAGTCATGGAGATTCCATGAGTCACGAAGACTGGAATTCAAATATCAATTTTAACAATTACTCAGAATGTGAACCTGATTGAGCACATTCTTTAAATTTTCTGAACTTTAGTTTCTTCACCTGATAAATAGGGTGATAATGGTAAAATATCATAAGGATTAAATAAGATTGAACACAGAAAATGCTTAGAATCTGATCCAGTGCTTTGAAAATGTCCAATAAATGATATCCCCATGTGAAATGATATCCCCAATAGAAGCCATTGAGAAGCAACTCTGATTTACACAATGTAGGAAAATGTTTCTTGAATGTGGGACAAGAGCTGAAAGTTCACACTTTATAACTAGTTTACGTGGCTTTAAATCCCAGCTCCATAATCTAGTGTATACAATGTCAGGGAAATTCTTTTACCTCTTTATGCCTAGTTTTGTAACATTAAATTAAAATAAAAACAATGTCTACCTCACAGGGTTATTTTAAGGAGGGAACACAGTATAGATGCTTGAAAAAGTGTCTGGCATACAATAAGCAATCAATAAATACTACTACCAGTGCTACAACTGTAATAATTAATAATAATAATAAGCAGTAGTCATAGCAGCTGACTCCTAAACTCAAATTAAATTTCAGAAACATCTACTCCATTTTGACCCCTAGAAACATGGAAAATAATAAACACAGAAAACCAACTTGGCTGAAAACACAGAGATATTTTTCCTGGGTTTGTTCTCCATTGCACATTGGGAGCTTTTCTGATAATAACATGAGACAAATATTTGTATGGAAATCCGTGTGCAACACAAGCCCAGCAAGGTGCACATTGCAACTTCTCTAGGATGAAGAAGATATCTCTCTGTTCTATGTACCTCATCTAGAGTCAAGAACTAAGTGAATGGAAAAAGCCCAAAGCTCATTATTCTTGAATCCTTGTGTTTTCATTTCCTTTTATTCCTTGCAATATGTTTTCATATTTAGCCACCATCTCTTCTGATCTTCGGGGTGAGCCAAAAATGAGAGCTGGACAGGTGCAATTATGATCAATGATAAAGCAAGTAATAATGTGAACTGACTATATCAGAGCGTCCCAACTGGTGACTAGCATGGCTTCAAAGCCAACTATCTCCTTTCCTCAAACGATGCACATTGCCCTAAGCCAGACATCCACACCCGAGCACTTTCATCTGTAAGAAATCATGCCACAGCGATCACCAGCACATCTGTAGAGGAGGCTCCAGATGCTTGAACTTCAGCTTTGGCTTTCCTCCAGAAAGGCGCTTCACTCTGCTCCTCTCAGAAAAGGGGAACTTTGGGAGAACAGGGTGCCTCTTTCCTTTTGTTCCTTGTGCATCTTGTTTCCATGCATAGCCCTGCCACCCCCGAGCGGTCCACGAAGTACCCACCACCAGCAATAAAGGAGGTGCAGCATCATCCCTGGTACTTTAAATGGAAAACTGAAGCACGTAATCACAGGATTAGGAACGGTTGAATCTAGGGCTGCTGAAAAACCCTTTAGAACAAGTTGCCAAATCATTTGACTTTGTTGAAATCTCTTTTCTCTTTATGTAAGTCCTTCTGAATTATAAGAGAAATGTAATTAAAACCATGATTTTCTCTGCTCTAATGAATAGCCTCTGCTGTCTAAGAAAAGAGGAGAGCCTCAATAAGATGCCTGTGGCTATTCTAGCCATTGGGAGGAGGGAAGGGCCTCTCACACCATCCAGACCCAGATTGTTTGGAAACTGACCACACATGTAGGCTGGGATCTGGGCTGGTTATTAAGCTACTGTCTCTCAGCACCACCCACCCTTCTGTTTCCTGGTTTATCATTCTGAGGCTTGACTCCACAGACAAAAATCCTCCTTTGCCATCTGGCTTCCTGTTAGAATCTGCCAATAAAGGGTGTGAAAGGGAGACCACAAGCCTGGAGGAAGAAGAAGGGATTTGCTCCTTGCCACTTGCTTCCTGTGCCACCAGTCACCTGAGCAAAGGCTCTCCAGCTCAGGAGCAGCATCTGGTTCCAGAGCCCTGTTTTCCATGTTCCTGCATGTCTGATCCAAGCTTCTAGGTTTCAATAATCCCAACCTCTTCTCTTTGCTCCCTCAGCCCCAAGGGTGGTAGATGTTTCCTGCAGTCACTACATCTTCCTTCATTTACAGTCCTCCAAACGCCAGTTCAGCAATTCCATTCCCTAAGTTAAATGATCTCTGTTAAAATAACTGGTATGGTTGGATCCTGTCTTCCTGGTGAGGCATTGCATTTTGCATTGCAGCTATAGATCAAGTTGGTGAAATCTAGTACCAAATTTGGTGAATTCTTGTATGTAAATTTGTCAGCTCCTCTATGAGTCGGAATGTGATTGTGATTAGTGTGAATAATGCTACAGTTCTTTAAAATAATCCTTATTTAAACAATGTTTTAAAATGTTTCACTACCTCCAGTCTGTCATACAAGTGGACACCTTCCCAGGATCCTGGAGCTAGGCTCAGCCCCCTTGCTTTCGCCTTGGGGTTCTGAGCAGAACAATTGTGTTGAGGCTCAGGATTTCTTGAACCAATTCAGCTTCGTAATAATGACATTTAAATCAAACACCTTCAGTACATGGCTGAGCCATCTCCTTCATAAAGGAAAAAAATACCCAACGCATATCATAAACATCACATAAACAACAATTTTAAAGATTCAGATCATAGGTGAACGATTCCAAAATAAAGATTTCTCCTGCACATGTATTAATGGTGCTTTGGAATTTTTTCAAAATTGTACCTTAAAAGGATGTCCTCTGGGCCAAGAAAAATAATTGCAAATTCACCACAGCAGATTGAGAGAAATTCAGGGATTTAGTCTAAGAAAATACTTTCGCTGTTTGCAGAGGATGGCATCTGGGAGGATACTGGGCTGTGTGGTAGTTAGAGTCAGGATTAATAGCCCCTTCTAGGCAGAACAAAAATAATGCTACAGCTGATGATAGAGACAGCTTTTGTGAATTCTCAAGAATGCCAGTCTCCCCAAATAGAACTTCATTAACCTGCCCAATTTCCATTGGGTCACATCACATCACCTCTTTTCTACTCATTAATTCCCAGCAAGCCAAACAACCGAATATCATGAAATGTTTAAATATCTCCCTTGCTGTGTCCTATAATTTAACTCCATCTTTTCCTCTCTCTCTTATTTACTTATATACCTCATCCCCAATCAAATAGCAATTAGTCTTAAATATTTAATCAACAACAGTCTTTGGATGCCTACTATGTGCCAGGTACTTTAATTACAAGCTGAGATTACCATCCATATGAAAGATCAAATGTACCAGAGCAGGGGATGGGAAGGCTTCATGGAGAAGGTGATACTCGAATTTCTCCTTGAAGATGAAGAGGCACCTTCCACACATAGCTGATATTCAATGAGTATTTACTACATGTCCTAAACTAAGGAAGTGCTTCACATGTGCTGGGAAAGAATCATAGTTACCCTCACTTAGAGATTTACAGTGACTTGTTTTCAGGTCACATCTAGTATGGGGTGACACCAGGAGTCACTAGAGTCCACTAAGACCTCACAGTGTGGATGTAGGTAAAGGCAGGGATAAGGAACATTTTCCAGGCCAAGTCAGAGCACCGAAGAGTATGGGAAACTGGGAAGCAGTGCTCAACATCTTATGAGTCCTGTTCTCTTGAAAATAAGGAGTAAAAATTCAGCAAACCTTTCAGTCCTTTCAAAACCATGCAACATGCTTGTGACTTAACTGAGCTAATATTTCCCATTCCCGTGGTTTTTCTCAAACTTTCCAACAGCCTGGTAATCTCAGAGTAGACAAATCCATATCATTTCATGGAAGCCAGCCTCCAGGAAACAATCCTTAAGAAGAAACACAGTGTTTTATGGATATTTTGTGTCCCATGAACACCAAGCCCAGAAATAGAAACATCACACATTCAATACATGCTACTTAATTGGTGAACTTTCTGGCCAATGCTTTGCTGTTGGAATTTAACACCATATCTGACTTCCAAGGAAATAGTCACTTGGAAAAATTACCTAGCCAAATCAAGATAACCAAACATTAAGTTCGATGCCTAGGATTAGGGTAAAGAATTGGGTTTTGATTTTAGACAATTTGCTCTTTTTCAAAAAGTTCCCTAATGGCAAAACCAAAATTCTAACTCCCTACTTGCATTTCAATCCAACCACTAATTAAATCGATTTTCTTTATTCTTACCTCCATTTATTCGTTGGTTCCTAGCACTAAGGAGTCATGCTTTAGGGATGAGCATAGGCCATTAAGCTGATGCAAAGTTACAAAGGTTAAAGAACACTTTTGGAACTACAAGAGCAAATCTCTTCAGAGAAGAGGAAGGTAGACTAGGTGAGTAGATACTATTATGTAAAGAATCTGCTGTGAAGCTGAGAACATGACCAGCATGAAAATAGTTAAAACACATTTTTCCACAGTACTTAACCTTGTACCTTAATAAAGGTCAGACACATTAGAAAATCATTTTGGTTGCAATAGAGTCTAAATGAGGGTATCACAAAAATTTCCCCCAGAAGAACTTAGGGAGTTATTTTAGTTTGCTAGGGCTGCCATAACAAAATATTGCACACCTGGTGACCTACATGTATTTTCTTACAGCTCTGGAGACTAGAAGTTCAAGATCAAGGTATTGGCAGATTTGGTTTCTCATGAGGCCTTTCTCCTTGATTTATAGGTAGCCACCTTCTCACGGTCTTCACATGGCTTTTTCCTGTGAATCCATGTGCCCCTGGTGTCTCTTTATTTTCTTATAAGGACACTCATGCCATAAAGTCATGCCCTTCTTGGGGCAGCCTCTATCTGGTGACTGAGAGAGGAAGGTGTGAAGGCCCAGCCATTTCAGCCCAACATGGGATATTCGTGAGTAACACCCGATCCAGAGCACCTGCCATATTGGCTGAGACTTGTCAGGCCTGCAAATCATGCAAATCAGTTTCACTTCTCAGTCAACCTAATCCTGCCCTCCTGGTGTTGATCTTTAATAAATATCTTGCTCTCCAAACTTCATCTCCGCTTCTTGAGAACCCAACCTACCACAAAGAGCTTTCAGAGCTCTGTAAGAAAATATGCTTCAATATGTAATTTTATGTCCAGCCAAATTGTCAATCAAACATGAAGGCTGAATACTAAACCATGCAAGACTCATAGAGTTACCTCCTTATGTCCCCCTTTCTGGGGAAAAAAATTGCTAGAAAATATGCTTGAGGAGACAAAAGAAAAAAGGCCGAGAAAATGGAAACCATGAAAACAGTGGGTCCAAAGCCACAGCACACTAAAAAGGAAAACCAGACCAGAGACGCAACTGTGCAACAGGCCATGAAAAGTAAAAAGTCCCAACCAGAACATCAAATTAGAGTATCAGGAGAAAAATCTTCACAAAAAGGTAGATTCTTATTCGATAGGTAATGCGATCAAGTGAGAAAAATCTTTGTAAAATGGTGATGGGATTATATTTCAATAAGAAAAAGGAAAGAAAATTAGAAACTTTAGACACAGCATCTATATTAAGAAAATACACATATAAAGCACACTTAAAATGTCATTGTTTTGAGAAGCTGATGTAAATGAAAATACATTCTTATATTAACATGTTGAAAGTTTATTTTGAAAAGGGGATGGCCCGAATCTCCACGACACAGGATTTGTGTCATTTCCTCCTCCCAGAAGGCCACTCTGCTTGATCTCAGGGTGAATAATATGTAATCATAACATTGCTAATGACCCATACTGGTGCTTGAATTTTCAATTCAAGCTATGGGCAAAGCAAGGAAGGCTTAAGCATATTTATAAAATAGAATGAAAAACTAATAAGCCTTGACGATGTTTAATGATGTAGTTGGAAGATCATGAGAATTGCAAGGTAGGAGAAGTGAAAGGAAGTTCAGGGCTTCTAATTTCATCTTCTGTCTCTCAGAACAGTGAGTCCAATTTGTCTAAATGTGATACATCAAGACGAAGCATTTGAAGTATACTTCTAAAAATTATTCATGTGTCCACAGAAGAATCCACCCAATAACAAAAGAGTAGGATGAGAGGAGGGAAGGGGGGGAGCGTGAGATAGTTCTTTTTATTTCTTTTTAATCATGCAGAATAGAGAGTCTGCAGCAAATGTTTAAAATTAATAATTGGAGAAATAAAAGGTTCACATACTAGTGAGAATTTTGAAGATAACTATTGGAGGAATCAAAAGCAAGAAGAACCTACCTGTGGCATGTGAGTCACAGGAAAGCAGGGACAGGATAAGGAACAGGTGATTTTTACTGTATGTACTTCTGCACTCTTATTTAACTCTCCACATGCATAAATATTTCACCTGGCTTCTGCTTTCCCTCTGTCCCCTCCGTCAGCCCCTATTCATGACTGTCTACCTTAACTCTTAGGTTTCCTTCATCTTCAGAACACAGTTTCCTCTTTATGTCTACCTGTTCCAGGCAGCAGAACTCTAGGACTCAGAAATAAGGTGGCTCAGCCCTCCATCATTCCCTTTTCTGGCCACTGGCCTATGCCTGATGGGAGGGGGACAGGTAGTAAAATCTCATCTCCACATCTGGCTTACAAGTGCCTTCACTAACTTCCTCTGTGTACCTAGAAAGTCCAGCATCATTGAACATGCATGGGTCAATTCATACTTTTTGAGTGCACCAAGCCACTCACTAGCCACGTGCCTTTGAGCAGGCCACTTTACCTCCAAAGGTCTCCATTTTCTCATCTGTATAATGAATACATCTAAGGTCCAATTTCTGAAAGTCGGTGATCAATATGGTACAAGTGGAGAGACAAGATTCAAGACACACCCTTTGGAAAAAACAGATCTTAAAGACATTTTCATAATTTACCCAATCACAAATCAGAGTAGAATTGGGGGGGGGGGGCTGGACAAAAACAAGAACTTTTGGCAAGTAGAGATACCTGAGCATCCTTCTACGTCACCTGAAAAGCCCATCAGAGTAAATTTCACCTGAACTGAGCATCTTCAAGCTATGTGACCTACTATGGGTCACGTCACTAATCTGGGCCTCAGATTCCACATCTACTTTGTGGTAAGAATAAAGGAGATGCTCTTTGGAATCTCCAAGCAAGGCTGGGATTCTGGAAGGCTCCCTCACCCAGCTCCACATCCTAGAAGCCCCCAAGCTTGTGGCCCAGCAGTGCAGTCCAGGAAGAACACCACTTCCTCTACCCCTGGCAGGCCCAGGATTCTTCCTAAATCTGACCCAAAACACAAGATGATGTCTCTGGCCATTTCTCTCCTGATCCTCACCTCATGTCTAGATTGTTCTCTTTACCTGCTTCCTAGGACTCTTCCACAGGCTGTCCCTCCTTCCCTGGCCACCATGTCCAAGACGTGAGTGCCAATGTGGTTTTGTCCCATGCCGTGGGCCAGTGGCAGGGTCACTCCACTGAATAGCCCAAGAGTTATACCAAATTAAATTAAAGGTATTTTGCAAGCAATGAGAGTTGTAATAGAATATCCATCGAAAGAAACCCACAAGTGATGTGCTCAATGCATAATTGGGATTATCATCATTAAAGGTCAAAACTCAGTTCTCAGTGAGGAAAGGAGCAATCCATGTGGAACTAAATCTCCACCAGCCAATGAGGACCAGGAAAGGGGGGCTGGGATGCCACCAGGGAGTAATTTGGCCTAGAGAGCTCATTGCCCTGGCAAATGAGAATTAGAGTCTAATTATCCCATTGGCAGGTTTTAGAAATTTTTTAAATAATACTCTATACAACTGTCACAATGTCAAAACTATTATTTGCCTGCCTGAGCAGGTATCGTACAATTGTCAGGCATTGTAAAGTGCATATGTCCTTGTAAAATTAAATGAGAAATTTTCAGAAATTGGTGTAACCCGGGGCCCCTAATTACAGCACATACAGATACCTAATGTCAGGAGGTGAAGAGAGAAGAACTCTGATTTTCCTTTTTCTTTTTCTTTTCCCTGAGGCGCTGAATTCTAAGCACACACACTAAAGGTAGAATCCACCACTTGAACTTCAGGGAGGGATTCCAAGCCATTTTTCCTATCCTTCTTGCCTTTGAGCCATCATTGGTCCTTCAACATGCATTAATTTGCTCTGTACCATCTGTAGACTTCACCTGCATTGTTGCCCTTGGTCATCCACGTCAGCCTTGCAAATTCAGCCGGGCAGCATCTTTGCCCATTTTACAGATATAAAGCTGAGTGGTGTTTCAAGTCCCCTAATTCCAAGACATCCACACAACTCCCTGTGTGACTGTCTTTCTTCCTGGTGCAGTAAGTAAACCTTTGCTAGAATCACCTCAGTGTTCACCTTCTATTGCTGTTTCTTGGACTCTGAGACTCTTAGACAGATGGGTAGGAAATAAAACAGGCAGCCACCAGCATAACACCCCCTTGAGCTATTCACAAATACCAGACATTGAATTAATGGTGAGTGATCGGTTGACTGAAATAGTAACACCAGGAAGGGTACCCCCCAACATTGAAGGAGGACTCAACTCAACCGGTGTTAATTAGTAGTCTACTATAGACAAGGCATATGTGCATTCAGGTATGTTATACATGAAATAAGGCAAGATTCCTTCCCTAGGGAATCTAGACCTTGAAAAGACAGGAATGTTACTTTCTAAATACAATGGCAGCTCTCATGAAGGAACAACATGCTAAAATGTCAAAGGGAAGAAGGAAATATTCACAGCTTGTTGCCAAGGGACTCTTCCTCTTCTCCATGGCTATCGAGTACCTCCTATGCCCTGCATTCCTTAGGCACATTTGTGACAACCTTCACAATTCTACAAGAACAGAAGTGACCCTTCCCCCGGGGTCACTACAACCCTCAGGGTCATCTTTAGTTTCCAACAGGAAGCAGTGTGGATTCATTGCAGGTTAGTGGGTGCACCTGACACCCTACTAGAGCCTCTTTACTGGGCGGCACGATTATCTCCCGGACACTGGGAGTGTCGACTGTCAATGAGCTCCCAGTGGCCCCTTGCTTCAGAAAAGTGCTCTTGGCAGATGAGAGCCTCCCGGCCTGAGGAGTCATGTCAACACCCCCAGGGATGGCCCACAGCAGGTGACTCTGAAGCATTCAGTCAGCTTCTTGGCCTCAAGGTGGGGACCACTCAACAGTGTGGTTTAAGCTCCAGAATTCCCCGTGGATCAGGCTAAAGCTGAGTTTCCTGAGACCCCAAACTGATTCGCCCTTCCCTCTTCCTGCCTGCCCCCTGCCTCCCCCAGGCTTCTCCTAACAGCATCCCTTTCATAACTCCCAGGTATTCGAATCACAGTCTCGGGTTCTATTGCTTAGACCTAAGACACTTACCTGGTCTTTTGGATCCCCATTTCTTCACCTGTAAAACCCTGGCAATTCATCACAAGTGGTCGTGAAAACTGGGGAGAGGATGTCATTCAAGTTCCTCGTAAATTCCCGGGCTCCATCAATCACAGCAAGGATTTTTCCTCCTTAGTTACACTGCAGAGAATTTCTAGTCTCTGGGACAATAGAACCAAGAGGCCCCGGGCAGCCTCGGCTGGCCAAAGGGACTGAAGAACCAGAAGTAGCCAGAAGTTTGTAAATTCGGGAGAAGCCAGCCCGTCCAGAGCACTGAGGGCCCGTCAGGACTTGTGCCAGCAAAGTGCATTCTGTCCCCGGTTGACCACAACAGGTGGGGGCAGGGAACTGGTCGAGGACCTGGTGGGGGGGAGGGGGGACCAGGTGGCAGGGGCAGCAGGGTGCCATTGGAGGAGTTTCAATTCAGTACATTTGTAGGTTAGCTTTGCCGTTCACCTTTTAAGCAGAAGGGCAAATAGATTGCCCACCGGATGAAACAGCTTTCTCTGAAATATTGCTTCCTGACTCCGCTGTTTCATCTCCATTGGCTGCGGCTTCCCTCCACCTTGTCCTTTCAGGCTGGCGTCCCACCGTCGCTGCGGGGCGAGCCTGAGCTGATGAGGACACCTGGCTTTTGTGGCAGCTCTTCAAAGCTGGAGGTCAGGTGTGTTTCTAGGATTTAATTAAGCTGGAAATGAAATCCAGCCCTGGAGTGGCCCATCGTCTTTATTATCACATTTCTTACCGCTTGTCAGGCCACGGTGGCTCTGGGTCTTGAAAAGGAAGAAGTGGGAGGCTTTGCAGGCAAGGGCTCGGCTAATCTATTTCACGCGGCATTTCAGGTACCTGCCTCCATTTTAGCAGGATGGAAAAAAAATAAACTCCAGCATTCTTGGAGCCTTCTGGGGAAAAGAATTACCTTAAAATGAACAAAAGAAAAATGCAGTTTGAAATTACACATTGTTTCAAATCTAGTTTCTTATTATACTATAATATAATATGTGCCTGCCGTAAAAATGTATGAGATATAAGCACACAGAGGATTACAAAATCACATGTAACCTCACCAGCTAGATAAAACCACTGTTAATATCATGGTCTCCTTCCTGCCAAGTACTGGTGTGTGTTCCAAGGGCTTAACGTGTAGGTAGTGAGAGACAGAAAGAAGGAGTCCTTTCTTTCTTCTTCCCTCTCATGGGAAGATCTGATCCTATAGGGGCTGCGATTCACTGTATAATCCTTTATTATGTATGTATACATGCACTAACGTTAATTCATACGGGACACTAATTCACTGAGACCAGGAGGGCCCCTTCCTTTCTCAAGCAAACTAGAACCAAGGGGGGAGGGGGGAAACAAGACTTAAAAGAATTTCCATGTTCAGTAATGGCACAGACTATCACATTGCAGTCATGTTTTCTGTGCTTAATAAAATATTCTATAGTCGCTCAGATTAATCAAATGAGATGAGGGGATTTATACACTGCTGTGCACTGAGAAAGGGGCTTAACAGTCTCCCAAAGTAATATCATTTGACATCCGGAGCTGTTAGGCTGCATCAGCAGAGGGTATTCATTCTGTAGCCTGATTTGTGTTCGGCGGGTGGCAGTCCCCTTGGCGTCCCCTTAGTGCGGTGAGAGTTGGCAGCTACAGGGCACTGACCTTTCTCACGCTGGAGATGTGATTGCTTTCACACCGATCACACAGAAACACTTAGCAGATCTCATACTGTTAACTCCATCGCATGCCAGCAACGCTGGCATTTTGGTTGTCATCCAGCTGAAAACTCACTAACATGGGGAAGCCGTGCCGAATTAATAACTTCCAAGGTAGTCACATAGTCAGTTTTCATGCAACTAGTAAGTACCACTTTGGCCCAGGACAAAAGTCACAACATCGCAGACTATTGAGAAAAAAAAAATGGAACTTTGAGAACTTCTCATCCAGCACCCTCATTTTATGAGTAAAGGAAACTGGGGACCAAAGAGAAGGAGGGATGTTTTTTTTCAAGGTCACAGAGCTAGGATGGAGGCGTGGCTTTCAACCTGCATGTTTGTAGCATCAGATCTTAAATGGAATACTGCATGTATAATTACAACTTGCATGAAACATCTAAGAAAGCAGCACCATGATTGAAACAGGGTCGGCATCCAAAGCTTTGCCCTGCCTTTTCTATCTCAGCAATGAGGTATCTTGGAGAGCCCTGAGTCTCCAGGAAGCATAAATTAAAACCACCTTCCCTTAGCATTCTGGCTCCAGGAACATTTCTTGCACCTCCAAATATTCTTTACATAAACAAATAATCTGTGTTAGACTGATACATAATTTAAATTGGAAAGGTGTGATCTCCTAGTCTCATTTGCAAAAGGAAGACATTAATGATATCTGCAACAGCAAGGGAAATTAGAAGTTGAACAGACAATGAAAATGAGTAGACACTATAATAGCCTCTCCCAGCATCAGTGCTAGCCATGGTCTGCATTAGATGTTGTGTAGGTTTGGAGGAACTAGCCCCAGCCCAGCCCCAGCCCCAGCCCCAGCCCCATCCCCAGCCCCAGGCCCAGGCCCAGCCCCAGCTCCAGCCCCAGCTCCAGCCCCAGCCCCAGCTCCAGCCCCAGCCCCAGCCCCAGCCCCAGCCCAAGGCCCAGGCCCAGGCCCAGGCCCAGGAATAGTTCTGGATTGGCCTTAAGCCAATCAGCTATGGATAACCACTGAACTGGTGAATGTCAATAGAGAACTCAGATCCACTGAGTAAGAACAAACATTGACTTTGGCTTGGGCGAAGCAAACAAAGTTTACAAATTGAAGGATACAAAAGGAAGTCAAGATGGTAAAACCAAACTGGTGGTTGCCAAAGGAGAGGGGGGTAGGGGTGGGTGAAATAGATGAAGGGAATTAAGAAGTACGAATTTCCAGTTATAAAATAAATCAGTCATGGAGATGAAAAGTACCACATAGAAAATACAGTCAATAACACGGTAATAACGTTGTGTGGAGACAGATGGTAACTATACTTATTGTGCTGAGCATTACATAATGTATAGACTTGTTGAATCACTGTGTTGTACACCTGAAATTAATATAACACTGTATGTGAACTACACTTCAATAATAAAAAAAAAAAATTAAAACAATACAGCAGACAGGTCAACAATATTCTCCAAAGAAGTTGTAAACTTCCAGGTTATAATAATTCTGAATAATAGGCCCAAAGTTACATAATAAATTTGAAAGTAAGGCCACATCAGACTTCTAGATAGCCAACTACCCCTCTCCATAAATAAGGCTAGAACTGTTGTGCAGTTCACCTAGTCTGAAGAAGTCTTGGGACTTCCCCAGCTGGGTCAGGTACACACTTTCAAGACTATGTAACTAAAGGGTATGACCCAGTACAATGCACTTGGACACAAATATAACTCAATTTGTTATTCTCAGTCTTTCCAGGCTAACATAACCCAGTCTGCTGGATGTCTGAACCAAGACTAACAAATCAAAATGGGGCTCAGTAACCCTATCCTTATGAGTCAGGCCTAGATGCCATTAAACCAGCTCTAAAGTCTTTCTTGCAGTGTAATTATACCTCATGGCCAGAGTGATTGGTTCAAAGATAGACATGTGCCCCAATTAGTCCAGTTAGAGGAATGTTCTCATGAAGAACATTTTGTTTGACAGTTTAGGTAGAGATATTCTTTCCCGGGGATATTATCAAAGAAGCATTAGTTGTCTTTTATCCTGTCTGCCTTCCTAGAGCCACAAAGGGATTCACCAACTTTGTGTCGTAGCCTGTGTTAGGCAGTGGGCTAAACAGAATTTCTGCTCTCCAGGAAGTCACATCTTACCAAATATTGACAGTAGCAATGAAGTTAGAGGGCTCTGCAAGTTATTTTTCAATACCTCAAAAGGTCCAAGAGAAAAAAAAAGTCACCTCTTTAACCAGAGTAAGACTTAACTGTGTATGGGTCTCTGAATACTTTTGAAAGGGGTAACACTGGTTATTCCAAAGTGATACATTCTGATTGAAAGTTAGAAATGGAAAAATGTGGTGAGCACAGCATGATATACAGAACTGTTGATTCACTGTGTTGCATACCTTCTGAAACTAATGTAACATTGTATATCAGTGATAGATAGATAAATGACAGAGATATATATATGTATACATCTCTATATATACATATATATTATTTAAATATTGAAAAAAGAAATGGAAAAATAAATCTAAAGCTAATTAATTGTGTTTTTATTGTAGGAAATCCTCCAATATAGAGAGATTTTGTAAAAAAAAAAAAGGATAAGGAGAAAGAGAGAGGGAGAGGAGGAGGAGCAGGAGGAAGAAGGAAGGAAGGGAGAGGAAGGAAAATGAGGAGAGAAAGAGGGAGGAAGGAAGAAAGGAAGGGAGGTAGGGAGGGAGGAAGGAAGGAAATAATTAAATTAATTAAATGGGGCAGGGTGGTAGATCAACCTATAATTCAATCACTTACACACTTACTAAGGTGTCTAACTTCATTCTTCTGAAATACTGTATTCTCACCTCTCCTGACTTGCAAGAAAAACCACCTTGAAAATACCCAGAAACAAGACACTAATAAAGATGAATAAATAGCTTCATTTTCCCTCTACTTCACAACACAAGAACCACCTCATTTGATATATATATACTGAGCTCACAGAATAGGGGCTGCATTCGTTTCCCGGGGCTGCCATAATAAATTAATCCAAACTGGGTGGCTTAAAACAACAGAAGTTTATTCTTACGCTTCAGGAGACCCAAAGTCTGAAATCAAGGTGTCAGTGGGGCTCACCTGCACTGAAGGCTCTCATGGGGAATCCTTCGAGGCCTCTTCCAGCTTCTGGTGGCTCCTAGAGCTCGTTGGCCTGTGGCAGCATAACCCCAGTCTCTCTCTGTGTCCTCACACGGTCTTCTCTGTGTATATCTTTGTGTCAAATCTCCCTGTCTTTTCTCTTGTAAGAATACTTATAAGGACATAAGCACTCTAAATCCAGGATGGCTTTTCATCTGAAGGTCTGTAACTCAATTCCATCTTCAAAGACCCTTTTTCAGATAAGGTCACATCCACAAGTAGCAGGGCTTAGACCTTAGATATACCTTTTTAAGGGACACTATTCAAGGTACCAAGTTGGTGAATGCGTACTCCTGATGTTTTGACACCCATGTTTCTGACTGTGTGAGGAAATCACCACCCAAACCAACACCAGCCCCCCAAAAGCAGTATGACCGAAACTAAACTCATTCTTATTCCTCCCCCAATGTGTTTTGCTCTCTGAATCTCTATTAATGTCCCACATCGAATTGGTTGGTATGCTCCATTTGACACCTGCAATTTATCTTGCATCCACTTCCTTCTCCATCCTACAGCCACCATTTCAGGTGTTGGTATCCCTTCCATGCACCAACCTTAGTGTTGGCCTCTCTGACTTTGGCTTCACCATCCCCTACCCCTAATCCCACTTCCCCACTACTAAGGATTAATTTCCTAAAATAACAATCTGTTCAAAACCCAACATTGGCTTTCCCCATTTATCTCTTCTCAGACATCACAGGTACTACAAAGATCATTTAAGCTGCCCAAATGCCACCAACTCCAAGAAACACTCTGTAATCTCCTAAGTAGAAGTTTCCTCTTCTCTGAATTCCCATAGTTGCTCCTCTTCACCTCATATTATTTTAATCATTGGTCATTTGGGGCAGCAATCTACAGTTATTTCCATCAAGGACTCACCTTTGGATCCCTAGCAATGGTCACATATTGAGTCATTTATCGGCCACTCCTTGGATTTCTCTTCATCCTTGCCACTCTAAGAACTAATGTTTACTCTTGGGTTGGGTCCTGGTGTGATTCTACCTTCTCCACCCCGCCATAATTGACCAGACATGAGCAAAGTTTGGGAGAATCAGACGTTCTTCCTTGGACTGAAAATTGAGACTGAGATATTACAGTTCCTTCAGGAAATTGCTTATTTAAACAGAAGAGGAATTTTTACACATCTCCAAAGGCAAGGGAATCAAGAGCAAAAATGAACCATTGGGACCTCATCAAGATAAAAAGCTTCTGCACTGCAAAGGAAACAATCAATAAAACTAATAGGCAACAGGCAGAATGGGGAAAGATAGTTGCAAATGACATATCAGATAAAGGGCTAGTATCCAAAACCTATAAGGAACTCACCAAACTCCACACCCAAAAAACAAATAATCTGGTGAAGAAATGGACAGAAGACATGAACAGACACTTCTTCAAAGAGGACATCCAGATGGCCAACAGACACATGAAATGATGCTTTGCATCACTCATCATCAGGGAAATGCAAATCAAAACCACACTAAGATACCACCTCACACCGCTCTGAGTGGCTAAAATAACAAATCAGGAGACTGTAGATGCTGGCAAGGATGTGGAGAAATGGGCACCCTCTTACACTGTTGGTGGGAATGTAAACTGGTGCAGCTGCTCTGGAAAACAGTGTGGAGGTTCCTCAAAAAATTAACAATAGAACTCCCCTATGACCCAGCAATAGCACTGCTAGGAATTTACCCAAGGAATACAGGAGTGCTGATGCATAGGGGCGCATGTACCCCAATGTTCATAGCAGCACTTTCAACAACAGCCAAATCATGGTAAAAGCCTAAATGTCCATCAACTGATGAATGGATCAAGAAGATGTGGTTTATATATACAATGGAATACTGCATGGCAATGAGTAAGAATGAAATCTGGCCATTTGTGGGAACGTGGATGGACCTCAAGGGTGTCGTGCTAAGCTAAATAAGTCAGGCAGAGAAGGACAGATACCGTATGTTTGGAACAGGAGAAACTTAACAGAGGACCATGGGGGAGGGAAGGGTAAAAATAGTTAAGGAGAGGGAGGGAGGCAAATCATGAGAGATTCTTGAATACTGAGAACAAACTGAGGGTTTATGGGACTGGGGGAGAAGGGAAAATGGGTGATGGTCATGGAGGAGGGCATTTGCTGGGATGCGCACTGGGTGTTATATGGAAACCAACTTGACAATAAACTATAATAAAAAAATAAATTTAAAATTTTTAAAAAATAAACAAGAGAAATTTCTTTTCATTTACATTCACACTGGTGTGGTCAGTGGACCTGTTTGTCACTGGTCCACCACAAAATGAGTATAGAAATTGAGAGTGTGCATTTAAAAACTTTTATAAGAATTTGACAGAGTCTTTGGATATCTTTGACTTTAATCATTTAAAATGTAAGAACTATATATTTTGTATTTATTTTTATTTTCTAATAATTTATCCTTAATGACATTGTCGAAGTAAGTTGACTCACAAAAATTTGCCAAAAAGTCAGTGTTTCCATGTACCCTTTGCCCGGCTTCCCCCAATGATAGCATCTTATTTAACCATAGAACATTGTCCCAACCAGGAAATCGACTCTATTATTTCATTTGTATTATATTCCACAAATACCCATGTATGACACGTTAGAATGTTTTTTTAACAACTGGCTATTCACCACAGATAATTTGGAGGAAGCTCGTTTACATAATCTTGTTACAAAAATAATTAAAGGTAGCAATAGAAAATGCTAGAAGAGTGGAAATGCCACAGGCTTGGGACCAGACGACTTGATCAAGCCCCCACCTACCCCCAGGGAAGCTGTGGAAAAATTCCATACTTAGAAATGGGGTTAATAATTACTAACTGGAATACGGAGTTAACAGATATTCTGTATCACAGAACTACAAGGATCAGAGGCATTTTAAAAATATTTTCAGGGGCGCCTGGGTGGCTCAGTTAGTTAAGCATTGGACTTCGGCTTAGGTCATGATCTCATGGTTCTGTGAATTTGAGCCCCACATCAGGCTCTGCGCTGATGGCTCAGAGCCTGGAGCCTGCTTCAGATTCTGTGTCTCCCTCTCCCTCTGCCCTTCCCCTGCTTACGCTCTGTCTCACTCTCAAAAATAAAAATTAAAAAAAAGTAATATTTAAAAAAATATTTTCAAACATAAGCCAGTGTTGTTTCTATACTACTAAAATCATATTTATGTCCAACTTATAGGTGCATCGTATTAATTCATTGATTGTATCCCAATGTAGCACAATTATAAGAACCCCTTATTTTTTACAAGTTCTAGATCATTTTCAAACCCCTTCCACATGCATTATAAAACTCTTTCATTTTTCAGGAACATGGAGAGGCTGGTGCCAAATCAAACAGCCAAGATGAGAGTCGAAGCAGGAACTCAGGCCCTCTCCCCCAGAACAAGCTACTTTTCACTCCCCACCTGATACTCTCTCAACTCTTCAGTAACTAACCCGCTAACCCAAGGGAAGAAAAAGATAATTTGTGCAAGTTTTACAAGTTACATTGCTAACTTAAAGAACTAGTTAAAAAAATACTCAGTGTTTTATGATAGTTGGCCTTTGTCACATATGCTTTCTTTTCATTTATATGTAACTGTGTCCTTTCTTTCCCTTTCCCAAAAGTGGCACCATAGAGGTTGCTAAGCAATTGTCCCTGACAAGGTCTCAGTGCCTGTCAATAAAACGGAATATTCTCCCATTCTCTCTTCCATTTTAGTGCTGAGGAGGGTGTCAATCAAAGAACATCAGTAAATGCTGGCTTTTGAGAGAAGGCAGAGAGGCCCTGACAGGCAGGGAATAAAAGATGACTATTTTTAAACTAACAAGTCCTTTCTTAAAGTAAGGCAGTTGAGTAAGAGACAGACAAGTTTCACTACTCCACTTTCTGGGAAGGGAGAGGGCTTCCTCAGGTCAGGCCACCATCTTGATTTGAGAAGGGTGTCTTGTTTGTCTAGAGAGGAATTTTCAAAAAAAAAAAGTGCCACCTCTCTTTGTAAATTCAAAGAGAAAATACCACTCAACAAATGGGTATCTGAAAATAACATTTTTCGCAAAGGCTCAGAGATTTAGAAGATTGTCAAAAGCTTGGCCATAATATTTAACTGAAGAATTCCCACAGAGAACAAAGAATTGAAATGCAGTGAGTGTAATTAAATGGTATCAAAGTTATCAATCTCTATTTATATTCAATATATTTCTATATCCAAGTCACTGTGTATATACCTCCACAAGGGCAACCATCTTAGTACACACCACCGCACTACACAAAGACAAATACACAGAGATTAAGATAAAGGGACATTTGCTCCCCTACAATACATACAACTACTCTGACACAGAATTAATACTGCAGATAAATGTGCAAGGTAGAGCATCTAGGTAAGCCAGAGCCTATTTGTCTTATATTCAAGACTGAAATAATCAATCAAATCATTATACTACTTACCGCCTCCCTAAAAAGGAGCCTTCAAATTGTCTTACCCAACTGACCAAAGGTCAGAACATACAGCTCTGCTACTTTAGAATATGTCAACTAGTTCTTGAGCCCACACCTGAATCATTTTTCTGAACAGACTCATTAACCTTTGCTCAAACATATGCATATGTTCCTAGCAGGTGGCAGAATTCTTTAATCCCTGGTAATATCAAGATAATTCTAGCACAAACACCAAAATGTCAGTGTTGCTAACCTTTTTAATTACACAGCCATATTATCTTCATGTGACATAGGAAATGACACACTGCAAAGTTCTACCTCAAAAAGCTTGTGCTGAAGGCAAATGCATGTAAGGAAGATGATACGGTGAACTCAACACAAAAGCCCACGACAGTAAAATGGTAAGATAATTGACTTGGTAAGTCCTTGAGAACAGAGGTGGTAGAAAAGAGCAAACCCAGGTGACAAGAGTTGAATTGTCCACCAAAGTAGCACAGAAAAGCATGGGATTTCCCACACTCTACCAAACTAGGAAGCGTGACACCTTCCACTGGGAATAAGAAGCACAGAACATACTTTTATTATCTCTCCCTTACGATATTTAGGAGACCTGCTGGCTCACATATTTTTATGAATGAGAAACAATGCATTCTCTATAATATTTATGTTTGGTTATTAGTTTTTAATCTTCCTGGCAGTAAGCACCCCAAAAGTGCTTAATCCCTTCCAATCTACTCTCTAGCCTCCAGATTCAGAAAGAAATTCAAATAATATCCATAGACCTAGGTTTAGATGGCACCTTGGCACAGGTACCTAAATTGGGAACCCTGAGGCTACCCAGTTTGATTTCCAGTCCTTTCCCATATCTTCCATGTCAGAGAATTGTAGTCATGTCTGCTCCCTCTACTGAAATGTAATCAGTGGTGCAGTAGAAGGAGTCATCGATGGGGCTAATAACACCCACATACTAGAGTTGTTAAAATAAATAATAAATATGAAAATAAATAAATAAAATGCCTGGCCCACTATTTGCCACATAATAGGTATTTAACAAATGCTGGCCTACTGCCCTCCATTATCATCTTTGTATCAACAAGACAGAACTTTATAAATTGGAAAGTGCTCTTTATTTTTAAGAATTTTCTTCATATTTTTCTCATCACTATTTAACACATCCCCCAACCATTTCTGCCTTCAACATGGCAGACAATAACCCAGAAAATGTACTAGAGTGTTGCTAAGCAGCTAGGTGACGCTGGAAGATAATAATAAAAGGAATATATTGATAACCTTGTTCTTGACATTCGAAGATGGTGAAATGATGGTATATGTCATGTGAGTGAAAAATATCAAATCTCATGGAATTCTTATATCTCCCAGTTTACCCCAAAATAAAAATCGTTCTCCATATTGTGGCTTAGCCATTCCCTGCAATCCTCACTGACTCTGTATCATGACTTGTGGTTTTCAAAAGGGCCAGCCTATTACCCACAGTTATTCACCAGCACTCTATAGCTATGTCCATGTATAAGCAAGTAGAGACATCAAGATGGCGTGAAACTGTGGGCGGCAAGACCATATACAAATACCAGTCCACATAGAATGTCAAAACACCTGCCTCACTGTCCCTATGCGACTGTACAGTTTGAAGCAATGTAGACTTAGAAACATAGCTCTAGCTGTGTGACAGGGACGCCTAGACTTTGGGTGTGAGAAGAAGCAGCCAGAATTTAAGGTAAAGATCATGTAAGCTTTCCCACATCTCCTCATATTCTCAATTGTTCATAAGTGTGTTGGTGAATACAACGGTGGATTTTAAAAATTGCAGATCTGTTTCATGTTACCCTGACCTGTGCTTCTGAAGGACTGGTGTGCCTACCCTATTTCAAAATTAAATCAGAACTCTGGTATACATACCTCTTCTGCAACTCTTACAAAAGTGAGAATTAATAAAATTGCACAAATTCCATTTTCAGTGCAATCAGGACACATATAATCTCTAGACTCCAAAATTTATGAAACGGCTCCCAAAAGCTGTCAGGATGAGACAGAGACTGCACAAGAAGTAACAAGAAGAGGCATGAGGGGCAATGTAAAGGCCCAGCCAGCAGATCTCAGGAAATGCCAGCAAAAGGTAGACTTCCTGAAGATGAGGAGCTAATCCTGAAGTAAACTAGTTCTCTTGTTGGTCACAATGAGTATAGGAACTGAGGTAAAGAAAGCTGGAGGGAAAAGTCTTCCAGGATTCAATTTGATTTGGAAAGACAGAGGAAATAAGGCTATGCTCCAAAAAAAGATGCAGAGCAGAGATGAGCTATAATTTCATGAAGTGGTCTGTCTCTGTGGTAGTAAAAAGCAGCAAGCGCTCTGAGTGTGAAATCTGGAAGGCTCCTCTGGGCATCCTGCTCCCCCTCCCACCATCACCAAAGAACAACCCATAAAGAGCTCATCCAGGAGAATGAAATTGATTAAAGCATGAATAATAAAAAGATATAGGAAAAACTTAATAGAAGCAAAACAAATTCTTACCAGAAAAATGGTGCCAGGGAGCAGATTGAAATTGAAACCAAGCATTTTACCAGGAATTATTTTCAATATTAATTAAATAACTATCTCCTGGAATGAGGACCACAATGCAGAAATGCAGAAGTTCAAGGAAAAGATGGTGAAGCAACAGGAATATTGCTGTTTCCAGGAATTCTTGTTAAGGACAAGAAGACCAAGAGAGTAATTGCTAAGACATAAACAAAGCAGGGGTCACAATATTAATACTAGACAAGTTAAAATTAAGGCTCCAAAGAATTTAATGGAACAAATTTAATACTAAATTTCCTGTTCAAAGTGAAGATTTTCAATCTGTGAACATCTATGTACCAGATAATTTAGCAGCAATATTCATAAAGCAGACATCTCATAAGCCATGAAAAAAATAGAGATGCTTTAGCGGTTGGAGACAAAGTCGTTTTTTCTTAGCCCTTGACATCAATCATTATACAAAACAAACAAACAAACAAACAAAAACAGAACAAGAGCAAGGATACAGAAGATCTAAATAACAAAGCCAATGAAGTGGAAATGGTCTTGGTCCTGATTGACATATATCAAATTTATTGCTCTGAAATAAAGAATGCATTTTATTTCAGTTCCCATGAAATAGTCATAAAAATTGACCATGTATTAGTCCACAAATAAAACCTCAGTAGATTCCAAAAATAAAAATAGGACAGATAGTTTTTTCCCATCACAATGGAATTAAGCTAGAATCTGATTACAAAAGAAGACAAAATGGCCATTTCACGCCTAAATATTATTTCTTTTCTTAAACAATTCTGTAATCAAAGAGAAATAAACTGAAATTACAGATTTCTCAAAAGAATGGATAAAGAAAACTAGAGTCATCAGAACTTAATAAAAATCAGCTAAAACAGTTTCAGACAATAAAAAATAACCTTAACCACCTATTCAACCAAAATTACAATAAAATAATTAATTATATATTCCATTTTAAAATGACAGTGAAAAAGGGGTGCCTGGGTGGCTTAGTCATTTAGGCGTCAGAGTCTTGGTTTCGGCTCAGGTCATGATCTTGAGGTTTGTGGAACTAAGCCCTAAATCGGGCTCCATGCTGACAGCATGGAGCCTGCTTGGGATTCTCTCTCTCCCTCTCTTTCTGCCCCTCCTCTGCTTGCTCTCTCTCTCTCTCTCCCCAAAGAAAGAAATAAATAAACATTTAAAAGAAAGAAAACAAAGAAAAGGAAATAATTATAAAATAAACCAAAGGAAAAAATAAGAAAGCTAATAATAGAAATCAATGAATTAAAAACTAGGAAAAGTTTTGAACCAATAAAGTAAAAGATGATTCTTTGGCAGGGAGGAGAGGATAGTAAAAATATATAAATAATTCTCTATTTTACTTTTTTCCAAAGGAGGTATAAATATAAAAAGAAACAATGACAAGATGCATAGAAAATTAAAGAATCACAGAGAGTGCCTTATTAAATTCCATATGAACAAAATTGAAAATTTATATAAAATAATTTTCAGGAAAATAGAATTTACCAAAACTGATCTCAGAAAAAAACCCAAAAATTTAAACATACTGATTTCCATAAAGGAAATAGAAAAGTTTGACTCAGGGGCACTTGTGTGGTCAGGTGGTTAAGTACTGACTTTGGCTCAGGTCATGATCTCAAGGTTCTCGAGGCTGAGGCCCACATCAGGCTCTCTGCTGTCAGCATGGAGCCTACTTTGGAACCTCTCTCTGTCTCCTTCTCTCTGCCCCTCCCTCGCTCATGCACACTCATGCTCTCTCTTGCTCTCTCTCTGAAAAATAAATAAACATTAAAAATTTTTAAAAAAGAAAAATTGAACTCGCTATATGGGCAAAAATCCAGAAGTTTAATAACATGCTATTAATAAGTTTACAGGGAAACACATTGTTGTACACGACTAGTGGGAATGTAACCCAGGTGTTGAACGACGTTACAATATATTTCAAAAATAAAAATACATATACACTTTGGCCCTCATATTCCTTTTCTCAAAAATTATCTCACAGATATACCTACACAATGTTTGAATTTGAATATGTATTAGGTTAATAATAAAGGTTTGGAGACAACCAATGTTCTTTGATAGAGATTGACTAGTTCATCCTAACAATGGAATATCCTATAGTAGTGGAAAAAAAATTGGAAAGTTTTCCATGTATTGATATAGAAACAGTACTTAGATATGTTGTTCACTAAGAAAATAAGATAAAGAGAAGTAGTAAAAATCTACATGCAAAAAAGTAAGGCATGTTTTTATTTCCTTGCATATGAGTAAGAAAATTCTAAAGAGAACAGGAGAAAGTAATAACAGTAATAAAGCATGAGGAACTGAAAAGAGAAAATGGGGAATACATTTCAGTTTGTCTTTATTATTTTTAGTAAACAAAAAATATTTTAAACAAAAAAATAAATTTGGTTCATTTAATAAAATTGGATTGCATACTTGAAGCCCAGATCCTTATAATAAATCACTCCAATAAAATAATTTCCCTAATATTGTGTAAATCTGGGTTTTCTTTGTAGTATCATATCATAGACCAAGATTTGTTCTAAAACAAAGAGCAATTTTTCCACCAAGTTACTGAAGTATATTATATCTGAGACAGTTATAGAGGCATTCACACATTTACATTGTTTTCTCAAAGGCAATGTTTTTTTTAAAAATGATAGAAATTTGAGATTCAGTGCTTTAACCTTGATATATCTTCATTAAAAACTTTTCCTTTTTAAAAGTGTTTGTCACTACTGCTTGTTTATATTTTTAAACTCTGCGTTGTCTGACAAGAGTTCTCTGCAAAAGAAATCTGAAATTGTACAGAATGCTTGCCAAGTTAAGAGGGTAAAACTATGGAAATCACTAGATTTTGAATCACAAAATATGGGCTTGAATCTCTGTAAATTCTTAACTTTCCTTTCGGAGCCAACAACCTATGTGAACTGAGCAACTGCAGCTTCCCTAGAGTCTTCTCTGCCTCTGCCTCCAGGACAAACCTCACCCTTGCACATGCTATTGTCCTCAAGACCTAGAGAACAAGAGGTCTACTGTCCGTTGGCTTGTCTACCTCAAAGCAAGATGTCTCAACCTTGTCACTGCCGATATTTGGAGTCTGATCATTCTTTATTGGGAGCTGGCCTTTATTGAGGGTTGGCTGTATGATATTTAGCACAGTCCCTGGCTTCTTACTCACTAGATGCCAGTAGCCGTCTCTCCGGTTGGGATAACAAAAAATGTCACCAGGTATTGTCAAACGTCCCCTGGTGTAATAAAAGGGTGAGATTCTCACAAGTAAAGATCTTTCTCCAAACCTCTCGCTAACGCAGATGAAGAACCAGAAGCAAGTTCTAGCTCTGCCACTTACTGGCTAAATGACCTTGGACAAGCCATTTTATCTCTCTGAACCTCCATTTATTTCCTCAACTGTAAAAACCTGTAGCAATGTCTGCTCCCAGGAGTAAGAAGTAAATGACATATGTCATGCTAACACCTAGAAAGTGCCTGGCCCTAAAGAGTCTACCAATAAACGTGGTCACATCTACCCCTGCAGCTTCTTCTTGTTTCCTTGTCTTAACCCCATCTGAAAAGCCAGCCTCCAGGATAGCTCCCCCAACTCCAAGGAATTGCTGTCTGAACAACTGAGTTACTTAAACTGAGTAATGAGCATTTTATTTTCATTCCATTTGTTAACCATGTAAGTATATATGGTTCACATTAAATCACTAGAGAGCAGTGATATATGCAGCTTCGTTGAGGTTCACCCTAAACTTCTGCCCACTTCAAAGAGCAGAATGCCAACATTTAAAAGGAGAGAACAGAAAATGTAGCAGCTTTAATTAGGAGTTGGAGACAATACAACCAAATTGAAGTAACTTGCTGCCCTAGTTCACTCCTCTCATCCCTTGCCCCACATTTTAAAAAGGCAAATTTAAGACCCAAATAAAATTACCCCCACTGAAAGATGAGAAATCATTAGAAATGAAACAGCATGGGCCCCATTGCTTAATATTCCAATAAGAATTAGAAGAGCAGAAAGCCAGTATAACACAATTCAGAAGAAGAATCGCTTTAGAAAACCTTTCAAACACATTGCTCTTTATTTTCAAATAAAGACAACAAAAATTCCTCAAACTAAAAAAAAATGAAGAGAAAAGAAAATAAAAGACAACCAAAAGAGATAGAGAGCTGTCATGTCTCAGGAAAGAGATAATGGCTTAGCACTTTATACAATGGGACATTCATGATCCGTCCAGTAAGGTAGTTTTACTGACTCTCAGTACTACCGTCTACTAATTGTGTGAACCCTGAGCAAAGTGAAATCCCTCTCTGACCTGTTTCCTGGCTATGAAATAAAAATAAAATCTACTTCAGTGGGTTATGATGCGAATTAAGCAATAATAACTTAGCCTAGTAATAAGCTCATAGGGCACACTCGGTAAATGTCTTTCCTTGTATTCCTCTGTTTATCTCTATTTGTCCCTTCCTTTGTCCCTCTCCATCTGTTTGTCGAACACTATTTTTAATTTTTTTTCTTATTGCTTATAAAAATACATACCTAACTCTTGGTTATCTGTGATAATGAGAAGAAGGTGAATAAGAAAAATTGAAATCTGCAAATTATTCTAAAGACTCCCCAAACCATTAATTTCAATCAACTTTCCCAACCAGATTTTTTCCACAGTTCATAATAGAATCTATACTAATGTACCAAATTCAGATAGTCTAAAAGCCCATAAGAGAGGGAAGCAAAGAAAGTATATAACATACAAATGTGAGCCCATACATTTGGCTAATGGGGAAAATCTCTCTTATTCTAAAATAAATGAGCAAACATGATCTGTTTGTACCAGCTCAATCAAAGCTAATGATGTAATGGGATGAGTAAAGCCAAGAAGGGGATAGAAAACATCCTGATACATCGCTCTGGAAAATGGACTATTGAATTCATTGCTTGGGTCATTCTTTCTTTGTTATGCTGTAGACCAGAGCTATCCTGCAATCTAGGAAATCCTACTGATTCTGCAAGGAAGGAAATGTTCTATATCTGTGTTGCCCATTATGGTGACCCGATAGCCACATGTGGTTACTGAGCAACAGAAATGTTACTAGTATGACTAAGGAACTGGGTTTTTAAAATGTAATTTAATTTTCATTAATTCAGATGCAAATATAAATAAGTGGCTACCATATTGAAAGGGTAGATCTGGGCTACACATAATCTGGTACATGGAAATAATTTCATTTAAACTTAATTTCGGAGCACCTGGCTGGCTCAGTCAGTAGAGCATGTGACTCTTGATATCAGGGTTATGAGTTCAACCCCCACACTGGGCATGGAGCCTACTTTAAAAAAAGACCCATTTGCTCCATCTTTAGAAGTCTCTTCTCATTAATGGTGATTATGTCTTTCTTCTGATAGTGACCAAGTTGTGCTAGTGGAAGATCTCATTTTCCATTACTCTCTCTGCTCCTGCCCATACTACGATAGGGGATAAATAACACTGAAATGTCCAAAGAAGGAGTTATTGTCAATAAGCAAGTCTAGACTATTGACTGAGCAACTTGCCCAAGAAATTTAAATACCTCATCATGCTTTGTACTATATGATAGAAGATATTCTCCGGCACATTCTCTCTACAGCCCCAACAGCGTGTGTCCTAAGGCTGTTTCTCATACTATTCCTCAACATAGGCTCGTGACTCACCCCAAAATATAAATCTTGAGGGGGGCATTATTATTCCACCCAAGTTCACAGGTTTTTTGGGAAGAGAAAGAAATATTTGGATTTCAAAAGAAGGAATTAACTGCGATCCTTTATGCAGTCTATCTTTATTTCTCAGCTATGATTTTAATAACTGTTGGACAGCTGTAGAACGTTCTCCTGGAAAGTACTTGAACACAGACGTCTATGCTTCCATGTAAGTGTGGAGCTGTACCCCTGCAAAGGTAGCCAAATTGAAAATAAGAACAATGACTTCTTGGGAATCTTGAGGACCCTCCCAAGGACTCATGCCTAAAGGGAACATCTGACCTCTCCTAGAGGGTAAAAAACACTGATGAACTTCCCTAACCTGAATTAGGAGCTACCCTCCACAGCTCCTGACCTCCAGGATGTTATCACAAAACTTCTGAAGAGTAGATGTGCCGCCCACTGGGCACAAAGCACATATGGCTCTTGGTTGTAAATCACTCTCTGTTAGACTATTTTATCATGGGATTTAAAGCAAATGTCCCTTAAAGGAAGAGACCATCTTATTATGTTTATTCATAATGCCTAGCAGTTACCTCATACATAGTTAGTGCTCATTAGGTACCTGTCAATTATAGAAAGATAAATACACCATAATTGGGATATACAGAACTCCAACTGTGCCATATTACCCTTGAATTATTTGGGAAAAAAACGTTTAAAATATGTTTAAAAATAGTAATGCCTAATTTACATGAGCCCTTCAAATTATTGTCATCCTTGAGTGAAAATGATATTTCAGAACCATAGCTTCTCTCCCAGGAAATATTTCTTTTAGCGTGTTCTCTGGCTCAAAATAAACCTCAATAGCCATCCCTTCCTATATACTTCATTTCTTCTTTAATTAATTCTTATTTACAGAAATCTTTCCCCAAATTCATCTAATATTAATTTTCTCTCCCTATAATCCAATCTCTAGCTAATGATTTTCCTAATTCCATTTCTTTGCTGAATGTCAGGTCAGACTAAGTCAGCTCTATTGAGAAGGGTTTTATGAGCCTGTAGCTAGCTGGTCTATAAGGTGGCTATAGGAAGTTAACTTCTAACCTTGGTATAAGTTTATCCAAACTTTACATTTATCCAAAATTTACATTGATGGAAGACATTGGCCTTGGGTTTTCCACATTCAGAGAAATCAAATTCAAGGCTTCGTGGGGATCCAATTAAGGTGATTGGAGTAAATTTTTTTTTTTTAGCTCCTATTTAAACAACTTAATTTGTGAATCGAAAAAAAGGAATAAGATTTATACGGAGTCTAGGAAAAGTGGCACTGATGAACAAGAATGTTCTGGTCACTAAAGAGAATCATCTCATCTGTGGCCTAGAGAAAATACCCTCCTATGGTCATTCAATTTCATTCCTTCTGATTCGACTCACTAATAAACCTCCCAGTTACAAAGATATATACCCCTTATCTTAGTGCCAAGAAAAATGCTCTTGGGTGGCAGACACAATTATATGGTCGCAGGAAATGAAATCTTACTTTGTAAATTAATAAATAGTATACTCTAAACATGAGTCAGTTCCCTGAGCCTCACCAAATCTGAGGCCGTAGCAAGTTTGGTCTCTGGGATTGCCCACTATAGTTCTGACTTTGCACACCGTCTCTAAGAAGTGAGCCAGCCCCTCTTGAGTATCTGCAACTCACCCTCTCTGTTCTCAACATTCTATCTGAAAACACCTTGACAAGTCCCATTCTTTTCACCACACTTGCAAATATTTTCTTGTCTCTCCAAGATGCTAGAAGAGCAATGAAAGATGGCCATTTGCCAACTGCCAATAAATACAAAGTTGAAACTCCCAATGTCTTGATTTTGGGCATAACTGTTCTATATTCAAATACCCTCCATTTAACTTTGAAGCAAAACATCTTCTGAATCAAATGCATAAGCCCTACAGACACCTGCCTGATGGAAAGCGAATACATTTGGGAGCTAAACAGACATGGTTTGAATTTTTAGACCCATTTACATTCACTTGCTATATGAGATTAGACAAATCCTTAATCTCTCCTACCCTCAATGTCATTATCTGTAAAAATAATACATACATCACAAAATTATTATAAGTATTCAAGGAGAGAATTTATCGTTAAGCATCTGGAACATAATGGCTATTCAAAAGTATTCATTTCCGTTTCCGCAAGCAATCTTCTCTGACTGATTGCTTCAACATCCAGTAGCATTTGCAGAACCTGTAACATCTTACTGAAAGGAGTTCTAGTCTAAAAATCTGTTCTAGAATTATTATTCTAGCAGTTTTTCCTGAAATTGCAAACCCTAAGCTTATTGTCCTGTGTCCAAGTCTAGTGATATCCTTATTATTGGCTGTCACTCCAAAAACATGGGTTTTATTTTTGTTTATAATTAAAAGCTTTTTCTATGCTCCTTTAAGGAGCACTTGGATTTATTACATGCATAGTCTATGTTTACATATTTAATGCAGGGCCTAGCACAAAGCTAATTCCTCTTCTTTCCAATAATTACTTATAATAAGGTTGTTAATATCAAGAACAGTTGTAATTTGTGTTACATATATACATATATATACATAGTGAGGTCCAAGAGGAAGAAGCAAATTTGACCATCCATCTATATGTATTAGAATACTACCCCTACAGGCTGCTCCCCCTGAAATCTGTTCTGTACCTCCAATCCTGGAGAGTTTAGCCCAAGCTTTGGAATCCAACTCTCACTCTTGACTTAGAGCCTGTGTCCTTGAGCAGAAAAAACTGTAGACAGTGAAATGCATAATAATGCAGACTTGCATTGGGTCAGAATGGAAAGAAATTATATTCTGGGAAAAGAAGCACATTTCTGGCATTCATTTGAGATTTCATCCAGCTTTGACCTACCCCTGCTGCCAGCTATGTTATTTCTGAGCAAAGCACCAGGATTTGTGGGGAAGGCCACTAAATATTTTATAAGGTAATAACAATGTTAGCAGGCTAAAGTATTCTTTAACCAATCTGGGAGGCAGAAGAGTCAGACTTAAAGATTATATTTCATAGTAATTTGGTTAAATCAGTCTTGTTCCAGTATCCAAAAGAGATTGTAAATAGAAACAATCACAAATAATGCACAGGGGACTCAGTTGAACTTGTCCAGGCTCCCAGGTTCATTGTCCATAGCAATAAATATCCCTCTCCACAATATCTGAAAACTCACAAGTCAACTACTTCATGATTTGGGAGGCTTCCTGAGGACTCGGGGTACACATGGAGACACACTACCTTCCAGGGCTCACAGATTACTGGTTTCACTCTCAAACACCTCTAGAACAACCAATGAATCAATGTCCTCCATTAACCAAATGAAACAGATTTAGAACATCCTGTGGCCCATTGGGGTAGAAGAGGAAGGGGTAACTAGTTCTACCCTAAGCTCTTATAAAAATGCTTTCCCTCAAAGATACATTTCATTTTCTCAGGAGACTTCCAGGTGAATTTTATTTCCCCAGTTCATTACACTATGACATTCAAAATGGTAGTCTCGGGCAGAGTTGGAAACCAACATTTGTGAGTGTTTATAGTGTGCCTATCACATTGTGTTTATGTTCTACACTCCTCACCAAGCCAATCCTGTGCAGTCTGCATCATACAAAATAGGAAACATAGGTTCAAAGAGGTTCCATTACCCTCCAGGTCTCAACATAAGTAAATGATGGAACTGGAGCCTAACTCAACTCAGACTGATGGCAAAACCAAATTTGCCCCTACCCTCTGTCTTCACACCTAATCTCTTATCAAAAACCATCCACTCAACCAGGTCCAGATTAACACCTCAAGCTGTATAATATACCAAGGAGCTGGAAAGGTAGCAGAGGAGGTCCAAACTATATCAAGAGACAGCTCCATTTACTCTTCTTTCCCCATAAGGAAATCCCAACTTCCAAGTGCTTCCTCTGAGCAACACTGCTACAGTCCTGTGAAAAGTTTGCAGATGACTCCAACAAGGAATGTCAAGGAAAGAAAAGCCTATACGTTACTGATCTGCAGTTAAAAAAAAGCAAGGAAGTCTTTTTGGAACTTCTGCTTAGAAGAAGAAGAAGGAGGAGGAGGAGAAGAAGAAGAAGAAGAAGAAGAAGAAGAAGAAGAAGAAGAAGAAGAAGAAGAAGAGGAGGAGGAGGAGGAGGTGGAGGAGGAAGGGGAGGAGGAAGAGGTAGAAAAAGGAAGAAAAGGAGGAGAAGGAGGAGGGGGTAGCATGGGAAGGGGAGAAGGGGAGGAGAGAGAAGAGGGAGACAGGGGAGAGGAGTAGGAGGGGGAGGAAGAGGAGAAGAAGAAAAAAGGAGGATGGGGAGGGAGAGAAGAAGAAGAGGAAGGAGGAGGAGGAGGACTTTATCTATATAAATACCATTTGCAATCTCCCTTTTATTTCCTCCATTTTAGAAACCTAACTAGCTGCCCAGACCATTTTTATTTCACATTTATGCTGACATTTCCTAATTGCAAAAACCATAGGGGATATATTTACAAATACAACAGTAATGGACGCCAAAACCTTTCCTGTTTGGCCTAACCTACTTTCCACAGTATCTTTAAAAGTTTCTTTCTTGGAGGAGATGTTTGCTTTAACCCTGTGCAACATCTGAGAAAGATAAATCCTAACTTCCTTTTGAAAGTATCAAAACTCAAGATCCCATCTTCTGTGGAATTTCCTTGTGTGTTATGCATGTTTTCCCACTAAATTCCTGTGTGTGTGTGTGTGTGTGTGTGTGTGTTTATGGATTTGTTGGGGGCAGATGGAATAGACCTAGAGAATAAGGGACAACCTATTAGAAAATTCCCCTGGGATATACAAGACAAGAAAAACATCTTGAACAGCTTAAATCACTTAAGCACTACCTTCAGGTGATACGGTATGATTTGTACAATAAAAGTATGTAAAAAGTATAAACAGCCATCAACAAGGAAAGCAATAAATTACAGTGCAATCACACAGTGAATCTTCTGCAGTCAGGACAAACAAATAAATTAGAGCTTTATATATAGGCATGGAACAATGTCAACAATATTTTGGTAAAAAGAAAAGTTAGAGAAATATATTATATATATATATTTATATTTATACTTAGGGTGTGATATATGATATATAATATGTCTATGAATTTTAGTATAATTAAATATTACATTATATTATATATAACTGGGTCATGTGATTCATGGCTAATAAAGGAGGTGTGAGAGGTGTTAATAGCAATTGTCTCTGATGTCTGGGACTATAGATGTCTTTCTTTCTTCTGTTGGCTGTTCTGTATTTTCAGTTCCTCCTATAATGAATATGCATTGTTCCTTTAAAAACTATATATTGAGTTGCTGGAAGGGAAGGTGGGATGGGCTAAACGGGTGATGGCTATTAAGAAGTGAACTTGTTATGAGCACTGAGTCTTCTATGTAAGTGGTGAATCACTAAATTCTACTCCTGAAACCAACACTGCACTATAAGCTAACTAATGAATTTAAATAACATCTTGGATAATAAAAAATTAATATCTATATATATAAGTTATTTTAAAATTAAATGGTATGCACACATGAGGAAGCTTTGGCATTCTAGCAGCACCCAGAACACAATCAAGGGCACCTTCTTCAAGAGATGTTTTTGACAAACCCAAGTGTCTGTGGACTGAGACAACATAGGGGGCAGAAACCCTCTGCAGGGTCCTTGGATCATCAGGCCAGTTAGGGGCAGTGTCACCTGGATACTCGTGGCTTGTGTTCCAGCACAGCCAATGACAAGCATGAGCTTCAACGGGCAGGGGAGCGGCGGGCTGGGGCTCAATTGATCTTAGGGGCTCCCTTATCCATTTCACAACCAGAATGAAGGCCGACCTCCTAAACAAGAAGTACACATTCTTTCCACATTATTCAGTTACCTAGCGCTGAATCACAAACCCCTGAAAACATAATGACTTAAACAACAGCCATTTTATTATGCTCATGGGTGCTGTGGGTCAGGACTTTGAGCAGAATAGAGCAGGGGTGGTTTGTCCCTGCTCCACGGTGTCCATTGTCTCTGCTGGGAAGACTCAAATGGCTGGGGACCCACACATCTGGGAGTCTCCTTTACTTACAGGCTCGGTACCTGAACCAGAATGGCTCAAAGTCTGGACTCCACATGTAGACCTGCACGTGGAACCACCCACATGTGGCCTCTCTGTATGACTTGGGCTTCTTGCAGCATGGTGGCCGGGCGGTACAGGAGAGCGTCACGAGAATGAGCCCTCCAAGAGAACCAGCAAAATCTGCATGGCCTTTTATGACCTAGCTGTGGGGCTCATGTGGTGTCATTTCCATCATACTGTTGGCCAAAATCATCGCAGGACTATGTAGATTCAAGGCGGAAGGACATGGACTCCACCTCTTGATGGGAAGAGTCTCTACAAATTTGTGCCCATTTCTCAAAACCCACACATGGAATAATCATGTTTCTGCTCTGTGATGGCTACTGGAACTGGAGCTGGAAATAGGAAAGCTAGACACAGCACTGTACTGGGAATCAGAAGGCCCTGTCCTTCCAATAATTTACCATCTCAGTAAGAAATTCCATTTCTCCCTCAGCAAGATGGAAATAGTCATGTTAGGGTAAGCCATAAAAAATTACCCACACTCAACCGTTTCTGACCTAAAAAATATTTCAATCAGTTCTGCCTAATACTTGACCTAATGCTACATTGAATGTAAGGCTAAAACATGATAAAATAAATGTTGTTGAAGGGGGACTATTTCATGTTCCTTATTTGCTTAGCTTCCTTGCATAAGATTTTGTAATATTTCTACTAAATTTAAGAAGAGATTGATATTCCCTGCTGGCATATTTTTAATGTTTTTTTAATGTTTATTTATTTTGAGAAAGAGAGAGAGAGAATGATTGGGGGAGGGGCAGAGAAAGAGGGGGACAGAGGATCCAAAGCGGGCTCTGTGCTGACAGCAAAGAGCCTGATGCAAGGCTTGAACTCACAAACTGTTAGATCATGACCTGAACCAAAGTCGGATGCATAACCTACTGAGCCACCCAGGAGCCCCTTTGCTGGCTTATTTTTTAATTGAAAATGATGCCTAGTCCATTATCAGAGTATATGTCGTGTGAATACAGTTCTACTCTAATACATCCTGGTAAACATATTTTCTAAAACCTTCTCAGGGTTTCATCTGTGTATTATAATTGATACTTACTTTTTATTAACAAACTTACCTTTTAATAACAAAATTAAAAAATTACCAATTTTACATCATATTTGAGGTTCTTTTAAAAAATTTTAATGCATGTTTATTTTGGGAGAGAGAGACAGAACACAAGCTGGGGAAGGGGCGACAGAGAGGGAGACACAGAATCTGAAGCAGGCTCCAGGCTCCGAGCTGTCAGCACAGAGCCCGATGCAGGACTCGAACTCACAAACTGCGAGATCATGACCTGAGCTGAAGTTGGACGCTTAACTGACTGAGCCACGCAGGTGCCCCTCCAATTTTACATCATATTTGAATAGTGTTCTGTCAAATTTTACACTATACTAGTATGTAGTGTTTTTGGTACTCAACATGTGACTTTCTCTGGCTACACCATGAAATAATGGTGGCCACGAAACACCATCTGTACTTAGAATCCACCACATTTTCTACTGTTATAGATACGTGACCACTGACACAAACTGGTCTAAGAATATGACAATATAAACAGGGAGAGGTGGGCAAGAAAATATTTTCTGGGCAAAACTTATAAATCCAGAGAGGTGCAACAACAGTCAAATTACTGAAAGGTAATTTTGCTCCAAAATATAACTGCAAAATAATGACACACTATCTCTTGAATGGTCCTGAAAGGTGGGTCTAATGACAAACTGCAAGATTTGCAATTTCCAACTGTGTTTTGAGTAATGGGCTATCAAAGTATGTGGGCTCTTGAAGACGACTTTGCAAAAGGTACAAAGCCAGTATTAACATTCGGTGCCTTCATTCTCCTGCGTAGCGCTAGATGAGGGGAAGAACCCACTGGTAGGGTAGTCAGTGACCACGCCCAAAATAACAAAAGCCGAAATAAAGCCAGTTAAAACAGTGTATATGCCAGGGTCAGCGGTGAGGGAGAAGAAAGAATCCTGCCCTTGCATCTGAAGACCCAGAACAGAACTTCCTAGTCGGACGACCGACTCATCCCCCTTTGCCCATAACTGTCTTCATTTTAAAACCAAAAGTCCCATGACCTCCCTCAATCCCAAGAAAATAGACCCCATTCATCACCTCCTTACTAGTCAACCTAGGGTGAATCACTTCTCCTTTATAAAAGGCAATTTCTTCAACTGCAAAATGATTTAAAAAAAAAAAAAACAACAACAACACCTGATTTGTATACTTGCTGTGAGAACAATGGAAATAATTTTCAAAGCACACTGTTTCATGTCTGCAAGCCTTTTGTTATCTGACCCAAGGGCATCCCAGACAGCTACCTGGCCCTCCGTCTTGGTCAATAGCCTTTGTTATAAAAATTCCATAAAGAATTTCATAAGTGAGAGATGCTGCTGTCCCTCCTTTTCCAAAAGGGCTCTGTATGGCCGCCCAAAGGCAGAGGAACCCAGTAAGACCCTGTATCTCAGGAAAGGTGACCCAGGAAAGGTGACTTGGAGGAGCCCCACATGTGAAAAATGTTTGCAATGAGGACTTGCTTTGCATTCCTCTTGCCAGATAAGAGTCTCATTAACCATCCTTTATTATTAGAACTAAATCCCCCTTCCTCCCACCCCAAACAAAAAAGCAATAGCTGGAGAGGAAGAGGTGGGGGAGAAAAAAGTATGAAAGCTCTGTTTTCAGCAAATTTTGAAAATATTTTCCTTCCAAGAGCTATCAGACACATTTCCTTTTCCGAATGCAAATTAGCAATCGAGAAGAAAAGAAAATGCTTTCAGACTATTACACTAATAAAGAAGACATCAAGCCTTACAGTCAGAGAGCAGAGCAAGAATAATAATGAAAATTTTCCAGCCTATCCTCTAATTAAAAGTTGCCAAAATTAGCATATGTGCCCCTCTCTGAGCCCGGGGGTGGCTGAGCCCCTCCCTCACTGTCCTCCACCACACATCCTCGCCCTCTGCTCCCACTGTGCCCCTCTCCTTTCTTCCCTCCTGCGCCTCTCTCTCTCTCTCTCTCTCTCTCTCTCTCTCGCACCTGGAGACAGTAACAGTATGCGGCTCCGATGAAGGGAGAAAATGAAAATTACCTTCCTAGAGGAGGGAAAGTGCATTTGACATCCCCCTGGCTCCAGGACTTGAGAGACTCTGATATAATTACCTCGGAGAGGCTGCAGGCAGATGGCGAGCTCGGCAGCCCCATGTCCTCAGCCAGCGGGACGCTGCCGAGATGCTCTCCGTGACATTTTGTTCAAGATGTTTCCAGCACACAGAGCCGAGAGCTGGCAACCGGCAAAGGAGCCTGCGGAGCATTCGTTAGCCTGAAATGATGGCCCTCTCACACTCGTGCTCCATCCCGGGTGCCCGGCCCGCAGGCAGAGATCGGGGACGTGATCGATGGCCACGCACCTTATGGAGAAGCTCAAGAGCGAGCATATGGCGGGAGGGGGCACAGAGGACAAGCTGGGGAAGAGTGTGCCGCGCCTGACCCTGGCCCTGGCGGGATGTCATTCTCCTCCACTGCTTCGTCGGTGGGAGCCGTCTAAGGGAGTCAGGGCTGACTGCCCGACAGGTGCCGGGGATTATTAGGAAAGGATAATGGGGACCTGAGGGCAGTGTGGCCCCACAAGTGAGGGATGCCTCTCCCCCTTGACTTCCCATCTCGGCCACACCCACCTTCCAGGAATTTCTCTGTCCGTGTCTATGGCCACCAGGGTAACATACAACCCCGGGTCCCAGGGGCCTCTGGTAATAGGGGTCCGTCTCGCTCTCCTGTGTTTATTTCAGTCTCAGCTGCCCTTGGTGCCTCTCCTCGGAGAGGATCCAGGCTCCTTCTCTCAAACACATGGCCTCCGAGAACACCCTGGGAGGGGGAAGCAAGAGCACGGGCAATTGCACAGAAGGATCCCCGCCAGGCCTGGAAGCTCCTTTGAAGGTGACGATGCTGGGAAGTTGCTGACCTTGATGAGGGTAAATGAGGTCGAGCATGAGAAGCCAGAAAGCAGTGTGCTAAGTCTTCATGATTAGTGCTCTAAAAAGACAGCTAAGACTTCATTAATGTGTCCCTCCTAATGAGGAATTTCCAATAATTGAGACAAAACTGAACTTACTTTTGTCAGCACATCTCATAGAGGCAATTAGAGTCTAAATTATGCAGAATGGGGGTGCTGGCATATCTAAGAGACTGTGCCGTTTTTAGCCAATCTCAGGATCCCGTCCCCCCGCCCCCACAGGAGAGCCTCTGAGCCCAGGTCCAAGTCACAGTGTCTGAGGCTTGCATGAGGGGGGAAGTTAAGTTAGGTCGAGCTTGGGCTCCAGGATGGCCTTGAAGGGGTAGCAAGCCCCTGAAGAGAGAGCTCAGACCCCCAGGAAGGGAGGAAGGAGGATGGGCAGAGGCGTGGCCCATTGGGCTGACCATTGCCATGGGGAGTATTAGCGAGCCATCGTCACTCACCAGTCCGTCTGTTTTAGTGACCACAGCCCAGGGACCTCATTCTTGCCCACAAGCTGTCTCCAAGGGTCCCTACCCAGCACTGGGAGCTGCTGAGGGAAGTAAAGAGTCAGAGGTCAAGGGTGGCAATTGACTGCGACAAAAGGCAGATTAGATCCAATCCCCGCCATCTCAGAAGCTTATCTATATATCCGAAATTAATAAATCTACTTAAAACCTTGGGGCACCTTGGGTTGCTCAGTTGGTTAAGCATCCAACTCTTGGTTTCGACTCAGGTCATGATCTCGACTCAGGCCTTGGATGGGGCTTTGCACTGACAGTGCAGAGGCTGCTTGGGAATTCTCTCTCTCTCTTCCTCACTCACATTCTCTCTTTCTCTCTCACTCTCAAAATAAATACATAAAATTTTAAAAATCTCCTTAAAATCTCTTATAAATTATATAAGTTATACGTAAATTACATAAAGCAATCCCCTTTAACATCTTTATGCATTCAACCAACATTCATTAAGCACAGTCCACGTGCCTCACTCTGTGACAGGTGCTGGAGTGAATATTCCCCTGGTTTCTTCCAAGAGTTCGCAACCTGGGACCTTATTGCAGGCTGCATTAAACGAAAGAAGGAGTAAAACAGGAAAATGTGTGCTGCCTCTCATTGCACTAGGAAATCAACCTCTAGTAATCACTGTGCCAAGAGATGCAAAGCAAATTTCTCAGAGTCACACAGCTAGGAAATGACAGAGGCAAAATTCCCATGGAAAGTTGAACTGAGCTTCCCGAAATCCATTTCACTTTAGACTTCATGCCACATCAGACACACCTCCCCGCTGTTAATTTTGCAGCATTTTATTTTTGGTCTTGGGAGTTTTTCAATCCGTACTGACTCCAACACACAGGACCATAATTTGGAAAGTTCACTCTCTTTGCCAGAATGTCATGAAAGCTAACAAGATCATGTCTTTCAGGGCTTTGATCGTATAGAAGACAAACTCAAGCAGAAGTTCATATTGTTATAGTGATTATAGTGATTATAATTAATACTAGACAACATAATGATAAGAACATGATGTATTTATAATGCCTAATTAGAGCCATTTCATCATTATTTTCTTCCTATGCCTAATGATCATGATCATCATTATTAATAATGATCATAACCACAGGAAGACAATAACAACATTGCTGACAAACAGCTCAGCGCCAACTCGGTGTTCTCAGAGAAGAGTACTCCTCCAATGGTCTCTTGCCGACAGAATGACTTTGTTAGTTATGAAGTGACAGTTTAATTATAAATGACAAGAAGCGTTACTCTACAGAAAAAAGGAAAGGCAACTTGAGCCACAAACACAACACTGGGACGGCACCTCCTCCTTCTCCAGTACAGCTGATATGCTCAGCCACGAACCCCAACCCAACCTCTAAGGCACCACCAATGTTCCTCCATCAAGAAGCTATACAGGGGGAAGGGCTGTGTCTAGGGTCCCCGCCTGCCCACTGGGTCTGGTTCTTGGGGCCACGAACAAGGTGCTATACTGCTTTCATCCAGACCTGTGGTAGGACCCAGTTTGGTGGTTAACTTTTAGTTTGGAGGCTCAAGTGTGAACGTGACAGGGCTAAGGGATGCCTGGAGAGTAGCTGGTATATATATACACATACATACATATATCGTTGGTTCTGTTTCTCTGGAGAATGCTGGCTAATATACCCAGCATACCTTAGACACCCAAAGGAAGAGATATTTTAGGTTTCAATCCACATATTGCTGAGATGTGTCCAAATGTGTTGGGTCCTGGAAAATGCTAGGTAAGTCTTAGGTACACTTGCCCAGTTACATCTGAACCCCACAATAGAATTTCACAGCACACTTCCAAAGAGAAAGATGGTACATGCATTGTCCATTTTGAGCCACACCAAGGCCACGGTGCTCTAGGTGAAGAACTCCCTAGCGCTCACCACTTATGAAACTTAGGCATCCCTTCTATTCCTGCCCTCCTCTAAAGCAGCCCCACTTGTGCTGCTGGAAGCCCTTCTCTCTTTCCTTGCTGAACACCCCCCCACCGCACACCTCCCACCAAAAAGACAGAACAGGTGTGAACACTAAAATAATCGCTCTAGTTCTCCAAAGACATGGTCACCCAAAAGGAGGCTACAGAGAAGGACAGTAAGACCATCTATGAAAAGAGAGGGGAACAGAGGGAGAGAGAGAGAAAATGGCAGCCGTGTCCAGTAAGAGGAGGAGTGTCAACACAAGCACCCAAAGAGGCCCTTATTCCTGTGGTCCAAACAGAATAAACCCAAAACAGTGACATTACAAATCCTGGAGGTAGACAGACACGAAACAATACATATGCATGGACTCAGAAAAGTGTCACTGCAATTCATTCATTCATTCATCCATTCAACAAATATGCATTGGAAGTACCAGGCTCTGGGCTAGACCATGAGTATAGAGCAGTAGACGAGATGCACAACCCAGTCCCCAAGAAACTCACAGCCTAGACAAGACAGGCAATAAATAAACAAGTTATAAATAGTGGTAAGCATTCTAAGGGAAGAGGTTGAGTCTCAACCATATTGAACAACAAGCAATCTGGGTGTTGAGAGTCTAACTAGTCCAGGTCCATAGAGCATCATGTTTATGTTGTTTCCAAATAGCAAGACTCTTAAGTATAATTTTTGGAGCAAATCTCAAGGAATGCTCAATGTACAAAAGCAGCAACAGTATCAGCCAAAGTGAGCGCCAAGCTGACTCTGACACTTTGGACTTTGTGGTGAGTTGGCCAGCGCTCTCTAGCATGAAGAACTCAGGGCGGAACTGGTTTGAATAAATAGGGACCTGTCACAGTTCTCATTCACCCAAGAATCTTCTTATGCTTACGAGGCCAAAAAAGTGCCACATGCAAGAGTCACATGCAATCTTAACCCCAAATTGACCCCAGAGCCTTGTTGACAATGTAGAAGAGATGTACAGGTGGAGGCCATGATAGGACCATAGAGAGCCATAAACACTCCCAGGATTCAGGAGATGGGCAAAGCATGGCTCTATTTTACCATCAATTTGCTCTTCATCCCACACATAATTCACCTTATATGAACACCCAAGATATCTTCTCTTTAATGTCCCTTCTCCTTCCTGTCTCCATTTCTACCCTCAAGCCCTCTATTCTCACCCCTAGGGTCTTGGGTCTACCCTTGTAGACCACAGGGGAGTGCATACTGTCATTTGTAAGAGGAGGCTTAAAACTTGCGAATCTTCGAACTGGAATACCTGCAAGATCTTTCTCATGATACTACTGACCTGCTCCTTCACTGTAACTTGTATGTATTCCTAGAAGTCACGGCCTCTTTGCCAAGAATGGGGGTGAAGGTGGGAGGAAGAAGCTTATCCTGCCACACTTGATTCTGCAGAACGATCTAAGATTCTTTTAAATGAAATCAATCACTAACGGGCCCTTCCACACCCGAGACTGTACACCTTCCCATTCCCCAAAGGCTGGAGCCCACATATTCTTTAGTTTGCTGCCTTTTTTTATTATTATTATGGTTCAAGATTAGAGATTTAATACTCAGTTTTATTTCAGGTCTAGAAATATACTTTTGAATATGCAGTATTTACATGAATATGAAGCCAGAGTACTTAGAATGAGGAAGACTTTGATAGATTAGCAGGGGAAATATTTTTAGTCCAGAAATATTATACCCCAGTTACTGCCACTAAATTTTAAACTACCTTGAGAGCAGGAATTTGATTTTTTTTTAAATATAATTTATTGTCAGGTTGGCTAATATACAGTGTGTAAAGTATGCTCTTGGTTTTGGGGGTAGATTCTCGTGATTCATCGCTTACATACGACACCCAGTGCTCCTCCCCACAAGTGCCCTCCTCAATGCCCATCACCCATTTTCCACTCTCCCCCACCCCCCCCAGCCCCTCTCAGTTTGTTCTCTGTATTTAAGAGTCTCTTATGGTTTGTCTCCCTCCCTCTCTGTTTGTAACTATGTTTTTTCCCCTTCCCTTCCCCCATGTTTTTCTGTGAAGTTTCTCAAGATCCACATATAAGTGAAAACATATGATATCTGTCCTTCTCTACCTGACCTATTTCCATCAGCATAATACCTTCCTAAGCAGGCTCTGCCCAGAGCACTCTGAAAAGCATGGACCAGCCATATATAGTCCTTATTCTCCTGAGTGTCAGGGTTTAAATCCCAGTTATAGTCAGAAAAAAAAGTAAACTTAATGAGGACTTGGAAGCCAGCATCTACGCCATTCTGAAATCCAAGTGCTATTCTGGAAGAAATAAACTGTTGAGTTCTTTCAAAGGAATTAAGGAAGATATGATAGAAAGACTATAGGAAGCCACTGTCCATCCAACTCACCATTGACTTTCCATCTCTGGGTCTTTGATTAATGACAAAGACCTTCTGCTTGGAATCTTCCCATATCTTTCTTCCCCCATTAAATACCTAGCAATAATTTTAGGCTTAGATAAAAGGTTGCTTTGTATAGCAAGACTTCCCTTATTTATTTCCTTTATTAACAATAATATTATAACAGTAACATATATTGAGTGTTTAATGCCAATATTGTATATATTTTCCCCACACAATTATCAAAAACATATCATCAATCTTATTGTTATCCTTATCATTATCCTTATTTATTATTGTTGTTGTCATTATTATTAAGCTCATTTTTCAGATGAAGCCTATGAAGATAATTTTTGTCAGGTCGCACAATCTGAGAATAGTGGAGCCACAACCCTTTGCTATCCATTGAAACACCGGACCATCTACCATCTGTAATAGCTACTTGAGTAGATGGCTATTGAAATTTCTATAGGACTGTATGCCCTCAATTTTGATTCTGTCCCCCACTCTATTATCCAATTAATAATACCCCCATTTCCTGTCCCCACCCCAAAGCATACAGTAAATGCTTAACAAGTATGGTTTTTACTTGAACTAAACTAGTTGAGCACCAAGAGGCAGGATGCAGATAAAGAGATGAATGCAACCCTAACATAAGCTTAGTCATTACTTCGAAAGTGTGGTCTTGGGTGAGTCACACCATTTCAGTCATTCCACTAAAAAGGCAAAGGAGCCTGGTTGGCTAAACAGGTGGTAATTTCAGGATCAGAAACGAGGCCATACTAGCCATGCAGCCCTAAGGAGACACCCTCAAACAGATAAGAAAAGCCTAGAATGGACTCTAACTGGCTGCAGAAATGTGTATGTGGCACCACTGGCATCAATGCCACTGCCCCACTCTCCCAACAGAAAAGCTACTGTGCATAGCAGATCTCCAACTGCTTTATTTAAGCATAAATTTCTATATTTGTTTTCTATTGCTATGTAATAAATCACATAAACTCTAAACAACACTCATTTTATTATCTCAGTTTCTGTGAGTCAGGAGTCCATGCATGGCTTATCTGTATTCTCTAATCAAGGTCTCAGGGTTGAAATCGAGATGTTGGGGCACCTGGGTGGCTCAGTCAGTTAAGCCTCTGACTTCGGCTCAGGTCATGATCTCACAGTTCGTGAGTTGGAGCCCCACATCGGCCTTGTGCTGACAGCTCAGAGCCTGGAGCCTGCTTCTGATTCTGTGTCTCCCTCTCTCTCTGCCCCTGCCTGCTCACCCTCTGTCTCTCAAAATAAAATAAAAACATTAAAAAAATTAAAAAAAAAGAAATCGAGATGTTGACCTGGGCTGTGGTTTCATCTGGGAGCTCAACAAGGTAAGAATCTGCTTCCAGGTTCCCTTTGGGTTGTTGACAGAAGCCATTTCCTTGAGGCTTTCGTGGCAGTTTCTTCAAAGTCAGCAACAGAGAGAGAGGGAGACCCTGTTGCTTGGAGTCGCTGACTTCAAAGAAGGCCTAAGCCCTGTTTTGAGAGGCCCATGCAGTTAGGTCAGACTCACCCATAATAATCTTTCACATGATAAACTCAGTCAACTGACAGGACCTCGATTACCTCTGCAAAATTCCTTCACCTTTGCCATATAAAGTAGCACAATTATGGGAGCGATTCCATTGGATGTGAGACACAAGTTCTGCCCACACTCAGAAGGAAGAAATCATATCGGACATAACATCAGGAGATCATAAGGGCTATCTTGGAATTTTGCCCCCATCTTCCCCCAGAATATCTACTTCTGTTGCCTCAGAATAAAAGAATTCAGGCTCAAGTTTGAGGCAGGCTAATATAACCTTATTTCCCTCAGGAAATTCAATTTCCAAGTTAAGGTGTCTTCTAAATGATTGATTCTATCACCCAGGTACAAATTCTCCCCTATGTTAACCATGGAGACAGAAAAATGTTTATTTGGAGTCCTTATTTTTCTCTTTGACTTTTCTCTTTAGATGTTCCTATTATTTCTCAATAATGATTTGGGTCATACTCCAGATTTCCTTTCCCTCCCTCCTGTTGTCTCCAGCACAATAACAATAATGACAATGACAGCAGTGGTAATGACAATGTCAGACAGTTCTGACAGAAGGGAATCACACCCCTCCCCCCTTTGAAGACTTCCACAATCACACATCTGTCAGGGGCTGATGGGAAAACAAACCAAATTAAGTTTAATGTCAAGTTGTATCACCTCCTACTTGTGAACTCTCTCTATTTCTTTGTCTCAGAATCCCTTGAACGTGATGGACAGCAGAAAACCTCTGATTAGCATATTTCCCATTGCCATTTCAGGTAAATGAATCATCCCTCACCAGGATTTGAGATTCCAGTCAGATTCTCAATTCCATCTGGCGAGTCATTCTCATTATTATGCAAATGTCAGCTTTACCTGAGGCAAAAGCTTTCTTCTTAATATTTAAATTCCATCTCGTTTTCATTGATCTCTAAACAACAGCTCATCTTTAAACTTTCCTTGGAGAACTTTTTAGGGATGAAAAGTCCCTGGAGATTGTTCAGATTCCTCTTTAAAATAGATTGGCGTGATTTGGAGATTGGTGGATAGAAGTGGCCGGAAGGACAATTGCCCCTTGTCTGCTTCCAGAACAGGGGTTTTGAGTGACTTTGGATGAAGTTTCATACAGGATGCCCTGCTGCTAGGGCAAGGCACTCAGGGAGAAATCAACTGGCAGAGAGATAAGACAAAGTCGACATGCCAAGCCAGCCTCTACTTTATAGAAGACGTGGGAACCAACAAGAGAAACCAACTCAGCAGGCAAACAGTCCAGCTCAGACAAGTCAAAGGAACTAAGGGTCTGGCAGTAAATGGACTAAACCCTGGGAGTTCAGGCCAGCAGGTGAGAAGATTCAAGGACTGTTCTGGGAACTGGAGGCAGGACGACGGATGCTGGTTTCCTCAGGCACTGAGACTCTGGAGTTCAGAGTTCATTGCCATGTCAGGTGCCAGTTACTAGACTGGGGCGTGACATAGCAATTTAGTGGCTAAAGGAACCCAATCGTTTTCTTCAATTATTTTCTCCTTTCTCCAAGTCCTCCTCAGAAGGGTGGCACCCTCAGCAAGTATGTCATCAACCCAGCAACGTTTCATTGTACCCATGTGGACACCTGACCAAAACCAAACCAATCAGTTTCTCCAGCAAAAAAACATGGAATTAAGGCGCACAGACTAGTTGGTCTCCCTCCATCTATCTATATCACAATCCATCTATCTATCTATCTATCATCTATCTATCTATCCCTTTCTCCCCTTCCCTTCTCTTGCTCAGTGTTTAAAAGGGAAGTTGGTACAGAAGCAGACCAGAGTCCATTTTCTAGTCTGTGTCTCTTCTCTAAGAAAAAGCAGCAGAGTGAGAGGGAAGTAAACACAAGGAGAAAAACATGAAGGATAGGAGAGGCGACTTATAAACACTGGTCACTAACTCTCCAGTTTCTGACCTATTCTAATATTTGAAAGCCAGAGGTAGAAATCATGATGAGGTAAGGAGACAGTGCTCACCATTACAGATGATAGCCAGGATCCTCACCCCACACAAAAAAAGGATAGCCAGGACACCCACCACCATTTCACCTTTCCCCTTTCGCATTCTGGCCCAGGCATCACGTCCCACTGCCTCATAGAGGTCCAGTGGCCACTTCCCAAAGTCGTCAATGATCAGTTCCTTCCCTTCTACTTCGTCCATAGCTCCTGAAGACATTGATGTATTTTTTAAAACTGGCCCAAAGACTAAAAGATAAAACTTCCTTACCATTTCCTCATGTATCTCCAATACAAAGGTCCGCATTTTTTCTTCAGAAGAGAGAAGTGCTTTCAAATGCTTGGCCTATTTTGGACATTTTAGTCAAACAAAATGTCAAACCACCACTTTTTCCTATCATATCACTAAAAGGTACAAGTACAGGAAGAAGGAGGAAATGGATGAGAAACAGGATAATATGGGGGCACCTGGATGGCTGAGTCGGTTAAGCACCCAGCTCTTGATTTCGACTCAGGTCATGATCTCACGGTTCAGGGGATTCAGCCTCATGTCTCACTACTGCTAACAGCACAGAGCCTGCTTGGGATTCTCTCTCTCTCTCTCTCTCTGCCCCTCCCCTTCTTGTGTATGCATCTGCTTTCTTTTTCTCTAAAAAAAATAAACTTTAAAAATTAAAAAAAAAGAAGTAGGAAGATATGGGGTAGAGAGGAAAAGGAAAAACTTCTTACTTTCCACAGGCACTGTTCTTGATACTTGACATACATTATCATTTTAATCGTCTCAGCAGCCTCATGAGGTAAGCACTGAACACCAGAGGGATTATGGGTAGTGGACAAGCAAGGGTTCCAGGTTCTGGAACCAGATGGCCTAGGTTTGATTCTCAGCTCTGCCATTCATTGAACAATCTTTGTTTCAGTTTCCTCATCTGTAAAATGGGGATGATGATAACAGGTGAGACTTATGTGAGTTAGCACATGCAACAATGTCAGAACAGTGCTTCTCACGGAGTGGGCACCCCACAAGACCTTGACCATTGCTGTTACTACCATGTTACAGATGAAGTAAACTAAGACAGGAGAGGTAAGTTCCTGGCCCGGAGTCACACAGCTAGTAAGTGACAGTGTCCGAAGTCCACTATATAACCTTCCTGTTCCATAATTTCCTGCAGTATTTGCCCTCTCAGTGCTCTATTCTGTATTTTAGGAAAGTGGGAGGCCATCAAGTTGTTCAGAAAAGAAAAGGAGGAGAGAACTGAAGTGAATACAACCACCCGGACTCCCACGGTAAGGTCCTGCCTCGATTTCCCTAAGAAGTCAACCCAGCATCAAAGAGAATGGGAAACAAACACCCAAATTCTACCTCCAACAAACCAGAATAGACTTTTGGAACTCTGTCAAATCTAGTGAGGGAGTTCACGAGGACATCAGCAGGTACAGATCTCAGACAAAACTGGCAGAGCGCTGTTGTCGAAACAAGATGGCGCCTCCAGAGAGAAAAACAATCTCTCATCTGGAGCAACTTGAGAGGATCAGTGAGCTGTCAGAGAAAGATCTCTAGGACCCATTTAGCACCAAGTGTTGCACGGGAAAGGAGCTCAGAGAAGAAACGTACAGACTCTGCAGCAAGCAGAGTGTGACCAATACAGACAGAAGATAGCCTCTCAACTGCAAACAACCATGCACTGCTTCTTTTGTCTCAGGATAACTAAAAGCTAAAATAACTCATCCACTCTTAGGTGCCTACAACCCTATATCATAACGTGCTTCCTCACCCAAACCTAATGGAAAAAATAGACCCATGATTAATTTGTTTTATTCAAAGATGACCTAATAAAAAAGAATCAACACAGATTTGTATTAAAAAAGACCATATAAAACTAAAAAGATATAAATGTTTAAAAAATGAAATGAAGCATTGACCAGAAAAAAATATATAAAAACTATTGACAAATAACAGGGGGAAAAAATCACTGAGCATTTAAACGTTAGGGGAAAAAAAGAAAAGCAGCCTTACAGGAAAAGACAAGATGGGAGGAATCTTCATGACATTGAATTTGGCAAGGATATCTTGAGTATGACACTGAATAGCACAGGCAACAAAAGAAAAGTAGATACACTGGACTACATCAAAAAAATTATTTTTATTTATAGTTTATTGTCAAGTTGGTTTCCATATAACACCCAGGGCTCTTCCCCACAAGTGCCCTCCTCCATGACCATCACCCCCCTTCCCCTTTCCCCCTCCTCCTTCAGCCCTCAGTCTGTTTTCAGTATTCAAGAGTCTCTCATGATTTGCCTCTCTCCCTCTCCCTAACTCTTTTTCCCCCCTTCCCCTTCCCATGGTCCTCTGTTAGGTTTCTCCTATTAGACCTATGAGTGAAAACATATGGTATCTGTCCTTCTCTGCCTGACTTATTTCGCTTAGCATGACACCCTCGAGGTCCATCCACTTTGCTATGAATGGCCAGATTTCATTCTTTCTCATTGCTATACGTCAAAATTTAAAACTTCTGGGCAAAAAAAAAAAAAAAAAAAAAAAAAAAAAAAACAACCGGTGAAAGATAAGCCATGCTATGGGAGAAATATTTGCAAATCATATATCTGACGATGTGGTAATACCCAGAATATATAAAGAACTTGCACAGCCTTTTGGCGGGATTTGCCATCTTACCATAATTTGCTGAGATGACCAACATGAAGGGAAAGAGGACAGGCAACTTCTCTATGTCCGCCAGGCCCTTTAGAAAATATGGAGCTGCTCCTTTGGCCACATACATGTGAATCTACAAGAAAGGTGATATTGTAGACATCTACGGAATAGGCACTGTTCAAAAAGGAATGTCCCACAAATGTCATCATAGCAAAACTGGAAACATCTACAATGTCAACCAGCATGCTGTTGGCATTGTTGTAAATAGAAGAATTAAGGGCAAGATTCCTGCCAAGAGAATTAATGTATGTATTAAGCATATTAAGCACTCTGAGAGCCAAGAGAGCTCCCTGACATGTGAGGGGGAAATGATCCAAAAAAAAGAAGAAAATCGATGAGAAAAGTACTTGGGTTCAACCAAAGCGCCAGCCTGCTCCACCAGAGAAACACAGTTTGCCAGAACAAATGGAAAGGAGCCTGAGCTCTTGGAACTCATCCCCTATGAATTCATGGCATGATAGGTGTTAAATACATAATCTCTGGACTATTAAAAAGAGAGGGAGGTGGAGAGAGGGAGGGAGTGAGAGAGAACTCCTATAATTCAACAACAAAACAACCTCATTTAAAAAAATGGGCAAAGGACTTGAAGAGACATTTCCACAAAGAGGATACAGACAGGCAGTGGGCACGTGAAAGACCAACATCCCTAATCACAAGGAAAAGCAACTCAAGGGACAACATTTGCCACCATGAGATAACAACAAGGCAATATTTTGTACCCATAGGATAGCTGCCATTTAATAAGAAAAAAGTGTTGACGAGGGTGTGGAGAAATTGGAACCTTGTTGGTAGGAATGTAAAAATGACACAGCAGCTTTGGAAAACAATACAGCAGTGCCTCGAAAAACTAAAAATAGAATTACTATATGATCCATCAATTCAATCTCTGGGTATATTCCCCAAAGATAGGAAAGCAATGTCTCAAAGACATGTTTGCACGGCACACCCATGTTCACAACATTATTCACAAGAGCTAAAAAGAGGAAGCAGCTAGAGGGTCCACTAGCAGACAAGTGGGTATGCCAAATGTGGTTTGTACACGTGGAATAGTCCTCCTTTAAAAGGAAGGAAATTCTGACACAGGCTACAACATGCGTGAACCTTGAGGACATTATGGTCTATGAAATAAGCCAGTTGCAAAAGGACAAATATTGTATGATTCCCCTTAAATAAAGTACTAAAAGTAATAAAAGTCAGGGACAGAATGTAGAATGGTGGTTGCCAGGGGCTGGGGACGAGGGAGGATGGGGAGTTGTTTAATGGGTACAGAGATTCGATTTTATGAGATAAAGAGAGTTTGGGAGATTGGTAGCACAGCAATGTGAATGTTCTTAGCACTACTGAACTGTATACTTAAAAATTGTTAAAACGTTAATTTTTTGGTTACATGCATTTTACACAACTAAAAATAATTTAATTGAAAAATATTTTTATGATCTTAAAGAAAAATAGCTCAAAGCTGAGTTACAATGTTTCTGCCAAGATATGTAATAGAATACAGGAAACAAAGCAGGTGGTAAGAGACCACAGGGAATACATGGAAAAACATCACAAATATGAAGTCTATATTGAAAGGACCACAAAGGAGAAAGAATATTAGTGCAACACAGAAAGCAACAAGCAGGACAAGATGGCAAAAATGACCAAAACAAACAAAATTTTAAAGGATTCAAGAAAAAGGTGATATGGAAGACATAATGGCAACCCAACGCATGCATGATTATAATATTTGCTCTGATGCAGAGAACCAAGTAACTGGAAATCAAAAAAAATTAAGATCTATTTTTAGAAAATTTAACATCAATAAAAGAAGAATGAACTTGCATATTGAAAGGACCCACTATATCCATGGAGAAAATTGTTACAGAATGGCCCACACCAAGACATCTCCTGGTATAGCTACTACACTTGAAAAAATAAAAGATACCTTGAGCATCTAGGCCAAAGTTCCAGACACCTTAAAGTTAAGAAAAATGTGGATGCTTCCAACTACCAACGCAAAATAAAGACAGACATGGGAAAATGAATTTAACCAAGTCCTCAGAAAACATCTCACCCAAGAATATTATATCCAGCCTTACTACTCTTTAAGGATAGAGACAACAAGCAGATATTTTTCAAACGTACAAGAGCACAAAAAATGAATTCCCATGAGCCTCTTGGAGAAACTACAAGAGGTCAGAGTTCAACCAGCCAAGAGATGACAAGAGAAACTGCTGGAAAAGGACTGACAATGGGCATTGATCCATTTCACTGAAGCTCTAAGAATGATGGGGACTAAAATGGAATGTATGTGTTATACAATAATGTAGAAATTATATTACTAGCAAAAATTGGGAGGGGATGGGGAAGACGAAGGCGGAATGTGATGTAGGGATCCTGACTTTGTCATCTTTTCTCGGCTGGGGTCAAAATACAGCATTTCAGTCTAATAGAGCAATTAGGAATAAGATAAATATATGGAAGGGTATGAATGTGAACCCTAGAAATTCTGTAAGAAAGAGAAACAACAAAAACTGGGTAGATGGGGGAGGATAGAGAGAGAGAGGAGGTGGAAGCAAAAGTGATTGCAGCACAAAGCTAGCAGACTTCTCTGAATGAAGAGAAGTGTGAAATTATCAATTCAAACAGACCCCAACCTTTCCAAATCATCAGAAGGTACACACAGACCATCTACCACTACACACACACACACAAGCAAAACCGATCATATAATAAAGGATTATGAAAAAGCAAACAAAAATAGAGGTCTAACACCAAATATGATAACAGAAGTAACATGCAACTTCTTTGTTTAATGATGAATGTAAAGTATCTAAAAATCTATTAAAAGACCATATTCGTATATGGGGTCATGAAATAAAAAACAACCACATGTATGCCAGACACACATCTAAGACAATCTAACTCAGAAAGGTTGAAAATGAAAGGCTTCCCAAAGTTATGCAGGCAAATGCAAACCAGAAGAAAGCAGAGGTTCTGAAACTCACTCTCAGGCCATAGGACGAAGCATCAAAAACAAGGAAAAATAAACAGAAGCACATTCATAGGAGACTTTATTCCATGTCTATCAACCCATGACTTAAAGTGAAAAAAATAAAGCCAAGATATAAAAAAACCTAAAGACAAATCAATCATACAGGACTAATCGATAGGCTAAACTCAACACCTTAAAAGTTAAAAATGCACACTTTTGCAGGCATTTGATTGGCTCAGACCAAAAGCTTTGAGAACGATTGATCTTTGAAGACTTGGGAAAGACTAAGGAGTTAGGTCTGGAAGATGCTGGCAGCAGACATCAGAATCCCACTTGTGGGTCCCTCGGCAAAGAGGAATAGAGTGGGAGAATCACCTCCTGGGACATGTACCCTCCTCCCCCCCCCCTTCAGCCTGCTGCTATTCCATCTGGCTATAGTAGCCTCTTGACCCCATAGACACTACCAGTTCATGCGTAGCCTTGGCCACTCCAGACAGTGCCCAACTTAGTAGGTACACCATAGCCCTTCACAGAATGGTTCAGGCTTCTACTAACACCACACCCTAGTGCCCATATGGATTTGGGTCAGAGCCAGATACAAACTTTGCTTGCTTTTTTGTCCTTTTAAAAATGTTCATTTATTTTGAGAGAGAGAGAGAGCAAGGAGAGGAGGGGTAGAGATAAAGGGAGACAGAGAATCAAGCTCCACACTGTCCGCACAGAGCCTGACGCAGGACTCAAACTCATGAACCACAAGATCATGACCTGAGCTGAAATCAAGAGCCTGACGCTTAGCCGACTGAGCCACCCAGACGCCCCTTTCCTTGCTCGTTTTTGATAAGGGAAGCAGTTATGGGGGATAGACTACAGATTTAGGATTTGGACCACAGTGTTTAAACCATAGCTCGATCACGTACAAGCTTTGTGAGCTTGAATACGTCCCACAACCTCTCTGGACTTCAGTTTCGTAAGTCTCCAGGCAAAGAGAGATGTCATAAGACGGTTGTAGTTTGCACGGCTGCTCTCAAGGTTGAAGACATGAGCGTAAAGGATCTATTACAGCGCCTGACAAGTAGCACCTGGTCAGTAAATGGGGGCTGCTTCATCATGACTATTCCCCTCAAAGCTTGCCCTGGGAGCCCTCCTGCTCAATGGAGGAAATCAATTCATGTCCCCTCAGATCACAACAATGCCAGTTGGCATGAGAGAAGGATGAGAAGTAATGAAAGGGCAGGTCTTCTCTGCTCCTCAAGCCCAGACAGTGTGTGCTATTAGAAGAAGCCTCACACATACGCACATACATGCACACATAGACACACGCACACGCACACGCCCCTTTCTAGACCACTTTGGCCCAGGATCCCTGAGACCATTCTTTGTTCATGTAATGCATGTGACCAGGGGCTCCCATGACTACATGGATTCATCTCTGAAAGAGGGCAAAATACGGGGGGTTCTCTCTTGGGAGTCTCTCATCGTTAAATCTCCCTGCCTCCATCTTGTTTTGCTTCCTATCAGGCCAGCTCCACAAGGCGTTATTATCTCCATCTGTCCTTGCAAACTTCTGTCTCAAGAAGACTGTCTGATGGTTAGCCATGCAGCTTGGGTGATAGTCTGGCAAATAAACACAAGCAGAAAATTCTACCCAAAACTAGAGGTTGCTCAACTGCTCTCCAGCTGCAAAAGTCAGTTATCTTCTCTTACAGTTTCTTGGTCTGTTTGTGAAGGGACAAAACTATGGATGGATAAGGACATGCTTATCTCGGACGTGAACTATAAGAGCAATTAACATGTAGTGATCACCTACTATAACTTAAGGGCTTTACCTAATTTTTCCCAGCAACCCCTCCCATTAACCCTATAGAGGATGAGAAATTTCATCCCAGCAAGCACAGAGGGGAAACTGAGGCTCAGGGAAGCTAAATAATATGCCCAGTTAGTTGTTAGGCAGTGAGTGGCAAAGCACGCCTTCTGTTGACCACAGAGCCCAGCTCCTCAATGCCAGGCTGTGGGCACAGCAGTCGTCTGTTGGGAGTCTGCATCCCTACCCCCTAAAACAAGGTTAGGTGCTATTATGGACTACACAAATGTGTCCCCTGAAAATTCATGTTGAAATCCTACCCCGCAATGCAATGGTACTAGGAGCTGGGGCTTTGGGGAGGTGTTTAGATTGGGAAGTCACAAGGGCAGAGTCCCCATGATGGGAATGGTGTCATCAGAAAAGGAAGAGATTATAGCTGGATCTCTCCTGGCCGCGTGAGGATACAGTGCAAGGCAGCTCTCTACAAACTGAGAAGTGGGCTTTCACAAGGACCCAGCCATGCTGACACCTTACTCTCAGGCTTCCAGCCTCCTGAACTGCGACAGCAAAATGTCTGTTTCCACCACCTAGTCTGCGGTATTTTGTTACATCAGCCTGAGCTAAGACAGCAATCTACTTAAGTGTCTACCTGAAGACCCTCAGCATTTCCAGGAACAGAGAGTAAGCTGTGTTCCTGGTCACAGACAAGGTCTGGGCAGGTGGGGAACAGATTCTAGGACAAAAGTGAGCATGCTCCTCCCAACATGGGAGGGTTATGCCACAACAGAGGAAGAATAAGCAAGCTAATTCCCGAGACAAGAGAGAGTCATCTGCAGATTATAAATTCCAGAGTGAATTTATAACAAGAGATACCTGTTCCCGATTCCCGTCCTTGGAGGCAATTACTTGCCTCCAACTTCCAATTAGGTAAGTTGTTTTCACATGCAGATCTTTCAACCCTAATTTCTACCACCACCATCTTCTTTTGTTTTCAAGTGCTTTTCAGAGAGTCCTTTGCTCGTGCCCATATTCCTATACGCAGTTTCGTGCAGCTATGTAAGGGGGCGTAAAGCCTTGATCTACCCATGATCACAGCCTGGGAGGAAGGCAGGCAGTCTGCTGGCACTGCCATCTGCTACATCTGGTACCTCTGAATTCTGATCTGGCCTGGCAGCTGTGACCCTGGCTCAGCCCAGGCTGGGCCCCCCTCTCTGACCCTCTGGTCCTCAGACTGAGTCCCCGTTCCACTCCCATAGGCTACAAGGCAGTCTCTCTTCAGAAGCCAATGTTGTAGAACAGACTAAGTTTTCCCTTTCCTACTCCACCCCCTCTGGGGGTTTCCTCCTCTGAAATGCAGTTCTGAGGGCTTCCCTTTGCTCCGGTCTTCACTGTACCCCAGGCTGCAGGCCAGGGCACGCAAAGGCCTGGGGTCTGCATCCTCCTCCAAAGTTGAAGGTTTCTCTGTGACCACACCATCTTTGGTTTCTTGACTTTCCATAACACTAGGGATGGCTTTAGGTAATGGTTCCCAGCCCTGAATAATCATCCAACTGGATTGTCAGATCGAGGTTCATAGCATCAGTTCCCTTTGTCCCATGACTCTGATTTTCCAACAGTAACAGTCATAATAGCATCAATGAGAGCTGATGTTTAAGTGCTGGGCAAGTAGCTAAGATCACAATGTGTGTTAGTTTAGTGAATCTTCACTGAGAAAATGAAGTTCGGAGAGATTAAGAAACTTCTCCAGGATCCCAAGGCTAGTAAGTAAGAGAGCTAGAATCCTAAATTAAATCTGCCTGGCCCCAAATTTTATTTAATGTTTATTTATTTTTGAAAGAGAGAGAGAGAGAGAGACAGAAACAGACAGAGTACAGTCACAGGAGGGGCATAGAGAGGGGGAGACACAATCCGAGGCAGGCTCTGAGCTGTCAGCATAGAGCCCGACACAGGGCTTGAACTCATAGAACCGTGAGATCATGACATGAAGATCAGACATGAAGATTGCTCGAACTCATGGAACATGAGATCATGAACTGAAGTCAGACGCTTAACCGACTGAGCCACCCAGGCACTCAGCCTGGCCCCATATTCTTAAATACAAATAATAAAATAGTATAGGTATGTAATGTTAAAAACAAAAGAGAGAAAGGAAGAAAACTTTTCCCCTACTCGTCATTAAACCTTCAAAAGAGAATACCACACAAGTTGGGTTTTCTTATCTTGGGGGCCTCTCTTAATCACAAGGCCAACCAGCCTCCCCGAAATCAGTTTCTCAACCCAGCAAGTCAAGAGCAAGGTAGGTGCCCTATTGTTATCATTTATATCATGCCACACTAGAATTAACTGTTCCTATATCTGAATTTCAATCAAGATTCTGGGCTCTTCAAGACCCACAGGGTCTGGTTTATAAAGGGCCTCAATGAGGGGCATCACCATTGCCATAACTGCAAATTCTGCCATGCTATCCATGCTATGATGTGGTTCCAAGGACTTTAAGGTTCATGGTCTACTCCCTTGCTCAATCCAGGAAAGGGTTAGGGACCACCAGGATGCCTCTGCCAACAACAAGTTATAACCTTGATCAGGGAAGTCAGCTTTCACCTTCCGCAGCAGTCTGGATGCTTCCAACAGACTAAGACAATCTTGGACATGAGGGAGGAAGGAAAACTCAAGTTCTAAGAAGATCTACTGATGCCAGCGCTTTGCCAGCCCTCTGTGTGGGACTGGACCTCAGCCAGCAGACTTTACACAGAGAGCACTGACACTAAGGAGAAGATGGGCCACGGGCAGAATTTCAGGGAAGAGGGCTGTGATCTGATAAGTTTGGGGCCAAGACCACTGCTTCTCCAAGCCATCCTCTGGGTCCTGTGTGTCATCAGAGTCCCTGATCTGCAGGGGAGGGAACAGTCGCTGGTGAAGAGAAAAATATCAAGACGTGTCAGTGCATAAGACAGAGTGGGAGGGATCATCTCAACAGGATCCATAAAGGAGTATTTCCTGAACAAGCCAAATCATCGGACTGTATCTGAATCCCAAAGACAAGCCTGTGAGGTTTCTCCTCCTGGCCTCCACAGCAAAGGCTTCCTGCCTTCCACTCCCAGGAAGATGTAGTGTCAGAAGACCAATGGGTTTTGAATCCTCCACACCTATTATTTAGAAGGGGTGTCAGGGCCCAGCGTCACTCCTTAGAGAATTCTGAGACTGCTTAAGTGCTCATGGGCTGAGATGAGACTTAGCTCTCAAGGTCAACGAAATTTCTTGAGTGAAGGGTCAAAAAAAGAAGTTCTCCTTCCTAAGTGTAACCCCAGAGTCCATGTGGTGGGGGGGGGCAGAGTGGGAATTGAAATAATTGGTACTTTGTTCCTTCTTCAAATGAAATTTGCCTTTTTTCAAATCTCCATCGGCTGAAAAGCTGACGGAGCTAGTCCAACTCCCCATATTACAGGTAAGAGAATTGATCCCCTAAGGAATCACATCACCTCTTGGCCATCAGATGGCTCAGCCCAGCTCCCCACTGAGGCTGGAACCAGGCCTCCCGTTTCCCAATTCAAAGACCCTTCTTCTGCATCTCAAGTCTCCTTCCGACATGAATATCAAACTCAGAAGGAAGTGGTCACAAGCTGCAACGTGCCGAGGTAGAAATTCATCAATCATTTGGAGAGAGGGGCTGTGCAGGGTCCCTAAGCAAGGCCTCACCTCTCTGCCCCAGGCCCATATGCCACTTCCTTTTGCCAGGGCGGCTCCTGGACTACTGGGTGTCCTTCTGCTCAGAACACTGAGCAAACTAGGTCAAACGTAGTATTCAACAACCTTTCTTAAGCTTTGAAGGTCATCTCAACGCTCAGCATTTTTTCATCTTTTCATATTAGCGGTGAAAATGGATTTTTTCAATACGGCATACTGGGCTCATTGCCTGGGAGCTGCATCCACACAGCACCATGTATTGCCAGCATATGTTTCTCCTTGTAGAGTGGATGCCAAATTAAGATTACATTAGGGAATAAGAATTAAGGATGTCAAGCAGTAAGTTGGTAGAAAAAGATACTAGGGAGGAGTATGGGTGAACAGAAGTCCTGCTCACAATAGCATCACACGAACTAGAAGTTTAAGGAGTGCAATTAAGGAGAACGGATCTTTAAAACCACTAAAGTGGGGTGCCTGGGTGGCTCAGTCGGTTAAGTGTCCAACTTCGGCTCAGGTAATGATCTCATGGTCCATGAGTTCGAGTCCTGTGTCAGGCTCTGTGCTGACAGCTCAGAGCCTGGAGCCTGTCTTTGGATTCTGTGTCTCCCTCTCTCTCTGCCCCTCCTCCACTTTCTTTCTCACACTCTGTCTCTCTCAAAAATAAATAAACATTAAAAAAATAAAATAAAATAAAACCACTAAAGTAATCCTGAAAATGTCACCAGGTGATCACTTCCTGATGGATGGGAAAGTGAAATGCGGCATAAATACCAATTCTGCCAAAATCATTTAACATATATTTAACATAATCCCCCCCAAAATTCTGATGCTACTTTTTGTGGGAAAATTATTTTTTTAGAGATAGAGAGTGCAAGCAGGGGAAGGGCAGAGAGAGAAGAAGAGAAGGAGAATCCCAAACAGGCTCCTCACTGTCAGTGCAGAGCCTGACATGGGGCTCGAACTCACAAACCATGAGACCATGACCTGAGCCGAAATCAAGAGTCAGACGATGAACCAGGTGGACCACTCAGGTGCCCCTGGGGGCAAATTTAATGCCCCACAAACATGTCAACATCTTAATCTCAGTACCTTCCTATGGTAATGTTACCATAGGTTACATTCCATGGTATGTTACCTTCCATGGTAAAAGGGACTTTGCAGATATGACCACGGGTGAAGACCCTGCAATGGGAAGGAATTATTCTGGATTATCCAGAACCTAATCTATTCACCAGGGTCCTTAAAATTAGAGAACATTTTCTGGCTCCTCAGAGGGGAAAAACACTCGGAAAGATGCAGCACTATTGCCTTTGAAGATGGAAAAGGGACCCATGAGCCAAGGAATAGAGGCAACCCCTAGAAGCCAGAAGGGACAAAGAAAGGAATTCTCTCCCGAGAACCTCCACAAAGGAACCACATCCCTACTGCACTCTGGTTTTGATCAGGGGAGCCCAGCATCAGACTTCTAACCTGCAGAACTAAAAGGTAATTAATCTGCATGGCCATAAGCCACGAAGTTTGTGGTGGTGTTTTACAGCAGCAAAAGAAAACTGATATACTGTTTTTAAACCTAACCAAATTATGAAATTGTAAAATATTATGAAATTGGCTTAAGTTGAAAAAAAGGGGGCAAAAATCAGGGGGGGAGATATTTAAATGTTCTCAATTTTTAAAAATTGAAAATGAGTGGAGGAGACCATCCTGTCAAGTATTAAAATACATCTGGCACCATTAAAAAATGGCACCATTAAATGCTCCAGATATAGACTCTATCATTTTAAATGTTTCTATATTCTTGAAGGAAACATCTCTATACAATGGAGAAAGAAAAACAAATTTAAGAAATAGCTTAGAGATATCTGATTAGTAAATTTAAAAACAATAGTTTATGTCCTCAATTTATACCATAAATCAAAATAAATTCTACATCACTAAAAAAGTAAATATTTTAAAATCCTATTAAGACTGCGGGGCAAGATGGCGGAGAAGCAGTGAGCTCTGTAATCCTCGCACGCCCGCATGGATTGAACTGAGGACTGAAGGGATAAAACTTGGATTTGCAAGTGGGGGAAAGAAGAAACAGACGCCAGAAAGAAGACGACCTCAAAGATACCTGAGTGAGTGACTGTGATCTGGGAAATTAGGGGACGGGCGGGTCCCGGTGGTAAAGGGGAAAGGAGCCCCCGAGCCCAACACAGGGAGAGTGCGCTGTGCCCCGGAGAGACCAGGGGAAGAGAAAGAGAGACGGAAAACGCACCTAGAACCATCTGTACGGGAGGAAAAACTCGCCCGTCTCCCCATATATAACTGCCGAGTGCCGGAGAGAAATCCGTCCCATCTGGCCGGCGAGTCCTTCCTTGGGCGCAGCGGCAGTGGCATCCACTCCAAGCGGCGCGGCAAGGGGCGGCGGCGCAGACAGAGGCGGCGGCAGCGCGAAAAGCAGTGGCAGCAGCGCCACAAAAGGTGCCTTGAAAAGTGGCGGCGGCTCCGCGAAAAGGGCGGCGCAAGCCGGCCGGGAGGCCGGCCTCCAGTGGGAACGCATCTCATCCCCGGTGACGGTGTTGAACTGCACGGACTGGGATTCGGAAGTGAGGCGGAGCTTGGAGAATACAGTTTGGCTCGCCCGCGGCACAGGGAGATCGGACTCAGAAGGGCGGTTGCAACGCTTGGTTCCGGCAAAGCTTTGAAGCGGCGCCATACTGCTCCCCACAACCACCAAGGCGGGGCCTCGGAGAGAGCAGCCCCCGAGACCTGACCTGACGCCAGACCATGCCCATCCGCACAGGGGAGGTGTCTTGTTTTTTTTTTTCTCTCCTTTTTTCTTTGCTTCTCCTTCTTTTCTGCTGCCATCCAGATATATATCCCGTAGCATATTCTTATCTCTCCTCTTGGCTGGTTATATGCTTTTAGACTGCCCACAGACTTTTGCTGTCTCTGTCCCCACCTTGTTGTTTTTTTTTTCTTTTGTTTTTGTT
>CM053573.1:144234859-144428330 GCA_028646485.1 Cryptoprocta ferox | reverse complement strand
ACCATGGGGAGGGGAAGGAGGAAAAGAGTTAGGGAGAGGGAGGGAGACAAAACACGAGAGACTCTTGAATACTGAAAACAAACTGAGGGGGGAAGGGGAAGGGGGAAAGGTAATGGTGGGTGATGGTCTTGGTGGAGGTCACTTACAGGGAAGAGCACTGGGTGTTATATGGAAACCAACCTGATAATAAACTATAAAGTTTAAATAAAAAAAATAAAAATAAAAAAATAAAATAAATGCATAATATATTTGTAAAAAAAAAAACAAAGATGTAAAAATAAATAAATAAATAAATAAATAAATAAATAAATAAAATCCTATTAAATATGGCAAAGAATAAAATAAAAGGAAATATATTTAAATATATACAGGAATTACAACTTTCTAAGCTTTCATTGATGGGAAAAATTCAGATAGAATGCTATAAAAGATTTATCTTATAACTTCTCAAATAATATAATAAAACTTAAGAGAAAAAGGATTAAAATGTGTTTAAAGGAAGATAAAGTGTTATTATCTATGTTATGCACAATGATCATCAAGTAAGATGCCCAGTAGATGAATGAGCAAAGGATATGATCTGATCATCTATGCAGGAGGAATTGAAATTAGTAAACAAACATATGAAAATGCTCCACCTTGCTGTGATCAAAGACAAACAAATTAAAATATTCATTAAGTACCATTTTACACTTATTATATTATCAAAAATAATGATAATACCCAAGGCTAACCAGGTTCTGATGAAGTTAGTACACTTACACACTGTTGATTGCAATTTAAATAGATTCTGTCTGTAATGCAAATTTAGCCTTATATATCAAAAGATAAAATATTAATTTTCTTGAATCCAGTAATTTCCATCACTAGGAATTTATCCTGAGGAAATAATCCAGAGAGAAAATATTTGTGTAGGAAGGTATTTGTTTATTATAGAAAAGAACAAAGGACAATACAAAGAACAGTTAAGAGAACTTACACTTTATAGAACATCAGACATTGGATGACAAGAAGACTGTGTAGCAACATGGGAAAAAGGCTAATACAAAGTATTGAATTAGAGCTGAAAAAATATTAGGTTGAACCATATCAATTACCATTTTCATAGGAAAACCATAAAATATTGAAAATTCCACCTGGTTCCACCTAATAGTTCTGTCATGGGTAGAGATAGGTAAAAGTCATGCTTTCTAGAGACCAGAGCTATGAGGAAACACAAAAAGAAAAACAGTTGAAGGGATGGTAGTGTCAAGGACAAACATTTTAGCCTCCATTATTTTTCATGCTGATATTATTGGAAAATCCATTTTTAATGTGAAGCCATTAAAGACATGATTCCGATACAGATGGAGAAATCCCATGAAAGAAGTTAAAAGACATCATTCCAGGATATCTTCCATTTCAAATTCTTCAATTCACTGTACAGGAATCAAGGAATTAAGTTTTTGACTAAGGTAAGAACTTGTTTTGAAAAGCCCTGGTCCAAAGATGTCAGCATTAATAATAAGGCAACATAGCAGAGCATCAAGTTTTAGAGTCAAATCCCATTTATCACCTAGAAGACGTTGGAAAAATTACTTTACCGCATTCAACCTCAGTTCCCTTACCTGTCGAATGGGGATAGTAATGGTATTTACAGCAAGGTTTTCATAAAGATTGCTTAAAATTATGAATATCAAATGCCTCTTTGAGTCTTTGGCAAATAGTAAGCATTCAACAAATATGAGCAAGTACATCATTATTAATGAACCAGTATAAATCTTTAAACAACGACTGAAGTGAGACAATAATAATCACAGGAGGGTACTTCTACGTACATTAGGTTGGAAATTATTCCGACCTAATTTTTTTTCTCGTCTTTTCTAAAAACGTCCTGAATCAAAACGGACCAGCCCACATGATGCTATATGTAGCGTTATCTCCAAAATTAAAATGTAGAATACAGATGTGGTAGTGAGTGCAAATGTAAACTAGAAACAAGGTTTCCTCCTCTGTCTTAACCTGTAAAACAAGAAGACAAAGTGGTCCTGGGCCATAAAAGTACTAGTAATCATCACTTGTTGATGTGCTCTCTCATTCTCTGGTAGGGAAAGATCCTGAAGGCTAGAGCTAACACTAGTTCCCTTCTCTGTCAGCGCAGCACACATTCCTTTGGGGGATTGCCCCTCATCCATATAGGGGATCTGTCAACCGCATGACCTCCAATCCTCCATCACAGGGGTAGTAGGCCTCCAACGAAACTCCCTCTTCACAAAACGTTACCTGAAAAGAAAGTCTCTCTCCTGAAATACCAAGTAAGAAGGTTCTAAGTTTCCACCTTGAGCTGGCAGGACCATGTTGGTCGACTTTAGCGGACTTGCTCTGTCTAGCTACCCTTCCCAAGGTCAGCACACTCATCTCCCCAGCTGCCCAATGTCATGGTGGCTGGTGGCTCAGAACTGGGACTTGCTTTCTGCCACAAGGAAATACATCACCAAGTTATGCTCCCTCCCAGAGAGCGACCCTAGCCACTACTCTGCAGTTGATGCTGTGACCTCTGAGGGAGGAAAAGAAACCCATAGACTCTTTGCTTCCATGTGGCCACAACTCTAAAGGGTTCCGGAGTTCCCTGTAGAATTAGCTGAGCCTTCAGCTGCAACGACTTCAGGGTTCAGCTTCTACTGCTGCCCAATCACGTTCTTCTCACTTCCTCACAGATGTAATGCCCAAGACCTCTCCCCAGTAAACCCTCCACTCAAGAGTCTGTTCCTGGGAACCCAACCTAACGCATTTGGCCCTTGAATAGAGCCTGTCCCCTAATGACACCAAGAAGAGACAAGAAATAGATTCAACAATGTCACTAAACATTGTTCAATGTGCATTCAACAAGGAACACCTTGACAGTGCTAGAGCTAAAGCTAGCCCACTTCTTGGTCTTCCAAGATACATGAGTCAATATATTCCACGTTTCAGTTAAACTAGCTAAAACTGGGTGTTAATCTCGTACAACTGAAGGAGCCCTGACTAGCCTCATCACCTGCAATACTTAACACAGTCCTTCATACATGCACAGTGAGTACCAGTGTTTGTTGAATTTAACTGCTGCTGCATGGCTTTACCAGTTCTTTGTATAACGATGGCCTCATAAGATATTCTACCAAAAAGAGAGGGAAAAGGCATTGTATCATAAAACAAGCTTGATATGGGGCACCTGGGTGGTGCAGTCAGTTAAGCGTCCTACTTCGGCTCAGGTCATGATCTCACGGTCCGTGAGTTCAAGTCCCGTGTCGGGCTCTGTGCTGACAGCTCGGAGCCTGGAGCCTGCTTCGGATTCTGTCTCTCCTTTCTCTCTGCCCCTCCCCCACTCATGCTCTGTCTCACTCTCTCTCTCAAAAATAATGTTAAAAAAATTAAAAAACAAGCTTGGTTAAGTGCTACATACCCTATGGACTTCCAGATTTTATATATATACATATATATATGCATATTAAAAATTCTGACCAATGTTGCAGTAATTTTTTAAATTGTAAATAAAACGCTTTAAGCTTTCTTTCAGGCAGAGTTTACTTGGCCACAGGACACTGGGACTACAGGTAGAGCACCCAAATAGGCTTGGTTTGGCTTACAAGTTAGAGACTACCAAATTACAAACTTCTTCAGTTTGTTCACTGGCCCTCTTGTGTGCTGGGAATTAGCACAACTTGCACAATATTTATTACCAGTGACAGAGGAATAGAGCAGCCTTAACCGTCTTCCACTGATTATTTATTCCAGCTAACATGTCCAAGACTCTGACAAGCCTGACTCCTCCTACAGCACATTCCTTACAGTCTATAATTCATAAAAAATGAAACTGAGCCTGGAGGTTTAATAATTTTCCCCAAAAAATCTTCTTTTAAGCCTGGTCCTCTGGCCTCCAGAAGCCCAAATAGTATCAAACATGCCATTCCTTGGCAATTCCTTAAAGGCCTACATCCAGATGGCCAAATAGAAACATCAATCTTGACAACATCAATCTCATCACATCTGAACCTCAAACACAAATCATTTCTTTTATCGGATGGCCCAGAGACTCGTGGTGCCCTGAGTTGAAAGATATACTAGTTTGCTGGTTGGAGGCAATAAATGAGGTATCCCTGGACTTGTTTGCATTGTAAGCCCCAAATGAGCCTAGGACACTCAACTCAATAAATGTGTTCCCTGGGAAATTACCTTGGGTTATCGGAGAAGGAAAAATAGAAGCATGCAAAGATTATAGATAAAAATGAAACAGAAGCCTGTCTGGCTTCACAATTGCAGTCTTTCTACGCCACGCCACTTCAGGATACTAGCAGGTCCAGGAAAGCAATTCCCTGGGGAAGATTGGAGAACGGAAGACCCAGCCAGAGTCTAAAGCCCTACATGCACATGGCTAGAGCTACTCCCTCCAGAAATACCAGTTCAGGACAAAACATGTTATATCCCCAGAATTGCTTTTATAAAAGTAAACCTGTTTTAAACACCTGAAGGCTGGGCCATACCCATGTGGAGTTATCAGTCGGCTTCTGTTTGATATCCTACGTGTGAGGCTGTTTTGCTGGACCGGAAGACCCTACAGCTGGAGATGGGAAGAGGAAGCTGGAGTTGATACGGGGCCGAGGTGGACAGAAGACTCTCTGGGGCACTGAAAGCTTGGAGAACTGACCGTCCATGGCTTCCACTATTCACATCACTCCCAGCTGCAGTGGTCCTGATAAGCAAATTACAAAACTATGAGTTTGTCCCCTCTTTAATAGTCTACCAGTTAACCTGCCCTTTTCACATCCCTTGTCAGATACTCCATTCCAACCAACAGCTTCAGGCCAAGTGACTCTCCCCCCTTCGCAACAGTGAATTGAATCGGTTCAAAGCTAGCCAGCCCATTGGCTAGCCAAGAACCAATAAATTTCCTAGATAACTTGAACTGAGACGCAGGGACCGCTGAAAGTCAAGTGTTGGCACTACAGCACGTGCAGAAGGCAGACCCATGACTCAAAGCTGGGTGCCAGCCAAGGCTATGGCGCTGCAGAGACTGAACATCTCTCAAAGAAAGCTGGTGTATGCGAGGAAAATGGAGATGTGCAGGTAGGAGCAGCCAAGAAAGAATGAAGCTCCGGGGAAAGACAAAGGGAACAATTGCCTGACATCTCTTGAATATCCTGCAAAGCCTAGCCATGCTGCACACAGCGTGGGTATCATTTCCCAGAAGCCTCAGCATTAATCCTGTTTACATAAATTAGGCAACATGGGTGGGTTCTTGTGGCAGACAAACAATTACCTCATTTGATGAAAACATATCCATCTATTTATTTTTTCTTAATTTTATTTATTTTTGAGAGACAGAGAAGACAGAGCATATGTCGAGGAGGAGAAGAGAGAGAATGGGACACAGAATCGGAAGCAGACTCCAGACTCTGAGCTGTCAGCACAGAGCCCGACATGGGGCTCAAACTCACGGACTGCAAGACTATGACCTGAGCTGGAGTCGGACGCTTAAACCACTGAGCCACCCAGGAGCTCCAAAATATCCATATATTTAAAAATCATTTATTGAGTGCCAGTCAGGCATCAGTGTGCTAAGCATGGTACCTCCCCACGTGAAGCAATGGGCCCCCTCTCCTGGGAATCCAAACTCAAAAGGGGTCCTTACTTTAGAACAAGTGTCTAAAAGGTGTTCTGGGGACCTAAGAGGAGCAGTGTGCAATCTGCCTAAAGGGAGGGGAGCAAGAAAGGCTTCCCAGAAGGAGGAGATGTCCAGCTGCTGAGCTGGAAGGATAGGAAAACATTTGCTAGGTGTCCAAGGAGAGCATCCCAGGAAGAATGAAGAACGTCAACAAACACATGGGCGCTATGGGAAGGGCCTTTGATGTGTCGGGAACAAAGAGAGGGAGGAGAAGGAACACAGAGGAAGGGGGACTCTGAACCTGTTAGCAACAATCAGCAAGAAAAGAATGCCAAGGAGTTTACATTTGATCTTTCACCCAAATAGGAGACTGTTGAAACTTTGAGAAGGAAATGATATGCATTCAAGTGTTTTAGAACAATGAGTCCAATAGTGAAAGGGAGTTAGGAGACAGCGCTGGTGGTGTCAGAAACACAAATTTGAAGCTGTGCCAGTATTTCGAGCAGAAGGATTTCTTTACTAAGATTGGGAAAGTGGGGTTCAGGAGAAGGGTGCACATACATGCAATATTGAGACAGAATCTATAGGACTTAAGTGACTAAGTGTGGTGGGAAATGGAACAATCCAGAATGATTCTCAGATTTCTAGTGGAGTGACTGGGTGGACAACTAGGTCATTCACCTCAGTAGGGAATCCCAGAGTAAGGAGGGAAAAGGCACATGTTAAGGGAGAAAAGATGAGTTCAGTTTGAGGCATGCCTTCGAGATACTCGTTCACGGGAAGAGGACCAATATCCACTTGTGTATATTTCACAGTAGATGAATATTTGCCAAAGTACCTATTATGCATCAGGCACTCTGTTAGGTCCCAGGAGCCCACATAAGTAAGAAAAGTCGCCAGCCCTTACTCTTACATGGAGCATACAGTCAAATGTGAAGGATATTATTAATCAAACAATCACATAAATATAGAATTTCAAACTGTGAAAAGGACTACATAGGGAATGAAGCTAGAAGTACGAAGGCCTGTGAATGGGGGATCAAACACGGTGGGTCAGGGAGGCAGTAGAAGGAAAACCAGGAGAGAGTCGTGTCATAGAAGCCAAGGTAAGAGATGGTCCAAGAATAATGGAGTGGTTCACCACATTGACCTCTGCTGGGAAGACCCATAAGGTGAGCACAGAAAGCGTCACTAGGTTTAGTGATATGGAGGTCCCTGGGGATCCTAGCCAGACCTATTATGGTGGGGGCCAGACTAACAAGCTGAGAAGTGTGGGTGGGAGGTGGAAAATGGAGACAGCAAGCACACAAAATACCCCAGAGAAGTTTGTAAATGGGTCTGTGGTGGCAGACAAAAGTGGATTCAAAGATCATTTGAGGAAGCTTGTTCCTTGTTTTCATTATTTAGTGGGAGAAATTTGAGCATTTTCAATGTTACTAAGAAGGATTCACAGGAAAGGGAGAATTTAGGGTTCAGGAGCAGGAAGGAACAAAGGCCAGTCCAGAGACAAAGAGAAAGGGTGAAATTTCTGAGTCAAGAGAGTGTCCTTAAATGGATCTGGAGCCGGGAGTGAGTGTAGCTACAGATGTGAATTTAGAAATGATGACAAAAGCATGGAGAGAGGCAGGTGTCACCCATGTGAGAATGAAGAGTGAGAAGAGAATACAGACCATGGCCAAACATGGAGAGATGTCAATGTTTAAAGAGCGGACAAAAGAAAGGGGGCCCCTTGGGAGACTGCACAACAATGCCCAGAGGGGTCGTGGAAAAGAGGGAGAATCTATAACCATGCACCCCCTCCTCCCCTTGTGTCTCAGTCACCAAAATAGCCTTCCAATTGGTTTCCCAACTACTTAATCCCTAACCCAGTGTCTTGGAAGACAGGACCAGGGTAGAGATGAGCAGAACAAGAGTCCAAAGCAGTACACATGGAACGTATGTTTGATGGGTAAAAACATAACAAGCCACCTGAGCCTCCATTTACCCCACCATCTGCTTGCTGTGTGACTTTAGGCAAGCCTTCTTTGTCTTTCCATTTCACCTCTCCCATGTGTAAAATAAGGACAACAACATTTTCTTTAACAACCTCATGGGTTGTCCTAAAAATTACATGAGTTACTGGCTGTGAGAATGTTCTAAACTCTGCTAAATCACAACACAGGCATGAAGACTTATTATTAATCTTGCTTCATGGCTCATCTTTTCTCAGATAGTTCTGCTGGCTCCCTGTCTTGGCTCCCAGCAAGGTAATGGATGGTTCTGTCACCACCCAAACACTATTGCCCTTTCCTTTTTAGGTTGTTCCAAATCTGAGTCACAGTTAAGCAAATGCAATGCATTTTGCAGGTAGAGTTGGCAAGATGTGCTCCATTTGCTTTTGGCCCAGTCCTTTAATTGCACTTGGAAGTAAACAGCAGATTACAGAATGAAGAGGACAGGGTGATTTGGAAAAAGAAAGAAAAACTGAAGTGAATTTGGTTGGGAAGCAGGGAGTACATCACACAAACTTAAAATAATTGGGAATATGTGCAGTTTCCTAAAGGCATTCAGAGCGTAAGCCTCCTTGCTAAGGATGCTCCTATGCCTAGGTTTCACTGCCTTCCATGATGTGACCCCAACACGGGTCACCATTTCTTTCCTGCCCATCATTATAAGTCTCCCCACTGTCCACCACCATGCCTATTTCTGCCTCCACACGTTCCCTAATTAGATGCCTTCCAAGAACAGCCCCTTGGCCTGCCCCAACTATGTAGGCCCAGGTCTCCCCCTACTCAGGAAACCTGACCTCTTTTTCTGAATTTTTCCAGAACCTAGAGTCCAAACCACAGTTTAGCGCCTCCTTGGAGTCTCCCTGACTGCCATTATATCATGTGCACTGGTCTTTTCTAATGTCATTGACATTAAACAACCATTATGTTCTGGCTGCTTTATATCCACTATCTATTCAAGATGCATACATTTCCCAATTTATACATAAGGAAATTAAGTCTCACAGAGCTAAACTGCCCCAAGTTGGCAGGTGCTGAGGCCCCCTGGGCATGACAGTAAAGTTCAGCCTCATATTTCTCCTGACCGGCAGGGCCCACGTCTTTGTCTTCCCTGTGGCACCTTCCACAGTTACTGAGGAGATCTGGGCATCTGGGGAAGAAGATGCCAATGTAAAAAAAAGCTGCTGAGGGGGTGATAAGAGGACCCCAAAACTCGATACTCTGTTTCCGATGTCTCTTGGTTACAGAGAATCTCAACCACATTGTAGTCCGTCACTCCGTAATACTAAACCAGAGGCCCAAACAGCTTTGGGGAAAATGAGGATGTTCTTTCCCTATTCACCATTAAGTAATATTTAATTTGTTAATATTTCTCATGTTACTTTAATCAGAGCACACTGTGATTTTCACAACCTTTTAAACAGAACAATACTTTCTGTATCTTAGCTCTTTAGCCTACCAGAATGTTATTTGTGTTACTGTGAACTAATATATGCAGATTCACCACAATTAGCCATCACCATGGTAATTTTATGCCTTTTGTGTTCAGTTTATGTTGCATATGCTCATCAAGGAGATTGAAGCTTTCCTGAAGAAGCAGAATTCATTACCTGCCTTTGGATTATAAGTACATCAAATTTGAAGAAATGTTTTCAAATCCTGACAGCATCCCGTGTCTGGCTTACTTTTGAGAGAGAACTTCTTCTTCTTTGAGCGGGACTGGCAGATCCTCTGGCAAAAACATCATGGTTTCAGTGGGAACATAGGCCCCTAAGAGCTGACAGAGCCTTCAACCCCTCAAGGGGATCCCTTCCCTCTGCTTGAATGATCTCAGTTGCTGCATGGTTCAGCTGAGTCTTGCTTTTCATATCAAGCATGAGGACAAGTGTGCAGCTATGATAGACCATCTGCAGTATTGACACCCCAGTATATATGTGCCACTCCTCCCTGCAAGGAATCAATTTCCCTTACCCTTAAATCTGGCCCTGGGACTTGTTTCGACTAATAGAATATGGCAAACACATGTTGTACAAATTCTAGAGTCAAGGCCCTAGGAGACCTTGCAGTTTCCATTTTTATTCTTGTGGAATCCAGCAGCCATGTAGAAACATAATGAGGGCCCATCTGAAGATGAAGGCCTAGCCAGCCATTCTAGACTCCTAAACTGAGGCAACAGACACATCAGGGAAGTCATTTTGGACAATCTATCCCCCGCCAAACTCCCAGCTGAATGCAGACATAGGAGTAACCCCAGCCTACATTGTGTAAAGCAGGAGAACCTCCCAGCTGAGTTCAGCCAGGCCACAAAATCGTAGGAATTGTTAAACAGAATGGTGGTTGCCAGAGGACGGGGGAAGGGGGATAAGGTGACTTGTTGTTCAATGGATATAAAGTTACAGTTGTGCAAGATAAATGAATTCTAGAGACTTGCCATAGGGCCTATGATTAACAATACGGTGTTGTCCACTTAAAAAATTGTTAACAGGTTATGTGTTTCCACAACAACAACAACAACAACAACAAAAAGACCAGAGACACGAGGAAACTAAATTTTGGATATATTATGACCCTGATTATGGTAGTGATGCTATCTCAGGTATATTATATGGTGGAACTCATCAAATCATATCATTCAATATGACATTTTGTTGACATATCAATTATACCTCAATAAAGCTGAGGAAGAAGAAAGAAAGAAAGAAAGAAAGAAAGAAAGAAAGAAAGAAGAAAAAGAAGAAGAAGAAGGAAGGAAGGAAGGAAGGAAGGAAGGAAGGAAGGAAGGAAGAAGAGGGGAGGGAAAGGGAGGGGAGGAGAGGAGAGGAGAAGACAGGAAAGGAAAGGAAAGGAAAGGAAGGGAAGGGAAGGGAAGGGAAGGGAAGGGAAGGGAAGGGAAGGGAAGGGAAGGGAAAGGAAAGGAAAGGAAAGGAAAGGTGGTGTTTTAAGCCATTTCATTTGGGGGTGGTTTGTTACACAGCAATAGCTAACTGATACAGCAGCTAAGGGAAGGAAGATGCAACTAGATCCCTGATCATCACTGTTATTGGGTAGAGCATGTACAGCCCTTGCTTCTTCCTTGCACAAAACTTCCCCCTCTAACCAGACCTCATCCACTGCCTCCTCAGCCTGCAAGATACATCTTGGATCTCACTCTCTGTGTCTTTGTTGTTTACCCCCTTTTCTCCCTCCCTCCTCTGTCCAATGGGATTAACCCCTCTACTCCTTTAGGCTCCCTTTGAGCTCTGTAGCTATCTTAATTATTTCTCGGGTCAGTGTATGGTTAAGCTATGTGTGCACCCATCTGGCTCTTCCATTCATCCACCCTATTATTTCTAGTTCCACATTTTCCATTTCAGAGCCAGCATAGAGTCAGCTCTCAATCCTGATTGCTGAATGAGTGATAAGTACTTCCCACTTCTGCCCCTTTCCCTCACCTGGCCTCCCTCTGCTTATCAGCATCTTATATTTAATTTCCTCCACAAGCTCTTTCCTGGACCCTCTTACCACAGTAACCTCTTATCCTGCAGCTTATTTTGTATATATGTAAGACTCATTTATTTCAAGTCATCATGGCGGGGTATTGGGGAAAGTGTTCAATTAGCAATAATCGTGCCTCGGATAAACCTCATTGGCTATGATACTGTCACTGCGCAAAGCGATATAAGACTTATTTAAAAATTAAATGTTAAAATACTGTTTAACACACTTGGTCCAGTCACATAAACTCTCCCATTTAGCCTTCACAGCCACCAGGCCACAAGGCTCAGCCCTTCTTCCCACAAGGCCGCCTCTGTTCTTCCCACTGCGGGGAACTCTACCATGTAAGGGAGTTGCTGACCGAACTGACCAGAGCCCTCGTCATGCATTCAACATGTTACCGCGTTGCAAACGTAGGATCCCAGGCTTAGTCCTTTCCTCCTGCCTCCTGCCTTAGGCCTGGCCCCTGGGATAAACCAGCCCCATCCACCTTTTCCTTCCACCAAATACGCCAGAGATGGATAAGCGGATCACCTGAAGGCTCACACCCCCCTCTACAGGTACACCTCAGTGAATGGGTCCCAAGATCTAGATTTTATAGTGTGGATAAGGAAGAGATATGTGGAGGTCCCCACTATAGACCCAAGTCCCAGTCATATTCTTTATCCAGCTTGTATCAAAGAGCCCTATTGTGGTAAGCAGCCTCTGAGATGGCCCCAGTGACCGCCACTGCTTAGCATTCGCACTCTGATGTAATCCCCTCCCCATGACAATGGTTTGCCCTAACGATGACTTGCCTCTAGCCAGCAGCACATGGCAGAGGTGATAAGATGCTACTTCCATGATCAGGCTGCATAGAAGCATTACATCATCTTGCTAACAGACTCTGCTCTTTGCTGGCTTTGATGAAGTAAGCTGCCATATTGTAGAGGTCCATGTGACAAGGAACTGAGGGTCACCTCGGGCCAACAGCCGGCAAGGAACTGAGGCTCCCAGTGCGACATCATATGAGTAGCTGAATTCTGCCATCAGCCATGTAACGGAGCCATGCAGACCCTTGCTGGCCAAACCTTCAGAGGAGAGCCCAGCCTTGGTCAGCCCTTGGATCTCAGCCTCATGGAAGACCATGAAACAGGGGACCCAGGTAAACCATGCCCAAAATTCGGACCCATAGACACTGTGAGATAATAAACATGTGCTCTATTAGGCCACTAAGCAATATAAAATCAATGCAACTCCAGTGAGCGTTTGAGGTATCTGCTTAGAAATCAACAAAGCATTTCTTTGATTCCCATTGCATTATTTTGGGTATATTTTCCTTAAGACAGTATGAGGGATGATAGGGAAAGGTAGGACTTGGCCATGCATGGATCCTAATATTTTCAAAATCACTCCCCAATCTAGGACAGTATCATTAGTATCCCCATTTTCAAGTTAAGCAAACTCAGGATCACACAGGTTGGTATTTGCTCAAATTTCTCACTTCTCCCCTCCCCTAACTCCAAATACAGTGCTCCTTCCCCTCCGACAAGGCTGCAGCATGGTACTGTTGCTGCAGAAACTTTGAGCAAAGTTCTGGTGTCGTTAATTATGCTGTGAGCAGTCTGAGAGCAGGGACTCCCTCAGGCATGTTTCTGTTCTCAGTGGCAGCACACAGGTGGCATGGGGGTGACGCTAAGGCAGAAAGAGGCCCGGAGCTACCCTTCCAGTACCCAACCCAGGCAAACCTCTCCAGTGCCACCCAGCAATACCTTTGCTGGGAATACTTCAGTGGCCATCCAAATAAAGCAGCTCAGACTGGAGATGTTTGGGAATATGCAATGACCCAGCTATTTAACATGGACTGCTTTATGGTATTAATAAAATTGAGTGTTCTGGGAAATGCCTTTTAAGTGAACCAGGTCTAAGTCCAAGGTTCTAGAAAGCTTTTAGCTTAAATGCAAACTCACTGGCAATGTGAGGGACACCAGCATTAAGGAGACGCCTAACAGAATGGGGAGGACCCAAAAAGCCAAGCTTCCCTGGCCTTGCCTCCCTGCGGTCCATGTAGCCAGTAGAGACAGACAAAGTTCAAAGCCTAATGGGCAAAAGCAGGGCAGGCAAGGTGGAAAGCAAACAGGAAAATGGAAGGTAACGATCGCTGGTTGGCAGGTGGATTCAACTCAAGACAGGCTGCGAGTTAAAAAAAAAAAAAAAAAAAAAAAAAAAAAAAAAAAAGGAAGAACTGGGGGGGCAAATGCGAATTTGAAACTCAGCCACGTGTGACTCGCTAGGACCGCGGGCTCCCTGTGCGACATCATATGAGTAGCTGAATTCTGCCCTCAGCCATGGAACGGACCACGCAGACCCTTGCCAGCCACGCCTTCAGAGGAGAGCCCAGCCTTGGTCAGCTCTGCCTCTCGGGATGTCCGGGCACGGCTGGAACCGGCCCCACGGGGCCCGTGGGGAGCCCGCGAGAAGAGGTGGCCCGTGTGTTTCGGGAGCGGTGAGATGCTCTACACGTGTGAGGCGCTGCTATCTTCCAGAGCAGCTGCTGCTGTTGCAGTAGTGATCAAAGCAGGGACAATAAAACAGGGCCATACTCGTTAGAGGGACACTTTGGATGTTCCCCACAAGGAACGGACGCTCTCTGATTTAACACCGCTTCCTAAGCCTCAGACATGGCGACGGAAATCACACCAGAATTCTCACCGGGAAATTTTACTGTAAAGAACTGTTATCTTAGTGGGAAATTGGCAATGAGATAAAGGAGGTAGCAAGGGCAGGGAGCAGGTGACCCACCTTCCCCATGGGCCTGGGACTGCGCAGGTAGCCGGGAGATGGCATTTTCAGCCCTCCGAGGCCCAGAACACCTAGGGTGAGGTGAGACCCCTAGGGTTGGGGCAACACTGGAGAAATGTTGGAATCGTTAAAACTTAGAAGTTTGGAAGGGGAGCCCCACAGAGACGGGGCCCAGGCTGCTGGGGAGGGGATGCCCCCGGCTGGTACTGGGGTCTCCAGGGGCTACAGTGAGGCTGGCCCTGAGCCCTGGCAAAGCCACCCTCGGCATTCCGCTGCTGCGATGGGACGAGAGGGTGCTGTTGGGGGCGGGGGGCATTGCTGGGGTGCTGCCCCCCCCCCCCCCCATCAGCAGGAAAACAGTAGGGAGCAAACCCTTTCTCCCTCTCGCGCCCCCTACTGGCAAATCTTAGCAGGGCGCCAGCTGGCAAGGCAGATAAGGGGTTTGCAGGGTGCAGAATATGGGGCTCAGAGCTGAGAGTCAATAGCTTCATAGCTGGCCCAGCGGCCGCCAAGCAAATGTAGGCAAGAAAACGTGGCCACAGACTTCATCACAGAAACCTGCCTCTTCTGGAATTCTTCCCAAGCTCCGAATCCAGTCTACACGGGGCTCAGGAGGAAAGGAATTCCTGCAGGGCCCTATTCCCTTGGCTCCTGCCCTGAGACCCACGAGGTGGGCGGAACCATTTCTGTCCCCGCCCCCCGCACGGCGCCATGACCCAGGAGCAGCCCCGGTGCCCGCCCGCCCCTGGGTCGAGCCTCGCGGCCTTCTCCCGTGGAGCCACGTTGCCTACTGTGCAAACTTTTAGACAGCTGGGCTGTGAGGAGCATGGAGCAGCTTTAAGAATTGATGCGGGCCATTACTGTTTCATGAGCCACCACGGCCCAGCCGCGCAAGGCCACTTCGGCCCGCTCTGTCCTAGCGGATCTGAGCCTCTGAAAGAGGGTGTCGAGAGGCCCCCGCAAATACTACACACAGCTCGCCACCAAAGCGGGGGCCGTGATGCAACCACGAGGGTCAGAGAGAGGGAGACCGAGGGACCGGAGCGGCCTCCGCGCCGCTAATGTGGGGCTCGAACTCGCCAACCGGGAGATCCTGCCCTGAGTCCGGCCAACGCTCAACCCACTGAGCCACCCAGGCTCCCGCCTGCGCGGGCTTCTTACTCTCTGCTTTCCCGTTAGCGCATTCCTGGGCCTTGCTTTCTGCTTTCCCGGCTCCCCACCTTCTTTCTTCCTTCTCGCTCTCTCTCCTTTTTCCTTGCCTTCCGGTCCTGCCGCCGTCAGTCCACGTTCCCCTTTCTTGTGCGGCCAGTCCCCCTCAGGCTGTCTGTTGGGCTTCCTCTATCTTTTCTCTGCGTGTGGACCTGTCTGTCCACGTTTCTCTGCGCGTGCATGCCCGTGTGTGTGTTTGGGTGAGCGTGCACACGCGTGTGCGTCTCCCCAGTGCTCTCCACCTCCTCCGCCTCCCTGTGGTCGCCAGTTTCAGCTCCAGGCTCTCTGGACGGAAGAATGAAGGGCCTTTCCCCCCCTTGTATAGGGGCGCGGGGTGGGCGGCTCTGCTTGATTTCCTTGCTCCCTCTGCCAATGAGAAGAGAGAGTGGAGCAAAGACAAGTTCAATTCGGGACCCCAGTGTAGGGTCCCAAGCATGCGCTACACAATGAAACACAGACGCATAACTCGGTCCAACACAGATGTGCTATGTGCCAGGCCACATGCGCGCTCAGGAGGAATCACACGGGGCGTAGGGGCCGCAGGTCCCACGGTCTGGGGAGAGGGGAGCCGCTCGGCTTTAGCCGCTGCAAAGGGGCATCTGAGTCAGGCTGGGGAAGGGGTTAATCGAGGAAGGCTTCCCGGAGGAGGCGATGCTGCCTTTTGAAAACGATGTCACGGTTGACCCGATGGAGAAATGAGAGAACGGCATCCAAGGCAGCTAGCATATCACAAGCAACAGCACGGAGGCAAGAGACAAACAACCCAGCGAGGCGGTGCAGGGCCCCACAGGCAGCGCGGGGGTACAGGAGCCCAAGCACTGGTGCAGGTGGAAGAGGTGGAGAGGTGGGCTGGGGCTGCATCATGCAAGGGCTCCCCAGCCAGGCTGTGGGGGTCCTGCCAGTGCCCCCCCCCACCCCCGCTGCCCTCGGCACTCACTGCTCCACAGACAGCTGCTTCCTGCAGGCACCTGCACTCTGCCTGGAGGCAGCCGCTGGCCAGGGGAGCTGGCGGGCCCCTGTGCAGGGCAGAGCACGGTGTCAGATAATTAACACCCCTGGGAGCAAGCTCAGCCAAGGGCCAATGGGAGTGTTTGGAGAAACCCTGGGTTTATAACCTGGGTAGTGGCAATTCTGGGGCACATTCTACAGTCTCTCGGGGACCCTGCAGGACGGAGCCCCGATCACCCACGGTGTGGTCGTCTGCCCACTGGCACACCATGTATCGGCCACCTGCCCTTCCCCATCTCACATCCCCACCCCCTCTTTCAAATAAACTCTTGATTCAGACTGGTGCACTCGCCATGGGCATGAGGGGACCTGTGAAAGCCCCAAAGAGGGATGGCAGAGCCAGATTTGCATTCTAGAAGGACACCCACCCCGTGACTGGTGTGGAGGGTAGATAACAGGCTGCTACAATAACCTACCCGAGGGGAGAGGAGGACCGCCCTGGGGCACCCATGGCGGGCAGGAAAGTCAGGAAGGGTCAGGTGCAGAACGCAGAGAAGAAGAGCTGGGATTGACGGGTCGCAGCCTGTTCCTCGAAGAACTCAACACACTTTTCACATGCAGGGTGATGAAAACCAAGAAGGTCAGGTCTGCAGCAAGGAGCCTCAGAACGAGCCGCCTTGCCTCGAGGGGACCAGGAAAGAGGAAGCAAAACCATCCCCGAGATGGCAATGCCCAGAAGGGCTGTAAAGAACGAGCTAGATCCTAGCAGGAGGCGGGGCTGGGAGGAATTTGGGGGCAAGGTGGGTGTGACTGCTCAGTATCCACAGGTAGTCCGATGGTTGGGATTTAGAACAAAGAGTGGGGAGCCCCTGGTGAGGGCAGGAGCACATGCCGCTGTTCTTGTGCATCTGAGTCCAAACCCGCCCTGGCCTCTACCTGGGCACGAGCAGGGGTGAGTGAGGAGTGAGTGCCAGGAAGCCACAGGCCAGACCCCCAGAGAGACCTAAGACATGCCACCAACTGTGTGTGGGGAGGGGTGTACATGGCTACCATGCCAAACCCTCCCCACATCCGAGCCTCTCCTGGGGAGTCAGCTCCACCCCCCAGTTTGTGGGGGGTATGGCCGCCAATGGGTGTCAGGGAAGTTCCCAGAGCTCTTGATGGAGCTGAGGACGGCATTCTCAAGGGGAAACCCACATAGTTCAATATGTTCAGGCAAACATATAAAACTCTATCCACCATATCTTCCCTCAGTGTGGCTAAAATAGACCAACACTGACTTGTTGATCTGTCTCCCATCACTTCTCTGTTCACCTTCTGCGGAGGTGACGTGATGGGCCAAGATGGCCGGGAAAGGGGAAAGCAAACAGAAAGCTAGGTGTCACGTGGGTCAAGGGGACAGAAAGCATCCCCTAAAGGAAACTCCGCAGGTTCATCGTCCATCCTCCGTTGTGTTCTAGCAAATGACTCCTCACATATTCACTCAATGTAGAAGACTTTCTTCTGAGAAGCAAGGACTTCTGAGGAAGGAAGGAACTAGCATCTGTCGACACCTTCCTATACCACACAGTTTCCAGCTTGACAAAATGGGGCTTATTCTTTTGGTCCCATAGATGAGGAAATGGTCCCAGAGGTTTCAAGGACTTGCCTTAGGCCAGTAGCGGTCAGAATTCACACTCACACCTGGCTGATTCAAGTAGTCGATATTGTTTCCTACCTAGAAGAACATATTTGACTTGCTCTGGGTTTGGAACAGTCTTGATTATCTTTCCACCCTGTTTAAAATGGCTTGTGTAAGGAGCACAGAAGTGCTGATGCGTAGGGGTACATGGACCCCAATGTTACAACAGCGCTTTCAACAATAGCCAAGTTACGGTAAGAGCCTAGATGTCCATGAACTAATCAATGGTTAAAGAAGATGTGGTTTATATACACAATGGAATACTACTTGGCAATGAGAAGGAATGAAATCGTGCCATTTGCAGCAACATAGCTGGAACTGGAGGGTATTAAGCTGAATGAAATAAGTCAGTCAGAGAAAGACAGAGATCCTATGTTTTCCCTCATATGGGGAACTTGAGAAACTTCACAGAAGACCATGGAGGAAGGGAAGGGAAAATAGTTACAAACAGAGAGGGAGGGAGGCAAACCATAAGAGACTCTTAAATACAGAGAACAAACTGAGGGTTAGCAGGGGCGGGGAGGGGGAAGAAGGGGAAATGGGGGATGGGCACTGAGGAGGGCACTTGTTGGGATGAGCACTGGGTGTTGTGTGTAAGCAATGAATCATGGGAATCTATCCCCAAAACCAAGAACACACTGTACATTAGCCAATTTGACAGTAAATAAAATAAAATAAAATAAAATAAAATAAAATAAAATAAAGTGGCCTGTGTAAACCAGCTGATTGTTTAGTGTATATTTACAATTTTTAAAAAGTCTTTTGTTTCTGAAAATAAATTTTAAGTACCTCAAGTGGTACTCCCTCCTTTGAAAAGAAAATCCTGACTAGAGATATACTTACGTGTTTAGGTAGCTCTTAAAGTCCTCCAGTAATAGAATTCTCTAGGAATTTGTTCTCAACTCTTAGGGAAAGTGTGGGCTTTGGAGTCAGACTTGGATAAGATATTGGCTCTGTTGCTTAGTAACCGTATGAGACATGGGACAAGTCACTCACCACTCACGTGTAAATCTAGTACTTCAGAAGGTTTGCTATGAGGTTGAAATACAGGCATCTGGGTGGCTCAGTCAGGTAAGTATCCAACTTCGGCTCAGGTCATAGTCTCACGGTTCATGAGTTCAAGCCCCACATCGGGCTCTGTGCTGACAGCTCAGAGCCTGGAGCCTGCTTCGGATTCTGTGTCTCCCTCTCTCTCTGCCCCTCCCCTGCTCGTGCTCTGTCTCTCTCTCAAAAAATAAATAAAAACGTTAAAAATAATAATAAAAGAAAAAACGTTAAAAAAAAAACAATGGCATAAGAATGGTGCCTGGCACACAGGTAACAATCCATCAATCCCTTCCCGGCCTCCTCCTTCCTCCCACACAACTCCGCCCTCCCTGGAAAATATTACCCCTTCCGTGAGCTCGCGGCCTCAGAGCAAAGATGACATACCTATTTGTTGGCTTGTCCATGAACGTAGGTCCTTGGCTCAACCCCTGTTCCACTCTGTGTCTAAATGTGTCTAGAAGGTGCTCCCTTAAATTCTCTTCGAACTACCTAATATTGGTTGGGGGGCAGGAAAGAAAAGCAGACGTCAGCCTGGGTGGGGAGGAGAGAGGACCCTCCTTTTGCAGAGAATTGCTGTGCGTCCCTGGGGCTGCACAAAAGCACAAGATCAGGTAATAAGTTTGCTTTGGCTTCAAATAGCAAATGAATCACCTAACGTTGCACCCAACAGTAAACTCTAATAGAGAAAGTTTAATTTAGGTAATCGGTCAAATCCTGCTTAAGTAATATAAATAAGCTGGGTCAAAGAAAATGAAGTTGTCCACAGAGGTGCGCTAGCCTTGGGGAGAGGTGGGGAGGGATTCCGGCCGGGCCCTGGTGGACAGGAGAATTGGGGTGCACTCCAGAGGACTGAGCCCTGGCAGAGGGGGGCTGCTCATGGCCACAGCAGACTTGTCGGGGGAAGCTTTGGGACCCACTGGAATCCAGATAACTTATTCCCGAAACTAGCCAAAAATTAGGAATGTAGCAGCTTGCAGGCCATAGCCCAAAGGGGCAGCATGTCACATGCATTGCTGGCTATCCACTTTCTCAAACCTCAAACATCCTAGATTGACTCAGGATCAGGAGACGAGGAAGAGCAGTGACTGCAAGTACTTCTGTCACTGTCTTTTCATCAGCAGCACCTAAAAAAATGGGCTCTTCCTGCTCTTGGCGTGAATCCGCTGGACGGTGCAGGGAGGCTGAGGGGCTGGGGGCACGGGCACCCCTGAGGCTGTCTGCAAATCAAGCTAACCTCAGGAGGCCCCCCATCATCTCCTGCCTCGCCTACGCCCCTCTCGGAGGCAGGCCTGGCACCTGTGTCTTAGGATTCCTATCCCTCAAAATACCTTCTAACTTGTTCTAAACTCACACCTTGGAAAAGTGAACCACAGAGAGCCCGAAGAACACCACCATGGGAACCAGAAGGACCTGAGTTCAAATCTCAGCCCTGGCTTATAACCCAAGGCAGATCACTGAACTTTTGGGTGACAGACTGTTCCTGTTTGCCCAGGACTCACGGGATTCCCGGGATCCAGGACTTTCAGTCCCCAAACCGGAAGAGTCCTGGGAAAACCAGGACGAGTTAGTCACCATACTTGAACTCGGAGCTTCGTTTGAGCGTCTGCAAACACGTAATGCAAACACTAATCTGATGTCGACTGTGAAGACCGGGGCCTTGGTTGTGCCAACAGCACTCTGCAAATCCTATGACCGCTTCCAAAAGACTCGTCCTTGCTTTAAAAAGCAGATCGAGGATCATGAGACAAAGGCCACATGAGCGGGAATGCAACAGAGATGGTGGGGGGACAGGGAGGAGCAGTGAAGGCCCAGAGAAGAGCAGGGGGGCCCGTAGCCAGCGGAGCCCATTACCGATGGCCTCCCCACAGCCCTGAGACCTTCGAGGCATGCCGCACGGAGACAGAATGGAAGTGGCTCCTTGTCTGGGCACTTGGCTCAGAAATTACCAGAGGCGGGGCCTTCGTCTCATCCTTCTCCCTATCATCCTGACACCTTCTCCCCGCCAGTGCCTGCTCCGGAAAGCCAGCATGAGGGTGAGGGCTGCATCCTGTCAATGGGGACCATTGCGATGACAAGCTTGAAACCCAGGTGTCTTCCAGGTGACAGCCGCACCACATGGCCTTGCTCTCTGCCCATGCCTGACTGCCACAAGTTCCTGCTAGAACTGCTTAGTCACCTGCCCTGTAAGTGGGGATTTCCACTGCTTCCTTGTGAAAGAGACTTAATTGTTGCTGCCACCTGAGCATCGAGTGCGTCCCTCTGTGCTGAAGGGCCCCTGGGGGAACTGCCCTTGTTCACTCGTGAACAGGTTCCAGCTAGATGAGGTGCCTTGGCAGGGTCGAGGCAATCAGGAAGGAGGTTTTATTGCCAACACCAGGGGGTGGAGAGGTCCCCTAACCTGGGCTCTGGATGTTGAGAATTTCAGCAGCAACGCTAGCAGGCATCTGGGAAAGGTCACTAGACCAGGCATCGAGAGACCGAAGTCCTAGTCCTAGCTCTGTCCCCACAAGGGTGGTGGAGTCCCTGACACTCCCCATGAAGGCTCTAATCTATAAAATGAAGACAAGGGTATAAAACCATACCTATATAGTGTGCAGGCTTTGGGGGGGAAAGGGGTATGGAATACATTTATAGACACTGAGACAGTTTGGGTAATATAAGATTGCCACAAAAGAGAAGCAATCCAGTAAGAGCAGAAGAGATAAATCGTGATAGATTCACACAATGGAATACCAAACAGAAATGTTTAAAGGACAAACTACTGCAACATACAGTTGCATGGAGGGATTTTCCTGACAAAATAACAGAAGGCTAGAGATTGTATGATTCCATTTGCATAATGCTCAAGAACAGGAAAAGTAATCTATGGTGAAAGAAATGACAGTAGGGGTTACTTAGGGTAGGGATGGGGATTGACGGGGAAGTGGACAAGGGAACATTCCAGGCCATTGCAAAGGTTCTGTGTCTTGATCTGGGTAGAGGCCACATGGGCTATCAACATATGTAAGAATGTCTACAGTCATATACTCACCACCAGGACACTTTCGTGTATGTCTGTCATACTTCAATTTAAAAGAAAAGTAGAAAAGAGCAAACAGATACCTGAGTCATTCTGCTGGGCAGAATTCATAGGACTTTGTTCACTGCTGATTCATCCTTCTCCATGACCTCAATTATTCTTGACAATTAAAGTACAAAATAGACGGCATTTCAAAGGAGGAGGCAGTGCCGTCTACTATTTAAAAGCAAAATGCACACGTGAATTCCACACCGATTCAAAAGATGCTGCCAACCCTTGGCCACTAATAGAGATGAAAATCTCTAAATGATCTACTGCCAGGCTTGATCATGCTGATTTGTTTCTGATCCGAGTGGAGGGAAAGCAGAGACTCTGCAGTAAGATGGAAAGCGCCGCTCGGTCTGACAGAGGGAAATATGATTAGAATGCACCGAGGCGGAAATAATGACTCGCCTTCCCCCAGGACCAGCCCGCCCTCCCGCCTGTACCCACAACAAATCTTGCATTGCTAACGACACGGTGTTGGGAGGCCGGTGGCATCTCCAATCCATCCTGACTCATGACACAATCAGATAATATGCAACCTGCAAAGCCAAGAGACTTCCAGAAGGATGGCTCGCACAGTCATGGAGCACAACATCCCCACACTCCAGGAACTTCAAGGAATTCTCTTGTTAGATGGAGTTCCCTGGAAAAGCCCGGGGGAGAGAGTGGGAGGTGGGGGGCTTATCGCAGTCTCAGCTTGAGACAAGGTCCAGCCTGACCCCATGGAAAGCTCTAGAACATGAATCCTATGCAGCTGGTTAATCGTTCATTGCAGACTATTCCACGGTGGGGCTGGGGTGGATGGGTTCCTTCTCTACCAGGTGAGACAGCCACATCAGCATGGGGAAGTTCTCCAGAAGGTGGGACAGTTGTGAACCATGAGCAGCAACACTCACAGAAGCTGGGGAGGGGTGCCCCTGTCCAGTAACAGGATCTAGGCGGCACGCCTGCCGATCTTAATTACCCCCTGCATGCTGGCAACCCCACGTTCACGTCTGTAGCCAGGTCTCCCCCCCCAGCGCCGACTTGTACATCCAATCAGCCGCCCAACATTTCCAAGTAGGGTATCATTGGTATCGCACACTCCATTTGTCCTACACTGAGCTCCTAGGATTCACTCCAAAGCCAGCTCTCTTCGCAGTCTCTCCTTGTCCATCAGTGCCTGATTCTACTCTTCCAGCTGCTTGCTCTTGATTTCTCTCTCTCCCTCACTCTCCAGTCCAGCAGCAAATCCTTCTGGATCTACTTTCAAAATATAATCCAGAATTGAACTACTTATGCTTGTTCCCACCACCGCCATCTTGGTCCAAACCACTGTTGTCTCTTGCCTGGCATATTGTAGTAGCTTCCTGATAGATCCCCTTTATCTAGCCTTTGTCCCCCTAAAGTCTACTTTCAACACAGCTGCTAGAGTGCTTCCTGTTAAGAAAATCAAATAATGGAACGGTATCGCTCCTCTGTTCCCCGGGTCCCCTCCTCATGCAGAGAAAAGCCAAAGGGCTCACTATGACCAAGAAGGGCCTGTGTGATCTGATGCCTTACCCCACAGCCTGCTCCCCCCACTGCTGTCCACCCAGCCACCTGCCTTCCTGCTGTTCCTCAGATACTCCAGGTGGAGTCCCCTCTCCAGACCTTTGCCCTGCCTAGAATCCTCTCTTACCCAATGGCCTAACCTCCTCTCTAGGCCTCAACTTAAAAATCACCTTCCCAGAAACAAATCCCCTCATCATCCCAAATTCTTCACACTGATATTTCATATCTCCTTTTCCTGATTTAATTTTTTGTCCTTAGTATTTATCTCTAGCTAAAATGTTACATATTTTACTTATATTCTTGCATATGGTCTGCTTCTCCCCAAAGAATGGAGGCTCCATGAAGGCAGAGATCTTTGGGGCTTTTCCCCCATTACTCTCAACCCCAGTGGCCGGGGCAGTGCCTGGAGCAGAGCAGACACTCAGGAAACGTTGGTTGAGCAGGTGCATGAATGAATAAATGACTGAAATATAGAAATACATTTATACATAAGTAGATAAAAATATTTGGAGGAACTACACCAGAATTATAAATAATTTTTATGGTACTTTAACTATCTCTTTCAGGATTTTTCTAAATGTTCTGCAATCAACTTTTATTACATGATATCATCGTAATGTTTATTTATAAGATTTTTAAAATTTTCTTTCCCAAAAAGACTTCCCTTCTAATGCTTCCACCAGTTAATGAGAAAATCCTACTCCCAAAACCGCTCTGGGAGCTACCAAATATCACATTAGCCTGTTTCACCCTCAACTGTATAGAATCCAGAGGGAGAAACTTGAAGTTTACAGGTCAGAGATGTCACTGGGGGCAGAGGGAGTGAATCCTCTCCCGGGACCTTCTAGAAACTCCATCCTACATTGGCCTCATCTGGGAACACATTAGAAAAGCAAAGTCTTGGTCCCCACCCCATGGTTTAGCCTCCAGGTGATTCTCAACTACCCCAAGCTTTGAGGTCAATGCATCCAAGCCATTCACAGCAGGATGACAAGCAGAAGCAAAGCAGTGGAAACCAATCTGGGGTCAGTAAGAGAGGAGGAGGAGGAGGAGAGAGAAAGTAAGTCTCTTCCTTGGTCCAGGCACGGAAAACAGGACCACCGCCGGAAATGTGATACGCCTGTCATAAGTATGTGATTGGCCCCAATTCTGTGTTCACTCACATTGTATACACAGTCCCCGGCATGGAGCCCAGAGGCATATTAAATATTTGTTGACTGAATTAGAAGTGAATATATGAATGAATTAGCCATATAAATTATGTAACATAACATGGTTTCATTTGTGCCATAATAGTAAAAACTGCAAATTTTCCTTCAGCATTGGAAATGAGAACCTCAGAAAACCTCTGAGTGCCTATCTTGCCAAGCAGCTCACCACTGGGGCCTCCCAAAGCCTTGGGACCCCCTCGAACTCTCCAGCCCCCAAGATGCCTATAGCCCAGGTGGCCGGATCAGTACAGGCTACTCGGTTAAATTTGAATTTCAGATAAGTAGCCTATCTTCTTGTATAGTATATCTCGAATACTGCATAGGACATACTTACATTCAAAAAATTATTTATTGTTCATCTCAAATCCCAATTTAACTGGGGACTTTGCATTTTTATTTGCTGGGTCTGGCTGAGCTCTGTCCTTGGAGCAGGCCAAGAAAAGCCTCTTTATATCTGCACCTATCACAGCAACAGTGAAGGGTTACGGGCTCCCACTGCTCCTTCCTTTACCCCCAGAAACACACAGCCTTGCCTTCAAAGGCTCGAGGCATTGCTCGTTTGAACACTGTGTTGGTGCGCTTCCCTGTGCGTGTTTGCTCTATTCCCTTCGCTTTGCCTCTTCATTCCCTTCGTTCCATCCCTACCCCGAGCCTTCCAGCCTCCTTTTAACTCCCTCTTGTGCTCTGAGACTCATTACCACTCCGTGGAAAACTTTCCTGGAAAACACACAGACACACACACACACAGAATCTGAATTACATTCTTCCCTTCACATGTGCGAACATCTCTCCCAGCAGTTAGCACCCTCAAGTGGGAAACACCTGCACGGTGCCTATGTCCCCGATCAGGCACCAGAGCCCTAGGGCAGGACTGTGTTCGTGGCTCTAGTACCAGCAGTCTGCCCAATACTTGGCTTCCAAACAGTGTTTGATAAATAAATGAACAGGTGAACACACAGCAACTTCTCAGGGAAAGAAGTGTCCAGCTCTTTGGAGAAAAATGAAGAACCAGTGGGGAAGAGGGACGTCCTGACGTACGTCTGCCTTAGAAATCTCTGTCCCTCAGGACAATCTCATGGCCAGGGAGAGCACACCTGTCCCAGAATAGCAGCCCAGGGCCCAGCAAAGCACTTGGCAGACAGGTAAGACTCGGGTCATTCTCCCCAGCCAGACAGACTGTGGATCAGAGGCCTGACAACCAAATGTGGCCACACTCGTTGGCCAGCAGCTTTTCTGGGCCCTCTCAGAACTGGCCTTGAACGACATGTGGCCTTTCGCCCCCCATTTCATACATTTCACTGGTTCACTCTGCTGTTTAGCCAAACATGGCGCCCATTAAACTAGGAACCAAGTTCTCACTCTGCCTCTTCTCAACTCTCAGCCCCAGAGGCCACCTCCTTGTTGGATGGCAACTTGGATTTCCCTCCTAATTGATGCCTGGTCTAGAACACCTGCACCTGACGCTATTCCATGAAGCATTCCCCAACTAAAGCCAGGAGGACAATGAAAATCAAAGCCCATCTGTACATGGAGAATTATACATTTGATAGCAACAGCAATATTAGGTCATGGGCTGGGTTGTTAAATCACTAAACATATACAGAATGTATATGCAGAAAAACAATAACAACACATTTCTGAAACGTTTATCTGAGATTTAAAATGGCATAGTTGAGACAGCCAGAGGCAGGTGTCCCAGGATGGCTTTCACCCTGGCTCCCGTGCCTCGGCTCAGAGCCAGGAAAAGTGGCTTTCCCTTCTTTTTTTTATGTTTATTTTTGAGGGTTGGGAGGGCAGAGAGATAGGTGGTACAGAGGATCCAAAGCAGGCTCTGTACTGTCAGCGGAAAACCCAACGTGGGGCTCGAACCCATGCAATGTGAGATTATGACCTAAACCAAAGTCGGACACCTAAGCAACCAAGCCACCCAGGTGCCCCTAAGGGAAGGCAGCTTTCAGCACTTTCCAGGTAATACCCAGGACAAACATATGTCCCAAGAGATGACAGAGTGATCTGTGTGGCTTCAATAGGAGGCTAGAGAATCACAGAAAATTTCCTTCCTCTTCTAAACTTTGAGTATTAATTCCAGCCTATAGGGAAGAGGAAGGCCCTGGTTATCAGGAAACAGAATCAAGTTTAACTTCTTTTGCATCTACTCTGTGCTTAGAGTGTGGTGTTGATGAGATGATCTCGCTACTGAGGGTGGCTCCCATTGGGACCGAGGGGACTATTCTGCACTCTTTTTAGATGCCAAGTTGGTCCCGAGATAGAGCAACATGACAGCCACTTCCGAGTCACCATTTCTTTATGACCAGAACCACCTGGTGATGTCCTACCTGGTAATGTTCTCTCCTGCTCTGGCATTGTCTGCCTTTATCTTTTTCTCCAGCTGATGCGTGCAAACCACGGAAGGCCATAAGGCACTTGCCCTATGCTGCAAGACCAGAGGAGGTGAATTCAAGCCACACCATCGGCGGCAAGATGCCTAGCACATAGCCTTCACAGCTCAGAGTACCATAGGCAGATCGGCTCAGGGAGGGGGACCAAAAGGGACCTCAAGGCCTCTGGCTGCAAATCAAAAGCTTCTGCCTCTCACCATCCTCCCATAGATTCTCAAGGATGGTCAGGGCCTAAAATGAGGAAGGACCCAACAGAGGAACTTAGAGAAGTCTCCTTCTCTTCCTTACCCAAGTCTTGTTTGAATGTGCAGTAGGGGAGCCTGGGTGAGAGCAGTGCATTCCCTGGCTCCCCACATAGGTCAGTCAAGAGGACCCCAGTAGAACTCTTCAAGATCCTTCGGTTATGTGAGTTCTTCCCTTTTCTCTTCTCCTTTGACTTTAAGTCCCTAAAAGGCCACAGCTGCTGAAGAGTGTTGCAAGTAACACTTATCCTTATTTGTGGGTCTTGAGAGAAAACTCTCTCAAGCCATGCCCTGCTCTAAAATTGGGAATCTATTGCCATTCTGGAGTGCTCCAAACCAGGCACAGACCCAGGGCCTTCTCATAGAGGCTTCCTCTTCCAGTGGGAGCAAAACGGAAGATAGGTATAACTAGCTGAGAACTGTAAACCTCCACAGAGGACTCAACCCCCCACCAAAGACAATTCTGGCAGAGGCACTTTTTTCATCCCTAATTAACCATAAAATTACTTCCAATCTCCGTTTCAACTCTCACTCAGGGACATGCTTTCTTTTTATTTCAGATATGGAGGAGGGAGGGTCAGTCTTCTCACAATACCAGGCTGTAGACGTCAAATGTCAGCGTTTCTGGAGAAGAGAAATGGCCACTGTCCCGTCATCTGCAGACAACCTCCGGAATCCCTACTCTTGGTCACGCTCAGCAGAGTACAAGGCACATGGCTCACGGCCCGCCACCAGTCACCATAATGGTTTCCTGCGGCTCCGTACAGAGAGTGAATTAACCACATGCCAAGCCATGTGTTGCTGCCTTTACCCCTTTACCTCACTACACACCACAACACTGCCAACTAGTAGGACTTCTTGTCCCCTTTTTTGATGAGGAAGGTGAGCCACTGAGGTCCAGCTGCCTCAAGCTCACAGCAGTGGAGCCAGAGGTAGTCTGAGGGGATGTAAAGAGACCTCTTTCTGGATGGCTCAAGACTTGTTCTGTGATTTTTCTAAAACTCACTTGAACTCCCTGTCAGAGCTATTAATAGTGTCAGTTCTCCTAAATTGTACTAATCTTGGCTGTTCATCCACTCCCCATCTCCTGTTCCCTCATCCTGTGGTGCTACTGAGTTAGATCATGTCTGCAACACTCCCCAAGTTCCTTGAAGGGGAGGTTTTGATAAACATGAGTTATTAACCTTCAAAGCACCCAGAGTTTTGGATGAAGAAGTTACAAAAATTATCATAAAGGTCTGCTGGGGGTTGATAATGAACAGAAACTTTACTGAGGCTTCAAATACTTCCTCTTCTTCCCAAGAGCAGAGGTGAACCCCCCACCCCAGCTAGAATGGACACTCATTCCAACACGAGTCCCTGGCTCATCTCTCTTCCGATGGAAGAGAAGGTCGGGTGCCTCCCTACTTCAGCAGGGGATTCATGGAGACTCTGAGCAGCAGGTGCCCACAGGCCCTGTGCAATACAGCTCCATCGGTCTCTGGCTAGATTCCTGAGGTGCAGCTGCAATGACGCTGTGACTGCCTGACAGGAGAGGAGATGCCACTGCTGAGAAGTCGAGACCCAGAACTTCAGTATTCGAAAGGTGTCTCATTTCTCACCACTCTGCCCTCCTCGCACTGACAGTGTGATTACCATGGGCAAGCAGGACTCCAGCTGTGCCCCTCCTCTGAGACGGAGAGGCAGCAGAGAAGGGACGAGGGAACTAATGGAAACAGCCCACTTCCTCCTCAGCTGGATCTCGACAGTATGGCTGTTCTGGATTATTATTCAAATGCTGAGCCCAGAGCAGGAATAGAAGGAAGGGTGTGAGGTTCAGTGGCAAAGGAGCCATCTCACTAGTGATGACCTCCTACCACAATGCATACCTCAGCTTTCGGCTTTGCTCTGGGTTCACAGCGCTCCAACATGGACAACACGGGTCTACTGACCTCTTCATGGGCAGCCCAGCGCTCAAGGCTGTGGTGGTGACAAAAGAGCCTGGCTACCGTCCCCACTTTCAAGGTTCTGTCAAGTGAAAAGAGACATAAACTGGAGGTGAGGATATGACAGAAGGCACCTTACCATCACCAAGGCTGGACAGGTCTGATCTGCCACAAATCTTATTTGCATCAAACCCATATGCCCTCCCAAGAAGAATGGCAAAGGGCAATTTGGGGGACTGGGGCATGAACTCCAGAACTCCAGAAAGAAGACTCTTGAAAAAAAGAGAAAAAATAAAAATGTCTCCTGTCTTTGGGAGAAATATAAATAAGAGAGGGGAATTTGTATAGAGGGAAGAGAAACCTGAACTGAGGGTCCTAGGCTCTTTCCAAATCACTGTTTAAGATTAGCAGAAAGGACCACTTTTAAGGGAAGTATTTGCTTGGGCTGTTGTTGTTTTTAAGTTTATTTATTTACTTTTTTTACTTTTTTATGTTTTTATATATTTTTGAGAGAGAGATTGTGAGTGGGAGAAGGGCAGAGACAGAGAGAAAGAAAGAGAGAGAGAGAGAGAGAGACAGAACTGGAAGGAGACTCCAGGCTCTAAGCTGTCAGCACAGAGCCCGATGCGGGGCTCAAACTCATGAGCTGTGAGATCATGACCTGAGCTGAAGTCAGATGCTTAACCAACTGAGCCACCCAGGCGCCCCTATTTATTTACTTTTGACAGAAAGATAGAACAAGAGACAGAGACAGAGAGAGAATCCCAAATCAGCATGAAACCCAACATGGGGCTCAAACTCACAAACTGTGAGATCATGACTAGAGCCGAAACCAAGAGTTGGATGCTCAACCAACTGAGCCACCTAGGTGCCCTGAAGGCACTATTTGCAAACGTCCCCCAATCTGATCCCGGAGCAACTTCACTCAAGTCCCTTGAGCAAGAGAAAGCTCTAAGAAAATCTAATGATCCAAGGCTTTCCCTTTAAAAGCCACAACACAGGAGAGCAAATTCTTTGCCAAACATAGCCCAACCAGGCCTTCTATGGTCCCCATGAAATGAGGTCCCCAGGCCCTGCCAAGGAGATCTGTGCTCACAGTAGGTACGAGAGAGATGTTCTGGCCTTCAATGTGCTGGTACTTTAGAGACAGAAGGAAATGGGTGCCTGAGTCATTCTACCTGAGAAGGCTCCAGAGAGGAGAGGTTTCAGGTCATGGTGGCTAAGCTATATGTTGTGCTCACTGGGCTGTGCCATGTGGCTGCAAAACCAAGTAGCATATTTTCATTACCAGGATGATTACTATCCATCCTCGACTGTGTGTTCTAAAACCTAAGAATTCTGCAATCACACACACAGAGACCCAAATACCTATGTGCCTTAAGCAAGGTAATTAGCCTCAGTTTCCTCACTAGTAAAATGGGGTGGTAATTGCACCGACTTCATAGTCCCATTGTGAGGTTTGACTTTGTGCATGGCCGGCAAACCACCTGACACAATGCCTGGCACGCTGAGCCTTCAATACAGACTAGCGGCTCTAACTGGTGAGTAAGCAGCAAGCAAGATGATGTTAACAGTATAAAAGGAATCTAGAGGGAGGAGAAAGAGGGTAACTGAAACACCTTCCTTTTCTCAGTGGAGGGCGGCTTCTTAAGATAAGAAGAAAAGAAGAACCCCAAATCCGAAAGCCTGGTAGCCCGGCTATGTGTAAGACGAGCCAAGTCAGAATAGAAAGCGTTCAGCAGCAGGAGAAATGGAGCTGCCTTGCAAAAACAACCTTGAACTTCAGGCAGGATAGGATCAGCTATAAAGGCCATGGGAGGCCCCTGCAGATGTCCGGGCTCTGGCCCATCTACATTCATCAGTGGATGGTGGTGCACGTCCTGGGATGGAAACGTTGACTTCTGGGCCACCGCCCCGGCCCTCCTGACAGAGGGTGGAGCTCTCAAAACACAATGCTACCCAAGCGCCAACTCATCCAGGGACAGGAGGACCCCCCCCCCCCATCCCCGGGAGATCTGAAAGTCCTCAAGTCATTGCCTGATCCCAAAATAATTACCAAACTGCCTTTTCTAAAACACCAGCCCAGAGAGCGGGCCATGTGTCTTCTCCATTTAACTGCACGGCTCACCTTGCAGCCCCACTCCTGGAGAAACAGCTCATTTTTCTCCACCTCCAATAAAAAGAGCCCCCGCACATTAAGAGAAATGTCCTGCAGACGAGGGTACACGGGAGGGGGCCGTCTTGATTAAAGCAGGTTGTCCTGCCAAGAAGTCTTGAATATGCTCTCCTGGTTAGGGGCTGTTAGTGCGGTGCGGAGGCAGCAGGAGACATGAATTGCCTTTTATCTAATTGGAAAACTCCCACCGAGTTTAGAAGTACTCATTTAGACAGGCAGATCAATAAAAGAAATGGGGAGCGGATGGCCGTGGAGATGTTATGGAGACAAGCCGGTCCTCTGTACATCTGCTTAATAAAGATTAACTCATCCTGGTGGCAGAGGAAACCGGAAGACCCTCTTGAATCCAGACTGCAGCGAGTCCCATTTGTTTTCAATGAGCAGACATTTCAATGAGGGGTGGGCAAGAGATCTCTTTCCTTAGTCTCGTTATCTGGACTCTGGGGGGAGGGAAGGGAGAGGAAGGAACAGGGAATCTGACTCAGATTTTTCTAGCATCTACCCCAAATGGCATTCCCTCAACCCAGACTACAGCGGAATAGAACAAAAGGCAGAGATTCCGAGGAAAAGGACAGAAAGAGAGACAAGCCCGGAGAGGTATCCGGCTCCCCAGCCATCTCCTGTCATTTCACTGCGCATAAGTCACACTGCACAATAATGTACACGTATGCGCTTCTGTGTTAGGAACTCGCCCATTGAAGGAAGCCTCTGTTCTCCATCTCTCTATTGCTCATCATTGGGTCAGGGGCTCTGAGATTTCTTCCTCATTCCCCCATCACCACCCTCCTAACCTTTGAACGGTTCCTGTCTTTGCCTTTGTCCCCACTCTCTCCCCCCACCCCATCCTATACGCCGGAGGCTTAACTGCTGAGCCCACATCTCATTTCAAACACTAGCCTTTGTTCCAGGCCACAGCATCGAAGCCGATTCCCTTCAAAGGAATCAAACTGCTCTGTGGCTGAAGGGCCAGAAATAGAAGGTGTGTGTGTGTGTGTGTGTGTGTGTGTGTGTGTGTGTGTGCAAGCGCATCCATGCATGTGAGCCAGGCTGCAGGTATTTCGTGTGCACTGGGGAAATTTGAACAAACTGGGAACCCCGCTTTTGATTCCTGTGTCTGTCCTCTGACTCCTGCAGAAGTTCCTCTCTGGGCGAGGGCTGTGGGAGGAAACCTGCTGACATTCGGCTTTAATAATGGCCTTTTCTCTTGCACAGTCCTACGGCGAAGGCACAGACTCGTACCTGGGCCATGGGTCGGTTGCCATGGAAATCACTGCAGAGTCACAAATAAAGGGGTATTATGTTCTCGCAGCAGGACCAGAAGAGAGCTAGAAGCTAGAGAGAGAGAAAGGAAGAGGGGGACAAAGCTAGACAGAGAGTGAGAGAGAGAAAGAGAGAGAGAGAGAGAGAGAATAGAAATGCTTGCTATCAATAGCAAGCCAGGAAGGAAGCAAATAAAGTGACGGGGGTGCTGTTTGGAAGAAAGCAGGTTTCAGACAGGGTAGGACAAGGATAGGGGAATGGCACTGTTTTCTTTAAGGGAAGTCTTTCATTTTCAGAGAGAGGGAGGGAAGCCCGTTCTAACTGAGCCTTCTGTACCTTCCTCTCTTCTGCTGGCTTTGTGCTCTCCCTCCTCCTTTGGTGATGGTGCAAAAAGCCTGCAAAGGAACGGCTGGGGGGATGAGAAGGAGCGGGAGGCAGAGGGGAGGGAGGTGAGTCAAGACATTTCTCTTTCCCTCTCTGACCTCAGTAGAAACCCTGAGGCCTCTCCTTCCATAGGGTAGGTCTCTAGCCAGTTCCACCCTTCCTAAAAACGTAAGCCCCCCAAGATCTCAGCACCATTGTTAAGATTTTTCTCCCAAGTTGAGGGCCTCTGGAGGGAGAGTGGCCACACTGTCTTCCCAAGGTCACTTTTCATTCAAAACTACATTGGTTTCCTCACTGTTGACAAAAATCTGAGAATCAAGACCTCGATCCAGACTTGACAAGCAAATAAAAAACAGCAAGCTTATTTCAACCAAGCCGTGAGACTCTATATAGGGCAAGGAATTCTAAAATTCTGCCTTTTCCATTCTTGTTTTGTTAAATAGATGAATATACAGTAAAACCTCGGTTTGTGAGCATAATTCGTTCCGCAAACATGCTCGTCGTCCAAAGCACTTGTTTATCAAAGCAAATTCCCCCATAAAAAATAATGGAAACTCAGATGATTCGTTCCCACAAAATATCCATATAAAAATGATTACAGTACCATAATATAATACAAAATAATAAAGAAAATACAAGATATAAAGAAAAATAAACAAATTAACCTGAACCTACCTTTGAAAACCTTCGTGGCTGGTGTGAGGGAGACAAGAGAGAGGAAGGTGATTGTGTAGGATGATGTTCGCTATCACTAACGGAAGTTGACTACAGTACAGTATGAATAAACTCTTATCATAGACTGTATTTAATGTAACCGGCAATAAGGCAGCAGAGGAAAGGGTCTACATTTGCAGGCAGCCTGACCTAGAATGAAGCAAAGCCTTCCTAAGCTCACTCTTGAATGGAAAAGCAAAGGACTGTCCATAGGTGCTTTGAAGTGACAAAAAATACACTAGTGCCAGTTGTGGGCACCTTCCAACATTCTGAAACATCACTGATTTCTGCCAAATCAGTGGTCTGTGACTGAGAGCATCCGAGTATGGGAGATGATCACCCACGATCCCGCAGCAAAAGAGAGAGAGAGAGAGAGAGAGAGAGAGAGAGACAGGTGAGAAGAACCATTGGCTCAGTTGTGATCACATGACATTTGGCATCATGTAATATTTGTATTACAAGGCATCGCTTGTTTATCAAGTAAAAATTTTAAAGGGGCACCTGGGTGGCTCAGTTGGTTAAGCGTCCGACTTCAGCTCAGGTCATGATCTCCCGGTTCGTGGGTTCAAGCCCCGCGTCAGGCTCTGTGCTAACAGCTCAGAGCCTGGAGTCTGTTTCAGATTCTGTGTCTCCCTCTCTCTCTGCCCTTCCCCTGCTTGCGCTCTGTCTCTCTCTCTGTCTCAAAAATAAACAAACATTTAAAAAAATTTTTTTGAATTTTTAGAAATGTTTGCTCATCTTGCGGAACACTCACAAAGCAACTTACTCGCAATCCAAGGTTTTACGGTATATAGATTTCAATGAACACAATGCTTTTGGAGAACATGTAAAAAGCTTCCTATATCTCTCAATCCATTATCAAGAAAACCAGATATTAGAAATCATTACAGTTTTACCTGCTTCCTCTGAGCCTCACATCTCATATGGTGGCTACCACAGCTAGTTCTGCCTGGTCTAGTGTCTATGCAAAAGCTTCCTCTTCATACGGTTTGGGTGGCATAAAAGTCTTGCCAACCTAATATTTTCTCCCCCATCAACATCGATAACTAAAATCCCACATTCATGTTATTCCTTTCTCTATTCAAAAAAATCTGTCTATTCAAAAACAAAACGTTAGGAAGATCTTCCCTAACTTTTCAGGATGAATGTGTTTGCAGATTAGCTGAGTAAGTGAAACTTGGGATGAATATAGAGCAGCACACAGTGGGGGCAGGATAGTCATGCCTGTCTCCTTGATAATGGGAAACATTTGATATGGAATCAAAATGCATGATTTATTGAAACCATGACCAAATTACATGACCCCCAGACACTTGAGGGTTACCACCCTCAAGTGCTTGAGGGAAAGAGGAAGAAAAAATATTCTGGGTGAATGTGTTACCATGGTTTTCAGCCTTGAACTCCCATCTTGGTAAGTTGAGCTAGACCCCATGTCCCCGTGTCACTCAAAGAGCTTCTACAGAGACCTGGATGTAGATTCCTGGTTGATCTGTCTCTTAATCTTCAACCACCAATCAATCTTGACCCTGACAAAGTCAAGGAAATGATACGCTTCCTCCCTAAAGTATGAAGCTGCTCATTCCTGAGTCTTTCCAAGATGTGGATAGTCCCCAACCAGGAGCCAGCCTCAAGCTGTCCTCACTGTATTACCACCATGGCAGTCCCGAGAGTTGCCAAGCATGTGAAAGAACTTAAAGTTCTTCCCTCATCTCTCTGAATATTTCCTGATGTCCACAATGGCTCCATACCAGCCATGGTCCCCACCCAAACCCGTACTTCTTTCCCTCCGCTGTGGAGTGGGAGATGGAGGGGTGGACCTTGAACTAACTCAAGAGGCTAACTGCAGAGTCCAGGGTATGATCCTAGGCAGGTAGCCAACATCCAGTCACCCAAGGTCTTCCCAGTCCCTGGAGTAGTAGAAGAGTAGAGAAACCACTTTTTTAATTGGGACTGGTAATAATTTGGTTAATCAAAACTTGTCTACAGCAGGGAGTCATAAAAAAATAAAAGCGATGCATAACACTCATAAATAGTTTATTGAAACTTCAAACATAAATATGTTTATTCTGCTAACGTTTTATGTAAGGCCAAGATGTTTCCTTTGAATATCAGAACACTGATGAAAGTTCTGCCTCATCTTTCTTCAAAAGCCATATTCATAACTCACCATGTACAATTTCTAGTTTCTATTTCTTTAAAGCAAAGTGAAAATTTAAAACAATTATGAGGTAATCTTAGTGCAAAAATCCTTCCATGTCTTTCTATTTCTCTGCAATCATTTATAGTCGTCTCACCCATACCTAGTTCGAAAGCAATTTTTTTAACAACTCACATTTATTGAGTCTTTGCGACGCATGCAATTTTGTTTTCATAGAAACAGCCCTCTTTTCATGCTCAACGTTTATTGGTTTACACAGCACTTAATTAAATTATACAATTACATCAGTTAATGTAGTGGATTGATTCAGTAGGGGTTGGTTAAGAGAGGTTCAACTGCTATTTTTTCTCTGAAGCCAAACTATCAACCTAAGACGTCTGCCTGGAATTGACCTTTAAAGCAAATCACGTTTTAAATGTAGAGGTCAATTATCATAGATTGAAAAGTGTGTAATGAATAAGAGGATAGTTTCTAGATACAAAAACAATTAAGGTAAGGTCGGATCTCTGGCATTACAGAAGAAGGAGGTCGCCAAATCCCCTCACTGGAAGCAAATGAAATCCTGGACAAAACGGCTCTTTCAGGACTCTGGAAATCAACTGACGGCATCCAACAAACTGAGAAGATTTATTCATAAAAACATCTGGGGGTGCCTGGCTGGCTCAGTGTGTTTAGTTTCTGACTCTTGATTTCAGCTTGGGTCATGATCTCGTGGTTTGTGAGTTCAAGCCCCGCATCGAGCTCTGTGCTAAAAGTGTGGAGCCTTCTTGCAATTCTCTCTCTCCCTCTCTTTCTGCCTCTCCCCCACTCATCCTCCCTCTCTCTCTTGCTCTCTTTTTCTCAATAAATAAATAAATTTTTTTTAAAAAATGACTGACTTTGGGTAAGAATAGTAGGAACCCACAGCTCTATCTGCCTGTGACGAATCCCATGAACACACCATCCCCTCTCAGATCTGTTAGGACAGGAATTCTAAATAGGTAGAACAGGCCATGTGTGACTAGCAGCTCACTACCAAAAAGGGGCAACTTGACTTGGAGCTAAAGGGGGAAATCTGGTACTCAGTGTGTGCTAAGCGTCCACCTCAGCAGTAAACAAATGAGGAAGATCAGTCATCACAATAGTCTGAGGTGGGGGATCCTACCAAACATCAGCCTAGAGAACTAGCCACAAATTTAATAGGGAAACACAAGAAATGAGACACTCCGGGAAGAAGTACCTGACCACCTTTCCACATACCTCTCTGGCTAGCATGGAGTTGGCATGCCTGAGTGGGAGAGACCAGAGGGTGCCTTATGAAAAGTGTGTGTGTGTGTGTGTGTGTGCATACACACCTATATATATACACACATATATACACACATGTATATACACATATATCTATACACACACACACACACACATACACACACATACATATACACATATTTTTTAAGTGAACAAAGATGACCTTCATGGGAAAGTTTCTAAAGCAAACAGAAACCCTCTGGGGGTTAAAATCAGAATCCAGACTTGCCAATTTCAAGTTTTTGACCAAAAAAATTGTTAGATATAAAAAGAAATAGAAAAGTGTGACCCATATGCAGGAAAGAAGCAGACAAGAGACATTGTCTCTGAGTGTCCCCAGATGTCAGATGTAGCAGGCAAAAACTGCAAACTGGGTATATCAAAGAATGAAAGGAAATTGTGTTTTAAAAATTAAAGAAAAGTTTGACAACAATAATCCAAAAATAGAGAATCTCAATAGGTGGATACAAAATATTATTTAAAGGAACTAAACAAAAGTTCTGGAGGTAAAAAATACAATAAATAAGAGTAAAAATTCACTGGAAGGGTAAGCAGCAGATATGATATGGAAGAAGAAAGAATTGGTAAATTTGAAGAGAGAGCAATAGCAATTAATCAATTGAAAGAAGATGGATAAGAAAGACTGATTAAAAATGAAGTTTCAGAGACCCGTGGGACAACATCTAACACAACAGCACAGGTGTGAAAGGAGTCCTCTTAAAAGGAGTTCCTTAAACTGAATAAAAATGAAACTGAAAAAAAAGAAGAGGAAGAAGGAAGAGAAGGAGGAAAAAAAAGAGAAATGGGGAGAAAATTTTTTGATAAAATAATGGCCAAAACTTCCCAAATGTAATTAAATGTATTAACCTATAGATCTAAGAAGCTCAAAAATTTAGGAGACACTCTTCATGACCTTCAGTTAGGCAATGACTTCCTGGCTAAGATATCAAAAGCACTCCCAAAAAAGAGGAAAAAATGATAAACTAGATTTTATTTTTTTACTTTTTTAAATGTTTTATTTATTTTTGAGAGAGAGAGAGAGACAGCATGAGCAGGGGAGGGTCAGAGAGACAGGGAGACACAGAATCCAAAGACAGGCTCCAGGCTCTGAGCTAGCCGTCAGCACAGAGCCCAATGCAGGGCTCGAACCCACGAACCATGAGATCATGACCTGAGCCGAAGTCAGACGCTTAACCAACTGAGCCACCCAGTTGCCCCAAACTAGAATTTATTAAAATTAAAATTTATTCATTTCAAAAAACACTCCTAAGTGAATGAAAAGACAAGCCACGACCTGAGAGAAAATATTTACAAAGCATGCTTCCCGACACATAAAGTACTCTTAAAGCTCAATAATAAGAAGACAATCTAGTTTAAAAACAAGAAAAAGATTTGAAAATACTTCATCAAAGATATGCAAATGACTAATAATCACATGAAAAAATGCTGAATATTTTTACTCATTGAGTAAATGGAAATTAAAGCCACAATTAAATGCCACTACACACTCACTAGAATTTCTGCAATCAGAAAAAACAAACAGAGGCACCTAGGTGACTCAATCAGTTAAGCATCTTTGGCTCAGGTCACGGTCTCATGGTTTGTGGGTTCAAGACCCAGAAAGGCTCTGCACTGATAGTTTGGAGCCTGCTTCAGATCCCGTCTCTCTCTCTCTTCCGCTCGCACTTTCTCTCTCTCTCAAAAATAAATAAATAAATCTTTAAAAAACAAACAGACAAATAATACCAAGTGTTAGTAAGGATGTAGTGGGACAAACACCCTCATGTGTTGCTGGTGGAGACATAAAATGGTGCAGCAACTCTACTCCCAGGAATCTACCCAAGAAAAATAAAAACGCATGTCCACACAGAGACTTGTGCACAAATATTCATAACAGCATTATTCATAACAGCTAAAAATCTGGAAGCAATTCAAATACCCATCAACCAGTAAATAAATAAGTTGTGCCATTGGATTGTATTCAGAAAAAAAAGGACCAAACTATTGATTCATCCTAGTATATGGCTAAATCTTAAAATCCTTATGCTTAGTGAAAAAAGTCCAACACAAAAGAAATCATATCACATGTCTCCATGTATACGAAATGTCCAGGGTCACCTGGGTGACTCAGTCAGCTAAGCATTGGACTTCGGCTCAGGTCATGATCTCACAGTTCGTGAGTTCAAGCCCAGCATCAGGCTCTATGCTGACAGCTCGGAGCCTGGAGCCTGCTTCCAATTCTGTGTCTCTCTCTCTCTCTCTGCCCTTCACCCACTCACATTCTATCTCTCTTTCTCTCTCAAAAATAAATAAACATTTTAAAAAATTATATGAAATGTCCAGAAAAGACAAATGTACGGAGACAGACACACTAGGTAACATGGATGTCTGAAGCTGGAGGCAAGAGAAGGAACCGATGGCAAACTGGCACAAGGGAGCATTTTAGGGTGAAATGTTCTAAAATTGGTTTGTTGATGTCTGCACAAATTCTACAAATTTACTCAAAAACATGGAATTGTAAACTTATAACAGGTGACTTTTATGTATGTACATTATATCTTCACAAAACTATTTTTAAAATATGAGACAAGGGGCACCTGGGTGGCTCAGTCGGTTAAGCGGCTGACTCTTGGTTTTATCTCAGGCCATGATCCCACAGTTCATGAGTTCAAGCCCCACATCAGGATCTGCATTGACAATGCGGAGCCTGCTTGGGATTCTCTCACTCCCTCACTCTGCCCCTCCTCAACTCATGCTGTCTCTCTCTCTCAAAATAAACAAAATAAAAACTTTTTAAAAAATGGGACATGAGCTATTTCCCCACGAATGGTGTGCAGAGAGGAACAGCAAAGAGCAAGAACACTGTAAGCCCACGCCATGCTACAACCATGGGCTCTGGGAACACCGAGGAAAGAGTGGGGGGGAGGGAGCAAGAAGAGGTAGATTAGAAAACAGTACCAAAAAAAGGGATACAGAAGCTGAGGCTCCAAAGACACTCTTAGTTTTTATTTTATTTATATTTATTTATTTATTTATTTATTTATTTTATTTGATTACACCAAGCTCAAGTACGGTTTATTCCAGGCATCAGAGGACAGTTCAACATTAGCAACACCAGCAATGAAATTGACCTCATTAATAGACAGAAAGGGAAAGAATAACCTACAATTGTCTCAGTTGACATAGGAAAAGAATTTGATAGAGTTCGGCAACTATTTCTGGAAAATGAAGTCTCTTAGAAAGAGGAGAGAACTCGGGGTAGACAAAAATGCATTTCCTTGTAGATGGGAAACAGAAGAGTCACAAGTGTGCTCGCTATCTCTATTACTGTTTCACAGAATACTGGAAGTCTTGACACATCGTACTGGAAGTCTTGACACATCGTACTGGAAGTCAAGGCAGGGAGGAAGTAAGATGTTAAGATCAGCAAGAAAGAAACAAAGGCTAATTATCTCTGGATGATGTGATCACCCACAGTAACACACTTGACCAAGGTTGTGGGACACAAGATCAACTTTAAAAAGGAAAAATCAGGGGTGCATTGGTGTCTCAGTCAATGGAGCATACAACCCTTGATCTTTGGGTTGTGAGTTCAAACTCCATGTTGGGGGTATAGTTTACTTTTAAAAGAAGGTTAAAAATAGTTTTACAGCCAAAATCATTTCTCTTTTTTAAATGTTTATATATTTATTTTGAGAGAGAGAGAAAGAGCAAGTGAGAGATAGAGAGAAAACAAGTGGGGAGGGGCAAGGAGAGAGAGAGAATCCCAAAGTGGCTCCACGCTCAGTGCGGACCATGAGACCATGACCTGAGTCAAAATCAAGAGTCGGATGCTTAACTGACTGAGCCACTCAGGGACCCCTAAAATCTTTTTCTTTCTAACCAGTAATAAACTAAAAAACATAATAAAAAGTAAGATAACCTTCACAATAGCAACAAAAACCATAAAACAAATTCAATATGGAGGAAATTTTCAAGTGTTCATAAAAAATAAAGAGTTAGAGAAAAGGAGTAGCATTCCATAGTTTTGCATAGGCTCACATTATAAGCATGTCAATTCTCTACCAAATAGTCTATGAACTCTCTATAATCACAATAAAAATTTGACTTAGTTTTTAAGATACTTACTCATCTCGATCACCTCTATGAAAGAATCAGAGTCCATGAGAAAACTAAAACAACTTTGAAAAAGAAGAAGAAAGAAAAAAGGATTGAGAATTTACCAAAGCTATAATTACAAAATACAGATTAATATTAGAGAAAAAGTAGACAAATAGAAATGGAGCAAGTGTGTCTCAGGGATGTGTGTGTGTGTGTGTGTGTGTGTGTGTGTACACTTAATAAAGGTGATATCATAACATCAGTGAGAAAAGAAGAGATTGTTTAGGAGGTGGTATTGGTAAAATTGACTTATTATTTTAGAAAAGAAAACTGGGACTATATAACACCACATGCAGAGAGAGATGCTAATGTGGATGAGTACCTAATTGTGAAAGATAAAATTATGAAATGAATAGATGAAAATTAGTAGAATGTCTTTGCCACCTAAGAGATAAGGTCTTCTTAAACAAAACCCCAATGGTACAAACCACAAGGCAAAAAAAAAGAATCATGAATTTGCTTACTTTAAACATTCATTCTCTCTGGTCAACAAAGAATACTGTGGATAAAGTAAACAGCAGATTGGGAGAAGAAACTTGTACTATCCAAACTGATCAGAAACTAATATATAAAATATACAGGGAACATCTGCAAAAAAAAGAAAAAAGAAAGAAAGAGAGAAAAAGATAGCAATCCCAGCAGAGAAATGGACAGAAATATGAATTCGGTGATTTATATGAAAGGAAACTCAAAATACTGTTGTTGAAGTGATGTTCAAACTCAATCATCAGAGAATACAAATTAGAACCATGAAAAAATATCATTTTACTTCAGTTAAGATGGGAAAAACTAGAAATTTGGTAAATTCTCTCACAAAGGTCCTTAATATCAAAATTCTTCAGGGAGTTGGGGGCTTGTCATTGCAAAAGCCAGTAAGGAAAGCAAAGGAACGCATTCCATGGAGTAAAATACAGTAGTAGCAGCAACAGATAGAATGTAACATGGCATATGGGTGGGTTTTTTTTTAAAATGGTCTTAGTGGAAAAAAGTGATAGACAGAATAAGATCTATTCCAAAATGCCACTTACATTAACTTAAAATACAAGTGCATGAAACAATAATACGGAGAATATAGGGCTCGGTACCAGACAAGAGGATATACTGTAAAATCTTAGAATGGTTTCTTATGGAACAAGAATAGAATTAGAAAAGCCTAAAGAGAATAAAAGAAGTAAAATAAAAAAAGGAATGAGTAAGAGCAAATGTCTTCAAATAATCTGGTAATTTGCTATCTTTCCTTCCCATTAAGTGACTTCACAGGCTGCTCATAACTTCCCAGGAAAATATTTTACATCTTTAAGTTATTAAATCATGGATGATGTGTCTGTGATGAGTGAGGCATCACCAAATAACAAAACATAAACTTTTCATTGAAATGTAATTTTCAGGGGTGGTTCATTCGGTTAAGCGTTCACCTCCTGATTTCTGTCCAGGTCATGATCTCACAGTTCGTGAGATAGAGCCTGAGTCAGAGAGCCTCCTTGGGTTGTCTCTCTCTCCCTGTCTCTCTGCCCCTCCCCCACTTACTCGCACTCTCTCAAAAATAAAAAAATAAACATTAAAAAAAGAAAGAAAGGGGTGGCTTAGTTGGTTAAGTGTCCAACTTTGGCTCAGGTCATGATCTGGCGGTCCATGAGTTCGAGCCCTGCAAATTGGGCTCTGTGCTGACAGCTCAGAGCCTGGAGCCTGCTTTGGATTCTGCGTCTCCCTCTCTCTCTGCCCATCCCCAACTCATGCTCTATCTCTCTGTCTCTCAAAAGCAAATAAACATTTTTAAAAAATTTTTAAAGAAAGAAAGAAATGTAATTTTCAGCTTCATGTGAAGTAGAATCATGTGTGTCCCAATAGCCTTCACTGTAACGTGGAGAATACTTTGAGTTAAGCCTTGAGAATTCCACGAACTTTATGAGAAAATTAAGAGGAAACCAACTCTTTCTTTCCTCATGAGTTTGTTACCCTGATTTTTTTCAAGTATTTTTATTCCTATATTTTCAAACTCTGGACCTAGATTTTTTTTTATAACTTGCCTGCAAGTCGAAGATACACATGTACTCTCCACAGCGCACCTCCCTTGGAATACACAAAGAGATTAAACAGATTGCAAAATTAAAAACCCCATGTGTGCCAAACATGTGGGTGGACCCACTTCTCGAGTCTGCATCACCAACACGATTGATTTTGTCGAAGACACGATTTCTAATGCGGAGAAAATACAAATGAGAACTTCAAAGACACCCTGTAAATGTTCATCAGTTTGCTAATAGTGCATATTTCTTATGCCTTCCACTGCCTAGAATGGGAAGATGTGGACTTCTTTGCAGTGTGTGTCAGTAAAGAAGAGGATATACTCTGACCGTATGTGTTAGAAGCTTTGCGACCAGAGGTGGACATCCGAAGAGCACCAGGAGGTCAAGAGCAGAGCCTGGGCCATCGCCCTGAGAGTCCCTGAAGCCCGCAGTAGCAGGCCGGCCTGCTTCTGTTTACTGACAGCCCGTGCTTGTGCCCTGCCAGGCCTGACTCCCACTCTGTCCACTTCCACGGGCATCCTTGCAGCGAACTGATCCTGCCAGCCCTCTACTGATTTCCCTAAAAGCCTACAGGCCTCTACAACTATCCATAGCTCAACTAGGGTGCAGAAGACTTCTCTTCCATCATTTCAGATCATTTATGAGGAGTGTTCTAAAACATGAAGTTGCCAAGCAAATGTTTAAGGGCAGACTCATCTGTCAGCAGATTAAGAACATCATTTGGATTCAAAAGATAGAATGTACTTGTGTCGAATGAGTTCTCCGTAATTGTTAAAGGAAGCCGGGCAGCTCTTTACCAATTACTGGAAATGCTCAAAAGTTAGAAATTTCAACTTTGGGGATGCCTGTGTGGCTCGGTCGGTGAAGCGTCTGACTCTTGGTTTCAGCTCAGGTCATGATCCCACAGTTCAGGAGTTCGAGGCCCGCATCAAGCTCCACACTGACAGTGTCGAGCCTGCTTGGGATTCTCTCTGCCTCTCTCTCTCTGCCCCTCCCCTGCTTGCTCTCTCTCTCTCTCTCTCTCTCTCTCTCAATAAATAAATTTTTTTAAAAAAGAAGAAGAAGAAGAAATTTCAACTTTTTACATGTCTCATGGTTCAAAGTAATTGCCAAGGTGGGCCCGATCCCCAGCCCTCATTCCACTGCACAGCCGCCAAAATTGGGCAACTTAGCCACCACCTCTGTGGGCAGAGAGCCACCAGGGTTGATAAACCCAGCAGGCTGCCAGGGAGAAACCTTCCCCCACGTCCCTCACAGATGCTCCATCCAGGCTCCCACTCACCCATGTGGTGACATGAAGACTCATGTCAGCTCAGCCCGAAGAGACTTCTTAGACTTCAGGAGGGCTGCCGGCTCAGAAAGAGTAAAAGCTGAATATGCAATCTAGATCAAGGCTTTATTCCAATTCCAGGGTTCCGATCAGAGCCTGCCCGTCCCCCAGGCCCTCAGGAGCCAATCAAAACAAATCCCAGGATGATGATGCCCTGGGCCACGTACCCCGGTTCCTGCCCCCTTTGCAGCTTCCACAAATCTTGGGCGGTGAGGTGAATTTACCGGAGCATTAAAAAAACAAGTCTTTTGCACTTTCAGAGGTCCTTGCAGCTCTCGTTCCAAATACTCTCTATGAAAACAAATCTCATTTATTTGCAAATGAAATGCTTGAAGTCTTACTAACCCTAGGAAGGAAGAGGCCATGTGGGGGACAAGCCAGCAGGCCTGTCTCCCCCACCCCGGCCCCTCCATGCTGACTGTCCCAGGACTACTGGCCTCTCCCTCCTCTCTCACTTTATGATTTATATAAGTATGCATGGAAATTGTTCAAAACCAAGAAAAGAAAAGCCACCAATATACCTACCATCTAACAATAACTGTCATTAATATTCATAATGATTAATATTCAACTAATATTAATATATGTAATATTTCATTCCGTGTGCGTATTTGCATTTTCATATATTCCATCATATAGATAACCTACTGTGTTTTGTTTTGTTTTGTTTTGTTTTGTTTTGTTTACTATACGTGTAAGGGCACCTGGGTGGCTCAGTCGGTTAAGCACCCGACTTCAGCTCAGGTCATGATCTCGTGGTTCATGAGTTCGAGCCCTGCATCAGGCTCCCTGCTGTCAGTGCGTATCCCACTTCGGATCCTCTGTCCCCCTCTTCCTCTGCCCTTCCCCTGCTCACACTGTCTCTCAAAAATAAATAAACACTTAAAAACATCTACTCTAAGTGGAGTTACCACCTGTCACCATACCATATCATCACATTGTTGAGTATATTTCTTACGCTGTACTTTTCATCTCCGGGACTTATTTACTGTATAACTAGAAAATGGTACCTCCTTAATCTTCATCACCTATTTGTATCCTGCTTTGTTTTTTGTCAATATTATTTTCTAAGCATCCCATATTCTTTTCACATATTCTTCAGAATCACTGATTTTAATAGCCACAAAAAACCCATTCGATGAATAGACCATAATAATTAACTTCATTCACTTATACAAACAATATGTGAATACAGATTTTCAAAAAAAAGAAATAAGAATCATCCACCTTGTCAATACCAAGTTAGTGTATTGGTATTTGCCTCTCTACATTTTTTTAGAATACAGAAATAAAAATAAATAAAGATGAATGTGGACTCTACTATATCTCTCACTTTGTCCTCTAACTCCAATTAAAAATTACACTAAACATGTTTAATTCTGGTGAATATTTTTCTGCTATTATTTGAATCATTTTATTTCACTATATGGCTATACCAAGATTGGCTTATTTAGACATTTAATGTGTTTCAGTGACTGGCCATTATTAATAATGCTTTATCTCAATACATAAAACTTTATATACATACCCAATTCATTCATTAATAAAAAAACTCCTAGAAGTGATAGTGCCAAGGCACACTTTATACTTAAGACTTTTCATTCATAATGACCAATTTTCCTTCCAAAAAATTACTCTCAGAACCGCCATCAACAGTTTTTAAGAGTTCTCATATCCCACATTTTAAACAGCTCTTGACAGGGGTGCCTGGGTGGCTCAGTCGGTTAAGCGTCCGACTTCACCTCAGGTCATGATCTCACAACTCGTGTGTTTGAGCCCCGCATCGGGCTCTGTGCTAACAGCATGGAGCTGGCAGCCAGTTTAAGATTCTGTATCTCCCTCTCTGTGCCCCTCCCCTGCTCGTACTCTGTCTCTCCTCTCTCAAAAATAAATAAACATTAAAAAAATAATATTTAAACAGCCCTTGATATAATATATTTAACTTTTTCAAAATAAAGTATTTCATTATTGAATTTGCATTTGTTTGCTTGCCACAAAGATTGAGGTTTTTCATACTTTTATTATTAAGATAATCAAATTTGTTATTGTATTGGTCACTTTTTCTCATTGACTTCTAGGTATCATTTTTCTATTAAAGATATTAATATCCTGGGGCACCTGGGTGACTCAGTTAAGTATCTGACTTTTGATTTCCACTCAGGTCATGATCTCACAGTTTGTGGGATCGAGCCCCATGTCAGACTCCATGCTGACAACCTAGAGCCTGCTTGAGATTTTTTCTCTCCCTCTCTCTCTACCCCTCCCCTGCTCACACTCTCTCAAACTAAATAAAATTTTTAAAAAGATATTAATATTCTACATTATGTATACTGTATTTTTTAATATATATTTATTTTTGAGAGAGAGAGACAGAGCATGAGCAAAAGACGGGCAGAGAGAGGGAGACACAGAATCCGAAGCAGGCTCCAGGTTCTAAGCTGTCAGCACAGAACCCAATGCTGGGCTCAAATTCAGGAATCTTGAGATCATGACCTGAGCCGAAGTATGATACTTAACCAGCTGAGCCATCCAGGTGCTCAATGTATATTATAACAGTTTAGATTGTCATTTATCCTCTGATTTTTTATCATTTCTTTTTTTTAATGTTTTCATACTAAAAAATAAATTTCATGACTTAAGTTCCGAAAATAAGGTAGACTGAGCTAGCACCTTCTCCCATCTCCAACCAATACAACCACACAGAAATGATAGAGCAAAAGAAAAAAAAATTCAATACCTCACTTAGATTAATGGAAAAGAGAAATGTCTTGGAGACAAAAAACAAAGGGGCAGAATAAAATCATGTGCCAATATCATGACACTCCAGAGGAATGTCAGAGTGAACACAGTGGATCTGTGTCTTAATAGTTCCATAGGAATGTCAGATGTCACTCTGGATCCAAAGAAGGAGTGCAGCAAAAATAGAAATCACTACCTTATGCCAGCCCAGGGAAAAGCTATCATCTTCATAAAAGAGAAGGCTAGCTCAACCAAATGAAATTCTACTTGGCAATAACTCTTTCAAAATCCAGTACTCAAGGATTTCCCACAGGAAAAAAGAAAGGAAGATGAGTTCACAATCCAAAATCACAACCACACTCACTACTCACTGTGACAGTGACCTTACGTACACCAAAGATGGGCATTACAGAACTTATGAAAAAAAATGATCTTAAAAGGCTCCTAAATGATTATCTTTAAAATGATTAAAGAGATTTAAAAAAGGGGGGGCACCTCGGTGTCTCAGTCAGTTGGGTGTCCGACTTCAGCTCAGGTAATGATCTCTCGGTTTGTGAGTTTGAGCCCCATGTCAGGCTATGTGCTCACAGCTCAGACACACTGATTCTGTCTCTCTCTCTCTCTCTCTCTCTCTCTCTCACTCTCTCTCTCTCTCTCTCTGCTCCTCCCCCATTCATGCTCTGTCTCTGTCTCTCAAAAATGAATAAAAGTTAAAAAAAATTTTAAGAGATAAAAGAAATAAAATCATATGGAAAACAACAGAAAAATGTGGGAAAAGAATTGGCAAATGGACTTTCAGAAATTAAAATTTCACTGTATGAGATCAACAAGACATTAAACGTAACTGAAAAGTTGATTAAATGGAGAAGAGAGATGAAATGAATGAGACCAAGAGATGGAAAATGTCAAATAGAAGTTTTGAAAAGAAAAAAAGAAAGTAATATTCCAAGAAATAATGGATGAGACTCTTCTAGAGTTAATGAAAGACATGAATCTTCAGTTAAAGTACGATGTGTTCTAAAAATTATACATTTTTAAACTCTACCCCGAGGCCATATAGTGAAACTCTGGAACATAAAGTCAAAAAGAAACATCATAAAAGGGAGCTGAGAAACAAATAGGTTATCTATAACAACAACAATGAAATGAACAGCTGACTTCTCACCAGTAATAATACAAGACAGAACACAATAGACCAATACCTTTAAAGGACCAAGGGGAAATACATATCATCCCACAGTTCCATATGCAGCTTGTACAGGATTCACAGGGAAGGGGGAAATAGTCATTATCAGACAAAGGATGAGGAAGTGAAAATTCACTGTCATAACAGAAATATCTATTAAGGGAAATAATGCAAGAAAAGAAAGAGTGGGCCTTAGGTCAGGAGTGGGAGGTAAGAGGAAACTGGTAAACACATAGGTAAAGCTGTGCAAGCATTGAATGAAAAATAAAATCAATAACAGCAATAATGACTTATTTTGTTGCGCTGAAGATACGTAGAACTAATGGGGTGCCTGGGTGGCTCAGTTGGTTGCGTGCCCAACTTCAGCTCAGGTCATGATCTCACAGTTCATGGGTTCAAGCCCCACATGGGGCTCTGTGCTGACAGCTCAGAGCCTGAAGTCTGCTTTGGATTCTGTGTCTCCCTTGCTCTCTGCCCCATCCCACTCATGCTCGCTCTCTGTCTCTCAAAAATAAATAAACAGGAAAAAAATTTTTAAAAAGACATGTAGGACTAAAATACTATAAAAAAGAAACATAGGTATGAGAATAGGAAAGATAAGAATTAAAATGTTCTAAGACCTTGAATTATTCAGGATAAGGCTATTGTTGTGGTGGTTGTTGTAATTAACCATGCATCTTAAAAATTAAAATCTAACCAATAAAAGAATAGAAATAGAATGAATAAATTTCAAATGCAGCTGAAGCTAAAAAAGGGCAATAAAGAATATTTTATTAACCTAAGAGAAAGTAGGAAAGAAAAAAAGCGCAGAAAAAGCATGGTAAATAGGAAACATTACATGAGATGGTAGATATAACTTCAAACCCATTCATAATCATGTAAATTAATTGGACTTAATGTATTAATTCAAAGAAAAACAGAAATTCCCAGATCATATATTTATAAATCTAGCCATATGCTATTTATCAAAGATTCACCTGAAACATAATGACATATAAATGTTAGAAGTGCATGGATGAAAAACGATAGTCTGGGCATATCCGACTAAGGGGGAAGAAAGGCTGGTGTAGTAGCGTGAATATCATAAAAGGAAGACTAAGCCAAAAAATACAGATATAGAGATACATCCGTGCAGATAGAGATTATGACCAGTATGTAAGAATAAAAGCAGCCTCATATTTACAAAGCACTCACTGTGTATCAGACACTGTTCTAGGTGCTTTTTATACATATTAATTTATTTAACCTTCAGAGTGATCTTGACAGCATAGCCCATTTTATAGATAAGAATACTGAATTACAGGAAATAAATCACTTTCCCAAGGTCCAGAGCTAGTAAATGGCATAGGCGTGATTCAAACCCAGGTAGTCCAGCTCCAACGTCTAAACTCTGTCTTTTTTGCTAAAAAGACAGCTTCAAAATATATGAAGCACACATTTACCGAACTGCAAAGAAAAATTAGCAAATCTACAATCATAATAGAAATTTTAATATGCATGCCTCAGTATCAAATTAAGCAAATAAAAAATTAGTGAAGATATAGAACACAATTAAAATGCTTGATCTAATGACTCTATATAAAACGCTATTTCCAACAATTAGAGAATACATAGTCTTTTTAAGCAGCATGAAACATTTATAAAAATAGATCACATAAAAGGTTGTAAAGCAGTGTGCTATAAATCGCAGAGAATGAAAAGCATAGAGGTCATGATCTCTGACTACAATGTAATTAAATTAGAAATCAATAACAAAAAGATAACCCCAAATAACCCACATATTTAGATTTTTAAAACACACATTAAGTATTTTAAGGGTCAAGGACAAATCATAATGCACATAACATCTTTAGATGGGGCGCCTGGGTGGCTCAGTTGGTTAAGCGTCCAACTTCAGCTCAGGTCATGATCTCATGGCTCGTGAGTTTGAGCCCCATGTCCGGCTCTGTGCTGACAGCTCAGAGCCTGGAGCCTGCTTCAAATTCTGTGTGCCTCTCTCTCTCTGCCCTCCACCCAACCGCACTGGCGTTCAGTCTCTCTCTCAAGAATAAATAAACATAAAAATAAATAAAATTTTTAAATCGTTAGAAAAAATGATGACAAAAATACTGCATGTCAAAATACCATTACAGAAGTTGTTTCAAGTAGTATGTAAATAAGAATTTTATATTCTTAAATGTGTATATTAGAAATGAAGGAAGATTCCAAATAAATGAGCTTCATTTTACAACTAAAGATAGAAAAAGAACAACTCTAGAAGATAGAAAACAGAGAGGGGTGTCTGCGTGGCTCAGTCAGTTAAGCATCCCTTCTTGATTCCATTAGGGTCATGATCTCAAGTTCACGAGATCCAGCCCCACATCAGGTGTGGAGCCTTCTCAGGATTCTCTCTTCCCCTGCCACTCCCCCACTAGTGTTTGCTCCATTCCCATATTCTCTCAAAAAAAAAAGGGGGGGGGTCGGGAGGAAATGATAAAGAAAAACTAATAAAATAGAAAAACTCTGGTAAGTTGTTGTTTCTAGAAGTTTTTATAAAACTAATTCTGAGGAAGAAGAGTGCAAACTCCATCACACACAAGGCTGGGAAACCAGAGGTCTTTCTCTCTGCCCCCCCCCCCCCCACTTGCTGTGTGATCTTCAGCAGGATTCCTAACCTCTCTGGGCTCCAGTTTGCTCATCTATAAAGTCAGTCAGATCAACTCAGAAACCTCACTGTTTCAGGACTCGGTGTCTCCTCCTTCAGAGACCATTTACCACGAGTAACATATATGGAATCATAAAGCAAGTGAGAGCCAGGGTGTTGCTGATAGAAGAGATGTCTTTGGTCTTGATGCAGTAACTGCACCATATCACCAGGAAGTGAGGTGACACATTCTAAGGACAGCTCCTCTCTTGTGCCACCTGAGATTGGGCAAGGAAAATGCTAGAAAATTCCCAGCTGAGCAGGGAAACCGTTGTTATTCAAAAAACTGTTCCTGGGGAATTTATAACTAGCAGCTGTAAAGGCTCTGAGATTCCTGGACGCCATGTGAGTCTCAAGTCCCAAGTCCATGGCAAGTTCAAGACACATGCAGTAAATAGTAAGCATTCAAAAATATTTTTTGAATACACGAATTAAGATGAAAATGCAACATGATGCATGAAAGGAAATACTAATCTAGATTTGAGGATACAGCTAGTTTAATTAATCACTTGGTTCATTAAAAAAAAAAAAAGTTGAACAAAGCACTTAGGAGCCTAAGTCTTTACATTCGATTAAATCATGCCTGACAATGATGGATATTCTGAGTAACTAGAAAAAGAGACTTCATCCTTTCTCATGTGCCTGTGGGTAATAAGGCAGGAAGGAGTCACAAAAATTACAGGTGTGGGAAACTCAGTCCAAAGTTTCTTGTGACATCTCTCCCTAGAGAATACCTCGAGCGTCCTGATAGCATGAGACGTCCTGATAGCCCAGTGCCCCCCGTTACACAGATCAGTGCCCAGGAGTGTAAAGACCCCTAAAAAGGTAAATCTGTAACCCTAAACTCCTGAAGTCATATTAGCAAGAATCAGAAATGCAGGAATCTATACAGACACAAAGCTGGGCCTCCTGCCCCTTTCCAAAAATATGAGGAAGGTCAAGTCGGCCGGGGAATCTTTGGCTAACGGGGCTCCTCCCCAGCATGACTTACACACGTGTCTTTTCCAGAGGGGAGCACTCTCCAGCTGTCAGCATTCACCATGGAGAGGAAGAGGAGCCAAGCTCCTTACACCCCTAATGCTACTCTCCCCACAAGTGAGCTAATATTATAATGGAACATTTGGGGTAAATCCAGAAGAATACATCAGAGCACCGGTTTTTAGTTTCCTGTTTTCAGGCCCAAACCGGAAAGTCAGAAGAATCTTCGCAGGGAGGGAAGGCTGCCTAATTGTGTTGAAGGTGGTGCAGCAAAGCGTCCCAGAGACTTAACTGTTTAAAGGAACGTCTCCAACAGGCCTTCCCTGAGCACTCCGGGTACAAATGAGTCAACCCCTTTGGAATATTAAGCAGAGGCCAAAGCCTTTGCAGGCTACCCACGGTAGGCTGCCCTTTCCAGGAGCCCCAGGACCCGACGCTGCCTGGCGACATGGGTCTTGGCTAAGAAACCTGAGAAGATCCTTCTTCCCTGTTCCCTTTCTCTTTGCTAAGTCCCCAAGAGTGGGGCTCCCTGTAGCCAGCGTGACCCACCTCCTCTCAAACATCGCCGAGCCAGCCACAGAAAACAAGATCCAAGATCCAAAGGACGAGGACAGGACAAGAAAACCCCTCACATTTTCTTCTCCAATAAGAGCCCGTGAGTCCCCCTTTACCTTCAATTCCCTCAATATCCCTTCGAAATGCCAGAAACTAACTTGAAAGAAATCATTTTTCCAAGGCTCAGGTCCTCAAGCCAAGAAGAAAGTTAAGGGTGAAAACATAAAAGAAGAATGTTTCTTTGTGTCTCTATTACCTCTTTTGAGGCTTTTCCCTCTCTCTTCCCTCTCTCTCTCACTCTCTCTCTCACTCTCTCTCTCCCCACCCCTTTTATATCCACATGTGGGGGGGGGGTGCAGTCAGAACAGCTCCGAATTCCACAGTCACATATTTTAAAAATGTCAGTCTTTAAAGGGCGCTGCTCCCAATGGTTCAGTCACGTTGCAGGGATTTAAAATGACATACAAAGAAATGCATGTTGAGGGAGACTGGGTGGCTCAGTCAGTTAAGCATCCGACTTCGGTTCAGGTGTTCAGGTCATGATCTCACAGTTTCTGGGTTTGAGCCCCGCATTGGGCTCTGTGCTGACAACTCAGAGCCTGGAGCCTACTTCAGATTCTGTGTCTCCCTCTCTCTCTCTGCCCCTCGCCTACTTGTGTTCTTTCTCTCTGTGTCTATTAAAAATGAATAAATGTTAAAAAATTTTTAAAAAGAAATGCATGTTGGAGGTTTTTTTCTTTCCACAACTTCAATTTGTATTTTTCGCCTCCTAATTGAAATTAATTTCCCTTGCTGTTTTGTGTTACAAAACACCTGGATGGGGTTATTATTCTGGAAAGGTAATTATAAAATTAGGAGGCTAACCACGAAGCAGAGTTCCTAAATTGCAGGTGGCAACAGAACCAAACACCGACAACAGGGAAAATACTCGCAAATGCAGGCTAGATTTGCTTGCAAAGAAAACCCCACAGGCCTAGCAGTACCCCAAACCAGGTGATGTCTACAGACTTGCATTGTCGAAGAGAATGTGCTGGACCCTGTGACACATGGTCCAGATCCTGCAGTAGGACTAACCAATGCATTCCTCCACCTGCTTGGAGTGATCTTGGCAGAAGGCCCTCAGCAGTCAGCCCCTGAGGCCATTACCTTGCCCAAGGTCACGTCTGCTTCTGTGAGCAGCTAGCTCCATTGACTGATTCTCCGGGGTCTTTTGGGACGACTGCAAAGGGCCAGCCCAGCTTCAGAGCTCCCTGTGGCACCATCTTGAGGATTCCATCAAGAATACATCAACTCCAGCTTCTCCCTCTGCCCAGGCCTGCCTCCTTCCCTTCCCTTCGCTTCCCTTCCCTTCCGTAGCTATGGATCCCAAGAGCACATCCTAAGAAGGCTCGTGCATGCTTAGTCTCAGGGTTGGTTTCCAAGGGAATCCAACCTACCATGGAGGGTAAAAGAAGTTGGATTAAAAAAAAAATTGATCTCAGATGGCTCAGTCGATTAAGTATCCAACTTTGGCTCAGGTCATGATCTCCCAGTCTGTGGGTCCAAGCCCTGTGTCAAGCTCTATGCTGACAGCTCAGAACCTGGAGCCTGCTTTGGATTCTGTGTCTCCCTCTCTCTCTGCCCCTCCCCTGCTCACGCTCTGTCTCTCTGTCTCTCTGTCTCTCTCTCTCTCAAAAACAAATAAACATTAAGACAAAATTTTTAAAACTTGGTCTTGAATTCATTGTGCCTTCCAGTCAAGTGAACACTAACCCACTTCTTCCATTGCTAAGACTTTAAGACCCACTAGTATCAGCTCATTGGTACTCAATGGCTTCTCCCATTAGTCCCAGCCTAAAGTCCAAGAAAAAAAATAGATGACAATCCCAGGAAGTAATGAGGGAAAGGAAAGTTAATTTGGCAGCATTTATTAGTAGCCTCAAAAACATTCACATTTTTGACCCAGTAAATTACATTTTTCTTTTCTAATTCCCAAAATTACTGGAGGTGGCTTACAAAACTGCTTATTATTCAGCAAACCAAACTGCATGAATAATGTGTATCAAAATAAATATAAAGGCAGAGCTAAGATGAGTCCAAAAAAGTGGCCATAGGTCAAACCAAATTAAGGCCTTTAGAGGTCCCCCTCCCCACGTAAGCAAGTTAACAAAAGCAATATGAGACCAAACACAAAATATGCATCCGCACTGAAATTAAAATATCTTTTTCCCTAGATTTCCTACAAGTAAAATTCTCCATAGGTACATTGAAAATGAAAAGTATAGCAATAAACACTTGGGGCACCTAATTGTGTATTTGAACTGCCTGTTGGGTAATCCAGAGTGCAGAGGTTTTATACCATTGCTGAAGATGACCTGATAGTCTGGCTTTGGGAAGAACCCTGGCTAGGTAAGCAACACTGTCTATAATTAATGAAAAACAAGATGGTGCCCGAGAAGTGAAGCTGCTCATGGGACTGTGGCCTGAGAAGCCTCATGAAGAGCTCCACATGGGGTGGCATAGGAGAGCTACAGAGAACATACTCCTGCCCTGCCAGTTTCTACAGCATCCCCTCTCCCCAGTATTCCAAATCCAATTCATAAAAAGGCATTTTAAAAGGCCCAGAACAAGTTGGGCTAAGCTCTGGTAGATTGGTCCAGCGAGATCCAAGGATAAAATGGAGGCATAAAGGAGCAGAAGGCCTGTATATGCTACTTTAACAAAATACCAAGACTGGGTGGCTTAAACAACAAACATGTATTTCTCACAGCTCTAGAGGATGGAAAGTCTGAGATCAAGGTGCTAACACATTTGATTCTTGTGAAGGGCTCTCTTCCTGGCTTGCAAATGGCTGCCTCCTCACTGCATCCCTACATGGCAGAGATAAAGGGGTCTGGTTTCTCTTTGTCTTCTTCTCTTTGTCTTCATGGGGACTCTATTCCCATAACCTCATCTAATTGTAACAACCTTCCAAAGGCCCCACCTCCAAATTCCATCACATTGGGAGCTAGGATTTCAATATATGAATTTTGGAGGGACACAAACACTCAGTCCATAACAATACGCTTCAAGCAATCCTCTGAAGGTTACTCTGCACACCAGACCTTTGACAGGAGTTGGGCTGCAGAATCTGTGATTATATTCTCTGCCAAATAGCTGGGAGCAAAATGCTGTCTGTTTAGACAGAGCCCTGTGCATTGATGTCAGTGACATTCAGTGGGGCTTGGGGATTCCCAGGGGCAGAGACACTTGGCCAAGGAAGGGTTCTCCTCAGAAGGAATTTTTCCAGCACAAAGATGAATGGACAATCAAGGTCTTTACATATTCAGTCATGGAGATCTGTGTCACTGTGATTCTTAGTCCAAAAAAAACTTTCCAAGCAGGAATTACAAATTTTTAAACATAGACTTTTAAAAAAAAATGTTTAAAGCATCAATAAAGCACCAATAACCCATAGAATATCAAATTTTTAGTTCTAGGAATACGTATTTCTAAAAATCATTCTAAATGTCATAAAATGGTGGACACAAAGATATCTACTATAGGTTCTTTATAATAACGGAAGCTACATGAATGACCTCCGGTTGAGGAAAACTTAAGAAAGTAAAGTACTGCCACGTAATGACTAGTAATCAAGTCAATAACAAATAGTAATTACTAATTATGTTCTAATGTTTAGCAAAAAAGTTACACTGAAAACTGCACTTACTTCAGGGAATATAATTGTATTTTAAAAGCTAACAAAAAGTCACACACATAAAAATGACTAGAAGGAGGGCACCTTGATGGCTCCGTGTTTAAGCATCTGATTCTTGATTTCAGCTCAGGTCATGATCTCACAGTTCATGGGTTCAAGCCCCGTGTCAGGCTCTGGGCTGACAGCTTGGAATTCTCTCTCTCTCTCTCTCTCTCTCTCTCTGACCCTCCCCTTCTCTCTCTTTCTCTCTCTCAAAATAAATAAATAAACATTTTTTAAAAAATGGCTAGAAGGATATATAAATATGATGATAATATTTGATAACAATCATTGTATTACTTTTTTTCACAAAAACTTGTATTATCTCTCTTAAACTTCTATTGTAAAAAGATTTATATGATCGGTTTGCAAAGGAGAAAACAAAACAAGATGTGGAAGGAATGCCTGGGTGGCTCAGTCAGTTAAGCGTCCGACTTCGGCTCAGGTCATGATCTCACGATCTGTGAGTTCAAGCCCCACATCGGGCTCTGTGCTGACAGCTCAGAGCCTGGAGTCTGCTTCCAATTCTTTATGTCCCTCTCTCTCTGCCCTCCCCCACTCACACTCTGTCTCTCTCAAAAAAAAAAAAAAAGTAAACATTAAAAATAAATAAATAAATAAATAAATAAATAAAAACAAGATGTGGAAATATTCAAAAGGCCTGACGGATTCAAAGAATTTCCAAAACAGCATCCAAAGAGGAACACAGTGTAGAAATAAGGACTGGACCTGCTGATCAACCCTGCTTGGCCCCTGTGCCTGGACAGGCCACCACCACCACGAGAGAACCCGCACTCAAGCAAGAGCTCACATGCTGACTAAGGCAGGATGCTTCCTTCCCAAAGACATTTGATCTGAATTCAGCGGGTCCAGGAGTCTTATTTCATTTCCTAAGTCAGCGTCTGAATGCAACCACTACTGCCTTGGGGGTGGGGTGGGGGCTCACCAAAGCCCCCATCCCTCAAGGACAAAAATGCAGTAACTATAGAAGAAAAAATAATAAATGAAAAGGGCAAGTCTCGCTTTCCCTGCGTGAAATCTCACAGCAATTTCTGGAATGGAAGTGGCGCTGCCTCTAATTTCCCCTGGGGAGCCTGAAACTGGAATGAAGTCCTTGTTCCTACAAAAAATCAACTCCCTCCCAGCCACGGAGGTCTATTTTCAAAACCAAAATTCAGAACCTGTGTGTTTGACAGTTGGGATGGAACATTTGAAGTCACAGCTGTCTGAGCAAGCAGGACTTTTGATTCACTGCGTCTTCCTTCCCTGGCAGGTGGCGCGCCTCTGCCCAGTGCTCTAGAGTGAGCTACCGGGAGCTGCGTTTCTCAGAATCCTCTGGAAAACATAAATGGACAAAATAGTTTTTAATTTGTTCTAGGTCAGAACATTGAGTAAAGTAAGATGTACATGCCAAAATGGTGGAGCTTCTAAATATTTTGTGGGTTTGTTTGGATGAAGCCGAATCGTGGAGAGAGAGTGGTTTCAGGAAGTGCCTGCTGAGACTTCTGTGGGCCACAGTTATGGCTGCCGTGTGAGCTGTGGAGGCAAGGAACTCAGGAGAGTCTTGAAATGCCTCCTTCGGGCTGAATTTCAGAGGCAAGTCACATATTGTAAGCAACACTTATCGCCATTTTACATCCAGGGTTCTACAGACAAGCTATTCCCTTCGCCCCCCAAGCCTCTCCAAACCACTGTCTGAGAAGGCAGCACTGGTGTTAGTTCCTTTGACTCAGCCTTGGATTTTTCTTGTGATGCAAATCCCATGGGTACGGTACCAGCTTAAGCAGTCACTAGCCCCTTTGTTGTGTGTCCCCCGGAAGCTTCCCAAATCGAGCTTTGGGAGAGGGGAAGAGGAGGTAAAATGTGGACACTGATTGCCTGAGAGTATGGTGGAGAGAGAATCACCAGGCAGATACAGGGTCCTCCCAAGGGGCGGATGAGTCAGGCTACCGGGCCCCATCACCCACCTCCTTCCCTCATCACCAGCCATGGAAGGACACTGGGCTCCGTCACCCATGTCCGCAAAGACTCTGAGCTGCTCCCTTCAAACCTTGGAGGAACATCTACATCAGGAGTGATTCTGGAGTGGATCAGTAAAGGTGACGAGGACCCCTTCTGGGCAGGACTAGATGGTGGGGGGGCAGGAAGCACAGCCTTTCTTGGGATCCTACTGTCACAGGCCCACATCCCCGCAGTCAAACAAGAGGACATGTGTAAACTAAGCGACTATAAACTCAACTGCCCATGAGGGAAGGCATCACCCTCATTCACTCACTACTACATTCCCATCACAGGGCCCAGTGTGGAGTAGGGGCCCTGGAACGACTTGTGGGAGAAAAGAATCAGCATATGGACTTCGGGGTTGATTATGATGCCCTTGCTCTCCCCTGTGGCCCCTATATACCCTCCCGAAGCTGCTAGTGTTGGAGAAAATAGATGATCTTTGCAGAACGTAAGACTGCCCTTTTGCCCCCAAGGAGACACCAAGTCTTTTTTTTGGAGGGGGGATGCATTAGAGGAACTTGGGTACTAGTGTAGAGTTCCAGGGACAGGCTGATAGCACAGACCCTGCCCCAAGCCCAACGTGGGGCCCGCAGCTGTCCGAAGACAGCCCCACTCTCAGGGCTGCCCCAGAATGTGTCCTCAAGGCTCCAGTCTCCCACTGTCTCCAGGGTCACCCCAATAGCCATGAACCAACACCCCAAGGATGCTCTGTAAAGTTCACTCCACAAGACTTTGCCTTTTTTTGTGTTTTCCCAATTTTCTGTAACAGGCCGACACTGGTTTTATAATGGGAAAGACCCACTCTATTTTAAAGTGTTTAAAATAAATTCAGGTTTTCTAAGGTGAAAAAGAAACTTTGCTCCAGCCTTGCTGCTCAGAGCTGTGAAACCATGGGTTTATTTTGGCACCATAAACACCCACTCCAAGTCCCATATGGCTTGTGCGGAAGTAAATGCATTCTCCTTCTTTAAAGGGCTGTACACAGTTTCACTCTGCATTTCAAACAGAAATATAAACTTGTCACTCTTTGTAAGGGAAAGAAAAAAAAACACCACCATCTACCCAGGATCCATAGAGCTAACCTTCCCTTTCCCCTAGGTTTCATCCTTGGGACATTGAAATCATTTTTTTAAGGAACGGGCCGTTGGTTTTCCAAACTCCTTCAATTCTACCCACCGGGGCCATTTACAAATGTGTAAAGTACCCAAGGCCGGCTCTCCATGTTCCCCTTCTGCACCTGACTCCCTTCCGATGCCTCCTGAATTCTTTCAGTGAGCAAAAGTGCCATTTGCCAACCACCAGACCAGGCTGTGGAAATGTGCATGGAACAAACCAATCAAAAACTCCCCAATCCCGATGGAGCCCTTGTTAGAAACAAAGGAAGTTTCCCAGATATACATCCTCCGACGTATTCAAACAGGTCAGCAGGCAGCTGGGCAAGAGCCAGATCCAGCCAAGGGGGTTGGGGGCTCGGGGAAAATCCTCACCCAAAAAACTGTGTCTCCAAGGGAGGAATTACAGGGCTAGTTTCGGGGGCAGCCAGTCTTGCACACAAACAGGGACTCCTTTCCAGGCCAGCTAAGCCCAGATGTTAAGTCACCCCCAAAGCAAGGGCACCAAGACTTCATTTCTGAAAACCTTCACAATTCTATTTCAAAAGAAGGATCAAAGCATTGTGGGAAAAACCAGAGCCTTGCTTGACTTCTTAACACTAATTTTATAATTTAATTTTTTCTTTTTTTTTAACGTTTACTTATTTTGATAGAGAGAGAGTGAGAATCCCAAGCAGGCTCTATGCTGTCAGCACGGAGCCCAATGGGGATCAAACCCACCAACTGTGAGATCTTGACCTGAGCCAAAATCAAGAGTCAGACGCTTAACCAACTGAGCCACCCAGGTGCCCCTAATTTTTTTTTCTTTGTCATAAACCACATGAGGTTAAGAAGCATAAACCTTTTCATTCTCAGGGCCTCCAAAACTACCCTGGCCGTGGCCTTGGCTTCCTAATGCCCTGGTTGTGTGTCATGCTCTCCTCTGAAGTGTACAGTTAACATCCCCAACCGCTGACATGGAAAACAGAACGCTTCCCTCTCCACACGTCCAGACCCCACCCCCAAGCTTAAGCTTTGCCCTGAGCCTGGTGGGGGGCGCTGCGTGTTTTCCAGCCTGCAGTGGGGACCATAAATGTCTCTCCCCCTCCAAGTCCCTCCTCTAAGGAGCTTATATCCTGGTTGTTTCATCTGCATGCAAATCTTAAATAAATAGCTTGCCTCGAATAAATTTGGCCTTTAAAATACACAGACACGCACACCCCCACACATTTTCTCTCTGTCTCTCTGCCTCACCCTCTCTTCCTCCTCCAAACACCTTTCTCTCCATCTTTTTGTCCTTCACACACGCACGTCTCCCCACTCCGTGCCAGCCCCACACCTGAGCCATCCCCCGGGGAGAAGATCTTGCTTCCCTTCCCCCTGCCCACCCACAACTAGTCCAGTTTCTCTCTTTCTGCAGTTGAACTTCTCGAACCCCTGGAGTCACCACCCACTCACTCCTTACCTCCCACACACAGGCTGCCCCCACCTCCCCAAAGCCCCAAAAACGAGGCCCCCACGTCCCTATAAAATCACCTTTGTTCAATCCCTAATCTCTCTCTGAAAATTATTTTTTTTTAATTTTTTTAAGTTTATTTATTTGAGAGAGAGAGAGCATGGGCAGGGGAGGGACAGAGAGAGAGAGAGAGAGAGAGAATTCCAAACAGGCTTCCCACGGTCAGCACAGAGCCCGATGTGGGGCACAAACCCCGATGTGGGGCACAAACCCACAAACCGTGAGATCATGACCTGAGCTGAAATCAAGAGTCAGATACTCAACCGACTGAGCCACCACGGTGCCTCCCTCTCTCTGATAATTCTGACACTATCTCTAATAAAGACAACAGGTTCTATATATTGGGCTCTTAAGCTGTTCCCGGTGAGATGCTAAGGCTTTCATGTTCATAATCTTCTTGAATCTCCAACAATTCCATGAACTAGCAGTTAAAGGGCTCCACTTCACAGGAGGTCGGGCCTCCTTCCCCGGAATCCAGAAGCACCTTGACCAGTAGAATACGGTGGAAAGCCAGCTGTGCCAGCTTCCAGGTCTCCACTTCACAGCCCGGCAGTCTCTACTTTCTGTCGCCTAGAATGCTGGCTCTTGGAAGTGTGAGCTGCACTTCTGTGTGTGAGAAGTGTGAGACTTCTCAACAATGGAGAAGAACGTCTGGGGACACGACACGGAGAGGCCCAGAGACATCGTGCAGAGAGGGCTGGCTGCCCAGCCGCTTGCAGTCCATCTAGCTATCCCAACGGGTCCCTGGCCTCCTGGAACACAGACGGGCTGTCCCCACTTGGTCGTGCCCAAAGGTAGACTCACAAGTGAAACAAAGGAGGATTAGGCTGTTAGGACAGGAACTCCTGAGTCCTTTGTCCTGCAGCAACAAATGACAGAACACAGCAATTACTGCTATTATCCTTACAGCTGAGAAAACGGGGCCTCTGAGAGGTGAAGGTAGTGGCCCAAGGTCACCCAACTCATCCTCTCATGGAGGCCCACCCCTGTGCACAGACTCTCCACCTTGAACCTCTCCCTCTCTTCAGCGGGTGTGCTGCACTGCAAGGGGTGGTTTTGGTGCAGATTAAGCAAGACAGTGCATGTTAAGTACTCGGCACTGGGTCTGGTGCCTAATTCATAAGCAATGGATAAAAGATTTGCAAACAAATGCTGTTCTGGCCCTTTCTGATTGCCCACTGTCCCTTGGCAATCTGAGTCTAGTGGCAGAAAATGTAGGTGACAATTCAGGTGCCTGTGCTGACCACTGCCCCACAGCTACCCCCAGTCCCACTCTCAGCTAGATCCCACCCCTCTACTGCCAACAGATCCTCAGAGGGGGGTCAGTTCTCAGCTCACAGACAAGACGCCAAAGTCCCATCTTCATCAGACTGGAGCCCTTCTATCTGGCCCATTTCTCTAAGTGGCAGTACCAATCTGCCCATTCCCGTGCATAAAAAGAAAGCAAATGAGCTCTTATATTTAGCCTTGACATCAGCCCTAGGTCCCTTTTGTACCTTCTGTGGGGAAGCGCATCCCTTCCTATCTGTCCATCCATGGCTACCACATGGCCACCTTCACGCCCATCTAGGGTGCCTGGGTCTCCATGCTTCTCTCTCTGCCTGGCCAAATCCAGTCCCCATGCAGTGCCACACAAGTAGTCTTCCTAAAGTGTAAGGTTTCAACTTTGTGGCTGTCCTCTAAAATCCCTAAGGCCATACCCATTAACTGTAGGTTCAAGTTCACAGCCCACAGCTTAACACTAAAGTGACTCCAATATGTGGGCCCCTTCTATTTCACTGCCCACCTTTACACCCACCACTCCTACTGCATCCACGAGGCCATCTATCCATTCTGCACCTCCCCGCTCAACCTACCCTATGACCTCAGAGAATGTCTAGTGACTGAAATCACTCATTTTGCCATTTGGCTTACACTGTCTTAGATGGTCAATTAACCGGGCCACATGCTCATGTCTTATCTTTCTAGACAGACTGCAACTCATGGGTTTCTAACTCAGCATCAGCATCGCCAACAAAAGAACTATGTGGACAGCAGACGGTCAATATTAAATGAAATGAAAATGACATAGTCCATTCCTAGTCTTGCCCTGACCCCTAGTCTTTCTTACTTAGGGATGTGAAATAAGTGTGTGAATGTACGTGCATCTGGTCCACAGACAGATGACTGTGTATCTGGGAAATTTCTAGCTGTTTTGATGGAAGTGCTGGGTTGATGATGAAGCATCCGTTGGAAAGAAGGATGGTGTGCAGTTGTTTTTTAACCACTTTGTCATTTCAAGGGTAAAGTGGTTATCATTTGGAATGAAAATTCATCAACGGGGATACAGAACAGTAATCAAGGGAACCTCAGTAAGATGTGCTGTAGGTAAGAATCCTCGAAGGCAATTTTGGCAAAATATCTTACATCCAGAGTAGGTGAGCTTGCTAGCATCTCTTCCTAACTCCTTATTCAGTATTGTAGTGCTGATAGCTGGAAATCAGCCACCATAGGAGTATTTAGAGAACAGAAATTGCCAAATGCCCAAAATCAGGACTATTTTATTCAGAAAGCCAGTTGTTACACAATTACCCAACACAACATCAACAGCCCAGCACCACTATATGGTACAGCACGTGTGCTCCATAGAAATACAACTCAGTCATAGAAATGACTGAATGAACGATTTGAAAACAGAATGAATGTGTGAATGAGGAATGAGGAACATCCTTCCAAGGCAGGGACAACACCTCCAAGTAACTCTATTCCCATTGGTATCTCAGTGCCCTTGGCCCTTTTGAGGACAATCACTTCATCCAATGATCAAACCATCAAAAATCCAAGTCCTCAATTCCAGACACAAATACAATATAATTTCATATTCCAGTGAAAACTCAGCTACTTGGCATTACTGTGGAATAGGGATTCCAGATTATTTTTAACAGCCCTTTGGAGGCTGAGGATGTATCCTTGGGTGAAATTTCAAACACCATAGGGGGTCAGGTAAATAAGGCAAATGTGTGGGGTGGCCTTTGAGAGTCCAGTTGGAACACATGTGACCCATAAGGAGGCATTCCAAGTCAGAACCATATTATTGAATTGATTATGGCATTGACCAAATAGGAAGTGTCCATGGGACTTACTGAGCCGGCCAGAACCCCTGTAGCCTTGGAGGTGACTTCAGGCTATTTGCTGAACATTCTCATTTCACTTTCTTCAAAGCCCTGCTCTTCCTCCGCCATCACTGCCAAATCTGGTCTCCAGACTTTTCTTCATTTCCGGTTCCTCTGCTGTTCTCTCTTCCCTTTTCCCTTTTCTCCCATTGTCTTTCTCATGTCCCTCAGCACTTAAGAAAATGAAATCAAAGCCACAGAGCTCTCCCTACTGGCTGGAAACAAGGCGAGGATCCTTGCCACTCCATTTCTGTTCAAGATTGTACTCTGGATTTTAATTAGCTCAAAAGTACAAGAGACAAAAATAAAAGGCATAAGTATTAAGATGGAAGAAATAATATATTTAATATGCATTGTTCACAAGTGCTATGATTGTATACCTGAAAAATAATCTGTGAATTTTAGAATTACTGAATGAATTAAGCCAGATTACTAGGTTAAAGGTCAATATTCAATATATTTATTTATGCCAAAAACAAACAGTTAAAAAACAAAATTTTCAAAGATGTCATTTTTAATAGTACCAAAACCATTAAATATCTAGGAATAAATCAAAAGACATATGTGATACCTTTAACAGAAAAGTATAAATATTACTGAGAGAAATTAAGGAAGCCCTAAAGAAACGGAGGAATATACCATGCTCATGGAGTAGAAGCTTCAATAACAAAGATGGAAAATGTATACACTAGATATCAAGCTGTATCATAAAATAACAATAATGAAGATAGAGCAGTATTTGTATAAGGATAGAAAATAGACCAGTGGAACTAGAAACATACAGCAATAAATAGTCTAGAAACAGGTCTATGACAGAGGTGTGATAGGAGACCAGTGGGGAAAAGACATGTTCAATAAATGGTGTTGGGTCAGTTGGATATCCATATGGGGAACAAAATAAATCTTGACCCCTACCATAGAGAAAATTCCAGGTGGATTAGAGATCCAAATGTAAAAGGAAAACAATGTCTGCATTGATGTCTACTCCATAAAGGATCCCCACACTGGCCTCCATGAGTCAGATGTTTTCCTTCAGTTCCTGTTCACGCAGCCAACCAAGTGATCTAAGTCATAAACCGAATTATATGAGGCTATGTTCAACAGTTCCCCAATGCTCTAAAAATAAAGACTAAAATACTTGGAATGGCTTATAAAGCTCTATGCAATCTGGCCTCTGTCACATTCTCCAGCCTCATCTGCTTGTTTTCCTCCTTGCTCATTCACCTTAGAGCCTGACTGCTTTCATCCCTCAAACATAAAATACACAAATACAAATACATAAAACCCTTTTCTACCTCAGGGCCTTTACACTTGCTGTTTCCTCTGCCTGGAATGCTCTTCTCTCCGTCTTCCTCAACTCTTAGCCTAGCTGATTCTTTTTCCTCCTTTGAATGTCAGCTAAAACACCATTTCCACAAAGGGATCTTCCCTAACTTCCCAATCTAAAACAGGTTACCTTACTATACACCTTTATAGCTTCCCAAAATTTTCTTTAATTGTCTTTTTGGTTCCATGTCTGTATCCCTTAGCAGACAATTAGCACCATGAGGACAAGGACTGGGTCCTTTTTGATCACCATTGCGTTCCCAGTGCCTTGCACAGTGCCAACGTTACCCTACATGCTGAGAATATGTGTGTCAATTAAGTGAATGGGTTATATCATTCTTACTCTGGAATAACATAAAAAGGTAGAAATGGTGACAATTAGTTACAATTAATTCAATTTAGCCATAAGGGACAGAAAACACAAAATGATGTCTCAAGACAGATGTCAATTTCTCTCTCATATAAAAGCAGTCCAAAGATTAGTCTTTTCCAAATCTTACAGCCATATATATGTACTTCTCACTCACATGGCAATAGAATGGCTGCTATGACCTTGCTCCATATCTTTTCTTCAGCCAGGACCCCTGTTTGGGACATGCTGTCTTATGACACAAATAAGGAGCAAGAGAACTGGAGAAATGTGCAATGCTTTTAAAACTTCTGATTGGGGGCGCCTGGGTGGCTCAGTCAGTTAAACATCTGACCCTTGATTTTAGCTCAGGTGATGAGCTCACCGTGGTAGGATCTAGCCCCATACTGCTTGGGATTCTCTCTCCCTTTCTCCCTTTTTTCTTGGGGTGCCTGGGTGGCTCAGTCGGTTAAATCCAACTTTGGCTCAGGTCATGATCTCACAGTTTGTGGTTTCGAGCCCCGCGTCGGGCTCTGTGCTGACAGCTCAGAGCCTGGAGGCTGCTTCGGATTCTGTGTCCCCCTCTCTATCTGCCCCTCCCCCACTCATTCTCTGTCTCTCTCAAAAATAAAATAAACATTAAAAAAATTTTTTTAAATTTTTCTTTTAAAAAAAGCTTCTGATTCGTTGTGGCATAGATCACTCTGCTCATATCACACTGGTCAAAACAAGTCACATACTTAGGCTTAAAAATAAAGTGAGGAGGGGCACATGAGTGACTTAGTCAGCTGAGCATCTGACTATTGATTTTGGCCCAGGTCATGATCCCAGGGTCATGGCCCATGTGAGGCTCTGCCCTGACAGGGCAGAGCCTGCTTTAGGATTCTCTCTCTCCCCCTCTCTCTGTCCCTCACATGCACACATGCACACACACTGTCTCTCAAAAATACATAAATAAGCAATTTCTAAAAAAAGTAAAACATAAAAATTAAAATCGAGTGGGTATGCCAATAGGGAGGTGTTGCTAAACACATGTCAATGAGTGAGAATAAATGATTCTCCTACATGTAAGGGGGGAGTGAATAATCAAGAACACTGACCATAGAAAGTTTCATAAAGGCATCAGGGACCCGAGATTCATATCCACCCTCAGCATATGGTTTCTACCCCTCTTTCCAACATGGTTGCATTGTATCAGCCATCATATCTACATCCCAATGAGCAAGAATGAGGGAGGGGGGGGAAAGCAAATGCCCTCCCTTTCAGTTCTGCACCGTTGACCAGAATGCAGTCATATTGACAGCTATGAAAGAGGCCAGAAAATATAATCTTTGCTGCTGGAAGTCATATGTCTAATTAAAAACTAAGGGCCTAGAACAAGGGAGGAAGAATTCAGAGCAGATATTCTGGAACAATTAGCATCTCTGCTAGAGAATCCACCCCTGAAATCCCATGGTTTGTGAAGGAAATAACCATCCTTCCAGAGGGGCAGCAGAAAGGCCTCCAACTCAGAAAACCAAACAAATCATATTGTACTCATAAATTTAATACACATTTAAATTTGGGGCTCCTGGGTGGCTCAGTCGGTTAAGTGTCTGACTCTTGATTTCAGATCAGGTCATGATCTCACAATTCATGAGATCGAGTCTTGCGGGGGCTCTGTGCTGACAGCATGGAGCCTGCTTTGGATTTCTTTCTGTCTTTTTGCCCCTCCCCCCACTCACAGTCTCTCTCAAAATAAGTAAACATTTAAAAAATAATCACAAACACATATTATGTGCTCAAACATAATAACTAGAGAATCAGACATGAACCCTTCTGTCAAGAAGCTCACTTTCCTACGATCCTGTCTCAGTTAGCTATCACTGCATAACAAATCACCTCACCACTCAGTGCTTTAAAACAATCAGTGTTTATTATTGCTCATGAGTTCCTAGGTTGGATAAGCTCTGCAGAGCTGACTGGGCTTAGCTGTGCTGACTCACGTATCTGCTGTCAGCCACTGAGGAAAGCTTTGTTCATCTCTGGAGACCTTGTCCGAGACATCTGGACTCACCTGGTCTTGGTCCACATTATCTCTCCCCCTCCAGGAACCTAGCTTGGCACGATCACGCTGGTAGAGGATGGAATCCCAAGAGGGATAGGTGAATGTGCAAGACTTCTTGAGGCCAAATTCAAAACCAGCAACAGTCATCTCCACCAAATTCTACCAGCAGAGCAAACCACAAGGCCAGCCTAGATTCAGAGCTATGGAAATTAACTTCATCTCTTGCTAAGAGGAGACGCAAAGTCACTTTGTGAAGGGCACAGATGCAGATAGACGTAGATAAGAGGGAGCATGTGGAAGCAATCTCCCACAGCGCCATATTTCTTCATTTTAAAGGTCTTCTACCATTAGACCATAATAGAATAAAAAGGCTTGTCTGCCTCTATAGAAACCAATTGGTTTTTTTTTTTTTTAATTTGTCGTGTTCTGTATATAACAGTTATCAGGATTCTCGGGGGAATTGTAAAACAACAAAAAAATTGGAATCATTGTCGTATGAAGTGTGACCTCCTATTCAGGAACGAAATACGCTGGAGTGGAACTAATGATTTCTTTTGGAAGTCACTTAGATATTTCAACCAAGACCATTATGTTCCATCAGGGACCAGTTTTCAAGTTCATACATTTTATGCATGCTCATTAAACATATTTTATTCATGTACATATATATAAGTAACCCTATTCAGTATAACAGTACAAATATACAATCAATATAAAAGCCAAAGGAATAAACAGAAAATCGATCTTTGGTGCTAAACCTTGGCCAAAATAACTACTGATAAGATTCCAGACTGAAGAGAAATGCTTGAGTTCAAGATATACTTTGTTGCTATCAAAATCCTGTTAAAGTTGGCATCCATAATGAAATATTCATTCCAGTTTCAAGGCTGGGATAATCATTTTTCCAAAGAAACCGTTTAAACACTAAGATTAGCAGGCCCAGCACAACTGCCCTATATATAAATATTCCAGAGACAATTCTCTACCCTGTTTCTCCCTGGGTCACATCATCATCATTTTTGACAAATAATCTATTGATTGTAAAAGACAAAGACAATACATAAATTTTAAACCTGTAAAGGGTGAAGTCTCCTTAGAGAAATGACGCTTCTGGGCACAAGCGGTATGAGGAGAGTACATTCTAGAAGGAACAAAACAGCCCAGAGGAAGTCAAGAGAATACTAGTATTTGCAGGCTAACCTCCAGTACGATGCCCAATGTGCCCCAAATCAGAAGTTACTTGAACCACAGAAATGGAAATTTGGGGAAAGCCTTTTACAAGTCACCTACATTAGCCAAAACTAGGGACTTGCCTGGACCCCTTCTTCTAGCTGTCCTGATATGGGCTGGGGCATACACTGACCCCTACATCCATCCTTCTTTGCAAATGTGAGTTAAAATGCTGGTTGGTTATTTGCAGTAATGATCCAGTTTGTCCACATAAACTTTGGGGAGCAGCTTTCCCTCCCACACTGGTCGTGGGCCTAGCCATGTGACTTGCTTCAGCAAATGAGACAAAGCAAATGTGGTGCAGGTCGACCTTGGGAAGCACTTTCTCACTGAAACTTGTTCTTTGCTCCTAACCCCACCAGATAAACCAGCCCCGGCTAGCCTCCTGGGATATGAAAGACAACCCCCATACACAGTCACCCCCATTGTCCCAGCTAAGAGCCAGCCAATGACCAGATACACTAATAAGACCATACCAAACCAGTTAAGGTCCAGCTGACCCACCAACTAACCACAGACTCATGAGCAAACTCAGAAAATCAATGTGGATCAGAATAACAACAAACTTACAGGACCGTGAGTTTAAACAAACAAACAAACCAAAAAAAAAAAAAAGTTATTGTTTTAAACTAAAAAGTTCTGGGGTGGTTTGTTACGCAGCAAAGGCTAACCCATCCACGAGGGCATGCCCACCACTCCACTGCTCATGCAACTGGGCAGAGCTGGGATGGAGGCCTGGTCGGGCATTTACTGTGGATGAAGGGGCCTGGGGTGGTTTCTCCACAAGCCCACTAGTGACAGAACTCACCACCCTTACACACGGCTGCTCACCTGTGCTCCACTTTACCCATTTTCGGCCACATCACAGATCTCCCAGATGCATCTGTGTGTCCACCACACAAATGGGGTGGAGAGGAGTCATTTTGGCTGCCTGGGGAATTTAATCTTCCATCCCTACCCTCGATCCCTGAGAACAGGCCCAGCCGTGTCTTACTACCAGGTCCACAACAGGATCCTCTCCCTACTCGTGGTGCCTGGTAAGCTCGCACTCACCTTGCTTCTTCGCTGACTGCATTTAGTCCTTGCTGACCACATGGCTGAGACGGCACTCACAAGCTCCCACCTCAGCTCAGACCCGCCATGGCACCAAGTCCCCTAATCATCCTCTGGCCACCAATATGGCCACGCCTTCTCCCCAAGGTTCCACCTCTGCACCAGGGGGTAGAACACCTTCCTCAACTAATCCTGGCCAAGAAGCCATGTTCCCCATTATCATTTGCTGGGGTCTTCAAGTTCGTGTCTTTTCCCAGTTTAGTCCTGAATTGAGTTCTGCCTGCCCAGCCAGCTTCTCTCAGCCCTAAGCTCCATCTACCTGACCCTAAATTGACATTGATTCCTGATTGTTCTTTCTTTGATGTTGACCAGGTACCCCCTGACCCTGAGCCTGTACCTTCATCCTAATTCATACAGCCAGAACTTTTTCACCAGGAAGCTTTTAGGAAGACTGACCTACCGTACCTCCCCACTTATTTCACACCATGGCCCAAAGAAAAAATAAATGCATTCAGCATCCTAGAATAAACCTGAAGGAGTTGGTGGGATGAGGTACATCTCTATGGGACCTGGGGGGAAATCACTGCCTTCTTCCATAAACATAAAAACAATTAAAACATGAAGTGTCGTGGAAGACACCAAGTATGATTGCAGATAAACAAACTTCCAAGACTTTTTAGGCAGGAAACGGCTACACTTAATTCCTGATCAAGGCAATTTACTGATGCTCTTTTCAAACTCTCGGTGGCCAACAAGGATAAAAAAATCTTCGTTCATCCAGGGATCCATACAAGTTCACACATGTGATGAAGAAGGCGGCAAAACTATTTGTTACAATTATTCAAAAACAGTTCCAACGGAATTGAAATTCCGTGTTAACCATCTGAGATCCTTCCCTTTTCTTCCACTGACAAATGTAGTATTGAGACTTCTGGGACAGTGTCAATCGATTTCACATCCAGTTAAGCCTTTTCACACCAACCATAAAGGCCCTGTTTGCACTCCCGTCATCAGCTTGGCTTTCACCAAGGCACATCAGCTACAAATAGAAGTAACTGATCCCTACAGAGGCAGAGATCGGGTCACTGCTTGCCTCTATCCCCACCCTTGACAGCCCATACTCGAACTGTGTACCGTGGGTCCTGGGTCCCCATGATGGGCAGGGAGCCCGAGAGCCACATCCCCATGATCGCTGAGCTTCCTGCAGGGATTGGGAGTGGTGCTTACACATCTCACTATACTCTCACCACCAGAACCCCTCAAAAAACCCAGATAAAGCTACTAATGACCAAAGACAACCCACCCAGGGGATGAATCACTCAAGACCTTCTGCTGGGCTATCTTTTTTTTAATGTTTTTAATGTTTATTAATTTTTGAGAAAGAGAGAGAGAGAATGAGTGGAGGAGGGGCAGAGAGAGAGGGAGACACAGAATCCGAAGCAGGCTCCAGGCTCTGAGCTGTCAGTGCAGAGCCCCATGTGGGGATCGAACCCACAAACCATGAGATCATGACCTGAGCTGAAGTCGGATGCTTAACCAACTGAGCCACCCAGGCGACCCTCTGCCAGGCTATCTTGAGGGCACCCTTGACAACCATTGTGGCACAGCCAAATTCCAGGTGAGCCCACCCTAAGCTTCTTGCTGTGATGGCCTCCTTGGAATACCACAGGCCGGGGCCAAATCCCTGTCTGCCCCCCCACCCCCATGCAGTTATTGAATCTCTCTGAACCTGCGTTTCTTCTTCCTGAAAATGGGCTACATGACACCTTTCACACAACAACGTTTGCAAGAATTACTCATTCCAGAGAGGATTTGAGGTGGCAGTTGTAAAGACTAAAGGAGATTATTGAGTCTAACATCCTCCTCTGCACATAATAGACACTATGTGTTTATGCTTCCCTCTTCCCACCTCCCTTAATGTGGGATTTAAACCTTCTCTATTAACATATGACACCATTGATTTATCAAATTAGCATAAAGGTTAACAGCACAGACCCCGAGGACAGACACATTTTGGTTTCAAATCCTAGCACCACCACTAAATTAAGCATTTGACCTTGAAAAAAAAAACTTAATCTCTACTCTTAGTTTTCTTGTCTGTAAAATCAACTTAATGATAGTTTCCAACATTTTGAGGATTTAACACGCAGCAATTTGCACAATGCCAGGCATATGGTAAGGATTCATTCTATAAAAGTTTGTTATTGCCTTTTCGCTGCTGTTAGTAGTCTCGTTTTTATTATTTTAATTATTAGCAAAACTGCAAAGAGATAAAGCAGAGAATGAGCACCTAAAAAAAAAGGTGGAAGAAAGGGAAAGTCACATACCCAGGCCATGCTCCCTTTACCATTGTCCCCAAAGCCTTCTCTGGAAGCTTCTAGATGGCCCTCACACCCCTCAAAGCTGTGACCTCAAATCTTGCTTTGGAGGACGAGGAAAAGTACGGGTGATTCAGATCCCCTCACCCCCTGCTGCAATCCTCCAATCGCTGGGCACTGCAATTAGGATAAACCCTGGCCCAATCTCCCTGCTTTATTCTTTTCACTGACCTTATCACTATACACAATTATCTTATTTGTTTCCATATGAAAGTTCTGTCTCTCCCCTCTAGAACCCAGGTTCCGAGATTTCCATGCCCTTCTTCTGGCTGTAGCCTATCCCCCAGAATGGAGTTGGCTCAGAGGAGGTACTCAATATGGAATGTTAAATGAGCAATTATTAATTAATATAAACAATGACCCGCTAAGAGCTCTGGAAATTTAGAGTGTACAGGCAGTTTTTCAGCTCGTTAATATCATCTCATTTTACCTAACGAATGGCACATGAGTGAATGAATTTGTATGTCAACAAAGGAAATTGTCAAAGACTGGAAAAGCCAAAGTCTAGATGACTTCTTGTTCCAAGTGCTAGTTTCCTCGCCGTTTTAATGAAGGACCTAGGAATTTCTGACCAGGATAACCAAGCCACGGTGATTCAATCAGTAGCCTGTGTGACCTGTACTAAGCGAAAATCTGGGAACCAAGTCCTGGTTCAAGATTGGTCACCAGCTGACTTTGAAACCTCAAGCAAGTTGCACGTCTCCATGATCCCCACTCTTCATCCGAAAGCTGGAGCCCTAACCCACATTGTTTCTGAAGTTCTTTCCAACCACTCATAAAATGATTGAAAGCTGCTCACTGTTCTCTGAAGGAACCCCCACCCAGCGACCAGGAGTCTGGAGCCCCGGCCTCACCACCTAACACTGCAACCAGGGCTCCCCAGACGTACAGTCTCCACTCAGAAATGCAGCTCTATCACCCGGGTGCTATCACCTCGAAATTAATCTATGTTTGTTTGTTTGGCTTGGTATTTCCTTTGTGTGGCTCTAAATAGCACTGAAAAGAAGGAAAAAAAGTCAAAGTCGATGACAAAGTTTTCTTTTTCTCCGGTGGAGTAAAACTGTCTGCCTGTTTTTCAGCTGACCCAGAATTACTAATTTTGCTGATTTCCTACTGTAACTGCCTCCTCATTTACCACACAGTGGAGATCTGATTCCTTCCTACTGAGACAAGTAGTTTTGCCTGCTCCTTTGGGTTTTTAGTATTCTTCCAAATTATTCTGATTGATATAGACCTCCATCCATGCTAATTATGCATAGCTTCTCTTATAAAGTGTGGTTCCCATGGCAACAGCGGAGGGAGAACAGGTGTGCGGAAAGCTGTGATGTATTAAATGAGTTACCCTCTGCCTCTGCTAGGCAGATTGCTTTTCTCTGCGTTTATTTATAGCAGGCAGTAATTAATCTGTGTGAATCTCATGGCTGGGGGGGTGGGGGTGGGGAGAGAGATACAGAACGATTAACAAGAGTCCTAATTATCCTCATACCTTTGGATCTGAGAATTTCATCACCATCGGATCTTTCCAAACTAGAATTGTTGAACTTTCACTTGAACAGAGACGCTGTTGCATGATGCTCGGGGCTATCATCTGGGAAACGGAGCATTCTTGCAGCTGCCGCAGTGCTGATGTGGGCACCTGTGCCATGGCATTTCGCAGAGGGCTCTAAAGCAGTCCTCCCCCACACAGGGCTCTCTCAAATGACCCATCAAGGCATAAAATTAGAGCAGGCCAGTGACCCAGACCCAGGGGACAGCCCAGCCCCACATGCTCTGCAGCAGAACTATTCCCACAAAGCAAAGAGCAAGAAGCAGGGCAGACTCTTCCCTTGTCTGAGCCTCAGTTTCTCTATCTGTAAAATGATGGTGTTCAACCAGAGGATCTCTCAGACTTTCTCGAGCCCCCAGCGGTTGCCACCTCTCTCTCAGAATGAGCTAAGGTTTGCTGTGGTAATGGAGAAACCCCAAACTGTAATAGCTTAAAACAAAGCTTTTCGGTCACTCTTACTTTAGGTCAATCATGGGTTGCTTGATGGCTCTCCGGTGTCACCGTTGCACTCAAGGACCAAGGCTGAGGGCATAACCATGAAAAAAGTGCTCTGGTGGGTCAACAAGTAACTGATGATTGGCCAGGACTGATCACAGGTCCCCACTTAACTGCAGGGACCTGGGCAGTACAACATTGCCAGCCAGCAGAGAGCTGCAATTTTTGGTAAACGACATCAATGGCTACAATGTAGCCTTTTGCATCACTGCCAAAAAACTCCATGTGCTTAAAAAAAAGAATAAAGAAAAAGAAATTCTGTGCTCTGGGTGGACTTCTGGGTAACAATGACAACTTTGTAAACCACAAGTAAAAATATGAGTGGGGAAATAGACCAAATAGGAAAGACTATACCAAAGTGATTGCAACAGCAAGCTGGGGTGGTAGATTTATGAGTGATTTATTTTTCTTTCTTCTGGTTTCAAAACAGTGACAATGCAGTCAGGCTGTACCTATAATTTAAAAGATTCATTTCTTTGGGGCGCCTGGGTGTCTTGGTAGGTTGAGCATCTGACTCTTGATTTCAACTCAGGTCATGATCTCGCCATTCGTGAGTTCGAGCCCTGTATTGGGCTCTGTGCTGACAGTGAGGAACCTACTAGGGATTTTCTCTCTCCCTCTCTCTCTGAGCGGCCCCCCCATCTTGCTCATGCTCCCTCTCTCTCTCTCAAAATAAATAAAGTTTTTTTAAAAAAAGATTAATTTCTTTTAACTCAACATATACATATTAATGTGGGCACAATGCAAGTCACTATGGGAAATGCAAAAATGATAAATTCTGGTTCACCAATGACTGTTTTCCATGACAGGTGCATGTGTGGGGTGCAGAGGGTGGAGCAAATTTACAACCCCCAAACTAACCGTCAAGGAGGGGGAAGAACAGTGGAAATGCTACACAGGTGGCCCAGCAAAAGCAGGAAAGTTGATCATTTGAGGGAGAAATCACCGGAAGAAGTTGATTTGTGGAGAAAGGGTATGGGTTCTATTTGGGTCCTTTTGATGCTCAGAAGTGAGAGAAAACACTAAGCCCGGAGCATACATTCCAGCTGGATATGTAGATGAGCAACTCGTCTGTGCCTGATGGTAGAGGAACCCATGGGAGTGCACGAGGTTCTCAAGGGAGAGGAGAAGACAAAAGAAGATACCCATGGGCCGGTGGAGAGGGGAGCCAGGAGAGATCTCTGTCGTGGGAGTCGCAGAAGGTGACAGTTTCATAAAGGGGGTCGCGGTGTTTTCATGCTGCAGGAAGGTCAATGAAGGCAAACAACATTTAAAGCCGTTGACTGATGCGGTTCCACAACTGCTTAAAAACAACCGAAGCAACTTTAGGAGAGCAGAAGAGAAGGAGGGTCAGATGGAAACTGCCGACGCAGGGGTCACCAGTGTGGACATGGAAACTCTGAATGTGGACAGCTCTTTCCAAAAGTTTAGGACTCGAGGGAAGGCCGTGCCCAAAGAAGGGAGAGATGTGTTTGCAGTGGGTGGGATAAGGCTTGGTGTGTGTAAGCAGAACCGGAGGAACCCAGGAGAGGAACAGAATGGAAATGCTTGTGGGAATGTATACATGGGGGAAATGCACAATTGAAAGGCTGGTATTCAAGCAATTTTGACTTACGAAAACAGTAATTTCATATGGTTCAATGGAATAAAAAAGCATTGAAAGCTAACTATTCACTTACAAAAGAGAGCATTACCCAGATGTGTTTGGGACCGGCACTATGACAAACACACACCAAAGATGCTCCTGCTGGGCTCTGGCAATGCTAGACAAATAGCATCTGCTCCTTGTTCCAGAGAGCTCCGGAAACAGACACGAAACAAATCATTTTGATTCACCATGGCAAATGCCCTGTGTGTGTCACTTTAGACGAAGAGGAAGTAGATCCAGAAAACCAGGAAGAACCTAGAAGGGTCAAGAGAATGCCCAGCAGGGCATCTGGTCAGTGCGGAGGGACAGACAGCATTACCGTGTGAAGGATGGTGCAGGAGGCCTGCATCTCAGGCAGCAGGGCGGGTGTGATGAACACAGGGAATGACAAGACTGTTGACGTTGGTGAAGCTAACAGTATGGGGGAGATTGTGAAAAAATTAAGGTAGAGAGCAGCGCCTGGGTGGCTCAGTTGGTTAAGCATCCAACTTCAGCTCAGGTCATGGTCTCACAGTTTGTGAGTTCGAGCTCCTTGTCGGGCTCTGTGCTGACAGCTCAGAGTCTGGAGCCTGCTTCAGACTTAGCTTCTCCCTCTCTCTCTCTCTGCCCCTCCCCTGCTTGTATTCTCTCTCTCTCAAAAACAAATACACTTAAAAAAAGAAATTAAGGTAGCAATAAGATGGGTGAAACATGGAGGTCCTGTGAGTGACAGGAAGGAAGTTTGCAATATACATTCTCCAATACCACACTCTCAGTAGGGGCCCGAAGATTCTATTCTCAAAGCCTCCACAGTGTCTGTGACCCTCCACATCGGCACCTCTGACCAAAGCCACCTGGAAGGGGCTTGGGTGAGAGGAAGGAATAGGAACCAGTTGGAAGTATTTTCATTCCAAGTGATCTTGGTGGTCGGACCCAGATGGGCTATGTATCCCTGTGGACAGGATCCAGCACAATATTTAAGAGAAAGACTCTAGAGGCTAGCTGGCCCACTCCAAATTATATTTCTGCCACTCACCGGTTGGGCAAGGAAGACAAATGAAGCCTGTTGCCTCAATTTCCACACTGGCCAAATGAGGAGAATAATGCCACCTACCGCAAAGGGTTGTTTTCAATATTAAGTGAGATGGTAAATATAGACATGCATTTCCTGGCATTAGCAAGTACTTAATAAGTGGTGGTTAACAGCAATAGACGTGGTTATGGTACTATCAGTGGTAGGCCAAGGCCATGTAATGCTCTCCCTCCTGCTCTTTGGGGACACAAGTTCTGATCTCCCTCCATAATAGTAACCCATGGACAAGCCAAGACACCCCAAGTATCAATAATGTAAGGAGGGTATGAGATCCAATCACAGAGAGCATGTCCTGCCCACATTCACTTTTTGGAATTCTCCCAGAAAGCATGGTAATGGAGTTCCTTCCTCTTATTTTTCTATTCAGAATGCCATAACAAAATACCATACACTGGGGAGATTCAAAAAGCAGAAATCTGTTTTCTCCTAGTTCTGGAGGCTGGAAGTCTGAGGTCAGGGTGCAGGAAGGTTTGGTTCTGGTGAGAGCTCTCTTCCTGGTTTGAGGATGGTCACTTTCTAGTGGTGTGTTCTCATGGCCTTTCCTGTGTATGCACTTTGAGAGACAGGTTACTCTGTCTCTCTTCCTTTTCCTAAAAGGTCATCAGTCATATTGGTTTAGGGCCCTACCCTTATGACCACATTTAACATTAATTACCTTCGAAGACCTTTTCTCCAAATACGGTCACATTGGGGCTTAAGGCTTCAATATATGAACTGCAGTAGAGAGGGCAAAATTTAGTCCATAGCAGCTTTTTTGGTGTGTGTGTGTCTCTCTCTGTGTCTGTGTGTGTGTGTGTGTGTGTGTGTTTATGTGTTGGGGGTAGGAGATTTGAGAAAGGGCTTAAAGACCTAATATTTCTAGAATGTTTATAATAGAATTTTACAGAATAAGTAAAAATGTTAAGATTTTACTAAGATGTTTACAATACCAATTGGTAAGTTTGCCCATCAATTAGTGGACTAATATAACTAACTCATGGTATTAATAGTATGGTTTGAGCCATCTGCATGTAGTCACATAGCAAACTTAGGTCCAAAGCCAAAGCATGGGTCTTTTTTCTTTAAGTTTCTTTGTTTTTACAGAAATCCTCTCCACCCCTGAACTTAACTTTCCTAAAAACATAACAAATTGCCTGATCCCCCCATTCCATACCTCCTAAATTCTACTTGTCACTTCTGTTTTTGGACTCTGACAAAAATTACATGGAGGAGTGGAGATGAGTTGTCTCCCCTAAAAGTCACAGAGTGTCCCTAATGGTGACACTGCTTCTGTCACCAGCAGGCAAACAGAGACTTTGGACCTGAAGAGAGATCGATTTTGGTACTCTACCCAGCAAACACATCCAGACCCACATAAAAGTAAAGACTGGAGTTGAAAGACTGCCAAGGCGGAAAGACAACTCTGACCTCTGTTTGTGCACCCTGGACACCCCGGATCTCCTGCTCTTTCTGGAAGACCAGATTCTAACCATCGTCAAAGTCTTGCTTTGTAACTAAAACACACAGTGAGAGAGAGAGAGAGAGAGAGAATCTTAAACAGGCTCCACGCTCAGCATGGAGCCCAGTGTGGGGCTCTATCCCACGACCCTGGGATCATGACATGAGCCAAAATTAAGAGTCGCACACACAAAAAACCAAGCCACCCAGCCACCCCCCTAAATATTTCTTAACCTAGGATCCATGAAGAGAGTGATTCCTTTTGGGTCTGAAAGGAAACCATCTTTCAGTAACTAAGTAAGAAGGTTCATCTTTTTCTTTTTCAATTTTTAAATGTTTATTTATTTTATTTTTATTTATTTTGGAGAGAAACAGAGTACAAGCAGGGGAGGGGCAGAGAGAGAGAGGGAGACACAGAAATGGAAGCAGACTTCAGGATCTGAGCTGTCAGCACAGAGTCTGATGCAGGACTCAAACTCACGAGCCGTGAGATCATGACCAGAGCCAGAGTCGGATGCCTAACCGACTGAGTCACCCAGGTGCCCCAGTAAGAAGGCTTATCTTAAGGTGAAGAAAGCAAAGCCCAGAGAGGTGAAGCAGGTTTCCCAAGCCACCCAGCTCCTTAGTTGTAGAGTTGAGCCCAGCATCCACATGTCTCTGCACTCCTCCAAAACCCTTCTATTCCTCTGCACTGTTTCCCTTGAAGACGGAGCTGCAACCCATGTGATAACAGCAGTGCCTACAATTCTTCTGTTGCTCTCAAGCTTTGGGGAGTCAAGCAATGGAGCTGATAAAGTTTTGATATCCTAATAATCAAATAACATCAGGTAAAAAGGCACTAGAATCCCGCCACCGCCACAGAGCAACTCTCATGGGGAGACACCACTCAGATTGTTTGAATCCCTGACTCTGGTAGTTTTATTCCCATATCTTTTTTTTATTTCTGAAATGACTTGGGAAGAAGTAATAAAGAACACTATAGCAATAAAAACAAAAGTAGACAGTAAGGAACCGATACATGCATCCTCTAAAAAGGAAACTTGACTTCAAAGTTAGCCTGCTTTGTGCTTTAAAAGAAAAAAAAAAGGGAAAGAAAGAAAAGGAGAAAATAAAATTCATGGACGATTTTAGCACAGAGGTTTAGCACAGAACAGGGAAACACTGAAAAAAATATATCTCATTCTCAGTGGATTTCCCAAGCACCAAAAGAAACATCAAAAAATTATTAAATTCCCAATTACTGCCATCCGTACATATGTTTTTCACAGCTAGGAAACAAAGTCGAAAATCAACCAGGACAAGGGAGCAGAATGTAGATGTACGTGAAGCCTTTACCAACCCACGGCTCCCAAAGGGGCCGAGCACTCAAAAAGCTGCACTAACCAGGGAAGATTTCCCAGGGGGGAGTGCCTGCCTCAGAGAGTTCGTCCACTGTTACTCAAAATTCCCTTGGGGCAACAACAGTTTTGGAGGCCAGGCTCAAAGCTGGTGTATTCTACACCAGGGGACCCTTGATTGACCAGAGTGGCTGGTGCCACCATCCTTTCCTCCCCGGTGCCACCATCCCTCACTTCCCAAATCACTGGCACGTGCAGCTTTGGAGACTCTCAAGGATCACCTTTTTCTAGGTCTGTGCATCCAGTGCCTCAACTGGAACAGGCCTAATAAAGGTTGAGAACCTTCAGATAAAAAACCAAGGTTGTGACAGGTTAAGTATTTGATCCAAGGCCATCCTGCTCCTGGGTCTTGATTCCTTTGTCCTGTGTTGTCTCAGCTGTTTCCACCTGCCCCTCCTCTTGGCTAAGGTCACACACACCCACGTCACACACCCAGATCACCACTTTATATTAAGCACTGATTCTCCTTGAAGCTCCCAGAACAAACACTAACTCAGGGTGTGTTGCTTGCGATAATTCTTCTGCTTCTCTCCTCACCTCTTCACAATGTCATCCTGCAGCTCCTCCCATCGGGCTGGCCTTGGGTCTTGCTCTGACCAATGGAAAGCGATGGAAGAAGCATTGAGACCTGGCTGCTTCCGCTGTCTGTCTTGGAACCTGTACGTGTCATGTGGACAAGCCCAGGTTAGCCCGAAGGCCCACCGCTCCCAACAAATTCAGATGTGGTGGCTCAAATCCAGAATCAGATGGGTTAAGTGGCTTTCCCAAGGGCAAACAGCAGGTGTAATGGAAAAACTTGGTATAGAAAGATTGTCTTGGCTCCCCCTTAGTGCTTCTTCCACTGCAACCTAAATAACAACAACAACGACAACAAAAAACACCACTTAATGAGGTTAAACAAAGATTATTGAACCAAAATAATACTAACGCCCCAAACAGGAGACCTCACAACTAAGTCTCCACTCTGCACTTGTCACCCACATTCCAGGCCATGTACAGTCTTTTACCAAATTCCCATTGTAATGACCCTCCCATGTAATGAGCACAGAGGGCCATGCCGCTGTGCCATTTTGGCCCCTCCCACTCAAATCCAAAACAAATCTTATATCCAAAATCAATCTCCTTGGTTTTGTTGTTGTTGTTATTTTGGGGGTGTTCTTAATTTTCCTCTTATTTCGTGGCATGGGTGGTGACAGAAAGACCCAAGTTCAAATCCTAACTCAGCTACTGAATTGGCTATTGTAACATTCCTAAGCCAAGGGCAGAATTTCCTGCAATGAAATATACATCTCTTTGACCTAAACTTCCCTACAATTAATTTGCTGCCTAAAAATAGTTTCCACTAAGAAAAAAAGAGAGAGAGAAAGAGAAAGAGAGTGTGTGTGTGTGTTAGTCTAACCAGCATCTCTGGAGACATAGCCAGTGAGACTTCACAAGGACAGTTCCTAAAAATGTATCTGCAAGTTACAGGATGTGGCTTTTTCAGAGGTGACATACCACAGGAAAAGCACTGGGAGCCGTTGTGTTTCTGCAACTTATTATACTGTTTAATTAGAATTTGTCTGTCAAAGAAGCTGCTTAAGCTGCAGTTATCAAAAGGGCATAAATATCTCAGCATCAACACTTCTGCCCCAGAATTTAAATAGAACTAAAAAAAGAAAAAACATAGGAAAATGCCAGGGTGTGGTGGCTACCTTATCATATGAGCTGGTGAGGTGGACAGAGAGCCCCCAGGCACCGACTGGCCCAGGATAAAGTCACAACGTCAGCAGATGTGTGTCTGGGGACCTTCACCTGCTGCCACTAAGGCAATTAGCTTAACATTTCACTCTGTTGGCCCCTACTTTTCCTTAAAATGGATTATCTGATACATTCAAATTTGCTGTATCTTTCCCAGCCTAGACAATTCATAGGTGACAATAACAGATGATCATTTGCCTATAGTGACAACATTTTGCCTTTAGTAGCAACAATAAACCACTATGGCCATGGGAGGTTTGTTGATGTCGCATGGTCATTGCTGATCCTTAGACAGGGAAGGGGATCATCTCTGTCCCACAGTGCACCACAAGCAAGGGCAGTCTACTGACATCTTGTCTTCTAAGTAACATAGCGAAAGCTGCTCTCTTATTGGGTTTGCAGAGCCTAACTCTATGGACCATGAGAGTTATGTTGAATAAGAACACTGGGACATTCTAGGTGGGAAGCAATAAGGATCCCAAGCCCTGATGCTTCAGATTCAAAGATAGGACTATTCATTAGGATGTCCTCAGGGGCTCCAACCAAAACCCGCATTAAGGCAGTAAGACCTGAGATGAAATTTCCTCTGGAAAGGGAGAGGCCAGTCTAGCACAAGAGCCAGAGTGTTTGTAAGGGCACGCTGGCCCCCACACGGTTAGATCCAATACTGGGCATCTCTCCCCATGAGAACCAAGCCCATTCATGTGCTTGTTGTCTACAGATGTTTTGAACCACAAAGACAGAGGTGGATAATTGCACCGAAGATCATATGGTCTGAAAGGCCTAAAATGGCAGCTAAGCCTATGATGTGACAGGGGAAGCTTTGGAGGCCAATCCTGGAACACCATTAGGCACATACTAGTATCTGAACTATCAAAGACATGACTGCAGAGGGTCCAAAGTCATACAGCTGCTGCATGGCAGAGGTGGGGACAAACTCATGTCCTTGTGATCCCAAGTCTACCAACCAAATGAATATTAACTACCTTTCAGCAGGGAAGGGATGAGTCCAAATGATTTCTACTGTCCCAGGCCTGCATCCTAGGTCTTCCTCCTGGAGGGACGATAGGAGAGTCTTCCTTTCTGAAGGATTTGCTCTCTGGAACCCTTTATACCACTTTCCAACTTTGGAGCCCACAAAGCCTTTTGGGGGATGGTTGTGAAAGTCAAATATTTTCAATAATTTTACAAGAGAAACCCCAACCAAGATGGTGGGCCAGTTATTGCTCTATTGCCTCTCAGTTCCAGATTCACCCTTCAATACCTGCTCTGGGATAATGGAATGGATTTGAAGCATTTCTCCTTTACAGTGAGTGCAGTGCTAAGGCTTGTCAGTAAAGGGAACAGATGGGATGTCAAAGCTTCTCTTCCTAATCGGCCTTGCTCTATTTTGCTTTTCCTAACTCCACCCAAACTTTATCATCAGTGGTGCACATGGATGGGACAACCAATGGCAACCTGCCCCAAATGCGTTTCCAAAGTAGACAGATCCCCAGGGATCTCAAGCCTCTGTCTCCACCCAGAGATCATCTTCCCACAACCCTCTAGTTGCAGACAGTGAGTAGCCCCAACCTCCACGCCACTGGGGCACCTCCCCAACTCCCTCTGCACCCCTAACTCCCAGCCTCAGCTCACACCCCCTAGGCTTGTTGCAGTTTGGCCAGTTACTGTGGATGAGTTCTGACTCCTACAACACAGCAAAATTCTCCATCATCCAGGGCACTCAGTCAGAGCCTCTTCAGTGAGGTCTGAACACATCATTCCATGCTCATCCTTCCACGGGTACGTTTTAGAGTTCTTTTTCATCATTACACATGCTATCTTATCATAGTTTAGTACTCATTTATATTAAACTTCCCCTGCGTTGAAAGCACTGAATACAGTTATCGAATGCAGACCAGTTGAGGGGGAAAAGGCAGACAGTGACAGGGATATGCTACTCGCTCTGAGAGACCACTTGTTTTTCTTTGACTATCCCTTAGAATGTGAATATGTATGTATCAAAAACTATTGATTGAAGAATGAATGAGTGAATGAATGAATGAATGAATGAACCTATGATTAAGAAATACAATGAAATAGGGGATGAAATGGGTAACCTGGAAAACAAAAGCCAGTCAGACACAGAAACTCGGGACATTTTATTGACACCATAAATCACTCTACACAACATCTCAACTCTGTTTCTAAAAGGCAGTATTTTTTTCTAAGTGTATATAAACTATGCCCATCTATATCAGAATATCTACTTCAATCCTTTTCAAATTCAGTACCCTCTGTTCCCATAGCAACCCACAGCCCTTAATAAACAATCAGCTTTTGTTAGAAAAATTCTAAAAAGGAAGCTTTTGATGTTTTTCTTTAATACCCTTATTTTCCCATTATGAATATCTGGTAGTTCATAATGCACACCTCCATGAATTAGGTCACACAAGCTCTAGACGCTTCCAAGAGTCCAATGTTTTGGTGCTGGAATATACTTCAGTCCAATTGCGTCCAACCCCAACATCCGGCAACTGCATACCAAAAGTCTTACTTGAAAGGTGCACACAGCAAACAAGGAAAGTGAAGCATATACTTGGCCCTTGCCACGTGCTAATTACAATCCCTAGAGGCCATTATCATAGCAACTGCCTTCCAGGTTTTACATAGGGAAGTGTGATGTCAAGGGACAACAAATGGTTCTTCCAGCCACAGGGTTGTCACCAGCCACCCAGCCACAGTGCCCATATGCGCTAAGACTCCACTATTGGCAGCAAGCGTTTTCTTTTCTTCCCTTGAAATGAAGACAACTGAGACTTGGTGAACTCTTACTAGATTCTATGCTCCATGCTTGTATTTTACAGAATGCCTTCTAACCCTCACATGTGCTTCAAATTAGGTATTATTGTTTCCGTTTTACAGATGGGAAAACAGGGATTCAGAGAGATAAAAGAACTCCCTGATGAGGCTAAAATCTGGGATTGGGGTGCCTCCCACTTTGGTTTTCTTCTTCAGTAGTACTTTGCCTATTCGGGGTCTTTTGTGGTTCCATACAAATTTTAGGATTGTTTGTTCTAGCTTTGAGAAGAATGCTGGTGCAATGTTGATTGGGATTGCATTGCATGTGTAGATTGCTTTGGGTACTATTGACATGTTAACAATATTTATACATCAACACAGTATGGTATCTGCACAAAAACAGACACATAGACCAATGGAATAGAATAAAGAACCCAGAATTGGACCCATACATGTATGGCCAACTAATCTTTGACAAAGCAGGAAACAGTATCCAGTGGGAAAAAAAAAACAGCCTCTTTAGCAAATGCTGCTGGGAGAACTGGACAGCAACATGCAGAAGGATGAAACTGGACCAATTTCTTACACCACACACAAAAAAACTCAAAATTGATGAACGACCTAAATGTGAGACAGGAAACCATCAAAACCCTTGAGGAGAAAGCAGGCAACAATCTCTTTGACCTCAGCAGCAGCAATTTTTTACTTGACATGTCTCCAATGGCAAGGGAATTAAGAGCAAAAATGAACTATTGGGACCTCATCAAGATAAAAAGCTTCTGCACTGCAAAGGAAACAATCAACAAAACTAAAAGGCAACTGACAGAATGGGAAAAGACAGCTGCAAATGACGTATCAGATAAAGGGCTACTATCCAAAATCTATAAAGAACTCGTCAGACTCCACACCCAAAAAACAAATAATCCAGTGAAGAAATGGGCAGAAAACATGGATAGACACTTTTCCAAAGAAGACATCCAGATGGCCAAGAGACACATGAAACGATACTCAACATCACTCAACATCAGGGAAATACAAATCAAAGCCATACTGAGATACCACCTCACACCACTCTGAGTGACTAAAATGAACAAATCAGGAGACTATAGATGCTGGCAAGGATGTGGAGAAATGGGCACCCTCATGCACTGTTAGTGAGAATGCAAACTAGTGCAGCCACTCTGGAAAACAGTGTGGAAGTTCCTTGAAATATTAACAGTAGAACTCCCCTATGACCCAGGAATAGCACTGCTAAAAATTTATCCAAAGGATACAGGAGTGCTGATGCATAGGGCCACGTGTACCCCAATGTTTATAGCACCACTTTAACAATAGCCAAATTATGGAAAGAGCCTAAATGTCCATCAACTGATGAATGGATAAAGAAGATGTGGTTTGTGTATACAATGGAATACTACATGGCAATGAGAAAGAATGAAATCTGGCCATTTGCAGCAATATGGGTGGAACTGGAGGGTGTTATGCTAAGTGAAATAAGTCAGTCAGAGAAGAACAGATATCATGTTTTCACTCATATGTGGATCTTGAGAAACTTAACAGAAGACCATAGTGGAGGGAAGGGGAAAAAAATTGTTACAAACAGAGAGGGAGGGAAGCAAACCATAAGAGACTCTTGAATGCTAAGAACAAACTGAGGGTGGATGGAGGGTGGAGAGGGGAAAGTGGGTGATGGGCATGGAGGAGGGCACTTGTTGGGATGAGCACTGGGTGTTGTATGCAATGCAATTTGACAAATTATATTAAAAAAAAAAAAAGAACCACCAGATGAGAGACAAATCCGAGGAGCTCTGAGGCTCATTTCCTCCCCCATTCTTGGTGGCTTAGCAAAGAGCAAGGGCAGCGGGACTGGGTTATCTCAACAGAAGAGCAAGTTGTTAACAGCCCAGTGCTGTGCTCTACAGGCTTCCTAGTAACACCAAGGAGCCCCCATTGCCTTGTAGTTGCATAAAAATTCTCTCTTCACCTGGGTGCCTGGGTGGCTGAGTCTACTGAGCATCTGACTCTTGATCTTGACTTGGGCCATGATCTCACAGTTCATGAGATGGAGCCCCGTGTCAAGCTCTGTGCTGACAGCATGGAGCCTGCTTGGGAGTCTTGCTTTCCCTCTCTCTATGCTCGTCACCTGCTCATGTGCTCTCTCTCTCTCTTTCTCTCTCTCTCTCTCTTCCCCTCTCTCTCTGTCTCTCTCAAAATAAATAAAAAAAATTTTAAGAACAAAAACAAAAAATTAAATTGAGATACCACTAGACACCTTCCAGGAGGGCTAAAATTTTAAAAGACTGAAAGTATTGTGTGAGAAAGGATTGGCAGTGTCTGACAGAGCTGAAGGTATGCCTATCCCATGACTCTGCAATCCCATTTCTAAGTATGTACTCAAGAGAAATGAAAACACCAGGCTTCAAAAAGATATGTGCAAGAATAGCGAATAGCAACTGTATTCCTAATAGCCACTTTGGAATCAGCCCAGGTGTCCATGGACAGGAGAATGGATAAACAAATTGCGGTGCATCCATATAATGGAACCACACCACTCAACAATGAAAAGGAACAGATCACTGATACAACCCCCTGGATAAATCTCACGGGCATTTTGACATTGCTCACGTCTCATCTGGCAGAGCAAAAACGCCAGACACAAAGAGTCCCTGCCGTTTGACTCCTTTTGGACGATATTCGAAAAAAAGACACAACTAATCCGTGATGTCAGAACTCAGAAGAGCGGTAATGTGAGGGGTTACTGATCAGGAACAAGGGCGCCTTCCGGTGTGGTGAAAGTGCTCCACCATCTTGACCCGGGTGGTGCTCCCTTGGGCCATAGGTTTGTAAAATTTCATCAAGCTCGACACTTAGGATCACACATTTGATTACGTAAATAAATGTGGGAGGGCTGTGACGAGCAGGTGAAGGGAGAAAGCCCACTCCAAGGGAAGGAGACAAGAGCCCAGATCATCAGAGACACACTCATTCTCTGTACACACCACATTTCTGCCATGAAAAGTATGGCTTTCTCATCACACAGAGGAGGCAAGTGGTAAAGCCAGCTTGTTTTTGGAGCCCAGAGTCCCTGCTCGACAGGCTCTGTGGAATTTGGGGTGTTCATTTGGACAGTGAGTCATAGCTCATGAGGATGAGAGTCCCTCGGCAGCTCAGGATTTAAATAATGATGTGTCAACATCTGCCTCTGATGACTCAGATTTAATCTTGACGGTGACCTTGTAAACTTGCGGGATGATTAGAGCCAGCAAACAGACGCAAGGAATATTAAAGTTGTTTGTCAAAAACCTCTCCACTTCTGTCAAGAAAAACTTCCCGAACAGAGGAACACACATGCTCCAAACAGAAGAACCTCCAAATGGAAATGGAAGGAAGGAGATGCCATTTAAGTCTATTTTGCCAAGAACAATCAATTGGATAGAATAAACTTCTGGTGTTTGCAGCTTTGAAGACATTCAATCGTTTTCTTGTTATTCAAGGAGTCACAGTGTTGGAATGCTTTCAGATTAAAATTATTTGCCTCTTGGATACTCTTTTACCATCTCCGCCTTGTGCTGGAGTCAAAAATTCTAAGGGATTGCCTCAAATCATGTTGGATCTGGCATCCAGGATTCTGATTGCTTAACCTTACCTCTATCAGTGCTCCCATGGGTCCTTTAGATAAGCCGCATCGGCTTCTCTGAGCCTCAGTGTCCCCATCTGTAAAACGGATGCAGTCGGTCCTGAGCAGTCATGAGCTACTCTCAAAGCCTCCACACTGTGCGGGTCTCCTGCCCCTCCTGCGAGCCGGCCCCAGAATGGATCAGCCTCCCCAGGGCTGCAGGGTCGCCAGCACGTGTGCCGTGGAGCTTAGGAAGGGTCTGTGCTTCCGGTGAAGGCCTGGCAGTGTACTAAGGACCAGGCCCTCTGCAAGCCACTTCCAACCCAATCAGCTCATTGCAACCTCACCACACCACTGGGGATGCCCTTTGAGGCCCTGCAATCGGTAAGAAAGCCGAGTTCAAAGTGCTCCATGAGCACACAGCTAATAGGTGGGTCCGGAGCCCTCCACCAGACCACCTGGCCTGGAAACGCCTGTGATTTTCTCAGTTCAACACAAGAAACAAGGCCCTCAGGTAAAGGCTCACTCACCTTGGAACACGAACAAAGGACTATTAGAGTTTCCTCTCGTTGTGTTACCAATGACCTCCAAATGTAAGTATCTTAATACAACCATTATTTTTCCCCCATAATTCCATGGGTTGGGAATACAGGGATTCAGTTGGGAATTTAGGAAGCTGGGGCTGGAAAGTTCATTTCCAGGATGGGTTCTTCACGTAATGCCTGACACCCCTTTCTGTTCCTTGGCTTTCTTTCTCCATGAGGCACATATGGATCCTGCAGTCTCAGGATAGTCACACTTCTTACACAGCGGCTGGCTTCAAGAGGTGGGAAACAGACATCGGGCGAAGGGCCACACCCAGCACTGACACTGTGTTCCTCTGCCGCATTCCATCAGTCACAGCGGTCATGGTCCATCAAGACTCAAGGGGATGAAGAAATAGGCCACACTTCTTGAGTGGGAAGCAGTGAGGTCACATTGAGGAAGCACACGTGGGATGGAAGATGGGAGATTTTGCCACGCCGTCTTTGGAAGACATCATCTGCCACACATTTCTATATTTGCAGAAGTGGGAACCCAGGACCTCATTACTACTGTAACCAAGAGTGGCAATGCGTTCAGTGGCTCACTGACTATAAAATACTTTTATGAGTCATGTATCATTAAATGCTCATAAAACTCTGCAAGATCAGTATTGTTTACAGAGAAAGAAGAGCTATGGTCATCAAGGTCTTCAGGGCTCCAGGCCTGCTCCGTCCACAATGCTGGGACTGGGGGAGGTGAGCATAAGCATGGGGTCCCGGGGGCATCTGTTACGACAGGGTGCGTGGAAAGATCTGGAGTGGCAGGCTGTGCATGTACATGTTAAATCACTGTGCCACAGACATTAGGAACCAAAAACATAGTGGCTTGTCCTACCTTACTTCTAACGTAAAATGTCAGAACCTTGTCCCAGCAGGCGTAAAGATCAGGTGTCCAGACAAGGATTGCAGCCACTGGGAAAATAACAAAACCACTGGAACCCAAGAAAGTTTCAGCTAAACTAAGAGTACCAGCTGTGGCTGCAATCCAGCATCTCCCAGCTGGCCTTTGGTTGCCCAACGACGCAGACTTGAAGAGCCCCAGTTAAATAGCACGCTACAGCTGCCGCCTCCCCCTACCACCACCCAACTGATCTTTGGGTCTTCTTGGTGAGGAAAGGTGGCCAATGATGGTGCAAGACATTAGGTTGATATTTGTCCTTCCAGTAGGAAGCAGCCCCCTCTTGAGAATGAATGAACAAAGGAGGAAATATACACTCCCCTTGTTATGAACACATCTGCAATTGTTCTAATATGTAAATGTGTATTTCTGTAGTTCAAGATTGAACATATTCATGAACCTCAAGCCAAGGAGGAAAGTCCACATAGGCCTGGACTAGGCCACTAAGTCCCTTCTAACTACATGAACTTATTTGTTCGACATCTCTCTCCTCCCAGGTTATGACCTGCACAGAGCCAAAGGCAATCTCTCTCTTGTTCACCCCTGTATTCCCAATGCCTAGAACAGACACTCAAATATCAGGTAGCACGTGAATGTTTATTGAACCAATAAATGACTGAATGCAACTTCTCTGCTCCTATACCAGATGTATATGGACTTCTTCTGTCCTGTTTATCTGTCCTGTTCATTCAGCTGGTGCATAGCAGCTGCTCAATAAATGTTTGATAGGGGCGCCTGGGTGGCTCAGTAGGTGAAGCGTACAACTTCAGCTCAGGTCACGATCTCACGGTCACCCCTTTCAGGCTCCTGTGTGCTTTGGCCTCTAACTGCCTGCACCTGCAACTCTCTTTAAATCACGGCCAATGGCAGGCATTTGTGTCCTGCATGCCCGTGGCTGTGATGACTCCTCACCACTTTGACGGCTAGAAAAGGAGGAAGGCTCAGCTCCCTAAGAAGTTGAGACAATTGAGGTGTGATTTACGTTCCAGAGCTCCCCTTTGTGATCAACCCACGTGACTCTGGGGGGTTGGCCCGTAATCACATCCCTGCCTGGCTCCCTCTAGCTCCCTCCCCATCCAGCTGCCCCTCGATACCTGGGCAGGGTGTCTCTACTGAACCCCAAGGAGAATGAGGCCAGTCCATACAGGTATCAGCCAAGTAAGATGTCCCTGGGCCCTTACTGCTCCTCCCTCCTCCACTCCTGGACTGACAGCAACTGTGATCAACAGGTTGGTGGGCAGTGAGAGCAGAAGCTGAAATCACAGGACGCAAGCCTGCATTCCTTTTCTTGCCCTCTGCACCCTCAGCTAGCCAGATGGAGAATGCAAACTGGAAAAGACATCACATTCAACCAAGTTCCAAGTGTTGACTCCCACTTAAGAAAGAGACATGGAGGTATTAACTAGAAGACATGAGACCCAGCTTGGAAAGTAGAAGCCCTACTTAAGTACACGACACTTTTCTTTCCCATCCTCTGCATTGGCTCCATTACCAGTCTTCCCCAAAGGAGGACTCCATGTTAGCTAAACTGACTTGCCCATGTCCCAGATGCTGAAGGCTCACCTTAGTCTGAGTCTGGCTTACCTTTCCAGACTTCTCCAGAAGTCTGCCCTCCACCAGCCATGACACGCTATACTCCAGCATCCCTTTAGCCACCTGCCTCCCAGTTTTTGCTCTTGCTACTACCCACCCCACCTCCTTTTCCTGAAGCCTCCCCCAGCCTGCCAGGCTCCTGACCAGTTCCACAGGGTCTCTGTGAAGCTCCCGGTCACATGGGTCCTTTCCCCTCAAGGAGTCACAATACACATGGTCACATTGACAGTTCAAGAGGCTCAGTTTGGTGCTTTTGGGTATGGAGAAACTGAAAGCAGGCAGTGTGAGAGCCCTGGGGGGCAAGGCCAGTCCAGACAGCCGGGAATCTCACATTCTGCTGCTCTCTGCTCATGTCCAGCCATTACCAAACCTCACTGAGCAGCAGACTATCCTGGGGAGCTGGTGAAAAATGCAAATGTCCTGCTTCCCAGAGATCTAGAAAGTCCAGGGTTGAGGCACATCAGGATAGATTGAGCACACTGGCGGCCCCGTGTCCTCATGCCGTCCTGTGCCTGGCCCTTTGCCGTGTTCTCCCACAAAAGCAGCAGATCTCTGTATCCTGCCACATCCCTCGAGAGGCCATGAAGGCGGCCATCTCATTTCTGCACCTCTGTGATGTCCTGGGAATGGCACATCTGGGTTAACCCATGGGAGGGTCAGAGACAGTAGGGCAGAGCTAAGTCCCTTCAGCCAGCCCTGCCAAGGGTAGCATACATGGGCCAAGAGCCATCTGACCCCCAGACGTGAGAACAGGACATGCTGAGGCCAGAGAAAGCACCCAACTGAGCCAGGTCTAAAGCACTGACCTGCAGACTCCTGCATTAGAGAAATGCTTATTATACGAAGCCACTGAAGCTCAGGTTGGTTTGTTACACAGCATCATCATGGCAATAGGTAACTGATACACAGAGGAACCCATCTTGTATCAATTGCCCCGCAATTTACTAGGTGGCTGGCAAGACCACCGCAGCCTTGGCCTCTCGTCACACTGCTGTAAACAATGGTTTACAGAGGGCCAGCCTCTACCCTTCCCATGCAGATAGCAGCCCCTGGAGAGCAGAGACCCACCTGGGACACTTATTTCTTGTACCTTCCACAGCATTGGCACGGTAAGCCCCAAAGCACCATTTGTGCACTGATGCAGCGAGTAGCAGTCCCTCCCAGACTGCAAGGAGAAGGAAGACCAAAAAAAAAAAGGCCCTGACTTTGGCCAACACCTGAGTAGTTAGCAACTCTGAACGATGCATTGGGGGGGGGGGGGTCCCAGACAGAGAGGAATTAAAACAGAAATTTAAGAGGGACAATTTTCCCCTTTTATTGGCAGCATAATTAGCCAGAGGAGCCCCAACTGATGCAGTTATGACTACTCAGATATGACACTGAAATCGAACAGGGGAGAATCAGATTCAAAACAATAACACTTAGCATTTATATGACTTTTTACACGCAGCATGTTTTGTTCCTTGGTACCTCACAAACATTAACTAATTAATTGCCGTAACACCCCTGAGTAGACAGTACGTTTTCCTGCCTACATTTAACAAGGAACAAAAATAAGCAAGCTAGAAGTTGATTCCAAGCTCCAGATACTCTTCCTGGGTCTCTGGCCACAGCCCTCAGGGCTCACATTCTTTCCATGGCTTTGAACCCAGAGTTCTAAAGATTCCTATTTATAGACCTAAAATATTAGTGTTGAACTGGAAGGGACATTAGGAAGCACTGATCCAAATCTCTTATTTTACAGATGCTGAAAGAGGCTTATTCCAGCCAAGGACTGTCTAAGGTCACAGAACTATTCAGGGAAAAGGCAAGATCAGATCAATTTTGCTCAGTCCGGGTGCAACACTCACATCCCCAAATTTTAGAGGATAGTTATGTTTGTGAGACCCACAGATGTCTCCCACCCGACCCATGTTCACAAATGATTTTGTATGTACTAGTCAGTCAGTCATCAAACCTTTACTGAGCACGTGACATGGGATTCCTGGAGCTTCGGGGATTTCGGATGAATGTATCTGGGAGGGATTTAGGACTGTGTGCAGGTGTGGTCTTGGCAATGAGCAGAGCACAGAGAAGCCCTGTCCCGATAGAATCACAGCACTCCATGACTTGAAACGCTTTGGTAATTCTCCGTTGGCAGAGTGAGATCTCCGCACACAGCAGGTGCTCAGTAAATACATGGTGACTAGTCAGAGTTTGTGACTATTCCAGAACTAGTTCAGCATCAGCCGAAAGCAGAAGCTAGGAAACCTTCCTTGCCCAGGAAAAAAATGCCCACTAGTGCAGTGACGACTGAAATCCCACCACTGGGACTCTTAATTCGCTGCCAATTACAGTGGAGAAATTTCACACTTGAAGCCTCATTGCACTTTTATCCCTTTTCAGGCCCTTTATGACAGGATCTCTACCACACTCTTTAGCCACACCCCTCGTCTCGAGCCAAGTCCATACACCCTGACGTCAGTCTCCAGCATATCAAACCGCTTGGACAGCCCCAAACCCTGAAGTCGCTTAGACTTCCAAACCTCTGCCCAGAAATCCATCCCTCTACCTGTTTGCTCATCAAACTCACCAGACTCTCCTGTCTGTACCCCCAGCCCCAGCTCAGCAAACAGTGCCCTCATCTTCGATATTGTCTGTCCCGTGCCCACATCAAGTGACACATCTGTCTCCCCTATAAACCTGTGACCTCTGACTCCCCAGCAAGGGGAGTCACACATGGAGGTGCTTAACACGTTAGAATTTTATTTTAAAAAGGAATCTTATTGTTAGAATAATCTTAAAGAGGCAGGCCCTGAGTATAAACAGAAGACACCTATGGGCATTGAAAGGGGGCTATTGACAGAGCCTAGAAACTCCTAGAGGATTCACTTCACCTCCTCCTTACTTACCCTGAAATGTCACCTATAGAATATGACTGACACATGGCCCCTCAGAGTCCCTAGACCCTCACCTGGCTGTACACTGGGCATCCTATCTCATTTGCCACCTTGCAACTACAGAGCCCAGAGAGGCAGCCAGGAAAAGTCGATGCACTCCCCAAGTTGTTTTTCTTGCAGACAAGGAGAGATGTTCACTGGGGAGCCATGACTCAACCATCTCTCACTCCAGGAAATGATCACAGCACGTCCCCAAAAGGTTGACATATCCTGGGTCTCACGGGCTTCTCCGTGGCTCTCAAGCCTAGTGGGGAAGGCAGGGGTGTCAGGCTCTATGTGTCCCTGGGCTCCCAAGCAAGTTGCCAGTAAACACTGAAATCTCTCTCTTAAATATCACCCGTTCGCCAGCCTTCTGAGTCCCTGTCACTTCTTTCCTTTCTCTCCACCGACTAATCCTTCATTTCCTAACTCCCAAAGCGCTCCTGTCAGCATCGAACACATGCAAATGGCATTTTAAGGAAATTAAACAGTCAGGCTCTCCCAGTACCTGTTGAGTTCAGACACAGAGTGCCGATTTCCTGCTGGTGGAAATAATTACTCAGCTTTAAGATCTCCTAAGTTTGCTTCTCTCCCCAAGAGGGGCACTGCAAAATTGTCATCCACTGAAGCCATTTGGGGGGCAGGGAGAAGAAATTTACCATACGATTTGTCTTAAACCTTTTAGAGGCATCTATAGCCGAAAACCAAGACTGAAAACTCTCCGTTTTGCTGGTTGTTGCCTGGCTCTCACGTTTGGTCCATCAAAGACTCCCAAGGTCCAAGGGCAGTACTGGCCTCCGGGGCCAGGATGGACATCGGGTGGGCAAGGGCAGTTCCTGCTTCAAGGAGCTCTGTCTGATGGCAGACCAGTAAAGAGTCCCCCGCAATGGGACACCAATGGGATGGCTAAGGGACTAAAGGAAGGGAGTGGCAGTTCAGGCCCAGAAAAACCTCTGCACAAAAAGAAAAAGGAAAAATTGGCTTTGAGGGACATCCTCACTAGGGACAGGGACTATCACTGGTGTGTCGGCGCCCATGTCTGAACAGCGGTGCCCATGCCTCTGCTTCTGTGAATATTGGCTGCTAGCTGTTCGCAGCATTCCCTGCCCCAGTGAACTGCTCTTGGCCAAAGAACCTCCATTGTCCGGGAACTTAAACTCCTTACTGCTCTCCCAGGAACATGCTTCAACCAGTGGCTGACTGAGGGGTACAAAACACTGCCTTAAATGCTATAGAAGACATTACTCCGCCCTTCCTCCCTGTCACTCCCTCTTAGCTTAACACCCCAAGGATACTCTCCTCTTCTTCCCTAAGAAGATTATCAAAACGTTGCTTCAGAGAGGAAGGAAGAGAATGTAGGAATCCCCCATCTGCTTGGTTTTTTGTTTGTTTTGCTTTTCTAGAACATCCCAACAAAGAGATGCCCCTAGGGCTACGTCCTCCAAAATCCAGCATTCACACTGTTCTGCTGAGATGCCAGAAGGGGATGTGACCACCAGCGTCCAAATACACTTTGTGTTTGTCACCGTATGACTGTCCAGAGATCAGCTCAGCCTCCAAACCCCTGCTGTTTTCCAGTGAAAACTGCTGTTTGGGCCAGGAATCCCAGGATTGGGGCCCTGCTTCTCTCCCTGCCCTTTGGGGACTCTTTCAGATCAACTTCAGCTGCAGGAACAAGGTTATTGATTCACTTTTATTAAAAATCAGAAGGGGAGTCACAAGACATTTGGTTCAGTAACATACCCAGTAAGCTAAGACAAAAGACAGAATCTTTGAAGGGATATAACATTATTAAATCATTCTCTAATGGGTTCAGTTGGAAAAGTTCAAAGATAATTATTCTGGAGTTCCAAGTGTCAGTGTGGTCTCTGGTGTTTCTCCTGTTATTTTTTCCGCGTGTTACTAAGAGTTACTGAACTCTTCTAAGAAACGTATTCCTGACCATAAGGGAGCCAAGTTCGTGATGGAAACCACCTTGTACCAGCACTTAGCCAAGAGATGACCCTTTCTACTATGCAACCAAACACAGAATATTAATAGCTTAATACAGTGACTGGATTATTATCTACATTATGAAACAAATGAGAAAAGGCATTTTTCACAAATCAAAACAAAAAGCTGAGTAGGAGAATATCACATGGGAAGCTGACTTTAGGGAAAGAGATGGAAATGCCTTGCTAAAGAAATGACACTTAAGCTGAGAATTAAAGGAATAGAAGTAGCTAGCCAAGCAGTGGGGGGGGGGGGGGGCCGCGTAAGAAGAGCATCTAGAGAAGAGTAAGCGGGCTGTTCAAGAAATTAAAGGAAGACCAGTATAGCTAGGATGGAACAAGTAAAGGCAAGGATCAGATACAACAAGGCTGGAGCAAATGACAGGGACCAGAGCATGGAGAGCACATGGTCATGGGAAGGGGGGTCTAGATTTTGTTTTAGTGACAAAGCAGATGAAGGATTTAAAGCAGGAAGGGCAACATGGTCTACAATGTATTTATTTAGAAAAGCAGTCTGACTGCTGTCCTCCAGCCAGGACAGCAAGCACACAGGGCAAGAATGGGACAGGGCCAGCTGGGAGGCTCTCACAATAATGCTCACCAGAGATATTAGCGAGGCAGGCCGAGAAGATGGCATTGGACAAAGAGAGAAGACTAGACTCCACACTGTTCTGAAGGTTGAATTGGTAAAAATCCCTAATGGATTAGGAGCAGGAAGGGAGGGAAAGGGGAATCAAGAGTGAGACTTTTGTCTCTGGCCCAAGCAGCTGGGTGAATGGTGGCTTCGTGAACTGGGAGAAGAGCCAGCAGGGACAGGCAGCAAGGCTGTCAGGGGGCAGAACAAACCATCTACTTTGGGCAGCTTAAACCTGACTTGTCTAGGAAACATTCCACTGCAAATGGCAAGTGAGCGGTTGGGTATGTGGATCTGGAATGCACAGAGATCTGGGCTGGGAATATCAATCTGGGACAACACCAGAATAAAATCACAGTTAGCCTTATGGTAAAGAATAACATCAAGGAAAAGGACAGAAAGAGAAGAAAGCCCAGCCAGCACTTGTGGTCTGATAGAGAAGGAAGATAAGGGGATGGAAAAATAGACAAAAGAACAAAAGGAGGAGAAGAGATATAGCAGAAGCCACACTAGTCCAGTGTGCACCCTCAGCACGCCACTGGAGTGACCTGTCAAGGTCACTGGTGGCCCCCACATAGCCAAATCCTGGGACGGCCTTTAATGCTCATCTTCTTCAGAATCAATCACTCCTAGCCTTGAAACACTCTATCTCTTGGCTTCCATTTTCAGTCACAATTCACAACCACCTTCAACCAAACGGAGAAATTATTAGCTCTCCTAACAAGAAACCTCTCTGGAGGTAGACCAGCCTTCAGGGTTGGTTGAGTCATCAGTCTGACAATGTCTTCAGGGACACAGTCTCTGTCTACTCCTCCACTTTGCCATATCTGGTATAGAAACCTCTAAAAGGCAGGGATGAAAGAGAGAAGAAAAGAAAATGGATTACACATTCACAAACAAAGTCAGAATCCTCATATATTTCCCCAATTTCATCTGACCATCCTCCAGAGGGACGTTTCTCAAGTGTTTAGTCTCAGAGCTACTTCACGCTTCTTCAAAATTATTGAGGACTCCAGGAGCTCATATGAGAATTGAGTATATTGATAGGTATCAGGTGAGAAATGAAACCTGAGTCATTTAAAAAGATTTTTATTAATTCCTTTTTATAATAATAATAAGCAGCAATTATACATTAACTAAATAACATGTTTTATGGAAAATGCTTCCAAATTTGGCCCCTTGCAATATCCCACATCACGTAGCCACTGGAAAATTTCACTCTGCGTTAATGGGGGAAATGGGAATAAAGAAGGCAAATGAAGTCTTGGTATTATTACAAAAATAGTTTCAATCTTTCTGACCCCCTGAAAAGGTCTTGGTGACTCTTAAGTGTCCATAAATCATACTTTGAGAACCAGTGCTCTATGGAGAGTGAAAGCAGGGATCTCTGGATTGAAGCACCAGGAACAATTAAGGGACAAGCATACTGTACCCCAAATATGGCATTAACTAAAAGATCCACACTTGGCTGTTGAAACCCTACCCTCCTTCCCTGTACCTCTCAACCTGCCTCAACTCCTAGGATATTATCAGTCAGGATAAATCCTCCAACCAGAAGACTAAACCACCTTCTCTAAGGAATCTAGCTAACCTAAGAGAAAATATCTAAAGATACTGATATCAGAGGTTCCAGTGGTCACCGAATGGTGAAAGCCGTGAATGACAACACAGAGCTGCAAAGGAGCTCTTTTAGATGTTGCTCTTAATTACCAACAGACAACCAAAGATAACAAGATAATTGAGGAAAGCTTCTAAAGTGAATACTAAAAAAGCAAAACAAACATACAAGAGACAATTAGAGAAAACAGACTATGAAGGAAGAAGTCAACTTTCAAAAACTGTTATTGATGTCTTCAGAAAAAATACTGTGTCTATAAAACAGAATGCATTGGGAAATAATCAGAGAACAATGAAGCCCTTTAGAAATTAAAAATATGACAACATAAGTGAAAAACCCACTAGTAGTGTTGGCAGATACAGTTGAGGAAAACCTCCCAGGAAGTGGGGCAAAAAGACAGAGATGGAAAAGCCAAGAGGTCCAACTCCAAACAGCAGGCACTCTGGAAAGAGAACAGAGATGGAAAGAAATCATCAGTAAAATAATTCAAGAAAATGTCCCAGCATTGAAAGATTTGCATTTCCAAACTGAGTGGCTCACAAAGTACTCAGCACAAGAGATAAAAATAGACCCGCAGCCATACCCATCACTTTAAAATCTCAGAATACAGGAGATGAAGACAAGATGATCGTTCCTGAGCAGGAAAAAAGTTCTAGCCAAAGCTCAAGAATCAGAGTAACTTAACTTTTCAACAGCAACATGAGAAACTACATATATACTTTGAAATATATGGTAGGTAGGGGAGTTGAGTTAGAAATTGGAGATAAAAGGGGAAAATACTATATTTCAGAATTTTTTAGAGTGGCCAAAGACCAGCAACGATAGGGTATAATAAACTGAGGAGAATGATCAACTCCATTTTGTGCACATAAGAAACAACCAATCAACAAAGGCACGCACATACATGGCACAAATTCATGAGATCCAGTACCCTGTCCCACTCACAACTCTAGCCACTCAAGCTGACTTTCCATTCCATGGACATCCTAGGCTCATTACCATCCGAAAGCCTTTGTGGACCAATGGTATCTCCTTCCTGAATTGTTCCTCCCCTGGCTCTTTGCACAGTCGACCTGTTTTCATCTTTCAAGTCTCAGGTCAACATTTCACCATCTCAAAGAGATCTTTCTTCATCCTTCTCTGAAAATTCATCCCTTCAACCTTATATTCCCAATCTGCAACAGCCTACTTATTCCTTGAATCGCAGCCATCAAAATGAAATATTCTTGTTCGCTTGCTTATTGTTTGCACCTCTCCATCCTTAATAATGTAAATTCCATAAGGGCAGAGATCAGGTATATCCCATTACTTGGATCACAAATAGTGTTTGGCAAGTAATCAGTGTTCCATCATTTATTTGGAAAATTAAAAGGTCAGTGAAGATGAGATCAGGAACCAAGAGGCCATGGTGTTGGATGAGTCGTCAATATGAATGCTAAAGTCAGTGAGAATGATGACAGTGTTTAGAAGAATAAGAGAATAAGCTAGGTACTGAATTCTCCCATGAATGCGGAAGAAATATAGGGCATTCAGTGGATGATGCATCAAGGAGTAAAAAAACATAGCATTACCAGATGGCATGAGCTTCAAAAAGAGCAGATTTTTGTAGGCAGGATGGAAATGCCTGTTTCAATGCAGTACTGGAGAAGAAGAAGACACCTACTTCACCTCCTAGTCTTTAGGTAGATAAGATGTGGGAGAAGAAAGAGTCTCCATTCCATTTGAAACACCCAAGGGATAGCCACATTTCAGTTAGAGAAAGGAGACAGGAAAATTCAGGGAAGGTAGAGAGGAGTTTCCTAATGACATTTCCAAAGGGCACAGTGGAAGGCATAGGTTATATTACAAGAGTGTTCTCAACCAGGGGCAATTCCTACCCCCTCTCTAGAAACATATGGAAATATCCAGAAATTTTCTTGGTTGTCATAACTGAGGAGATGTTATTGCATCCCATGAGTAGAAACCAGAGACTTTGCTAAGCTTACACTGAACAGCCCCCCCCCCTGCCCCCATAACAAAGAGTTACCCACACCAAAATGTCAGAAACCCTGGGTTGAGAGATACTGGAATACAAGATAAAAGTTCAGTTGGGGACAGAATGCCTGGGAGTTTGGGCATGTAGCAGTCACTGAGGCAATCCAGGTCGGATGGCATGATGAGATCAGTCCTGACAGATTCTGAGATGGACATGGGAAATCAGCCCTGTTTATGAAGTTGAAGTCCACATATCTAATGGGTTGGCAGCTACCCAAGGAGATCCTGGGCAGCAGCTCCAGACACCAGCCCAGTGTAATGGAATGCACAGTTGCAATATCTCATAGACATTTGGCTTGGCCAAGTACACAGGATTCTCCACTTCTGAGTGTCATCTTCTGAAGAACCGAGGGATCTTTGGAAAACATTAACATTCAAGATGGCCTGAGCCCTTGGGGCACCTGGGTGGCTCAGCTGGTTGGGTGTCTGGCTCTTGATTTCAGCTCAGGTCATGATCTCCCAGTCATGGGATTGGCCCCACACTGGGTCCATGCAAGGCACGGAAGCTGCTTGAAATTCTTTCTTTTCCTCTCCCTTTGCCCCTCCCCTGCTCACATGGGGCCTCCCTCAATCTCTCTTTTAAAAAAAAGATGCCCTGGGGACACCTGAGTGGCTCAGTCGGTTAAGCAGCTGACTTGGGCTCAGGTCATGATCTTACAGTCTATGGGTTCGAGCCCTGTGTTGGGCTCTGTGCTGACAGCTCAGAGCCTGGAGCCTGCTTCAGATTCTGTGTCTCCCTCTCTCTCTGCCCCTTCCCCACTTACTCTCTGTCTCTCTCTCTCAAAATAAAAAAAAAAAGACATAAAAATTAAAAAAAAAAAAGATGCCCTGAACCCTCTTTTTTGCCACAGTGTTTGCTGTAATTTTCTTCAATTACTTCTCTTAAAGTGGCACAATGGGAAGGTCATGGTGAGTTTCATTTGAAAGTAATTTTCTTAAACATTCATACAGATAAGGAAGAGGAAAACAAGGGGAACAACTAGTATTTATGGAACCCTTAGGTACCAGGCATTGTTCCAGGTACTTAGCCTGGAACATTGTTCAGGTACCATCTGAGGGAGGGATCTGAAAACCTGTTATCGGGATGAGCAACGTAAGGCTGCAGAGACTGTGAGCTTTGTAGATCACAACCAGGATACGTTTGTAGCTAGAGTTGCCACTTGGGACAGTGTGGCATTAAAGCATGTGGGATTTCTAATCTGATATGCAATTCCTGGAACCATGCTTTCATGTGTAGACACACTAAATACCAGATGGATGGATGGATGGATGGAGGAATGGATGGACGAACGAATGGAGAGAGTGATGAGGAACAGAACACACCTATATGGCTAATACGCATTTTTCCCCTCTTACTTTGTCCCCTAGTGGTGTTTCAGTGTTTATTCTGCTCTGTTTGGGCTTGATTTTTTTTTAATATGATCAACTTCTGATTGCCCATGGTAATAGAAGAGACAGATAACAGAAATAATTGAAAGCGGAAGTCAATCCAGAAATAATTTCTATTTAGTCTGGGGATTTTGTTCATGCCCTTTTAAACAGCAGATTTACCAACCTAATTATATTTTACCTTGGCAAATATTAAAATTATTTTTCATTCCTTAAACACACACCAACTGGTGGCAGGTAAGGTAAAGCGAGACATAAGCTGGATGGCAGAAAAAGGCAAGCAGGGACATAAAACTTGAGAGCAAAAATTTACAAGCTTTATTACCTTCAAGTGAGTGATGAAGAATGTATTTATAACCTCAGAAAGAGTCCTTTAAATTTAATAAGAAATAATGAGTCATTTCTCCCTGGATGTTTTTCTATAAGATAGTCTGTACAGAGCTATTTTTAAGACTTTCTTTAGAAAGATTTTGACTTGCCCATTTCCTTAACAATAGGTCCTATCCCAATCTTTGGGTGAGCACAATCTTTGAGGAGCACAAGTTGGCTCAAGCTGCCTTCATGGGTCCCCTGGTTATCCTGACTCAAGCTAGTCCCCCTGGTAACTCTTTCCATTCACCCTCCCACGAAAGTGTAAGTCAGAACTGTCCCAGCATTCCTACCGATAGGCCCGCAGAATGCAGTAAGATGCGGGAACAGAGAGTCTAGAATAGCTTCCTCTTTGTGGAGGACTCTCTCAATGGCCCTTGGGAGCACTTAAACAACACTGTAAATGAGCTGTGGCAGTGGAACTGAAATACTGGAACACACACAAATTAACCACCGAGAGCTAAGGAACAGCAGTACCCTGGGAAAGCAGTGGGCCATGTCCTCTAGAAGAAGGCAGAAGAGGATCATCTGGGTCCCGAAGGCTATGGTAAAGCCCAGCAGACAGTGCGTTCATCCATCTTTTGCCCACACTACCCCAGGGAACTTAGGCCATTCCTTTCCCCACACCTCTGCTGATGACACGATAAATTTCCACATCACATCATTACCAGTAGGCCATGCATCCAACTCTTCCTCAGAATCAAGGACCAAGGAAAGGAGCTGGCCTCCTTTGGTACCAGGGCTGGAGGTTTAACTTCACATACTTTTACTCCCCATGGCAGCTGGGCAGCCCATGAGCCTGACTGTGGTGTAGGCTCAGGGAAGACTTACCAGATGTCTATGATAGATCTGGCTCTCAGCCTTGCGGAGTTAATATCACCTTTTGTGATGGTTGCCTTGAATGTGTTGCACACCAGAAAGGAACTAGCTGGACCCAGCACAGATACAAGATGGCCTCTCCCTGCTTCTTGGAGTGAGATGTGTCCTGGGACACCCACTCACTCACTCATTCTCCTGCTAGTGGAAGAGAACTTGCCAAGCAGGGCCAAAGCAGACAACAATGAACACTCGCTCTAGCAGAGCAAGGCTTTCAGGGTCCAAAGACACCATCTGTAGGACTCTATAAAGTCCCCATGGCATGAGCAGAGGTGGAAAGAGAAATACAACATGTACCAGAATGGCATACACACCACTCCTAATTACATTTTTAATCTATTGATCAAACTTCATTATGAGATGGAAGATGACTCAGGGTGCGGCCATTGGAGGGGCTGTTCCCACTTGCGTTCCACACCTCCTGCCAAGCCCCTTCCCTCCAAATGTTGTCCACGGCGGAACAACAGCCTCTGTCACCCAGCCAAGCAGCTGTTCATCAGGGAGAGAGATGCTCCAGGGAAAAGACGATAGACAAAGATGTGGCCTAACCTGGGAACAGAGCCAGAGAGTGGTACCAGGCACAGCATCAGCCATTTTTTCCCTTGTGCTTCAAGTCCCCCTTATCACTGAATCACTCATTTTTTCCAAAGATGGGAGGCGGGACAGAAAATCTCCATGCTCCTGCTTAGCTTGGTGCCTTCTTTCTCTCTTTCTTTATTCAGCTTCTCTCAAGCTTCTGTGTCATCATGGCCAAAACTTACCCAACAACACAGCACATCCCAGATGTGACCACACAATACAGGGGGGAGGTACAACGGGAGTCCCCTAACTGTGACTCTTTGGGGAACCAGCATGAGAGCAGGACTGGGAATGGAAAGAGCTCAGAATTTAGAGCAAGAAAACCTGCATTATAGTCTCCCATTTACGGGCTGTGCAACCCTCGAAAATCTCCTGTTTGGGCTGCTCTAAGCCTCCTTCCCTTATTTATAAACTGGAGATAATAATGCCCACGAGCAGGTGACGTCCTGAGGGCATCTGAAAGGCTGGGCTAAATTATAAAACCAATAAATAATGTATGAGGTCAGTTGTGCAAAAGGCACCTCAGAGACAAGATGCTTCCTGGGCCAGCTGCAAAGAGAGAAACAAATTAGCTTCATTTGTATCCATGGTATTAATTCAGAACACAAACAATAGCATCAACAAAAGAAGTATCCAGGAGAAGGGGGAGGGAACACCATCAGGAGAAACCCAGGAAAGTGAGATGCAGAGACACGACAGCAGACAGCCACATCCCAAGAAAGGGAGCCCCCTAAGAATCTCCCAGCCCTGTGGCTACCCAACTATTGACCCAATGCCAATAAACACTGGAACTGTGGTCTGTGCTCACCAGAGAAACATATGGTGAATGGACTACCATGTGGTTTCTCCACAGGAAGAGAAGGAGCTACTCAGAGGATGGGTCTGACCAGTGGCCTTCACAACTGAACTTCACAATTGAACTTTGTAAGGCGCAAAGAAGAGGCCATGAGGAAGCACTTTATAAACTGCCCAGTGTTGCGATAACATCCTCAGATGGCAAGTTTCACTAGGCCACTGTAAGGGGCAGGTTCAACTCTTTAGCTGTGACAGTTGGATCCACCTGACCTATTATTACAGGAGCCCAAACATCTCGGTGAATCATGAAAATCGAGAAACGTAAGGGGTTGTGGCGTCGAGAGCTGCTTGGCGAACCCTCGATCCATTCTGCCCCAGACATTGTTGAGCTAGGCACTTGTCTGGTACTTCTAATCATTCGCCACTGCCAGTAGGTAGCCACCCGCCCCGCCTTCTGAACGTTACCCTCCTACTCCTCCCAGATTTGTGGCAGCCTAACAACTCCACAGTCTCTCTTCATGGGTTCTGACATTCCAATTTCTTGGATAGTTTTCTGAAGTTCTCAGTAGTAATAAAGTCTGTTTTGTGGCACCTGAGAACAATTTACAAAACTCTGCCTTCCCTCTTGGACTCTGTACCTGAAATGCAGGGCTCTCCCCAATGACTAAATGTAATTTCGTTTTATTTAACTGCATGATGATATACTTATTATTTAGATTGGATCGAGGCCTAACACCAGACTTTGGGCAAAAGCGGCGATAGGGCGACCCAAGTCTGAATCGATTCATCGGTTCATTTAGTAGTTTGTCAGTACCCACAGGCTCCTCCTACACCACAGAGCCTGTGCTGAGCTCTACGAACGAAGAGAGGAGGACAATGACTCCTGTCCCAAGACAGGACAACCAGGGCTCACATCCTGCCACTGCCACTTGCCTTTTACCTAACCTTTCTGTGCCTCTAGCCATGTAACCTCTCTGAGCCCTAGGATGGAAATTCTACTCAAAATAACTTTTGGGTGGATTGCATGGAAAATGTCTTAGCAGTATGCCTGCTACATAGTACCTCCTCAATAACTGTTACCCATAAATACTATTTGTGGTCAGCAGCCTCTGACATCGCTCCCAATGAGCCCCACCTCACAGTGTTCGTGTCCTTGAATAGCCTCCTCCCCTTTGGGGTGTGCTTGCCCTAGTGACTTGCTTTTAACAAACAGAAACAGCAAATGGGTAATGGGATGTTATTTCCCAGAGTAGGTCTCAAAACAACTTGACTTCCATCTTGTTAGTATTTTCTCTCTCTCTCTCTCTCTCTCTCTCTATCTCTCTCTCTATCTCTCTCTCTGTCTCATTGCATGCTGTCTTCAATGAGAAGACCACGTGTCAAGGAACTGAAAGTGACCTCAAGCCAACATCCAACAAAGAGCTAAGGTCAACAGGAAGTGAATCCTGCTGACAACCACATGAGTGGTTGAAAGTACTTGGAAGTAGATCTTGGTCCAGTTGAACCTGGAGATGATCGCAGCGCCAGCTGACACCTGGACTGTAGCCTTTGGGAGGAGAGACCCCTAAGCAGAAGACCAGCTAAGCCATGCCCAGATTCCTGAGCCACAGAAACCATGAAATAATACCTAAAGCTTTGAGGTAACTTGCTTTGTAGCTATAGATCACTAATATGCTATTGTTATTAAAGTCTGTGGTAGACTTGAGGGCCACGGAACAGAGACTGTGTGGAAGGACAATAAGAAGAGGTGCGTTGACAGCCAGATTATTGAGAGCCAAGTATCCTGCCCTAAGCATTTGGGCTTTCTCATGGGGACAATGAGAAGTAGTCAAATGTTCTTTAAGCAAAGCAGAAACTTCTTCTTAAATAATAAGACAAATACGGAGTCATCAAGAAAACATTGTCAAGAGAAGAACCCAGAGTGACTTCCTGAACTGGTATATTTTCCAGGACATAAAATTGGAAAACTTCCAGAGAACAGAGATCTCTTATTTTTAGTCCTTTCAGCTGTTAGGGGATTTATGGCACCAAGTTTAATTGTGAAGAAAAGAAACGAAAGTGAAGTTACTGAAATAAACAATTTCATTAACTTCAAAATCAGTGAGTTCAAAATCAATTAAATTTGTAATACCCTTACTGAGGACAGAAGTTGTGAATTAATAACGGCAAATGAGTTGTTAGGATACACAAGGAGTGAGACTTTTGTAAATAACTTTTGGCATTACTGTTTCCTAAATCCATAAAGATACATCATTTTTTATTTGCACACCTCTTTTTAAATCCCAAATCAAGATTTTGCATATACCTGCCCTTGGACGCGTCCCATAAATCCATCTGAAAGTGACCCAGTTTTTGCGCCTAAGCCATGTATCCCTGTATCTAGGCCTTGTCATTGTAAGACAAAGGGACTGAGAGAAGAATATGGTCTATAACATAAAAGGAAAATATCTCTGAAGTGTTTACGAAAAAACTCAGGTTCCACTCATTCAAGGGGAATGAGTTCTAGGTTGGGATCCATGAGATGTGCCGTAGGCCTTACTGTTGGAAGAGCCCGTACAATTACAAGTTACAGAACTTGATGTATTCATTTCTTTGATCAGCATTTTTTGAGCACCTACTATGTGCAGGGCCCCAGACAGCCTCCTCCTTAATATCATCATTGGAAATCTATAGAACTTTTTTTATTCCAGTATAATTAACATACAGTGTTGTATTTGTTTCAGGTATACGATGTAGTGATTCAGCAATTCTATACATTACTCCGTGCTCATCACTGTAAGTGTACTCAATGGAATACTACTCGGCCATAAAAAAAGAATGAAATCTTGCTATTTGCAACAACATGGATGGATAGAGGGGAGAATGCTAAGGGAAATAAGTCCGTCAGAAAAAGGGAAATCTGTAGAACTATGATTTGCTTTTTTTTCCCTTGAAGGTATAAGGAGGTCTAGAATAGGAGAAAATTCTCATTTAAGTAACCAGAGTCTTAACCTAACCATGAATTTGCTAAGTTGTTGTTCATTTCAACTCTTAGGGCTCCTGAGAAGATTGAAGTGGTTGGACTCAATCATCCTTAAAATTGACTCCAGTTCTAGAAGACTCTGAATCTATAGCCCCTTGAATGCCCAAATTCAGTTCTTTCTCCAACTGTAGGAGGGTCCCACAGAGCCACCATCCTGACAGCCTGCTTCAGAAAACAAGCAGCCCCAGCACCCCAGGACCTCGCCAAGAATGTTCTACCACTGACCTTTGCTCAACTAATCACAAAGGATCCTTGCTTAGTAGAGCAGCTGATGGAGGACACATTTGGAAGGGCAGCCACTGTCTCTTTATTGTAGAGATGAATCAAGTGTGGTCCAGAGAGTCACTGACCTGCGTCAGGTCACATGGGGCACCCGTCTCCACTCTGCCATCATGCCAGCATAGAGCTGGCCTTGAGCTAACACATGTCCCTAAATATTGCTACATCTGGTGACCACAGCTCTAATTCCTCCAAACACGGTAATATCACAGAACTCTGGAAGGCTGAGGGTCCCCAGGCTGCCTCCACACCTCCCATTTCATAGAAAAGAACATCAGGACCACAGGAAAAAGTGCTGGGGGACTTAATGACAGGACAAGAGCCAGATTACAGCATTCAATCCAGGCTCACTCTGCTCCCCAGTCCCCCACCTCACCTGCTCACTCCACAGTCATCCACTGAGTGCTCCCTGCACGCCCCGTGTTGGGCCTGGTGCTGTAACCTGACTCAAGGCCAAGACACTGGGCTGAAGCCTCCAATTCTGCACACCTGGGCTGGCTGGGCAGAACCCAGTCTGAGCAAGGCCCCCCTAACAGAGATCTCAGTGGAAATTATGAGCAGAGAAGATAATGACAACAACAGAGCAAGCAAAGTCTGTTCCTTTCACATCCCAGCTCCTTCCTTCCAAGAGCTGAGGACACTGGACTCTAGTTTTACCTTTCTCCTTTGCGAGGTAGTGCTCACAGCAGCGGGTCCAATCTCATCTTTGCCGATTCCTCCGAGGGAAGTAGTCAGAGAGGAGGGTGATATTAGCTGATGAGCTGGAATTACTTTAACTGATTCCTCGGGTATATAATGCACTTTACTAAATCAGAGATAATGAATTCCACGGAGAGCCCATGGAGGGAAGAGAAAAATAAGCACAGGGTCGAAATACACTTTATTTCGAGGGACGCAAAGGGACAGTCAGAGAAAGTTCACCTTAGAAAGGGTCTGGTCCCCTGACTGGACAAAGAAAAACATGGACCTTCATGGTCTGCCTACCTGACAGTGGTCTCTCCTGGACTTCTTCTCCACTTAGAGTTTCTTTATCCTTTCAAAGGCTTTTAGGCTTTCTAGAGACATACTTCAGTCTGTAGCCCATGTGAGAAGAGATTTCCTTACAAAAGGGAGCAAGGACATGGTCACTGAGAAATCATTTGCCCACTGCATTCCCTGCAGTTACTTATCACCATAACAGGGGCTGTCCCAGCCTCAGACACACTGAAGGGGGGATAAATGAGTGGCCTCAGGAGGAACCCTCAAAACACAGATGGGGTAGCTTCAAAGTATCTGCAAATTCTGTGACTCTGCAAGGACATGGTCACTGAGAAATCATTTGCCCACTGCATTCCCTGCAGTTACTTATCACCATAACAGGGGCTGTCCCAGCCTCAGACACACTGAAGGGGGGATAAATGAGTGGCCTCAGGAGGAACCCTCAAAACACAGATGGGGTAGCTTCAAAGTATCTGCAAATTCTGTGACTCTGCTCCCTTGAGAAGGTGAAGGGCTAACTCTCCTCCACTTGAAAGCGGGCCATACTTGGAGTTTCGCTTCTAATGACCAGACTGGAGCAGAAGCAATGCCTGAGGGTGGGTCATCGAAAGGACAACTTCTGCCTGGCTCTCCTGCTCTTGGCTCATTTGCTCTGGGAGTTGCAGCCCACACAGAGGCCTCCTGGGAAGGATGTGGTCTCCCACCAAGAGCCAGCACCAACTTGTCCACCATATGAGTGACTCCTTGGGAAGTGGATCCTTCCCCCTCAGTCAAACCTTCAGATGATCCCAGCTCCAGATGACATCATGAGCGACTCCGATCCAAAACTGCCCAGCTTGGCCATGCCTCAATTCCTGGCCCATAGGTATAATGAAAAATAATAAATATCTATTGTTGTTTTAAGCCACTCATCCCGTGCCTAAGATGAGTAAGTGATCAGAAGAGGTTGGTTTCAGAATATGAGAATAGAAAAGAAGAAGGGGGAATGGAAGGAAGGAGGGTGAAGGAAAGGAAAGCAACATCACTACCGACTCTGGCCTTCATTTATCTCTTCTCTGAATGTATGTCCCTCCACTCCACTGACAATATGCTCTTGACTTTCTCACGCGTACTCGTTTTATCTCACCATTTGGCCGGCTGACTCGTTAAGACAGGAGCAGGGCTCTTATATCTTCTGTGTTGCCCATGCCTGGCAGTGTACTGTACTGAGTGAGCAAGACCAATGGGCAAAAGTAGCAGGCCAATTGTGACCCAGTACCAGAAGGAACATTCTAACAGCTTGTCAAGCAAGTTGAGGTGGGGCGTGAAGCTTCAGATGGGCGCCGATTGTTAGAGATTCTAAGCAGATTCTTTGAGATGGTAGAGGACTGTTATTATTATTATTACTCTAGTGGCCCCCATGAACACACCTCCCAGTATGTATGTCTTTATGTAGCCCCCTACCACATTGTCTCTGAACTTGGCCATTTGACTACCTATGACCAATGGGATGTTAGCAAGCATGACACAAGTGGAAGCTTGATAAGTGCTTGCACATTGAGGCTTGGAACACTCCTTAGAACCGAGCTACACACTATGAGGAAGGCTAAGCAGCCATGTGGAAAGGCCCACATGGAGAAGAACCAAGGCCCCCAGCCAACAACCCCAAGCCTTTAATCAGCAGGCAGCACCAATTATCTGCCAGGTAAGTGAAGCCATTTTGGGCCTATTAGCCTTCTCACATCCCAGCTGATACCACATGAAGCAAGAGAACTATCTGGTCAGCCAACGGAATCATGAGAAATAAACTGTGGTTGTTTTTAGCCACCAAGTTGTGGGGTAGTGGGTTATAGAGGATAAGCAAAATGAAGGTCAATCCCAAATCTGGGGTAGGACCATTTCTCAGCCCATGCCACTTGCTCAACCATGACTCAGAAATGGTCCTCAGACCAGAGTTCTTCCTAACTGCCTCCCAAGTAATGGGGGTCAGTGGCTATGAAAGACCATTGCAAGCTCCAAGAGTCTTGCAGATGTTTTTACTGGTACAGGTCTCAGGGGTTGCTATTGTGTCCCTCATTTCTACCTGTAATTTTTAGTCTGGCCTTGTGTTTCCTCCTGTCTCTCCATGTTTCTTGCTAAGATCTTTCAGAATCCTAGTGTTCAAGTATCACTGGAAGCCAGAGACACTGCTGGCTTCTGACTTAGTCCATCTTCCATCTCATGCTTGAGTTCCAAGCTCAAGACACAACCACACAGCCTTCAATGAGGAGTCTTGGTTTTCCCATCTATAGAGTCTGGAAATCAGAGCCGGTCTCACAGGGTTCCTGAGAAGACCCCTACCTGTCACTGAGGAAGTTTCCTGGGAAGAACGTGTCTGGGAAGAAGATTTCTCCCCTTCTTTACCTTCCCCACTTTGAACTGCTCATCTGTGACAAGACTCGGGCAACTCATCTGCTCCTTCACTGAAACCAGGGAACAAGGAGGTTGCAACTCTAGATGAAATGATACTTGAAGTTCTTTGGGGAATTGGGATAATGTGAGCCACCCTGGACCCTATCCCCTTTCTGAAAAAAAAAAATTGTGTCCATTTTCCATGATCCCAGAATACAAATAAGCAGTACCCTTCTTCCCTCAGAAAATAAGACACTTTGTGACAGGACAATAACAGGAAAGGAAGAGAGAGAGATGGATGCAACTAATAAGAATTATATTCACAAAAATCTATATTATGAATATATATGTATATTGATGTCTCAGCAGGCCCTGTGGAGTTACAGATGAGCTAATTAAAATGCTTATGCTCTTAGCCATGATGTTTATTGAAATCATTTTATAACCATCCAAATTGAGGTTTGTTTTCAGCTATAACATAATGCTACCTGGAATATTCTGACCTAAATTATTTATGTGCCTAAAAATAGATTGCCTTCCCCCATTACTGACATTGTGGATATATCTCAGGATGTGGAAATTTTTGGTGAGCTCAAGTGGCTCTTACAGGCTTTGCCTGCATCCTCTGTGCTTATTGAGATAGAGACTGAGCACAGTGGTACAGCAGGAAGCCTGTTTCAGGCCCAAAAGGTGAAGTAACCCTCTGGGACAAGCTGGGCTTGGTTCGGTGCTCCTGAATACAGAAGGGCTGTCAGGAACATCACTGGGGTCTAAGCAGATAATCGTCTTGTCTGGGTTCAGATTCCCGCACCGCGACTGGTGTTAGGCCTGGAGGGAGAGGGTGTGGCTTCAGAAGCAGAGCACTAGGAAGATTTTGGGGGTGATGGAACTGTTCTGAATCCTGATTATGATGCTAGTTACAAGAATCTAAAGGTATTTAGGTGCCCCTGGGTGGCTCAGTCGGTAAAGCAGTCGATTCGATTTCAGCTCAGGTCATGCTCTCACAGTTTGTGGGTTCAAGCCCTGTGTCAGGATCTGCACTAACAGCACAGAACCTAGAAGGGATTCTCTCTCTCTCTCTGTCCCAGCCCGGCTGGCATAGCTGTTCTCTCTCTCTCTCTCTCTCTCTCTCTCTCTCTCCCCTCTCTCTCTCTCTCTCTCAAAATAGATAAACTTAAGAAAATAAATTAAAAATAGTAAAAAAAAATCTATAGGTATTTAAATGTCTAAAACTGTACACCCACCAAAAAGTCAATTCTATTCTATGGTCATTTTAAAATAAAAATAAGTAACATTCTGTAGGTTCAGTAACTGATCATTCTACCTTCAAATGTTAACTTGAACGGGTCCGCTTGCCTGCAGCTTGGTTCCGGGCAGCATCGCCCCTGCACTCCCACAGGGGCCTCGTAAGCAGGGGCCTTGTACTACTCTCACGTCTGCCCAGTTGCTCCATTCTCCATGCTGTAGCCGGAGAGATCATGTCACGGCCAGGCACGCGACTTTCAAAGACGTCCCAGGATCTCGGGTTTAAACCCACCACCTTTTTTTCCCTGCATGCCGGGTGCAGCATGACCTCGCCTCTGCTTCCTTCTCGAGTCTCATGTACCCACAATATCACTGGCTCACCATGTTCCTTTCAATAGTCACACTCGTGCTGGGCACAAGGTCTCCAACACGTGCTGTTTCTTCCTCCTGGGATGCTCTCCGTGTCTCTGGTTCCTCCCTCTAATTACCTGAGTGACTCCCTTCTATCTTTCAAGTCTTAGCTTAGAATGTTCCGTCTTCCTTAACCAGTCACCAAATTAACTTTGCCAACATCGCCTTCCCATGACGTCCTGTTCTTTGCCCGTATATACTTATCCCAACCTGTAATCAGGTACCAGCATGTTTGATGGCTGACTCTGCCCCCCTGGGCTGTACTCTTCAAACCAGGCAAGGCTGTGTGCCAGGTGTATGCTAGAGCCAGCTCACAAGAGCTCATCATATAGCACTCAATGAGGTCAGTAACTTGAAATCAGCCGTAGTGGGAGTGTGGACACCATGGAAATTGACAAATGCTCTGAATCAGGGCTTTTCTTTTTGGAAAGCTGGTTTACCACATACCACTGGTCATCCTCTGCTGTGTTTCCTAGTGTTTGACATGGAGCTGAGAACATAAGACAGTTCTCTAAGTATTTGTTAAATAAATGATCATTACTGTCATTGTTGCTGGTTTCTTATAGCAACCCTGTGATGAGTCAAGAGGGGAATATCCCAATCCTCACTTTACAGATGATGAACTTGAAGCTCAAGAAAGCTGTCTGATTTGCCCGAAGCCACGCAGCTAGTTAGAGATACACCGCCCTAATTTAGGGTCTCTGACTCCCAGTTTGGTTCTCTTTGCATTGCACCCTACCAAAACAAATGTGTGTGTATATTAGGAATGTGTAAAGTAAGGAGCCCTGGGGATCCCCAAAGCCAATTTTGAGTAGAAAGAGGAATCCTTGAAACCCAGTTCACAAAGGTGGAGATTATTAATTATCCTGATTCTCTATTTCTCCATAGAAAGGACTCTCCAAGCTATGCCTAAAAACAAGAGTACAAGACAGGAAATGGAAACCACTGAAGACGTTTCAAAAAGATATTTAATATAGTAAGTTGCTTACCAAATACTGGAAAGGCTGGAGAAACAGAAGATACAGACCTACCAATATACCACAAGACTATTGAGTTCAAGGCCACACCACTGTGACCACTGTGACCCTGTGACCCAGAGGTGAGGAAGCCACCACTGCTACCCCCACTATTCCTGCCGTAGCTACCTTGGGGTACCCCTGATGGCTAGATAGTGAACTCATGTGTCCAGCTCCCATAGATGCCTCTGGGCACCCACAGCTTTATTACCTTGCTTGCCACAGGCAACAGAGGTAGGAAAATGGGCTCTGAATCACTTCCACATTCCAGTTTTGCATGAGTGCATGTAATTGGCAGGACCTAATTTATTCACAGAATACTGGCCTCAAAAGAGCCTTGGGAACGTAGTATAATAGTTTTCCAGACTCTACATTTGGAAAGAAAATAATAGCAGCTGAGAGAACCAATTTGCCGTGTCTACCAAAGTCCACCCCTTCAGCCCTCATCACCCAAACACACCCTTCTGCACAAGTGAATCCCCTGAGCACCAACAGCAACAATGGAGGACATAAACAACTGTCTCTCGTACAAACAGAAGCATCTCACCTCTCCCCAGGAGGGAAGATCCCAAGTCCTGTCATCCAATGGACAGTTTTCATTCACCCTCCTGATTCCAGCATCCCCATCTTGGTATCCCATAATTTGAGGATTAAGTTGTGCAGTTAACCACCAACAAGGCATCTTAAAATAGGAAAAGAAAGAAAGACGTCAAAAAGTAAATGGAGTGATGCATATAAATAAATATATAACAGAGCAAGAAAGAAAACATGAGAAGCTGCTATAATCCTTGTTTCTACAACTGATCATAAGGCCAGAAATAGGCTTCTAACTTCTTTCCTATACTACCCATCCCATGTTCCTTTAATGTTCAACCAGTCCCAGTTGCTTTATCTGGTGAGATTGCTCTGTTGACTATATATATATATTCAAGAAACATGTATGTGTACATACATACACATACACACAAGAAATATGCCTATATGTGTATGGTTATATAATACACATGCATACATATGCATTTACTAGTATACATTTGTTTTCCTTTATTATGAACACATTTTAATGTATTGATCAATCTCTTACAATCTCTTACAATTATAAGGCCCAAAGAATCCCCAAGTTTATGGACCCACTCTGCCCTGCTCTTATCGTGTAACAAGTGTTATTTCCCCTGGATAGCCTGGACCAATCACCCAGCCTACTATCTGCCCAATCACTGAAATGTTTAGGGAAGGAAAAAGCAAACTCATCCTCTCCAGGCTAGGTATGTGGGGGGTAAAGGCAGGGGTTGAGGGCACCTTGGAAATAGCTCCTCTGCCTCAAAATACTTTAGGTATAGCCCTCATGATACCTGAAATTTGGCCATTAGAAAACAGCTTCTTTTTCAAATAGACTCTTTTGTTCGCAAGCTTTCCAACAGAAACAGCTTCTAAAATGGAACTATTTTGTTGCCACGGGGATCCTACGCCCAAAAAATAAAAACAGCAAAATGGGCAGGTCGGAACTCAGGAGTGGCTTTACACTGACCCACAGGAGAGTAGAGAGTGCAGCTGCGTGCCCCTTGGGGAAGAAGCCCACGGGTGGGATAATAGATGTTAAGAGTATGTGAGGACAGGAAAGGAAATCCTCCCTTTATTTCCCTGGAGACGGCAGCTCAGAGGCCTGGAATTAAAGGTGACAAGCCCAGGTGTCAGATGGCAGATTAGCTTTGTTTGAGGGATCCAGCAGGACTAAGGGATTTACACAGAGTGACAGTCTTCGGGCGGTGACTGGGACCAAATACCATCTAGAGCTCTTGCTATCTTAAAAGCAGACTCCAGGGAGAAACCCACAGCAGGAAGCCCAAACATCAGTAATGACCGTGATTGTGGATTATAGAACGCTGGGTCCTCAGCGGGCCCCTCATATTCATCCAGAATTTGATCAGAAACTCAAAGTCCAGTGACCTAAGACACTTCTCAAACTAGTCCTGTTAACCTGCAAAGTTTACTTCCTAATGAAGGCTTTCTTTGGCAGATGCAATTCACAGACATTTCTTAGTGTAGGAAAGGAGACAGTGACCCATAATTAGGAATAGGAAACTTCTACCAACAGCTCAACTTTACCCCTTGGTCTCTTGCCCAAAGGTTCTATGCCAAGGAAAAGAGAGATTGTTATGTTGGGGGGGGGGGGTAAGGAGGACCTCACGATTCCTGCAACACCCACCTCGTTGGTACCCCAGCTGGCCCAAGTTCTGCCCAACTGTCTGCCCAACATCAGCTCCATGACTTTAGATTAGTGTCCCCCTTCCCTGCATTATAATTTATACAGCTCAGTGCAGAGGATACTTAATTCCCTCCAAGAGCCCAGCTACATTCGCATATCCATAATTCTGTTTTATTGAAGTGGCTTCGCCCCCACTCCCTATACTCCTCATCCTCAAAGTATATTCAACTATTCTCAGTTCCGGAAATGCAAATCTGACCCTTTAAGAAACATAACACAGGAGAAGACCCATACCCACATCTGCTTTTCTTCTTACCTTTGGCAAAGTTAACCTAAGAAGCAGTCCATGGCAGCAAATTAGGCCATTACTTAATGGCCTGGAATTCCAATTAAAGGAAGGATCTTTATGAGGCTTCCTGACAGTGGGGAGGAGTGTCTGACCTAATCTTGGATCCCAGAAAGGCCACCTTCAAAGAAAAAGCAATTGCCCATCAGATTTGCCGTGGGTGAAAGGAAGCCATAAACTACAGGGAGACTGGGCTCGTTAAAATGGTAATGCCCCTGTCTCCACCATGAAAGCACTCCCTGGACACCTCCAGAAATGAACTTTGGAACAATCAGAGAACCAAGCATTTCTTCCCCTCATACAATCTAATTATTGTCACTTTATGTATTGATGCACAATGAGGCCCATTAAATCTGGACTCATCACTCCTGAGTATATGGCGTACTTGCTAGACGCCTGCAAGAAGATAAAAGACCTAGACTTTCAACTATAGGTTACCAGTTTGGGATATCAGGGAGTAATCAACAGATCTCATTCTCACTGACACTGTCTTATGGTTCACTTGAAACTCCCTGAAGCACTAACCACCTTAAGAAAACCATACCTGGGAGGTGTACTTGCGGGGGGCAGGGGGAATATGATGTGTAGTTAGAGGCGATGTACAGAGCATGGAGTGAGGACTAAAAGCATAGAATCAGGCAAGAAACATCAGACAGAGAAACTACAACATCTTAACTCATCATATTCCCCCCCAGTTACCTCTCATCTAATCAATATCGAAACAGAATTGTGGTAGTTTTCCTTGACTTCTTCGAACCTATCACTCATTCATTCACTCAACAAGTGTTTACTGATTCTGTGTTATGTGCCAGGCACAGTGCGAAGCACTAAGGGCACAGCAGCGACCACTCTCATCTGCTCTGCACACAGATCCCCTTCATCTCTGTCTTAGACTGGGCTCTCTAGACTCAGATTCTTGCATAGGGAATTGCAAGCAGAAATTGCATTGGTGAGAACTCTCAGGAGATACACCCGCTAGAAGGGAGGATGACAGGACTGGGCAGAGAGAAGCTGACCCACAATACAGTTGCCACTAAGGCTACAGGTGATCCTACACAGGACTCTAGGGCTCAGATGGCCTTTCAGTGTTGTCCCAAATTGAGATCGTATCCTCACATCAGCCTGAGTGGATCCTTAGAAAGGAATGTAACCTCGAGCAAGGCAGGTCCTTGTCACTGAGGGCAATTCCCAGAGGATGCAGCTGGGGGTCACACCAGACATTCTGAGCAGCTGCACTGGCCTAGAGAGGGGAATCTGGGTGGGGCACCCCAGTGCACCCTGCAGTGTCCCCAGCCCATTCCCTGCCAACTGAGCACAGTCACTGTCGGTCTTTAGGAGATCTTGTCTCAGAGCCTTCTTACTTCTCTCTGCCTTCACTCTTGTCCCCTCCTCTGGTGTCCTTCCAGTTTATCACTTCAAGTGCCCTAAATACCTAAATCATATTTGGGATAACAGATGAGCCCCCTAACTGGAGACTCTGGGTGGTCTTCAGACATATTGAGGTAAGGCTTCAAAATCTCAACAAGATATTTCCTATTTTCATTTCAATGATGTTTATAATTTTTTCATGTAATTATATTCTGGATCGTCTGGATTTCCATTTTAAAACCAAGTACCATCCTGAAATTTTAGTGCCCGCATTTGCATTCGCTAACAACTACACGGGCTCCAGGTAATTTCCCCCAGACTAATGAGTGCGAGACCAGAGACAAACACTGGATAAATGATGCCTTGGGCCAAATGCAGGTTGAAGTACTTCACATTGCCGAGCAAATTAAGGTTTCACATGTTTAAATAGAGAAAAATGGGCATGGAGTCGTTTCTGACACACAACACAAGTAGGTCAAACTCAAAACACTCTACTTGATAGCAGTGCCATTGTCGCATGAAAAGCAGCAATTTTGCTTCCCCAAAACAACTTGATCTGACACCCTGAATCAATTTTTGTTTGATCGCTTTAGTTTGCAGTTTCATTTGAATACAATTTATAAATCTGCTTTGGCTTCATAGTTACATAAGGGCTCTAAATATAAGAACTTAAGCCTGGTTTTATAGCTGTATGTATTTAAGTAAAATTACAATGAAATCATTTGAAGTCAACACTGGGAGATTTTGAGAATTTTTTACCATAAGATAAAGTTGGAGGGTGTCATAAATTACTCAAGTAGAAAACATGGATCTAAACTCCTTCGCTTGGGCTCTGTGGGTCCTCACGGTCTGGTCCCAGCTTCTTAGTCTGACCTCCACCTCCTCAAACTGCTCCCGGCAGACAGAAGAGGGAGAACATTGCTCTGTCATATCTGTACTGACTTTGGTCATTTTTGCCTTCTGGTAGGAAAGCCATCTGTATTATTTGTAAAAGAAGGAGCTAGACTTTTGTTCTACACCATCTCGCTTTAAAAAAGCTAAGGCTAGAAAGAAAGTGGAGAGGTTGAAAATTCAAAGCCCCTTCTATGTGTTCCCATGTTTCTACAAAGGTGAAGCCCAGAGCATACAGCCCATTTGGTTGAGCTCAATTACGCTGGGTTTCTGGAACAGGCCTCTTCCCCAAGGGGCGGGTTGATTCCACAGTGACCCTAGAATAGAGAGAATGAGACCCAGTAGTAATCTGGAGGTTGACATTTTAAACTGTCCAAGGAAGGTAGACAAGAAGGTCAATGCAAGGTGTGTAGTTGGAACAGACAGACACCCTTAATGCCAAAGGTCCTTTCGATGTCACAGTGGAATGGAAAAAAAATGAACAAGTACATAGGACAACAAGGAAGCTTGTTTCCACTCAGACTTAGGGTGAAAAGATCTCCTGTTAAGTATCAAAACTGCAGAGGCTGTGCTTTGCCAAGTCTGAGAAGCCCCGTTTTCACTATCTACCTTGGCTATTTCAGATTCCACACATAGGTGATATCATAGGTATTTGTCTTTCTGTTTCACTTACTTCACAATGCCCTCAGGGCTATCCATGTTGCAAATGGCAGGATTCCCATCTTTCCCGTGGCTAAATAGCATTCCAGGGCATATGTGTGTGTGCACGTATATATCACATCTTCTTTATCTATTCTGCTGGTGATGAGCACTTAGGTGTTCCCACATCATGGCTACTGTGATAATGCTGTAATGAACATGAAAGCACAAATATCTCTTCAAAAGCCTATTTGCATTTCCTTTGGATATATACCCAGAAGTGAGATGCTGGTAGGCTAGTTCTACTTTTAATGTTTTTTAATATTTTTTAAAGTTTATTTACTTTTGAGAGAGAGAGAGACAGAGACAGAGAGAGACAGAGTGTGAGTGGAGGAAGGGCAGAAAGAGAGAGGGACATGCAGAATCTGAGACAGGCTCCAGGCTCTGAGCTGTCAGCACAGAGCCTGACGCAGGGCTTGAACCCATGGACCGTGAGATCATGACCTGAGCCCAAGTCGGACCAACTGAGCCACCCAGGCGCCCCTCTACTTTTAATTTTTTGAGGAACCTCCGTACTATTTTCCAGAGGAGCTGTACTAATTTACATTCCCACTAGCAGTGCACAGTTGTTCCCTTTTTCCCCACATCCTCCGCCAGCATTTGTTAGCCTTTATCTTTTTTTATAATAGCAATCCTAACAGGTGTGAAGCACTTTCTCGTTGTGGTGTAAATTTATATTTCCCTAATGATTAGTGATGTTGGGCATGTTCTCATGTACATGGTGACCACTTGTAGGTCTTCTTTGGGAAACTATTGGGTTCCTCTGCCCATCTTATAATTGTGCTTTTATTTTTTATTCCCTATTGAAGTGTAAGAGTTTCTTATATATACTGCTCATCAGATATATGATTTACAAATATTTTCTTCCATTCTGTAGGTTGTGTTTCATTTTGTTGATGATTTGTTTGTTTTGAGCAGAAAGTTGTGGGGTTTTTTTTGCTTGTTTGTTTTAGTTTGATGCAGTCCCACTTACTTATTTTTGCTTTTGTTGCTTCTGCATTTGGGGTCGCATCCAAAAAATCACAGCCAAGGCCAACGTCAAGGATGTTTTTCCCTCTGTTTTCTTCCAGGAGTTCCATGGTTTCTGGTCTTCCATTTAAGTCTTGAATCCATTTCAAGTTAATTTTTGAAAGTTAGAAAGGGGTCCAGTTGCATTCTTTTGCATGTGATTATCCAATGTTCCCCAACATTATTGATTGAAGAGACTATCCTTCCTCCATTGAGCATTCTTGGCTCCCTTGTTAATTAGTTGACTGTAAATGCATGCTCTCGATCCTTTCTCAGGATTGTTTTGGCAATGTGGGGTCTTTTGAAGTTCCATATGAAATTTTAGGGTTGTTTTTTCTATTCCTGTGAAAAACACCATTGGAATTTTGATAGACCTTGATTGCATGGACTCTGTAGATGACTTGGGGGTAGTGTATGCATTTAACAACATCAATCCTTCCAGTCCTTAAACACAGGATATATTTCCACTTAATTGTATCTTATTCAGTTTCTTTCATCAGGGTCTTATACTCTTCAGTGCACAGGTCTTTCACCTCTTTGGTCAAATCTATTTCTAGGTATTTAATTGTTTTTGATGCTAGTGTGAAGGTGAATAGGACTGTTTCATTATTTCTTTTGTGGATATTTTGTTGTTAATGTATAGAAATGCAATTGATTTCTAATGTTGATTTTGTATCCTACAACTTTACTGAATTTATTGGCTAGTTGTAATGGTTTTTTTCGTGAAATCTTTAGGATTTTTCATATATAAGTTCATATCATCTGCAAAGACAGACAATTTTATTTCTTCCTTTCTGATATGTAGGTCTTTTTTCTTTTTCTTGCCTGATTACTCTGGCTAGGACTTTCACCATACTTCTTCATATGTTGAACACAAGTCGTGAGAGTGGACACCTTTGTCTGATCTTAGAGAAAAAGCTTGAAAGCTTTCACCATTAAGTATGATATTAGATGTGGGCTTATCACATATGGTCATATCAGTATGTTCCTTCTATACCCAATTTGGTGAGAGTTTTTATCATGAAAATATGTTGTATTCTGCCAATTGCATCTATTGAGATGTGAATTTTATCTTCCATCCTATTAATGTGACATATCACATTTATTGATTTGTATATAGATGTTGAGCCATCCTTGCATCCCAGGGATGAATCCCACTTGATAGTGGTGCATTATCTTATTACTGTTCCATTGAATTTGATTTGCTGATTTTCTTGAGAATTTTTACATCTACAGTCATTGGGGATTTTCTGTAATTTTCTTTTCTTGTTCGGACTATGTCTGGTTGAGTATCAGAGTTATGATGGCTTTATAAAATGAGTTTCAGAAGGTTCCTTCCTCTTCAACTTTTTGAAAGAGTTTGAGAAGGATTGGCATTAATTCTTTAAATGTGAAACAGAATTCACCAGTGAAACTATCTTGTCCTGAGTTTTCTTTCTTGAGAAATTTTTTATTGAAAATTCAATCACCTTACTAATTATTGGTATGTTCAAATATTCTATTTCTTCATTATTCAGTCATGGTAGGTTGTATGTTTCTAGAAACATATCCATTTTTTCTAGGTTGTCCAATTTGGTGATATATAATTGTTTATAGTTATCTCTTAGGATCCTTTGTATCTCTAGGATATCAGTCATGTTTCTTTTTTCACTTACAATATTATTTATTTGGGTCTTTTTTTTTCTTGGTTAGTCTAGCTAAAGGTTTGTCAATTTTGTTCATCTTTTCAAAGAACCAATGATTAGTTTTGTTGTTCTTTTCTATTGTTTTCTTATTCTCTATTTCACCGGCTTCTCCTCTAATCTATTATTTCCTTCATCTGCTAACTTTAGGTTTTGTTCTTCTTTTTCTAGTCCTTGAATATAAAGTTAAGGTGTTTACCTGAAATCTTTCTTTTTTGCTAATGTAGATGTTTATTGCTATAAACTTCCCACTTAGAACTACCTATTAATTACTTTAGTGTCCCTTTTCACTACCAAAATTATCTCTGCTTGGATGATAAATTATGTAGCCATCTTAATTATAAGAGATGAAGAAGGATATTATATATCAAAAGAACATTTCACAAGGGAAACTTAATCCCAAAACAGTATGTGTCTAAAAACATAATCTCAAAATACATAAATAAAACAATTACGAGGAAGATTAGATAAATGTATCCAGGTAGAAGACTTTCATAGGTCTCTCTTGGTAATTTATAGATTAAACAGACTGAAAATTAACAAAGATAAATAAGGTTTGAACTAAATAATCGGCAAATCTGATATAATATACATATATAGAACTTTACATCCAATAATTATAGGATAGACATGCATTTGAAACACACACGGAACATTTATTTTAAAAATCTGTGACAACTAAGTTATAAAGCAAACCTTAACAAGTACCAAACAATCACTATCTTAAAAAATGGTTTCTAACAACAGCATAATAAAATTAGAAAACATAGGGGCACCTGGGTGGCTCAGGCAGTTAAGCGTCCAACTTCAGCTCAGGTCATTCATGATCTCATGGTCTGTGAGTTCAAGTCCCACGTCAGACTCTGTGCTGACAGTTCTGTGCTGACAGCTCAGAGCCTGGAGCCTGCTTCGGATTCTGTGTCTCCCTCTCTCTCTGCCCCTCCCCTGCTCACGTTCTGTCTCTCTCTCTCAAAAATGAACGTTAAAATTTTTTTGTTTTAATTAGAAAACATAAACCAAACATGGAAAAGGCTTCAGGAAGTTTAAAAACATGCTAGTGATAAAAGAACTCATAATTAAAATTATGAAATATTTAGAAATGAACAAAAATGACAATATTACATATCCAAATTAATGGTTTGAAACTAAAGCAACAGGTAGAGATAAATTTCTAGCCGTGAATGCATCTTTTCAAAAGACAGGTACCATCACTCACATCGGAGTTACACTTATATATGGTCCCATTACATATTATAGAATCCATCCACATTTTCGAATTTGCTATTGTGCCTTTCCCATTAAAGTGTAAAGAACTTGAGATCCAAAATTTTTCTTTTTATATTTGTTTTCCAATACATAATAATTGCTAACGCATAGTTGACACTCCATTTGTATTTGTTACTTAAATAATAATATTCAAAGGAAAATAGATACTCTAAAAGACAACAAACTCTAGCAAATAATTCAGGATAATAAGTATATTATTGATATGCAGGAAAATCCCCAAAGAAGCAATACCATTCCATTGATCTAACCAGACTCAATGTGTAAGCAAAAGGCAACTTTCTTCTTTCCCCCAGTCTTCCTTTAAAGTCAGTTAACGGGGAGTTGTCCCTCTATACTGGGGTGGAAAGGATGACAAGTGGCTGACTGATGTTCAAAAACAACTCCTTGGGGTTAGGGTCTTGGAGTTCTTTTATGGATTTCAAGAAAATTTCCCCATGGGGACACTTCATTGTACTTCCCTTAGTGCAGGCAATGGTCCTTCTGCTCCTGGTTTCCTGCAACTTCTTCCTCGTCCCCTGGGCACCAGTCTGCCTATACCTTACCCGTGGTTCCATAGCTCATGTATAAACCCATTCATTCTCTTGAGTGAAATCCAAAATTTCACTCCCAAGTCAAGTCACCTTTGATTACCACTGACGTTGGTGGAAAGGTCACTAGTTCCCAATATCACCATCTTTCTTCACTCCAGTGTCAGGTAGGCTGGCCCACCAACTTCTCTTCTCCCCCCCAGAAGAGGCAGGAGTCAGCCACCAGTCCATGGGGTCCCTGAACTCCAAAGAACACACAGCAAGGCTCCAAGGGGTTTCCTTGAATGGCCTCCCACTAGACATAACCATCCTCTCCCTTTCCCCCATGGGTATGTAGAAAATACCAAAGCATTCCATCGCCTTTCTTCAAAGATAGTCTCTCGCTCAGCCTTTTCAAACTCATGTTTTATTCTTAAACTGAGGGCTGATCAAGGATAACAACACTGGTTCCCAATTACCTCTTCCCAATCCTTCATGGGTGGTCTAGCGCCTGATTTTAGATAGTAGGTTTAACACCTCAATTTTGTGATTAGATTTCTGCAGGCTCTACCAAAACCAAGATAGAAAGAGTCCTATTTTAACACCCTGTTAACAGAAGTGTAAATTCTACAAAACCTGTGTGTAAATGGAGTAACAGAAGGCTGTCCTCTATAATTAAATAGCAAATGATTTCAGAAGGCTTAAAATTTCTTTCTCTAACTCAAGATGAGAATTCTGTTTCAAGGAGGCCATGAGACCCTGCCATCAACAGTCAACATAAAGACTCCGTCAGATCATCTGGAAAGAAAAAATTGTACTCAAATGACGGTGGGTGATAGAAGGAAAGGGAATCATCTAACCAGAAGGTAATTTCCTGCTGGGCTGGGAAAGAGGCGACGAGTATGGCATAGAAGCAATGAGAGCTCAACATACAAACTGCAATTCCATGCACAAAGTGCCTTCTAATGATGCACAAAACCGAGTAGAAAGGGATTTATGGCTGAATTTGGGATGACAGAAAGCAAAATAGGCTTAGAGAAGTATGTGCAAAACTGCCCTAAAGAAATGAGTCTGAACAACAGATGTTCCTTTACACAGTAACTAAAAGAAAGAAATTGAACTTTATGTGATCTCTGACACACAACTACACCCATTGGGATAAACAAGACCCCTGACTTTCCTGGAATATTCATCTGAGCTTCAAACATGTTCATTAATGACAACTTTTCACAGTTCCTAGGGGTCATTCAAGTTTGGGTGTTGGGGGAAAGGGAAGGGAGGAGACAAATTTCTATGTTTGTCAGAGTTCGACTTTCAGAGCTTTGCAACAGGATCAAAGGACCTTTACCTTTATTTGTCCAGTTTCTATTTGCTGTTTTGGTCTGTTAATGTTATATAATGTTACATATTTGTTTTCAGTAGATGATACTGCTGTTCCCCATTTCTTTGTGATTCTAAGAGATGAGAGGTTCATTAAATTTGAACGTGGGCCTTTTAGCAAAGACTCAAATGAGCTAGAAGGAATCAGAGAGCTGTGGCCCAATTCCCATCATTTTGTAATCATGTCACCATATCATCATTTTAGAAGTCACAGGGCAAATGGTAGAACATTTGATTGCAAAGTATTTCCTGAAAAGAGGGCCATGGATCAAATAGAGGCCATCTCATGTGTTTCTAGGATGGCAACTGCAAGATAAGAGAAGCTGGAGAGCCCTACACTGGCTCTGAAAATGCGTGTCTAGAAGTGGCACATGTCCCCTCACACTTCATTGGCCAAATCAAGTCATATGGCTATGCCTTTCTGCATGGGTCCTCTGCAATGACAGGGATGTTGAGTTTCACACCATGATTCCCATGCACAGAAGTAAATGCTGCTGGCAGAAGGGCGCAAATCTTTTCTGGTCTTGGTTGGACAAGGCCTCTTTATCTGAAGTTCTCCTTCATTCCCTTAAGCCTAATTCAAAGCCACTCACCAAAACATCTACCTTGCTACCTTCCACCCAAAGTGATTTCTCAAGCCTCTAAACTGCTACCCAGTGTACATGCTGTGAGCACTTATATCAGGCAGTTTCTGCAGACTACCTCATTTTAGTGATTGTCTCCTTGCCCAATTAGGCAGAAGGCTTCTTTAGGGCAAGATGCCTTCATATGCCTGAGAAAGCCATCCAGGGAAGAGAGGTAGTGAGTCACAGTGTGGGATGCCCAGGGCAGAGTTCCTTGGAAACACTCTATTTACCTTTAGTGCAGACACCAATAAGTTTTAAATTTCAATCAGGTATATCATGTACAGAACTAACAGTCATCAAGACCAGAGAGGTTGAATTGCCTCAAGCATATATTTAAAGTGAACTTTGGGGGGCACCTGGGTGGCTCAGTCCTACGGCTCAGGTCATGATCTCATGGTTCATGGGTTCGAGCCCCACATCAGCCTCTGTGCTGACAGCTCAGAGCCTGGAGCCTGCTTCGGATTCTTTGTCTCCTTCCCTCTCTCTGCCCCTCCCCCTCTCATGCTCTGTCTCTGTCTCTCAAAAATAAATAAACATTAAAAAAATTGTTTCTCTTTAAAAAAAAAAAGTGAACTTCAGGACCACATGGAATAAATGACAGCCCCTTCACTCTGAGAATCAATAACTCCCTACAAGGTCTTTGAATCAGCTTCCCAAGGACCTGGTGAAGCTGGGTTTCCTAAAAGCGGAGAATGAGACAGCGATTTGTGTCCAAGCAATTTATTGAGGAAGTGCTCTTAGAAGAAATCTATCAGGGAGAAAGAGGGCGGGATGGAGAGGAGAAAGAAACTAAGCAAGAATGAGGCTTTTGGGTGAAGTCCAGCCTTCTCTCAATCCCACAGGGAACCCTGGAACATACATGTACCTTGGGGGCTGTCCTGCCTTAAGATGAGAGCGGTTTTGTAAATGCCCTCCCACCAAAACCCACTACTAAAGTTGTCCTGATGTACAGAAGAGGGGGTAGAATTCCAAGGGATCCCTGGATGAGGCTCTAGTCATCCAAGAGCAATCCCAATTAGGAGCAACACGCACAGAAGTTGGTGATAAACAAATAAAACTGGAGAGGACCCCATCATTGTCTATGATGTCTTAAAATCCAGCCTAGACACAGAGAGACCATAAAATTATCCTTCATCTCCACAAGTACGCCAAGATGAGCAGGTGATCTAGCTGTGGCTAAGAGTGTGTGCAACAGCGTCCCTCTCCAATGAAGAGATCTTCAAGGAGTATGTTCATTATTAAGAAAGTCGCTAATTTGAAATCACTGTGTTACATCATTTCTTCTCTCTGCTCTTTTTCACACCCAGATAACTTCACCCGGGTAAGGTCATTCTGACCCTGATATTCCAGCTAATTGCAAAGATGACAGCAAAAGGCTTTCGATGGAAAATTTGGTGAAAAGTAGGATGAGTTTTGCCTTTGGGCAGACACAGAGGATTAGTTTCCATCTCAGGGCTGTGCTGAGGGATGATATTTTGAGAAAATGCCTTGAATTGATACCTCAAATGGCTTCTTCCGAAGGGATGATTTATACATCACAAGACAAAGAGGATTTATATTAAAGAAAATGGATTCCTTTTCTGAACTGTTTGGAGGAAGATGGATAGCTTCCTGTAAACTGCAGTTGCGTGTCTGTGAGCGGAGTGTTTCCAGAAAATGTCTAAGGTAATGCTGCCTCTGGGACTCACTACATTGTCCTTGCCACCACCCACACTGTGTGTGTGTGTGTGTGTGTGTGTGTGTGTGTGTGTCTGTAAAAGAGGCCATAAAAACAGTTACCTGAGGACTGCCCTCTACTAGGCAGTCCTTCAGGGAAAAATTCATATTTTCCAAATTGCACATGAATAGAAGTTGATGATGATAATGATGAAAACAATTTAACTTATTGAATAGTTGTAGTTTTGTTGTTGTTACAGATTTGCCCCCCAAATTCCTCCCTCAAGAGTCCTGCTCTCGTCTACTAAAAATCTCATTCTAAGGGTCATTCTGCATATGGATTCCCACGTGGTTTTTATACCAGTTTTCATGTACATGTAATAGAGAAGCATCGGTATAATCTAAGATTTGTCAAAATGTGAGTAAGGTAGGGGCACCTGGGTGGCTCAGTTGATTGAGCATCCAACTTCGGCTTAGGTCATGATCTCATGGTCCATGGGTTTGAGCCCCACGTCGGGCTCTGTACTGACAGCTCAGAGCCTGGAGCCTGCTTCAGATTCTGTGTCTCCCTCGCTCTCTGCCCTTCCCTTGCTTGTGCTCTGTCTCTCTCTGCTTCTCAAACATAAACATTTAAAAAAATTTTTTTTAATGTGAGTAAGGTAAAGGCTCATCATTGCTTATAGGGCCTCAGATCCCTGACCACTGGGGTGGCCGAAGGTATTACAGAAGAGACAAATGAGATCATAGTCAGTGATAAAATTTCTCTGAGAAATAAGAACAACTTCCATTGAGCAATCTAGAAAGGGGTCTGAGGGGTCCCGGAAACCACAGCACCAGCCTTGAGAAACCAAGAACCGCAACCTTCTTTCATTAAGAAGCCAACCACTGAGCCCTCAATTTCATTTAATCCTTACAATGATGTTCATCATGTTATTTGTCTTGGTAAGCCAGGTCAGGAGAAAAAAACGCTCTGATTTGTGATGTTTGCTGACTTCTGCGGTGTAAATACTCTCACTGTGGCCAATTACAAGCTACCAGTGTGATGTCATCAACCAGGGAGAAGAGAGGCACGTGACCAGCTCTCACAAACCAGGAAACGCTGGGTCTAAATGTGCACAATGAGGGGCATGACAAGATGGAAGATGGGACTGATGATCTTCCAATGTGTGAAGACATCTGCTCCTGCCTGTATATATCTTCTACGTGCAGATATATGATCACCAAAGGGAAACACTTTCAGGTCACTTGCCCTGAGTGCAGAAAAGTTGTATCAATACAGGTGTGAGGCTTTGTCAGACACTAAGTCCATCTTTGCCCGACAGGAAAAAACTCATTGACACCTGGGGCTACGTGCTATTGAATTCTATGAAACTACATGCCTACTACCAGGCTTTGCCATTGATGGTCACTCATCAATGGTCCCTGAGGGAATGGTTTAGCGACCCTTTGTTCTGAATGCCTAACAAAAGCTGATCACCCAAATCCAGGCTTCCCAGACCAGATGATGTTTTTTTCCCAAAGTTACATAAGAAGTTAGAGACCTTAAATTTGGAAGGCACAATAAATCATTAAACTCCATTGAACATAGGTCTCTATCGAGTAGGTAATCTTTTCCACAGTCCCTCTAATAAGAGGTTACCCAGTCTCTAAGTGAATATATCCAGTGACAAGGAATTCACCAGCTAAAATCTTTGCAATTCTCTAGTCATAACTACACACTATAGCTCAAAGCTATGGATTGCAATGTGCTAAGAACCCAAATGATGAAGGTGCAATAGCCAATGACACCTATGAGAACAAATCTTTCAGTATGCTTTTGTAGGCCCATTCCTTCCAACATTCTTAACAACATCCCTGCCACTCATACTGCGAGATGAGCATTTATGTTGATAGGGATTGAGGGGAGTGGAGAATGAACTGCAAAAAAATGGTGAGGTGCCTTGGGTAAATGTGTGTTCCCTGATACACAAGTATCAATTGTGTTTCTATATCCTAACAATGAACAATACAAGAAGAAAATTAATAAAACTTCATTTATAATAGCATCAAAAAGAATGATACTTAGGAATAAATTTAATAAAGCTAAAAGACTGGTGCACTAGAAAATATGAAATATTGCTGAAAGAAATTAAAGAAGACATAAATAAATGAAAAAAATCCCATGTTCATGATATAGAAGATTGAATGTTAAGATGTCAATACTACCCAGAGCAATTGATAGATCCAATGCAACCCCTACCAAATCCCAATGAGACAGCAAACCCCATCCTAAAATCCAAATGGACTCTCAAGAGAACCTAAATAGCCAAAACAATCTTGAAAAAGAAGAATGGCAAAATAAATAAACTCTAGTGATGTGATGTACGACATTGTATCTAGAGTCAACAATATATTGGACACTTAATTTGTTAAAAGGGTAGATCTCATGTTCAATGTTCTTTCCACAATAAAGGAGGAGGAGAGAGTGGAGGAGGAGGAGGAGGGGGTAGGGGAAGAGGAGAAAACAACAGAGTTGGAAGTCTCATACTTCCTAATTTCAAAACTTACTACAAAGCCGTAATAGTACAAACAATGTGGACCTGGCATAAAAGCAGACACAGAGACCAATGGAATAGAAGAGAGAGCCCAGAAATAAACCTCACATAGAAGTTCGAATGACTTTTGACAAAAGTGACAAGATCATTTGATGGGGAAAGAGCAGTCTTCTCAACAAAGAGCTCTGGTAACACTAGATGTCAATATGCAAAAGAATTAAATTAAACCCTTACCTTACACTATATATAAAAGTGAATTTAAAATGGATCAAAGACCCAAAAGTAAAAACTAAAACTATGAACCTTTTAGAACAAAACGTCCAGGAAAATCTTCATGGTATTGGATTTGGCAATGATTTATTGTATATGAAACCAAAAGCACAGACATCAAGAAAAAATAAGTTGGCTTCCATGAAAATTAAAAATGTTTATGCATTAAAGGGCACAAAGTGCACAGGCAAGTCACTGAGTGGGAGAAAATGATGTCAAATCACATATCTAATAAGGGATTACTATCCAGAATATATAAAAACCTCTACAACAAACAATTTTAAAAATGGGCATACTGCAGTCCCTGGATGGCTTAGTTGCTTAAAGCATCAGACTCTTGATCTCAGCTCAGGTTGTGATCTGATGGTTTGTGAGATAGAGTCCCTCATCGGTCTCTGTGCTGACAGCACAGAGCCTAGTTGGAATTCTCTCTTTCCCCCCTCTCTGCTCCTCCCCTGCTTGCGTGTTCTCAAAATAAATAAATAAACTTATGGGGCACCAGGGTGGCTCAGTTGGTTGGGCGTCTGACTTTGGCTAAAGCCGTGATTCATGGTTAGTAGATTCAAACCCCTGATCAGGCTCTGTGCTGACAGCTCAGAGCCTGAAGCCTGCTTCGGATTCTGTGTCTCCCTCTCTCTCTGCTCTTCCCCTGTTTGCACTCTCTCTCTCTCTCTCTCTCTCTCTCTCTCTCTCTCTCTCTGTCTCTCTAAGATAAATAAACATTAAAAAATCAATAATAAATAAATAAACTTTAAAAAATGGGCATAGGACTTGAAATAGACATTTCTCCAACGAAGATATACAGAAGGCCAGTAAGCACACGAAAAGATGCTCAACATAACTAATTATTAGGGTAATGTAAACCAAATCCATTATGAGATACTATTTCATACCACTTAGGATGGCTATTGTAAAAATAAAAAAATTTTAAAAATGAAAAAGAATAAGTGCTGGTGAGGATGTAGAGAGATTGAAACCATGGTACATTGCCAGCATAGCCACAGTGGAAAACAGTATGACAGTTTCTTGAAAAATTTAACACAGAATTACCATATGATCCAGCAATTCCACTTCAGAGTGTATTCCCTCCCAAAAAACAAAAACAAAACAAAACAATAACAACAACAACAAATCCTAAAAGCAGACACTTGACAAATATTTGTATACCAATGCTCATAGCAGCATTACTCACAATAGCCAAAAGATGGGAATACATGGGAATAACCTAAATGTCCAACAATGAATTAATAGATAAACAAAATGGGGCATGTACCTACAATGAAATAATAATTCAGCCTTAAAAAGGAAGGACATTCTGTCCCCTGCTGCAACATGGATGAACCTTGACCACATGATGCTCCGTGAAATACACCAGTCACAAAAGGGAAACTACCTGAGGTTCCCAGAGTAGTTAAATTCATAGACACAGAATAGAATGGTGGCAGCAGGGGCTGAGAGAGAGTGGATGAGGAGTTCGTGTTTTAATGGTCACACAGTTTCTGTTTCGGATGATGAAAAAGCTCTGGAAATGAAGAGTTGTACAACAATATGAATGTACCCCATGCCACTGCATTGGGCATTTAAAAGGTTTACAATAGTCAGTTTGCTGCTGTGAATATTTTACTACAATAAAAATAATGATTAAAAAAAAGTGTGGTTTTTGTAATTGGGCTTGAACCATCCCAAGGCTAATCCCCTAATAGCCAAAAGCATCATAAAGCAAATAGGCTTCCCTAAGATTCTATAAGCACCAATCACACATTAAGTACTCAACCAAGGTTACTTCTTTACCCCACAGGGATCCTCTCTCCGTTTTGTTTTAGGATAGAGAGCAGGACAATAGCTAACTCATCTATGTCTGTTGATCCTACTTATATCAAAATTCAGTGATATTCTATCAAAGTTACTTTTGAAATTGTATCACCATTTTGTTTCAAAACTGCAGTCTGAGCTCTAAGGATGCCGTCCAAGACCTCTATGAATCCCTCTCTGGGCATTTTTTAGTGAAGACTAAGAAACTTTGAGTGTTGCCCAAGAGAGGGAAACTAGGGATGCATTACCCACACCATCACAGGAGCAAAGTTAAAAGACGAGGGTGTCTTACAGAACAGCTCTTTTAAGCAGGAAACAATCCACTTGGGGTTAAACCCAAAAGGCACTATTTTTAGTTTGAAATCATCCCAAAAAATGTGTTTAGCTTGTTCTTTTTTAATATCATGGTCCTTTATTATACCCAAACTATGTTGGAATAGCCACCTGCAAGCCTGCTCAGAGCAACTCTAGCAAAATCTAGCCTAACTAAAGTAACTGTTTAAAAGAGAAATCCAATCCAACCTAGTGTCAAATACTTTGCTAAAATATTCCATTCAGTTGCCTTGGATTTTCTTCACCTCTCTCTCATGAGTTACCAAAACTCGAAATCTATTTGATGTATTTTTCCTTTGATCCACTAATTGTGTGATTCCATCAATGAGAGGCTGCCGGGGCTATTTTGACTGGATTCTTTCTTTGCAGACCTGACTGCTCTTTGCTGATGATTCTGGGGTCTTCCACGTGACTGCAGGTTTCCTTTCTCCTGGCATTTGTTCCATTATTTTACAAGGGAATTAAAGTCTATTCCAATAGCTATCCATTCTCACTGTTCAATATCTTCCCCAGTTTTCTTTTTTTTTTAATTTTTTAATGTTTATTTACTTATTGAGAGAGAGAGAAACAGAGCATGAGTGGGGGAGGGGCAGAGAGAGAGAGGGAGACACAGAATCTGAAACAGGCTCCAGGCTCTGCACTATCAGCACAGAGCCTAATGCGGGGTCCGAACCCATTAACCGTGAGATCATGACCAGAGCTGAAGTCAGACGCTTAGCCAACTGAGCTACCGAGGCGCCCCTCAATATCTTTCCCAGTTTTCAAAAACTATCATTACATCTACGATAATGGCAGAGATGACGAACTAGACCCAGAAAAACTGAAACTGATCATAAATAAACTCAGTGCCCCCCCCCCATCCATACCTCCTTTGCTGTGTCCACGGAAGTCTGGATGCAATATTGTGTTAGGTCTGTTGTTGTTGTTGCTTTATTTCATTGTTTTTTGTTGGTTGTTCTTAAGGGAAAGAGTATTCAGTAAATAGTACAAATTCCTTTTTTGTCTTTCTTCACACAGTCTAACAGAATGAAGTTTAGTGCTTAGACATTCTAATACATTCATTCATTTCAGGTCTTCCTCTTTTTTTTTTTTAAGTAGGCTTCACACCCAGCATGGAGCCCAATGCAGGGCTTGAACTCATGACCCTGAGATCAAGACCTGAGCTGAGATCAAGAGTTGGAAGCTTAACCAACTGAGCCACCCAGGTGCTCCTTCATGTCTTCCATTTTAATGTATTTATTCTTTAATTTTCCCTTGAAGAGTGATAGGAAAAAAACTTACTAGAATTCTGTTTTTATAAACTATGGAAGTGGAGTGACCTGGGTTCAAATCTCAGCTTTACCACGTACTAGTTGTATAACCTCTGGTAAGTTACTCGACATATCTGGGGTACATGGGTGGCTCATTCCGTTAAGCATCTGACTCTTGATTTTGGTTCAGGTCATGGTCTCACAGTTCGTGGGTTCAAGCCCCACATCAAGCTCTGCACTAACAGTGCAGAGCCTGCTTGCAATTCTGTCTCCCTCTCTCTCTGCCCCTCCCCTACTTGCTCTCTCAAAATAAACATTTTTTTAAAAGGTTACTTGACATCTCAAAGCATTGATCTCCCCCAACACAGAGATAGCACCATCAACCCTTCAGGGTTGTGTGAGGTTAGAGGAGCTAGCCTATGTAAAAGCCCTTAGAACATAGGTCCTTAACACCTACCCCTTGTAATCCAAGTCTGTCTTGCCCTTAAACTGCACACACCTCCACTTCATCCCCAAATCCTCACTCCAAGGCAGAAAAGAATCCTTCTAGAAACCTCTGTGTAGCCACCATCGCTCCAGTCTGTCTGCACCCCAAACAAACCTGCCAAATACCAGAAATTTTTCAGTGGCCGCATCAGTTGCAGAACATGGCCACAACCTAGAACTGTGAGAAAAGATGGCCCCAGGATTTCCGTACACGACTCTTGCCCCGCCTCTCAATTCTTTGGTTCCCTAATCAATTTGTTTGGGTTCTGGAGCCATCAGGGTCACATCACCCTACAAAAAGTGAATCTTACTGGGGTGCCTGAGTGGCTCAGTCGGTTAAGCATCCGACGTCTGCTCAGGTCATGATCTCGTGGTTTGGGAGTTTGAGCCCCATGTCAGGCTCTGTGCTGACAGCTCAGATCCTGGAGACTGCTTCAAAATCTGTGTGTGTGTGTGTGTGTGTGTGTGTGTGTGTGTGTGTCTCCCTCTCTCTGCCCCTCTCCCACTTGCACTCTCGCTCTCACTCTCTCTCTCTCTCTCTCTCTCAAAACCAAAAAATCATTAAAAAAATTTTTTAAATAGTGAATCCTACCTGTCTGAGTCTCGTTTTTGTTTTGTTTTTTCAATAAAATTCAGAGCCTGGATTCTTTATTAAAAATACTCTTGCTTTCTTCTTCATCATCATTGACATAAACACGGGGCATCTATCTGGCTGACTCAGGGGAGTCAGGGGAGTGAGCGACTCTTGATCTCAGGGTTGTGAGTTCAAGCCCCATGTTGGGTGTAAAGATTACTTAAAACTAAAATCTTTAAAAAAAGGAAAAGAAAGAAAAGAAATTTTTTAAGTTTCATAATTATTCTCACATTTCCAATGGACTCTTTCCTGTCTTTTTGCAGTAAAGTTCAGATGACTTCCCCTAGGACTGATTTTTCTTGCTTCTGGAACACACTCTTGCTGTCTTTATTGCTTATTATTCATAATCCTTTTCTGCTTTCCTAGGAGGTGAGCAATAGAACTACTATGGGGGGCCTTCTGGTCATGAAATGCCTTAAAATGTATTCAAGGGGACCTGAGAATTATGATTTGAAGGAGAGATCATGATAGTTACAGTAAAGAACTGAGGGAGGCAGCTCAGTTTGCTAAGTTAGGCAAATGTCACTGGACTAGTCCCAGCTTAGAAATAAGTAGATCTACATCCCCCAGTGTCAAAGGAGTACTGACTATGTCTGGACATCCTACGTTGTATGTTACATGCACCACATCATTCTAACCTCCTAAAAACTTTACGATCAAACTATTACTGCTGCATCAATTTTACAGATAAGGCAACTAAAGCTTTAAAAAGCAAAACAGGGGCGCCTGGGTGTCTCAGCAGATTAAGCATCTGACTTCGGCTCAGATCATGATCTTGCTGTTCGTGAGTTTGAGCCCCCCATCGGGCTCTGTGCTGACAGCTGGGAACCTGGAGCTGCTTCAGATTCTGTGTCCTCCTCTCTCTCTCTCCCTACTCCATTCATGCTCTATCTCTCTTTCTCTCAAAACGAAATAAAAACATTTAAAAATTGTTTAATAAAAAAGAAAAAGCAAAGCAACTTGCCTAGTGTCATAAGACTAGTGAGTGACGGACCCAGGATTCAAATCCAGATCAACCTGACTCCAAAACTCAAGCCCTTAAGCCCAAAGCTCTAATGTATACCAAGTTAACCTAAACCTTTTCATAATGACATTCAGGAATGTCATGGAAATCGGCTTAACATTGTATACTAATAAGTCTCTAATAAGACTCTACAAGTCTCTCACTTGTAGAGAAAAATAACTTCTCTTTAGTTTATTACGTGCAAGAATCTACAAGACAACTTCAGGCATCTGGCATGAATTATAGATTGCCCTCAAAGGACAGTGATCAAGTTAGGACACAGAGTCCATTGATGTGTTCAAAGTAATACGAACATCTAACAGAGGACGCTTTAGCAGCAAAATCCAGAAAATTATTTTCATTACTTTCTTAAATGCCCCTTCCAACAGCAACAACAAAAAAAGTTGGCTTCTGATACAGACCAAATGAAATGCTACATGACAAATACCATGAGTTTTTCTCCAAGCAAAAGAACCCAACATTTTTGCTGAATATGCAATATTTTTTATTCATCTGGGGCAAGGCAAATATGAGGTCAGGAGGCCATGGCTAGTCTAGCCCACGTGTTTATTCTCCTCTAGGAATTCCAGAAGACAAGGAAAGAGCGTATAGACAGAGCCATAAGCAACATCATGATCAGAGATGGATCAAAATCAGCCAGTTGGGAGGTCATTGCATTGGGCGGTCATCAAGGACATGGAAATGAAGGAACAATATCAACTTCATACCAATCCTTCTCTGTGTCTCTCCAAACCAAGAGTTATAGTGGAAAATAGCAGTAAATATAGGACACATGTCTCACGGCCCATCTTGCAATAAAGTTTCTGCTTTGTAATAAAGTTCTTAAAGCACTCTTTATGGAAGATTTCCTTTCTCTGTTGCTTTTATTTTGTCTTCCTACTCTCGGCGCCGACATGCAGTGGAAGGGCCAACTGCACAGCTAATAAAAGCATCGCATCTCAGGCGCTTGAGTGACTGCAGTTGTGTCCAAGCTGCTGGCGGCTAACGCAGCACAGTTCCGACACTGCCCTGAAAAATAACAATAATGGGATTTAGGTCTAGTGTCATTACACTTGATTGGCTGAGGGAGCTCATGAAAATCCATAATTAGCTAGAAACACAAGAAGACAGATGGTTTTGCCAGGAAATGGAGAGAACCCAGTCTTCTCTTCTTCCTACCTAAAGGCTCGGCCACTGCACATGCTTTTCATATGCAACGGGCCAACAACATCCCCAGAGAGGACTCACCTTCTCTCTAGTCATTGCCACTCTTCACGGGGAGGTGGGAGAAGAAGGAAATGCAATTCCTGTGTTGGGGCTCACAGTCAAGTTGATGAATGTCCTAAAATTCATCCCCATCAACCCAGACCCACCCATCACTCCCATCTGAAGTTCCTTGAGCCCACTGGTTCTTGACCCCCTGAGGGGTATGTAAGAATCAAAAATGTCTGTAGATATTGTCAAACTAGAGATGGTGTTACCAGCCCCTAGTGGGCAGAGGCTAGGGATGCTGTTCACCATGCCAGCCATGAACAGGACAGCCCCACAGCCAAGAATCAGACCCACCATGTCAATGGTGCTGATGTCATGTTGACAAAGTCAGCCTGCACCAAAGGCAAGTCTAGAGGGGAAACGGCCTTCCCCTTCAGTGGGGAGTCGGATCCTCAGGTCCCCAGGTCAGCCCTGAGCTGCGTATATTGGCGACTCTGAGACCCAGGAAGCATGAGTAGCCAGCACGCAGGGGTCTCGCGGAGGGTCACACACACCTTGAAAGAGCCATCATTTGGGAGAGCTGGCATCAGCCCAAGAGAGCGAGCTTAACGTGAGACCCACTCCTTATGATGGTGTTTGTCATAGAGGCCGTGACCTCTCATCTTACACTCTGCTCAAATTCCGGGGAAAGTGACTTTCCATCACGCTCTTTCTCCAGCTTCTCATTTTCAGCTTAGGCCCTTAAAGAGTCAGGCAAATTCAAGAAACCACAGACTGAGTAATGGGAAGACGGGTCTACGCGTGGATTTTTATGCCAGTTGTTACAAGTAACCTTTGAAACCTAGATTTCCCTGGGCACTAATATATGGTTGCTTCTAATCTTCGTCTCACAGGGACAATTCAGAGAAGGAAGAAGAGAAAGACTTTCCAAAACCTCGTATTAAGTATATTAGGATGAAGCATACAAAATGGCCATTTTTGTAGGACAAAATGGCTTGACTATTGGCATCTTCATTTGGCTCAATGATTATATCAGTCAGAAGTCTCCAGAGAAACAGATCCAATAGGATATATATAGATCTAGAAAAAGAGATTGATTAAGAGGCAATGGCTCATACAGTCGTGTGGGCTGTGAAGTCCCATAATCTTCCATCTATAAGCTGGAGGCCCAGAAATGATGGCAATATAATTCCAGTCTAAGCCCAAAGGCCTGAAAACCAGATGAGCCAATAATGTAAGTTCCAGTCTGAAGGCCCAAGAACCAGGAGCACTGATGTCTAAAGCAGGAGAAGATAGATGTCCCAGCTCAAGTAGAGAGAGTGAATTCACCCTTCCTCCATGTTTTTGTCCTATTTGAACCTTCACTAGATTAGATGATGCCCACCCACATTGGTGAGGGTAATCTACCTGCTTTCATCAGTCAACTGCTGATTTCTTCTGGAAACACCTCACAAGACACATGTAGGAATAATGTTTTACTAGCTCTCTGGGCATCCTTTGGCCCAGTCAAACTAGCCCACAGAGTTAACATTCATGCTGGACACCTGGGTGGCTCAGTTGGTTGAGTCCGACTCTTGATTTCTACTCAGGTCATGATCCCAGAGTCGTGGGATCAAGCCTTACATATGCCTCTGTGCTGAGCCTGGAGCCTGCGTATGATTCTCTCTCTCTCTCTCTCTCTCTCTTTCTCTCTCTCTCCCTCCCTCCCTGCCCCTCTCCCCCATTTGTGCACTTTCTCTCTAAAAAAAAAAAAAAAAAGTTAACTATCCTGCTAATACTAGAAATATCTGGGAAATACCATGAGCTTTTTACATTTTCCTAAACACACAATCAATCCCATCTGAATTCACAACCACCCTGTGAAAGAGATACTAATTTAAATGAATGCTCTTATTTTATACATGGGGAAACTGAGGCCTGGGGTAGGGCCAATAACTAGTCCAATGGAGTACAGTTAACAAGCAGTAGAAATGGGACTCAAACACAGAAGACAAGACCCTAAATCGTTCCCACTGGCTGCTCAGCCCTAAGCAAGAACAGCACGTCGCCCTCTACTATTTGAGGAGACCCCCTGAGCAAGAAAAAATTTTACAGTTGTGGCTGCCATTGAAGTCAAGGCAAGAGTTGGCTTTGTCCTCAGCTAAGAACCCTTGCCAAGAGGGAAGCCAAGGCCAGGCATGACTCCTGCAAGAGCTGCATTAATTTAGAAGGAAAGAGAGCCCAAGACTGGCCAGGAAAGACCTCGGTGATGGGCACCGGCCTCCTCACTTCCTCAGGCCTCACACGCTCCCCTCTCTGGCCTCTCCAGCCCCCAGATGCACGCGCAGATCCTTAATGAGCTTGGTGTCAAACAGCTAGTGTCTTGGGAACAGAGCCCGGGCTTCTGATCAATGCGAGCAATATTGAGCCTTCGCCCAGCCCCACCGGTCGCCCTCCTCTGCTCAGCAGTTCTGCGCAGTTATTTTTAGTGTGTTAAGTTAATAGAGCTCCCTGGAGTGATGCAGAGAGCGGAAAGTCACCAAAGGAGGCTGCTAAATCTGTAACCTGAGAGAGGCCTGCGGCTCCACAGTTTCATAAGGGACACCACCGGGGAGCTGGATGAAGAGAGGACCATCGGCTCATATCTGAACACAGAAATACCGTTTAAGGCTGCTCTGTGTCTGGGAGGGAGGAAAGGAGTCCGGCACAACTCTCCTGTGGCCTCCGTGTTAAAATAAATACACGATAAAATCAAATAAAAAATAAAGATGGTATTCAGGAATGAGAAATAAGCCAGGAAGTGCATGTTACAGTAAAATATATGTTGGGAAATCAAAATCATTCACTCTTAACGGGTGTCAAACCTTTGGTTTCATATTTAAATAACCTCTACCCTAACATTCCTCCTGAAAAGCTGTCAGTATAATTAGAGCTGTAACAAAGGACATACAGACTTACCCAGGAACGAAAATTATGACAGGCCTGATCAAAATTACCCTATAAATATCACTTCACTGTTTTAACTACCACGTTTTCATTCTAGGGCCATGAAAATGAGTCATATGCTACCAAAACTAGGCGTAGAGTTGAATTTTGATTCATTCCTTTTATGGCAGCTACACATACAGATGTGCCCACTAGGAGATTTCCCCTGTGATTAATGTATACAAGGTCCCTGGTGGGCATGGCCCATAAAGGCAAAAGTTCTACTGCAAGGTAACGGGAGAGAATAAAATAGAAACCAAGAAACGTTCCTCCACCTTCTGCCACTAACCCACAAACATGCAAGCTGGGGCTTCCCCAACCACAGAGATGGCACGGGTTGGGGTAACTCTTCACCAAAGGGACATCCTCCTGGTGGTACAAGTAACTGCTCTACATTGTGCACATTCTGGCTTTTTATTCCTTGATAAGTTTAGAAGGTGACAGCTGTTAACCAGACTTGGAAACTACACCAACCAACACAAAGGCCATTTGGGGAGGGAAAAAAAGGAAGAGAAAGAAAAAAATATATAGTTACATCTGCCTTCTTGGAACAATAGATTGCCTAATGAACATTTTTCAAATGATGATTTTTTTGTCATTTTCGATGCTGTTTATTGAATGTCACTATGAAGATTGAAGTTATAAAAGAAAATGAAGGAGAGAAATGACATATTTCTATCATAAAACAAAATGAAGGAAGCCTCTATACCATTTACTAGATTTTTCTTATAAACATGAATCGTTTTACCTTGTTTTTGGACAAGGACACGGTCATAGATCACTTCTTCTAGAAGTGGGAACCAGAGGCTCTCAAATCTGTTCACCGATGCAGGATGTGATTTTGATGGACTTGCCAGAGGAAAACGTGAAATCTTCATCTCTCTCTGTCCAGAGGGAGTAAAGGTTAGACTCTTTCACAAAGGCTTTTGTTTAAAATATTTAATACTATTAACGAAATTGAGTAAGATGATTATTAAAAGAAAGATTTAGAGTTTCCAAACCAACTGGTTCAAAAAATTTGGAATCTAAAAGACCAATCCATGTAATTTACTTAAAAAAAAAAAAGGTTTACTTATTTATTTTCAGAAAGAGAGAGAACGTGAGCAAGTGGAGGAGGGGCAGAGAAAGAATCCCACGCAGGTCTGCGCTGTCAGCACAGAACCCAACGCGGGGCTCAAACTCACAAACCACGAGCTTGTGACCTGAGCCAAAGTCAGCTTCTTAACTGACTGAGGCACCCAGGCACCCCGAGGTAATTTACTATTGAACGACATTTTCCAGATTCATTTTGATTCTCTAGAGACACACTCACCATCTAATCAATTCCTCTTTATTATGGGGAACCTGGGAAGCTGGAAGGAGGAATAGGTGAACAGAGAATGTCCTAGAATACATTTGTCATGTATATTCAGCCTCATCATCTCAAGAGGTTGCTCCTACTGGTTATCCTGAAGAACATGGCAGTCCGGGAGGGTAAGAGGATGCAAGGTGGACACGAGGACATTCTCAAGGGCAGAAAATCATCACGGTGACAGAGGAGCTCTTGTCCAATCCCCCTCAGAAACTATAGGAGCTGGGCACCTGGGTGGCTCAGTCGGTTGAACATCTGACTTCAGCTCAGGTCATGATCTTTCCGTTCTTGAGTTCGAGCCCCACATCGGGCTTGCTGCTGTCCGTGCAAAGCCCACTTCGGATCCTCTGTTCTTCTCTCTCTCTGCCCCTCCTCCACTCACACTCTCAAAAATAAAAATACACATTTTTTAAAAAAATGAAACTACAGGAGGGTGGGATTTACGATCAACATCTCACTATCAGCTGGAATTACCACCATGTTTTGCCTTTACCATCACATGGAATACAGCTGTTTTCCAAATGTCACCCAGGCTCGCCATCGATCTATGCCACTGAGGAATTACTAGCTTTCACCACCAGTCTGAATTCATTCTCTGTTCCCATCATGAATTGGCTTTTTTGGTTATAAGAGTTAATGAAAAACCCAAGCATTAAGTTTTTCTAAGCCAACTCCTACCAATGTCTCATCAGAAACTACATTGACAAACCCTAGGCCCGATGTGCACTTTTTTTACAGTGAAAAGTTGGAGGTTTTCATTATCCTTGAGTCCCCAGTGAAGCCATCGAAAGCTTGAGAAGGATGGTTCGGGGCTTTTTCTAGTTTCTCAGCCTCCACTGTCTCAGCACATCAGTGGACTAACCCATTCTGCAAATCCCCACGAGCAGAGATTTCAAACCTTCTGGGCTCCATTCATATAATGAAAAGGACCTTTTTAACAGATGGCTTGAATTTCCCTGACGGCACCTTAAACTTATTCCCTCTTGTCCTCTCCCACTTATGGGAGAAAAAACCAAAAAGCCAGGAAATACAACCTGAACTGGCCAAACTATTCTCTGACCTTCGGTATTTCATTTTTAGATTTCTGTCTGAATCTCAAATCTAACTGAGGTGGGGCCGGGGGTGCAGGGGGGAGGCAAGCCTTAGATTAATAAGATTCACAGGGAAATAATGATTACCTAATTTAGCAGTGAAGAGAGAATGGGAGCAAACTTCAAATGTCATCATCGGAGGCAGTGTTGAAATGCCTCCTTTTTCTGACACAATTCTGTCAATTAGCTGAGCGGAGCAATTACCATCCCTTTCTCTTTTTTATTTGCGAAGAACCAAAACTTTCTAAGGATGATAAATGACTCCCTGGAAAATTCAATGCTAGTTCTGCTACATTTGCACTTTCCGGATTGTAAGGGTTTGGGGACCTCCTCCCCATAGCACCCTATGTAAAATTCCATGATGGGGGCCATCCAAGAAACCAGACACACTCAGATCTGTCCAAATGACCAGCAAATCAATATATATCTCTGTGTAATTAGTATAGTCGAGGACATTGTTTGCCAAATGATGAAGTAAATTTCATTTTAATTGTTTTGAATCCTCTCCCCAGTCCCCTAAAAAGAAGAAAAGGCAGCGTATTCAGATTATGACCTTTGAGAATTCTGGACTCATTAGCATTTCATATAACGCAGCACAGAATTAAAGCGGGAAACAGATCCGCAATGGCAGCTTGTACATCATTAATGGCACATAATTAAGGAGAGGTCGGTGTTGGTCTCGGGTCTCCGTTGACAATGGCTCACAAACAGCATCTGCAGTCCCATACAATAGCCAGCTTACAGTGGCTAAACCTGTTCATTAAAAAAAGACAAAAGAGACCTAATTTGGCTCCTGTGCTAGGATAGGGGACAAAAGGAAGAGGAGGGACAGTAATGCATACCCAAGTCTCAGATGTCTCTGTAGCCAACCTTGAGGGCTCCCCACAGCTACAGAAGAGGAAGAAGCAGGAAGGAAAGGAGAAAAACCAGGGGTAGATTCAGGCCATGGGAGGAACAGGGAAGGGACAATGAGAGACCAGGGAGGTGGGGAGGTAGGGGGCTCGCCTGCACATAATAGCCCTCTGGTGCCACCTGCGTATGGGACACAGCCTGTCCTCCCCAAGGCTGGAGCTCAGGTCAAAGAAAGAAGTAACAAAAGAAAACTTCTTGGCAGAGGGGCCTGAGAGATTTCAGGTTTGGACACTCCATCCAGAAAATCCCAACAATAGCCTGTCCACCCCCCTCCAACTGTCATCTATCAGAAGAGGTCTGTTTCAGTTATCCGTTGTCCCATCACAAACCACCCAAAACTAAGGGGCTCAAAACAGCAACAGCCTCGTCTCCCAGGTTCTGTGGGTAGACAGGGCTCTGCTCCAGGCACGGCGACCGTGGTCACTTGTGTGACTGAGCCCAGATGGGGGTGCAGCTGCATTGGAATTCCATCATGGGCGGTCTCGCATCGTGGGCGGTCCCCACCGAGCCTCCTTCCAGCAGGCAGCCAACTTCCAAGAGAACAAGCCCCAACGTGCAAGTGCTCCTCCATCCTTGGCTTGCTTTGGTTACCAGTGTCCCATTGGCCAGAACGAGTCACATGCCAAGCCCAAGGTCAATGTGGGAGTGGCTATCCAGTGGAGCTGCCTAGATCCATGGGGACTGGAGAACACCAATCTAGCAATCTACAAGTGCACAAGCCTTCTCAGACCAAAGCCCTGTTCAGGGACTTCACGACTGAGGCTCTGGAACGTACCTAACACAGCAATGTGGCAGCAACTGTCACAGATTCACGGTTTGCTCCCAGACCCCCCACACACACACATACAGACACACACACACACACAGACACTCACGTGCATACACACGTCTGCGATGCTCTTCACTTTGGGAAGCGTACCACAGTCCATTCCATGGTGCACGTTAGAAACCTGACATGTTTCCCTTGATACTACGCTCTCCTTCTCACACCCCAACTGCAGTCCATTACCAAATCCTGTCCGTTTTGAATCCTGAACAGCTCCTGATTTGGTCACTCCTCACTATCTCCGGGCTGTTCCCCAGACAACAGCCGCCTAATGGCTCACCCCAAGGCACTAACTGTGCTGTAGCCAGAACGTACTTTGTAAAACACAAATCAAATCACGCCATGCCTGCCCGCCTCTCCTCCACTCTTAATCCCTTCAAAGTCTTCCCATCACTCAGGATAAGCATCAAGGCCCTTGCATGGCCTGCAGGGCCCTCGAGGCTCTAGCCACCCCGCCCCCCTCTGGCCACTCAGTCACTCTCTCCCTGGATCTCAGACACACTGGCTTTCTCAGACATCCCCATGCTCCCTCCCGCCACACAGCTTTGGCACTCCCTGCATGGTCACTTCCAAGGTCACTTCCAACTCCACAATCAAACCTCAAGTATCCCTTGCTCAGGAAATCTCTCCCTGGCCTCCCAAGCCTGGTGAAATCCCACCCCCATGCCCTCTCCTTCCCTTAACCCCAGTTGTTCTGTACATCTGTACGTATTCGTTACTAGAATTGGAACCCCACGAGCACAGGAGCTGGGTTTGGCTTTGGTTACCTGTCATGGGTAATGTTAACAATAAATATTTATTGAGCACTTACTATTTGCCAAGTACTATTGAGGTATACAGCAGTAAACAAGATGAGGTCCCTGTCCGCACAGAGTTTCCAACTAGGTTGGGGAAGCAGGGGGAAAAAAACCACACAATTGTGCATATACATTGTGATGTCTGCTAGTGATACACAGAAGGAAGAAATTAGCAGAGTAAGGGGATAGAGGATGACAGAAGAGATGCAGTTTTCGAGAAGGTATCAGAACAGGTCTCTGTGAAGAGGTGACATTTGAGCAGAGAACTGAGTGAAGTATGAGAACAAGACATGGGACTGTCTGGAAAGAAGTTCCAGGCAGAAGAAATAGCAAGTGCAAGAGGCCTGAGGTGTTCAACACGGAGGAAGAGCAGTCAAGAGGCCAGACTGAGAGGAGGATGGTAAAAACTGAGGCTGGAGGGGCACCTAGGTGGCTCAGCCAGTTAAGCACCTGACTTCAGCTCAAGTCATGACCTCATGGCTCATGGGTTTGAGCCCCGCATCGGGCTCACTGCTATCAGTACAGAGCCAGCTTTGGATCCTCTGTCCCCCTTCTCTCTGCCCCTCCCCCATTCTCTCTCTCAAAACTAAACTTTTTTTTTTTAATTTTTCATGAGGCTGGAGAAGTAGTCACGAGCCTGACAAGCCACGACAAGTATATTGGTTTCCGAGGGCTGCTTGGACAAAGGGCCACAAGCTAGGTGACTTAACGTAAGAGGATTTCATTCTCACGGTTCGGGAGCCCAGAGCTCCAAAAGCAAGATGTCAGTAGGGTTGGTTCTTAGGATCTCTAGGGAGGGTCTGCCCCATTTCTCTCTCACTTCTAGAGATTGCCAGAGGCTCATGGCGCTCCTTGGCTAGTACACACACCACCCCCCTGGACTCTGCCTGCCTTTCTTCTGTATCTGAGTCTCTTCTGTTCTTATGAGGACATCACTCATTCTGGACGAAGGGCCCGCCCTCCTCCACTGTGGCCTCATCTTAACTTGACTGATTACATCCACCAATGACCCTATTTCCAAAGAATTCTCATCCCGAGGTTCAGGGAAGGACTTCAATTTTGGGAAGCCACCCTTCCACCCAGCCCAGTTAGGACTTGGGATCTGAGTCGAAGCGTGTGCTAGCAACGAAGGAACAAAGGAGCACACAGACAGACAAGTGCCGGAGTAAGTGGTAAACCTGAGAAGCCAGCAGCCGTCACCCGCCAAGGCCACCAGATGGGCCTTTGTGAGGCCCCGACGGACACCGCTCTGTGAAGAAGAAAGACTTCTGCTACCTTGGCTCTCTGACCTCCCTTTCTGAATGGGTATTCAGACGATCACATTTTTTTCAAAACCTTCCAGAAAGCGTGAAATGTCTGCCTTTCAAAGTCAAAAGGCAACAACGTTCACCGTTCACCGTGGGGAGCTTCCAGACTTCATGGAGGGGGGTTTGGGGAGCACATGCTATTTCTGAAAGGGGGCCTCCCCCACCCCCTTGTCCCTCACACCCCCAAAGTTGGTTCTCCCAGGTACCAGTGTTGTTGTTTTTTTTTTTTATAATTAGGCCCGACTTTGGGTCCATCCAACATAATGACAAGTTCCCGGAGAGGGTCGATCTTATTTTCCTGCTCAGCCCTCATTATACGTCTCAGCTGATAAGCTGCGGAGTCCTGACACTGCACATTTATTTAGAATTGCAAACACCTGTGCACTAGAAAACCAGGCCAGCAGAAAGCCATCCTCCTCCCCCTCAGCAGCCTCTATTCTCCGGGGCAGCCTGTCCCCCTGTCCCCCTCGCAGCCACAGCCGGAAGCCGGATATCCCAGGGATTCATGCCTCTAATGAAGGCCAGCCTCTCCCACCTGAGCACCTGCAATGGCCTCATTAAGCCTCCAGGTCAACATAGTCCTGTCCCAGGCTAAGGTGCCGTCTCACCAAGGGTTAAAGAAATAATTATTGTGGGGCCGGGAGACTTGGTAAATAGCATTAGCCTAAGGAGGAAGCAGATTTCCTGAGCCCAGATGAGAAACACAATTAAGTTGTAATATTTTGTCAGGGCTTTTTCCTCCTCTGTACTGTTTATCAGTGTTAAGAGACAATTTATACGTTGCAGTTCTCTGGGATGGTGAGGGTAGCTCACAGCAGGCAGGTAAGATTAAACTGTCTGTCACAAGGCATTGGCCTTCCCGCCTGGCCACGTCCCCACAGCTGGGGAGAGGGCTGCTTCCGGCACTGGAGAAGCTGCTGACTTCCAACCCCAGAGACTGAAGCAGGACACCCCATCGCCTCTTCTGCCTTCACTGTTGTCTGGAAACCGGAATCAGGACCCGCAGGAAGAATCAAGACCCCGAGCCCCCCACGTGCACACACACACACACAAAACCACCACCTTAGACACTAGAAGGGAGGCAGCCTGTGGCCCGTCTTCACAAGAGACCTCTTAACTTTCCTCCCAAGGGTCTCTTGTTCCCCAACAAGTCAAAAGTGGTGCCCATGGGGGGACCTCCCATCCTGCAGGGAACCCTGTGAGTAAGTGGAAGGCACCATGATTAATTCATTTCCTCACACGACTTCATGTGACGAACACATTCTGATGAGAGAATGCCTCTCAGAGGGGACACATTTAGCCTGTGTCAAAATCCAGTCAGCCTTGGATTTCTGTTACAAAGGGTTTCATCCCATTGAATAACTGAAAATCTGTTGACTCTCCTTATCTTCCTAGGTTTTGTTCACTTCAAAATGAATGCGTGTGTCCACAAAATGGCTTCTTTGTGAATGTTGATGGCAGCTGTATTCAAAACAGCCAAAGACTAGAAACAGCCCAAGAGGAAGGGATAGGCGAACTGATATTCATTCAATGGAATACTACCCATCAATGAAACAGGACAAGATATGGATACATGCAACATTGATAACCTCACAGATATTACGTGGAGTGGAAAACCAAAAAAGTCTATGCTATTTGATACCATTTCTCTGAAGTATAAGATCAGCCCAAACCGATTTTGGTAACAAGTCGAAATAGTGGTGATCTCTGGGGGAGGGTGATAGGTGTGGGGAAGATTGACTAGAAGGACATTTTCTGGGATGATGGAAACATTCTGGTGGCCACATGGGTGTACACACTTGCAGAAAGTCATCAAGCTGTACACTTAAGAGTGGTTCGCTTTACCGTATGTGAATTGAATCTCAATAAAGAACTTCTAAAATTCAAGCATGATGTCATTTAATTTAAATTATATCCTCCCCTCCAACCTACCAAACTGTCCCAAGACGCCAGCAGTCTGCTCAAAATAAATTCTTTCAACACTCTGGGACTGTTGGCTTTTCCGCCAGACTGTGGACTCCCAGCTCTTCACGGGGACCTGAGAAATTTGCTGGATGGATGGACGGATGGATGGGCGCATCATGACTTCCGACATGTGGAGAGACAACAAGTTATCCCACAAAGCTGTAATGCTCTCCCAGAAGAGAGACCAGATCTGGGCCCACGACACACAGCCGGTTGATGACCAGCCAGAGTTAGGCTATGTGATCAAATGACAGACTTAGGCTAGTGGGTCCCTGTGTAGAGGACAGAGTAGGGTCAGTAATGGATCCTCCAGACGGAGAGGGCATTTTAATACTGAAAAATGAAGCAAGCCACCCCATACCATTCACACAGAGTTTCATTCGGGGTAACTTACTGACCAGGGGGAGCAGGCGGATGGACTGATGACCCAGGGTCCTAGGCACCTCATAACATAGCTCTCCTGAGGCCCCCATTCTCTGCCCATTCTCTGCGGCTACGGCTACGCAAACCTTCATTCCCAGCTTTTGCGGAGTGAGGGGCATGGTGGTGTGATCACAAGCTAGTTAGTTATCTAAAGTGATTCCACCTATGTGCCAGAGGGGAGCCCAACCCGGAGGGCCAAAGATGGAGTCAGTGTTGTCAGAACTCCTACAGTTCACAGGGTGATGAAACCATAACTCGCTCCGTTCATTGGAGCTACTAGGAAGCCAGGTCTATAAGCTGTGATGACGGAAAAGCACTAACGTGAATAATCCAGACTTAGTCCAGAAACAACTTGTATGCGTCCCAAAAATTGTTAACTGCTTCCTAGTTCAAGATTTTCTTACTTGCTAAATGGCTACAAGGAGGAGGAAGTACACCAAATTAGCTAAGGAGAGAGTAGGCTGGGAAAACAACTTTTAGAGGCAATTAGTGTCTGAGAATCCAGTTCCAGTGCAAATGCAGTTGATCTTTGGGTGTCCATTGTTGGGAGTATCTTGTTGAGGCTGAAAAGTATCCATGTCAGATCCATGTTTCTGCTTTGTGCCAGATTTGGAGTTGTTATCCTTTTAACTCTGAATATATGCACAAGATTCTTTCCTCTGAGGAACAAGAAAAAAAAATCTTGGCTATAAAATGTATTCTTAATTACTTTACAGAAGGAGAGAGAGACAGAGATCCCAAGGGAAGGTGCAACAGGGTACTACTCCTTGCTTTAAACAGAGGTTCTTTAACCCTCCACAGTGGAGTTATAGAACAAAGTGGAAATGCACTTTGAGATCTTAGTTCATTGTTTCAAGTGCTGAGGTAATATAAAAATAAAATTATAAATATTTTATTTTTGATTTTTTAAAGTTTTTTAATGTTTATTTATTTTTTGAGAGACAGAGAGAAACCAAGCAGGGGAGGAGTGGAGAGAGAGGGAGACACAGAATCCGAAGCAGGCTCCAGGCTCCGAGCTGTCAGCACAGAGTCCAACGCGGGGCTTGAACCCACGAACAGCTAAATCATGACCTGAGTCGAAGTCGGCGCTCAACTGACTGAGTCACCCAGGCACCCCGAAAAATATTTAATTTTTTAAATATTAATTCTGAACCAAATTTGCCACCCATTTCTCTCTAAGGACCGGGTCTCTGATATTTTGGATACAACTGCTAGGCTTTCAAAAATGAAGAGGGCGTTGATCTTGGACGCAACAAAGCTGGGCAGCCATAATGGGTTCTACAGAGCTTCCAGAGGCCTGACCCTGGTGAGCCACTGCCTGGATTGACAAAGCCACCCTCTGCAGGGCACTGTCCTCAAACAGCCAGGAACTCCCAGCCTGCAGGGACTGAAGTCAGTCAGGTGACTAATGTGAGCAATCTCCCTTGACAAGCACACACATATGCGTGCACACGCCCAGGCCCACGCCACCCCTGCCCGACCCCCATCCCATCACCAGGTACCAGAAACCTCCAACCAAGAGCAAGACCCTCGGTCTGGACCCCCCACCCCCACCCGACAGCTTAGGAAAGACCTCCGAAGCTTGCGTCCACATTCCACAGACTCAGTGTCCCACAAGGCTTCCTGCCCTAGACCTAGAGAATGCCCACATCTTGTTTGTCCTGACCTTCCCTGGAACTGTCAGTGGGGGGCTGGGGGGTGCCGGTGGCACGGGCCTCCCCCCATTGCTTTTCCCAAGTTTTGCAAGCTTCTGACAGGCACAGCTGCAGAATGCCTGTGAGGCCTGCTTTACTCTTGTCCTCTCTAGAAACAGACCCCCCCCCCCGTGCCATTGGTCACACTCCCCCAGGGGAAGTGAGGGTGTAGCCCACAGTGGGTGCCCTCGTTGGGCAGATGAAGGAACAGAGCCAAACTGAAGGTCGGAGCCAGCCTCCCCTCTGCATTGAGCTAAGCAGGCAGGAGGCCCCAGGAGAACTGACCCCATGGGGCAGGGACAATAGCAAAGGGACAGAACAGGAGGCCCCCATGAGAGCAGCAGCCCCCTCGCTTCACCCCCAGTGTCCAGCCCAGCCTCAAAGGTGGGAGAGGGCAAAACCCATTCCAGATCGAGGGTCCTGATGCTGGGACTTCAGCTCTGGCACTCATCGGCCGGGTCACACTTCGGAGACTGTGCTGCTTTGGGCCTCAGTTTACCCATTTGTAAAGTACAGATTATAATGGTCCTGACCCTAGGCTTGTCTTTAGGGTTCAAAGCGTAATATAAGGCCCAGAGCACCATGCTTAGTGCATGATGGGTCCTCAGAAGTACATTACGCAGTCACACAAAGATAAATATGGGCTTCGACGGGATTTGCAGGGCTGCTGTGAGCCCCGAGCTGCCCCTGCTAATACTGTTTCCAGGAGAAAAGGCGTCCTTCCTTCCCATCCGTGGGCCCTTGTGTTAGCACTTTCCGAGGGCAGCAGGGAGGACCCTCCTCGTTCTCAGAGCTGGGTCAAGATGCCCTGGGTCACCACTGCCAACATCTATTCTTCCTCCACATGAGAGGGCTGGGAACAGGGAAGAGGGAGGCCGGGGGCATCCTACCCACCATCACCACATTCTCACTCAGAACCACCTACTGGCCAGCCATTCAGGGCTCAAGACTCTCCTCTGGAGAAAGCCCCAGCTTCAGGCCTGCCCTCGGGCCCGGGCCAGCCTCCCCAGGGGCGCTCTCTGCCTGGCCCTGCCCCACCACAAGCCCACCTTTGGGGTCTCACACACGCACAGCCCAGGGAAGTGGTTCCTCTATAGGCAGGACACCTTGTAGTTTCCAGGCCCTCAGTGAGCGCCTTTTGATGGGATCAATTTTATTTTAATTCAAAATGGAGCCGGGAGAGCCATGAAATCCCCCCCGGCCTACCTCTTTCTTCTGCACAAGGATCTACCAAGAAACGCACGTCTTGTTCTCAACCTGAAAAGAGGTAGTATCGGATCCCGGAAGTTCATGGGCCTCAGGAGATCTGAAGAGGGAGAGAGAGAAATGGCCGCACACAGCAGGCTTGTGGTGGGAAACTGAGTCCAGAATGTGAACAGGATACAACAGGAAAAGGAACTGGGGGGCACGGGGGGCAGGGAGGGTGAGAAGTCTAGGGGTCCAGGACAAGCCAGGGAAGGGAGACATGAAGATAAACATTAGATGGAAAGGCCCCGAATCTCCACCTCACATTCCTTGTCTGAAAAGTGGGGTGCTGACCTGCCACTGCCCCACCCTGATCGTGGCAGGGAGCACCTCCGAAGTATGCCATTCTGTCGAGGGAGTTGTCACACGGACCGCCCGCCGCCGGGCCTCCTCCCAGCACGCTCCCCTCTTCAGGAACTGCAGCTAATGACATAAAGCAGGGTCGTTTTGTTTCCCAGAAAAATCTCCTTTTGAGGACCCTCGGTGTCCGAGGATTGATGGCATGCCTTCAGGTTTTCATCCGTAAAGGGATGTTTTTGCCGAACGTTTGTGAATGGCAGATAACACAAAAAGGAAAAATGCTGAAGGCAGAGATTAAGAGAGAATAAAGGGAGAATAAAGTGAGTAAAACAGCTTCTTCATCCTAGTTTCTCCAATTAAAATTTGGAGGGCTGAAACCTCCCCCAAGTGCTTGCTCCTTAGGATCCACATACTTATGCTCCCTGCAACCCAGGAAGTGACACCCCGTGCAGAGGGTGCTGGAACATGCTAGAAGGTGCTGGAAGGTGGGAGCAGCCCCTGTTGACTGCAAGGCACCAAAAGTTCCTAGAGGATCCTCAAGCGCTTCCCTTCCCAGCTTCAGGATCCTGCTTAATGGCATTATCCAGACGCACCCCACACCACGTCTACACCTTCATCCTCAGAGCCTGGCACTGAGTGCACACCTCTGAGCTCAGGGAGTTCTCATGCACTTTTTTTTGGAAAAGGGGGTTTGGGAATTCGATTTCACATCCCCCAGCAGGTCACCAACGTAACAGGTGTGGTTATCTGGTTAAGCCAGCAGCTGACAGTCGTCTCCGTTATGAATGCAGAAGCATTGCAAGGAGCAGAGACAGGGAACCATCGAGGAATCGGAAAAGAGGCAAAAGGGGAGCAAAGGGAGAGAGCAACACGTCCCAGTCTGGAGGCATTTGGTGCAAGCCTGAGGGCCGTTCCTCAGAATGTCCCCTGGGCTGGTGCTGAACCTCGAGACCACACGAGTTCCATCACCCTCACACAGCAGGTGAGGGTGTACCCAATGTCTTGGGTATATGTGAAAGCCCTCATTTGTGTCTCAAAATCTTCCTCAAAAATTAGTGGTTTTCCATTTCTTGGCATTGATTAATAATGACTTCATTCTCAAAAAAAAAAAAAAAGGCACTGCCACACAGGATGATAAAACACTTCCATTTTTAAGAGATAAAAAGTGTTACATCTCAGTCTTCCAGAAACAGCCTGTGAAAGCCCAAGAGAAACCCACTGTTAACATCTAGGTAAGGGACACCTGGCTGGCTCGGGCAGTGGGGCATGCGACTCTTGATCTCAGGGTCATGAGCTGGAGCCCTGTGTTGGGCGTACAGCCTACTTAATTTAAAAAAAATTTTTTTTTCATCTAAGTAGGAAAGGCTCTCTCAAATCCTGTGTGCTCTTACTTGACACAGGATTTTAACCACCTTAGACTGGATTACAGGAGACAGACTAGGGAGAGCCATCGCAAAGGCAGGGACAGATACAATAAATACACTGAGGGGGGGTGTGCACTACACAGGCTACATAAATACAGTCATAAGGATGACTGTAGGTCAGCACAAACAGGGTGAGTTTAAATAATCTGAGATAGAGGGAAGTGGGGGATAGAGGTGAACAAGGTTGGTCATGAATTGATCATCATTGTTGAGACTGGCTGTGGGCACTTAAGCTTTATTCTAGGATTCTCTCACTTTTGTATATGCTTGAAATTTTCCATAATAAAAAAAAAGATATTTTAAGGCTGAGTTGATCTTAGAGTACTCTACTTGAAAAAGGTGGAAATCACATCATACATTTTAAAGCCATTTCTTTCAAAAAACAATTCAACTAAAATATGAAATATTAAGGTACTTTAAAGGATGTACTCTAGAAAATACACATTTATCTAAAAATACCTCATTTCTTGGCAGTAATTTCTTTATGTGGGAGGGGGAGAGAAATGTGTGTATGCCACACTCTCTCATTCCCTCTGCCAGAGCTCCAATCTGTTCTTTCTACACTGATAACCTCTCTCTCCACATGACCATGTTAGGTGAAGACACTGGGCTTGTGCCAGACCCTGCCTGGAGACACCAGCCCCCCACCCCCACCCCAGGCTGCTCACAGATGCCTGGAACTAGGATTTCTATCTGCTGCTGGATGCCTGGGTAGCCTAGTGAGGGCCAAACTGGATTCCGTTTCTGAGGTGTGGGCTCAGGCTCCCATGCATCACCACTGGCCTCTTCCTGGAGCCTGAAGGGTTTCACCTCCCACCCTGGGTTTTGGCCATTACAGAACATTCACACTATAGACCAGTGCCCTCTGTCAAACCAAAAAGAAATTGGGTTTTCAGGAAATACAGGCAACCAAGTCTGAGAGGGGGGGAGATCCAATGATTCATTACAAAACACGTTAATTTCTTCTTCATTTGTTCACATCAATGATATCTCAAAGGTTTGATCTCAACAGCCTAGGGCTGAGGATGGCAGCCAGCCTTGGCATTCCAGGGGGCATCCTATGGTGGCTACAAATGATTTCCTGTCTGTGAACACTCAGAGATGGTAGCCTTCTCTGTACGCTCCTGTCAAGGACCAATTTGAGGTAATTATTCTTGAGGAAACAGCGCATCAAGATGGCTAATGACTTATGGACGGTCACACAAGGCAGTAGTGGCCATCCACTCCCTATCGCAGCAGCCTCCGTCCCACCAAATGGCCCCATCTGCCATCTTATTACTCAAAACAAACCTGGGCCAAAGCCCAGAAAGTACCCTTCCCACCACCCCCACATCCAATACAGTCCATCTGAATTCCTAAATATCTTTCAAATCCATCCAACCCTCCATTTCCACTTGGAATAACTCACCCACTCTCATTTCCTTAGGCCTATCTATATGTTCGAGAAAGTTGAAAACAGGGCCAACGAAGGGAGGAAGCATCTCTGCACCCCAGAAGGAAGATGTCCTGTCCCTGCAGGAGGCACGTGGCATCATGGGATTATCAAATTCTTCCTGTGTCTCAGCATCTGGCTCAATCCATCCCCCAAATATGGAGCCAATTGGGCCCAGCATTCATGAGGAGCATTTGCTTGAGGGGTGATCCCTGAAAGCCACTCAAGGTGGGGAGCAGAAAATCAAAAGTTCCATCCAAAGGAGAATGGGAAGGGAGTCAGGGGACCCAGTTAAGAATTTGGCAAAGGGCTGCTAGGAGAAAAAATTAATGGGTGCATCTTCCAAGAAGACAGGCTGGCTTCGTGTGAAACTCACTCTAATCCTTAAGAGAGTCAAAGAGGTAGTGAAGGCAGATTTTGCCCTTGTGTTCTTCAAAACTGAACTGAAAAGGCCTTTAGCTGGAACATGACATCTTCATTTCCCCAGGGCCCTGCCACACCTGCAGTGTGGCATGTGGCCTAATCCACATATTTCTGCCACTTTCTGACCTCTCCAGGAGTCGAACTGTTTCACTCTCGTGACTTGAGCATAGATGGCAGTAGAAAGTGCCAGACGAACATCCCATATGGCCTGGGACGCTTTTCTCCCTGGAGTCTGAGGCGCCCATACAGAGCCCAGCATGTGAATAGATGCATGCCTACCACCCAGGCTCCAGCCTGGGCCTCCTTGCTGCCAAGGGCAGAGCCGCCTAACTAAAAGGGCAACTGAGGATCCCGGCTGCAGCCGACCACCCCCATGCTTGCTCCACAGAAGATGCCCTACCTGCAGACCTCATGGGGCAGGAGGCCATGGTCAAGTCCTCCCCATCCCAAATGGAGTCCCTCACACCCTGTAAGGCTCTTGCATTTCCATCTCCCATCTTTGTAAAGAATGGGGCTCAATCCAACTATGTTTTTATTATTTTTTTAATGTGTTAGTTATTTTTGATACAGAGACAGAGCATAAGAGGGGGAGGGGCAGAGAGAGAGGGAGACACAGAATCCGAAGCAGGCTCCAGGCTCTGAGCTGTCAGCACAGAGCCCGATGCAAGGTTCAAACTCACGAACGTGAGATCATGACCTGAGCTGAAGTCGGAGGCTTAACCGACTGAGCCACCCAAGCGCCCCTATGTTTTTCTTTTTAAAGTCCTTTTTAGAAATCTCAAGTATCCAGAAGCCCTGATGAAACAAATCTATTCCTGGTGGTCTGGAAGAGATAGTGACACCTTGGCAGGCAAAAGTGCTATCTAGGAAGCCCAGAGGACATTACATACAGGGTTGAGCCCCGGAAGGCAGCTCTCATATCTTCCACAATGAAACTGAAGCCAAGGACAGTTAAGTGACTTTCGCAAGGTCATGCATCTGTTTTACAACAGACCAGAACTAGAGGGTATGTTTTCTTACAGAACAAGCCTGGAGCTCTCTCCCCAGCCATCACCTTCTCGTCCTAACTTTAACAACACGCTCACCTCTCATGGAGGGGCCCCAGCCTTGCATCATAGGGACGGTCTGAGACTGACACAGAAGTATGAGTTTAACTAATGACAGCATAACTACACATAAGTGAATCATGTTCTGTTAAGAATGTTAAAAGTGCAGGGAAGTTATTTGGCGAATTATACATGATCATCATGTGTCATCATACTTTCCAAGGAAAGTTAGTTCCAAAAATATCCACCTATAATTATTTGGCAAGTTATTTGCAAATTATATATGATGGTCATCTGTCATATTTTCCAAGAAAAGTTATTTCCAAAAATAGCCACCTATAATTTCAATTACATGCAACGTGCACAGATAAAATCCTAAAATCCTAAAGCTTTATGCCAGCCATTCGAATTAGCACAGCCTGGAAGAGATTAAGCAAGTTTAAAAACAATCGGTTTCTCAAAAGAATGTGTTGGGTAAAAACAAACAAACGAATAACAACTCCCTCACACTCTGCAATGGCCTGTATGCAAAAATAGTCACAAATTCTTTGCTATATGATTTCAAGTTTCCTCTCACCAAGCGGGGGTGTCTTCTTCTGTCCCACTCCTTGAATCTGGACTTACCTTGAACTTTGTCTTGGCCAACAGGTCATTAACAACCAGCATTAGGTAAGCAGAGGCTGGACAAGCCCTTGGATGTTGGGGCTTGCCCTCTCCTACCGCACAAGGACCCGAGGGGCCACACCACCCTATGAATGAGCCCAAGTGAACGTCCTGGAATATAAGAACCCACATGGCCAACTCACTCAGCCCGTGTGAGGGAGCCCATGCTAGATCCGTCTCAAACTAACCCACTCATTGCCCACAAACAATGCGAAAGCCTGAGATCAGTCACACTGTCCCACGTCGGGAGCATCAGTAGGCACTAAATTTTGAGATGGTTTGTTACCAGATTCATTCTCCAGTATTACGGTCCCCTCATATTATCCAAGTCCAATAACGTCAGAAATCTCTTTCATTTTGTTGGGGGGAGGAAAAATCTCTGTTGAGCAGGCCGACAGAAATTTGGATATGGGACTGATAATAATTTCTTGAGTTTGCTCTCACATCCGCCCAAGGAGCCCCGTGGCAGCGGCCCCCTGTTTATTTTTGTTTGCTAATAACAATGACTGCACTGTGGCTGAACCCTCAGGGTGAGTATCAGAAATCAGTAATCGATATCAGAGTTAATCTGATGTCCACTGAGGATCCCGAACCAGAACAAAACCAATAGAGATCAGATTACATGGTACCCACCGCTTGGTCTCTGTTTCTCTCGCTCTGTCCCTTATCAGCTGAGCTTTGCCCACCCTGGAGTTTCAAATCCCAGATGCTCTGTCCATGGCAACAACAGCTGTTCATTTGATTTGTTAGGAACCAAGCTCTTTCATTTTCCTCGGTTAGCCATTCACTCCTGCGTTCGTAGGTTTGCCCCTTTGTCCATTCATTGCTATCACACACTTAGAATAAAACTTGAAGTTCTCCTCATGGCATTCGAGGCTTCTAGCCACTTCTCCAGCCTCATTTCTTAGCAGTCTCCCCTCTGGCCTCTGGACTACTCTTCGTATGCATCGAACATCCTTGGCCCTCAGGCCTTTGCACTTGCTAGGGTGTCTCCCTACACCAACCCCCCCAGCAGGCCAGCCTGGGCTTGCTTACATGGTGCCTCATAGATTCTACCTCTTGACGGAACAGGTGTCAAGGTCACAGAGGAAAGAGGTATACAAGGGAGCAAGGGAGGAAGACGAACTGTGGCCATTTTTGTAATCTACTACATTAGCTTTGCCTTGCTTTCCCACAAGGAGGCCTGTGAGAAATCTCCCAGGGTAGGAGAGGGGCTTTTCCTTACATGGCTTATGTCTTTGGGATTTGGAACCCATTAGGCAATAAATAAACAATTTCAACTAAATATTTTTTTTAATGTTTCATCAGGAAGAAGATGGAAACTTTTAGCTAAAGAAAATCTGAGGGTTTCGTCAGTCCTGGTTTCGTCCTCTGTAAAATGAAGATAATAGCATCTGTTCTGCAGGGTCTGGGCAATAATTAGAGGAAATCTGTATACAGAATGCCTAGCACATAATAGGTGCAACAGGTGGTAAGCATCGTCAGAAGTAGAAACTTGTGTTGTCTTCTGGCAAACCACTTCCTACATCGCTTTCAAAAGAAACCCTTTTGGATCAGATAACCGGCTAGTGCTCCCACAGGAGGCCCTGCTTGTCAACCCTTAAGAAAGACATGACCATCTTCCTGGTTATGATTTTCAAAAGCCAAGTCTACTTAAGGTAAACAATGCCAGTGTTAATCACTGCCTCTCAGAAAGCAAATCTATCTCCCCATCCATTAACTACACCATCAAAAGACAGTGGGTATTTTTTTTTCTATACCTCTAGATGAGTCAAGCCTCCAGTAACCCACAGAGAAGTAACCTCTTTCCAAATAAAGTGTGGGGTTTGGAGAAAATTAGACTCCATTTCAGAAATTGGATGACTAATAAGAGAACAGTATGATGCCGCTGGCTCGGGGTTCCTGTTATCCCCAGAGAAATGAGACTCAGGTAGACAAGGTGTCTCCGAGGATTTGGGTGGATAACTGGGATGGATCAAGTGGATTATCAAGGCTTTAACTAGGCTGATTGCATCCTTACCAGCTTAATCACAAAGGCACTTCTCCAGAAGGATAGGGCTCCACCCTTGCTGGGAGCTTAGAAACAAAGCCCCTGGCACCCCCCCAGTGGGGTCAACACGGCCCGGGAAGCTAAGACATGGCTAGTGGTACAGGGGGCCTGCCGGGTGGCTGAAGACTGAAGACAATTGCTTTCCAAAGACAAGCTCCAGCTCACACTTGCTCACACATACAGATTTATTACCCAAACATTGTCTGGAAGCCAAATTTTATGTCTTTGACAAAGAAAAGAGCATTTTGAACTGGGGATTTACACCGACCAAGAAACAACAGAAAGATCCAGTCCTTTGCATCCAAGCAGTGCAGCAGTCTGAGAAATGATTATCACTGCATTCCTTGAGGGCATTCATCAGAATTACAATGAGAAACTGGAAACTTCCACTGTGGAAGGGCCAGGGCTGGCAGAAGTGTGAGGAGGGCTGACGTGCTTGTCCAGATTTCTGGACCATTCTCCCCTCCCAGCCAACCTGCACTGTGACTCACCTGTGCCGTTCTGTCTCCTCCATCCCATAACCACTGCCCCCCACCCCCCCGACATCCAAAGCTAACTTTAGCATATGATCTACTCCAGAGGATGGCTAATGTTCTGTAAAGGGTCAGCCAGTAAATATTTTAGGCTTTACAGGCCAAGAAGTCTCTATTACAAAGATTTAATTCTGCCACTGACGTGCAAAAGTTTCCAAAGACACTATGTAAATAAACAGAATAATTCTGTTCCCAAAATGCTTCTATTTATGGACACAGAAATTGGGATTTCATATCATTTTCATGTGTCATGAAATAGTCTTCCTATTTGGATTTTTCCCCCCAACCATTTAAAAATGCAAAAACCATTCTTAGAAACAGGTTGGAAGGCAGAGCATGGTCCTGGGGCAGTAAGAATCCTGATTGAATCCGTTCACGCGCCCTGAGGAGTAAATGAATATTAAGGTTGAAAAAACTACCTCTCCCAGGGTGACTTACATCAGTGGATGTAACTAGTTATTGAGCACCTTCTAAGTGCCAAGGGTCATGCCAGACACTAGAGATACAGTAGGTGGCCCCTCAACGGCCTGGTCCCTGAATTCCTGCAGCAGATGGGCTTGCAGGAAATGTCCCTAATTGTATTAGGTAAACGACATATCTGAGAGAGGGAGAGGTATCTTGGAATGACCAGGAAGTTCCCCAGGATGCCAACCCCACACCCCTGTGCCCAAAATGGCCCTCTGACAAGCCCGAAGGCTGATCCGGCCACCACACAGCCCTGACACACCCCGTCCTCTGGCTCCAGCGTCCCCTGACCAAGGCATGGCTGCTTTCTCCCTGCAGCGCTGTTAGATTCCAGGCTGGCTTTAACTGTATCTTAGAAAGATACAGTTTGTTTGCGGGTTGGAAAGCAGCAGAGAGGTGAAGGGACCAAGCCAGGGAGGGAATCAAATGATATTAAAGCTCAAGCCACGGAGCGGTGATGGGACTAACATCGGTTCCCAGGCAAATTTACCGAGGATAATTCAGAACTTTTCATTTTCAAAGTAACAAGACTCATTTACGTAGAGTGTTTGAAAATTCTGTTGTTCTATCTCCCCAGCCTGTGAAGGGCACAGAACGAAATCTGCACTTGCTTATTTTGTATCTAAGCAACTGTCAGATTCCATATCTACTAATAAGAAAGGGTATAATTATACCCTGATACTTTAATTAGTAGCAGATGCCTGTGTTTGTGAATAAAATGTAAGATTTTTAGAGGCCCAGAAGCTCAATCACATGTAAACTTCAGGTGCCTGATGTTCAGGCTTCTACTTCTTTCTGTTGATCAGCGAGGACACAGAGGCCCGGGCCGTGGCCTTTACCAGATTCAGCCACAGTGTGGAGGATGAGGGGCCTATTTTCAGTTGGTTTTCATATCACTGAACACCACTGTGTAATATGTGCAGACATTCTCTAGCGGTTTTCCAGTTATGGTCAGTACCGTCTTTATTTTTAATTCACGATTTCTTTCAACTCACAAAAGCTACCCAAGTAATAGACCCTCAAAGAGAAGGAAAAGTGAGAACTTGGAAAATTAGGGCAGCCTGCCATAAACCATAGTTGGATTATAGTTCGGACAGTATCATCCAGAAGGTATTTTTGAGCTTATCTATCACAGAAGGTGTATTTCCACAGGCCAAAGAAAAGGCTTTACATTTACTAGCTTGGTTTATTTTCCCCCTCTCAGAATTCAAGGCAAGTTCCTACAACTAAAAAAATAAACTTTGCTATCTCCGGTCTGAAAGCGCCATGTCTTGTATTGAGGCCTTTGGGGAAGGACAGAAGTGATCAAACGCGTCCTTGGAATTGCTAATATTGCTGCTTACTCACTTCCACCTGGTAAATACTAAGACCCTAGGGCTTAAAAAATTGTCAAAATTCAAAAAGGAAAGGAAGAAAGAGAACAGGAAATTAATATAATGTAAAGAAGGAAGGAAGGAGAGAATGAGGGAAGCAAGGGAGGGAGGGAGGGAAGAGAGTGAGGGAAGGAAGGGAGGGAGGGAGTGAAAAGAGAGAGGGAGGGAAGGAAGAGAGGGAAGGAGGGAAGGAAGAGAGGGAGGGAAGAGAAGGAAGGAGGGAAGGGAGGGAGGGAAGGAAGGAAGGGAGGAAGGAGGGAAGGAAAGGAGGGAGGGAAGGAAGGGAGGGAGTGAAGAGAGGGAGGGAGGGAAGGAAAGGAGGGAGGGAAGGAAGGGAGGGAAGGAGGGAAGGAAAGTAGAGAAGGGAGGGAGGGAGGGAAGGAAGAGAGGGAGGGAGGAAAGAGAGGGATGGAGGGAAGGAAGGGAAGGAGGTAGGGAGGGAAGCTGGTTAGAGAGAAGAAGCCATTGTCTTGTACCTCCATTCACCACTTACCAGCAGGGTGATCTGGGCCATAAGCTGATCCACAAACTGGACGGACGAGCTGACCACTGATCTGTAAACGGATAGAGACTGTGTTTCAAGCTCCTTGTATTGCCTTGGTCCAGGGGCACAGTGCCTGGTGCTTGTTTAAGGTTTACTCAAATAAACCAAATGGAATTCTCTGGGCCTCAGTTTTTTCATCTGAACAAGACAGGAGAGGGAGAGGACAAACGCCAACATCCATTCTACAGCCCTGTCACCGATAGGCTGACAGCAGAAGTCCAGCCAAGCCTACATTTTGACTAGAGAGAGAGAATAACTAGAAAAAGTCCAGACCCTGCACTTAAGCTCTGAAATCTCTAAGAATCACGGATCTCCGCCCACCTGACATGACTCCAAGACGTTTTCAGAGAGTCAGGAAGACATTACTGTCTCTTAAATGAATTTCAGAAAAAAGTTCTCCCACGGGAACCAACCACTACAGGGTAAAAGAGGCCAGGCTTTACAAGGTGACCTCATCATTTGGGAAACTTCAGGAAACTTCCTTTACCTCGTTCCCCAAGTCTAAAGAGGGACTCCAGCCTCTCCAACATGGGAGTCACAGGGCTCCACCCTCGAGGTTAGCCCTAGGGAACCTATGGAGATTAAGACAGAATGAACTTAGGAGCCAAGACAATTCTGTACCCTCTTTTCCCAGTCTGGATTCGGCCAAAGAGCCAGACACAGGACGAAAACAGAGCTGTGATCTGAACACCTCTCCAAGCCCTGCTCTGTCCCCTTCAGAGCTGGGAGGGTGTTTCCAGGGCCTCTGGGTGGCATGAGGGCATATCCAACAAGCCCAGTGCATGGTGGGAAAAGATGCTCTCTCTCTCTCCTGACCAGCCCACTTCGGCTCACTCACACTCCGGATGGGCTGCGGCCGCTTTCCCTGACCTCAGGGAGCAGAACGAAGTGGATTGGGAATTTTTACCCACACTTAATTCCCTTTAGCTTCGCCATCCCCAGCTGCTGAAATCCCTCCCCTGTGGGGACACTGTGTGTGTGTGCATATGTGTATGTGTGTGTGTGTGTGTGTGTGTGTTTAACACAGCTCAAAGCAAAAAAAGAAGCAATTACTCTTGCCCAAATCTTTCATTCCACAAAACAGCCTTCCCAGATTTGCTGGTGAAATCTCAGTTTCTTTAATATCATCCCCACAATCTCCTTTCACGACCCGACTGTGTTCGGCCCACCCCCCCCCCCACATCTTTATCATTTCATCTTGACCCTGGGCAGTGACAGAGCCCCGCCTGCTTCCTGCCGATGCCTGTCCATCCATTGCCATCTAGTGTCTGCACACTGTCAAGTCCGCCTCCCACTCGGGCCGCTGCTCAGTGCTTTTCCCGTAGCTACTTCATTCCTTCCTCTGGAAATCAACACTAGGAGTGGGTTTGGCTTTGTCCCCAGCTTCCAGGGGACGTCCCCTGGCTGCCCTGGGCCCCCTGCTGAAAGAAGCCTCTCGATCTAGCTTTCTCGGGCTTTTAGTTTAGGAAGAACAGTGCTTCTCGAGACTTCCGTGTGCATTCGAATCACAAGAGGATACCGTGAAAACGCAGCTGCTGCCGCTGCCCCAGATCTGGGGCAAGGCCTGGAACTCTGCATTTCTAGCAAACTCTTAGGCAATGCTGCTTCGTTGGTCCTGAAACCACACTGAGTATGGAGGAGCTAGGGGGGCAGTGGGGACTCACCGGGCACTCAGCAGCCAAGTACTTCGAAGAAGTCTCTGCTGGGTCTCTACATTGTACAGTGCCCCCCCACCTCAGTCCAGAGGACCCCTGCTCTAGCCTCCTCCAGCAAGAGGGCAGCTGGCCCGGGTGCACAGTATGAGTGCTTACGTGCTTGAACTTAGGGTTCAAAATCCGCCACCACTATACAGCGTGACCTTCAGAAAGCTGCCGAAGCTCTCCCGTCCTCGGTTTTCTCCTCCGTAAATTGAGGACAGTAATACGACTCGGGGATGACTCGCCTAACCAGCAATGGCCCCGTGGCCACTAGTGAGTGGCTCAATATCATTGTCATTCATTGCAGGAAAGCGCCAAGTTATCCCCCTGCCCCTTGACTTTGACTTGGTTCCACGGAAGATGATGAGGGCTCAATTAGACAGGGGCTTCCAGAGGCCAAAAGAGCAGACCCTCGGACTATGGACACCTGGGCGGTAGAGAGGAGGGAGGTGAACCAGACAGGATAACGCTGCCGCAGCCTGTCCGTGTCTGCCGAAGCTTCTGGAACATGCTTGGCCAGTAGTAAGTTGTTCCCCGAGGGAAGGCAACGACACACAGCCTGGGGCAGGAGCTGTCATTGGGATTGGGCCACGCACATCCACCCTTCACAACCTTCTCCTTGGTGATGATGGCTTTTGCTGCTGCATGACTGTCACTGCTCCCACCCCACGGGACACGAGGCAGAGGGAGAAGCAGGCAGCAGCCCCCCCGGCCCGAGATCTTTGCGCCCCACACTAAAGAGCAGTAGGTTGGCGCCATGGGGTGTGGGTGCCACCAGGGGCAGAGGTGGGCGCTGGGCGGTCCTGCCTGGTCCCCAAGCTGAGGTCCCAAAGGGCTGACAGGGTGAGGAGGTGGGGAGCGCAGGAGACATTTGGCTTATTCAAATGGTCATTTCGACTCGGCTGACCTGTATCAAAATCCCGGCAAAGAGGAATGAAAATCACAGATGATTTTTAACAAAGTTTCTCATTCCCAATTCCCACGTCTGCAATCTGAGAGCTCGAAAGTGTTTTCTGTCCACTAAACGTCTTTATTATGTGACGCCGGCATCGGCCATGAGTAGCAGCCAGAAGCTGAAGCACCGAGACGTGAATACATTTACATTGTTCCAGTTCTTCCCAAGGCCTTTCCACTCTGTTTTCCTATATTTAAATGGCAAATGGATAAAATGATTTTTAAAAAAATTTTTTAAAGGCAACAAATCTTTGGAGAGCCAGGAGCATTTTACCATAAAACTCTAGAAAAGCCTTGGGGTGGGGGTGGGGCGGAAATGACAGAGGCAAGTCCTTCGAAACGCTACTGTCAGAACTTCTATTCGAGGTAAGCTCAGAGTAGGCCAGTCTTGTCTGGATTCCAGAAGATTCCGATGGGTGGTCTCCTACCAACGATCTGCTGGAGGCTAGAGTTTTCCCCTTGTATCCTTCCCACCTCCTCTCCTGTAGTTGGACTGAAACCGTGTTCCTACTGACAGTAAGATACCTTCCCGCATCCTTACCGCCACTGACCACCTTCTGAAGACCTTGCATTGGAGGGTGCTGCCTGTGGTCCCCCCCTAAAGTGGCCCCCTGCTGAGGGCAAGAGGCAGCCCCCACTCCAAGAAATGAAGAGTGAGATCACAGGAGCCCTGGTGCCCACCTCGAAGCCCTTTTGGGGAGAGAGAAAGAAAAGAGGGCGCCCAGGTTCATATGAGCTGTCTCACAGGCAGGAGGCCAGTGGGGCTGGCACGGAGAGAACAAGGTGGGCAGCAGGAGGAGATGAGGTCAGGGAGCCCGGAAGCCAGATTCTTCAGGGTCTGCTGGGAAGAGCGAGGATCATTGAACATGTCAGACACAGCTCTCTCTGCCGTGGGACATTTGCACCTGTTACAACGCTCTGCTCGGAGGGAGCCCTTCCCACAGACATTCATAAGACTCCTCCTTCAGAAGCCTCCCCAGGGAAGCCTTCCCTGACCACCTGCCAACCCTTTATATCCCCCTTTCTTCCTTTGTTGTTCCTTCTAGGCATTTATCATTACCTACCCTACTCTATATTTTTCCGATTCGCCTTCTTTTGTCTCCTCTACCTTAAGATAAATAAGCTCCATGAGGGCAGAGACTATTGATTCCTATGTAGATTCTCAATAAATTTCTGTGGAATGAATGAATAAATCAGTGAGCCTAGGCTCATCATCAAGCATAAACCCCAAACCGTCAAATAGTCGTGGAGCATTTAGCGTCGGCAAAGCCTCGCACTGGGGGCCACGAGGAATTCACTGAGCAATAAGGCATGGGTCCTGTTTCAAAACACACTCAGTCTTATTTGGAAGACAGGTCAAAAATATTAACAAAGGATTTCACCCTTTGTGACCTATCAGGAGTGTTCGGTCTCTCTAAGACAAAATCTCTACGGTCTGGGAGGCTGGCTTCTGATTTAATGGAATTACGGATTCCCTACCCCCTGAAGTGTCCTCTGTCCTCACCAAATGACAAAATCCTCTCAATACGCAAGTGAGGCAGTCCTACAGACACAACAGGACCAGCGTATCAGGCAAGTTACCAAAACAGCAAAAGGAAGATACACAGAAGTTCAGTGTATTAAAAGTTAAATAAGAATTTTATGTTTTTAATTTTTTTTTAATGTTTATTTTTGAGAGAGACAGAGCATGAGTGGGGGGGGGGCGCAGAGAGAGAGAGAGGGAGACACAGAACCTGAAGCAGGATCCAGTCTCTGAGCTGTCAGCGCAGAGCCTGATGCAGGGCTCAAACTCATGAACCGTGAGATCATGACCTGAGCTGAAGTGGGACCTTAACCGACTGAGCCACTCAGGCGTCCCAGGAGAATTTTAAATCATCACACAAGATATACCACGAGCAGGTTTGTTCAAGTTACCATGTGAACTCCAGAAAAGATTATTACCAAGAGAGTTGGGGGGGGGGTATCTCTTGGGATCACCTAAGGCAGGACAGGTCAGACAGGAAGCAAGTTTGCGCTTTGAGCCAGGGTCTCAGCTTACAAAGCCAACTTAAATACTGCCATGGAGAGACCTGGGCTCCCTCAGGGGAATTGGAGGGATTTTTCCAGAGAGGAAAGGAACCCTCTGACCCACTAAGGACACCAACTAACCCCCAGGCCACCATGCTTTGGAAGCATCCCCTGAGAAGCCCTGTCTCCCTCAGGAGTGCCTCGCTGAAGATCCTGAGTGTTTCACCCAATCGGAACAAGGATTGGTTGGCTTTCAGGACAGCAGCCTTCATTTCTCCACACATTCCCTCTTGTCCTCGTTCGTGTCTAAGTAAAAAAAAAAAAAAAAAAAAAAAAAAAGCTGAGCCTCAGGGAATTCTGAGGACTAACTCATAGCTCATGTCTAGCGGAACGGGTCTGTCTTTTCACCCCTTGCTTCCATTTCCATCTTTCGTTCATAAGTGACTCTTACCAGGATCGATGAACTGCACGTTGGCAAGGTTCTATTGTGTTGGAAGTCTCCAGATGTAAGCAGCTGTGATGCTCAGGTGAGGGAGAGGACAGTTATCTACTGAAATGTGCAACCACCAAAATAGCAAAGTGGTGAGTCACCGAAAAATGCCAACCAGGAGGATTATGAGTGATATTGCGGAGAGAAAAAAATGAGGAAGAAAAAGGAAATGTTCTCAAATTCATCTCCTCTTTTAAAACGTTGGAATATGAAATGGGGGCGAGAGCAAGAAATGGGCTTCAGCAACGAACACGGCAGCCTCCCCACTCCCACCAGCCCTTCCACACTAGAAAAGGGGCCCCGGCTGCCCTGAGGGAAATTCTTGAGATGATTCATTCAGCAGGCATTTTCTGAGTACCTACTATGTGCCAGGCTCCCTGTTCAAATAAATCAAGTGAGCATTTAAAACAGAGGAGTTCGGGGCACCTGGGTGGCTCAGTTGGTTAAGTGTCCGACTTCAGCTCAGGTCATGATCTCACAGTTCGTGGGTTCGAGCCCCACATCGGGCTCTGTGCGGACAGCTCAAGGCCTGGAGCCTGCTTCCGATTCTGTGTCTCCCTCTCTCTCTGCCCCTTACCTGCTCATGCTCTGTTTCTCTGTGTCTCAAAAATAAATAAAACATAAAAAAAATTAAACAAAGAAACAGAGGAGTTCAGTCTTTGCAAGGTAGTCAAGTCTGATCTCAAAGTTCCTGTTCACGATCTCCTCTCTTGACCGTTTTTTATCTTACACCTGCCATCTAAAACTCAATCCTACTCAACTCAGTTTCTAAAGAGAGCAGCCTCATTTGCCTCTTGGAAGAGCCTTTACATCCTCTAGAGGACACCATGGGAGCTGTGAGGGGAAAAGAGTGTTCCTTTAAACTATAACCCCAGGGGCACGTGGCTGGCTTAGCTGGTGGAAAGGGCAACTCTTGATCTCAGAGTCATGAGTTCGAGCCCCGCGTTGGACATGGAGCCTACTTAAAAAAAAAAAAAAAAAACTGTCACCCCCGAAAAGCTGCATGCTGTGATAGCCTTAACGCCCTGGGGAGGTGGAGCACCCCCCTGCATCCAGCTGCCCTCTCGGGGGTCAAGAGCAAACACAAGAGCTGTAGCTGCACTGTGGGGCCTTGTAGAGCCACAGAGGGACCTTCCCCAGGAAAAGCTTGCCCTCGGGCCACCACCCCATCTCGAGAACAGCCTTAACACCCTGTTGAATCCCTTATGAATTAATGAGTCGAACAGATCTTTGACACATTTTCATTCTCTATTTGCATGAGTGGCATGTTTAACATCCCAAAAATTATATTTTAGCAACTCCGATCGCATTAGACAGCAAAGAAGTTCCAGTTTGGGTGGATCCCCTTCACTTGAAGGTTTGGGACCATTTGTGGTGAGGGTGGGGGGCAAGGAGGATACGGGGGGATGTATGGTGGGGGCGGGCGGCAAGGGGGATGCAGGGGAGAAGTACAGTGGGGGAGGGGGGGTTGACCCGACTGGAGCAGCCACTCGCTCTAGTTTGGATTCACTCGTCAGACCCTGCCAAGCTCCTTTTATTCACAATCCTATTTTTATTCCTTCCTCCCCTGCAAACATCTCAATTCATCCTCTTTCACAAAGAAAACTCATTGTAAGGTCTTGGCCTCTTTTCACTGAGGAGAAAGGAAAAAAATGATATTGCTTCCTGCTCGGAGATTTATCAGAAAATTCTAGAAGAGAAAATTAAATCCGAGATCAATCAAAACCTCAAAGAACCAGACTTCAGGGCTAAGGCCTGGAGAGAGCCCTGCCACCCCTGTGGGGAGAAGGGACACGCTAAAGAGGGGACTCAACAGCCAGGAAGCCCCAGTGGCCCATCCCCAGTGGCCCAGTCCTGTGCTGTGCAGGCCTTCTCTTCAGGATGACGTGAATTTTCCCGACCTCGCCCTGATTCATGGTTCCTGATGTGTTCACTGGTCTTCTCTCACTGCTTTTACCTCTGCAGTGATGCCAGGGATAGAAAGTTGGAGTCCAGAAAGTGCTTATTTCAAATCAGCCCAGGACAGTCGTGGTGGGCTGTCAAAAAATGGCAATTAGCAGCTCTATGTCGTGTCCTTCCTCTGTCATTTTCCTTAACTCGGGAACGAACAAGCTAGGTTGATTTGGGAGTTTCTTTTCTCATTTTCAGTCTCAAGTAGCTGAGGCCTAAAATGTCACAAATACAAAAATAACATCTCTTTACATTTCGCAGCTTAAAGGCATTTCGCGGGGAGAACTATATGTTCTGTTTCTCTACACTTCTTTAAGCTTACATCATTCTTCCCCGCCCAGGGCCTACTGAAAAAAATCACTGCTTCCTTCCTGTCCTTCTGGCTTTGCTGGCTCGCTTGTCTTCTACAGGACTTTTCCTCTCTCTTCTAAACCTCTCTCTCCTCCGGGTTCTAAACCTGCCCCCTCACCCCCAGAATCTCCCCAGCACAGCCGTGAGCCCAGGGACGGTTGCCATCTTGTACACAGGATCCAGCTTCCTTCGGTTGTGGGGTCTTTCTTCCTGCTCTCAGACCTACCCCCACCACTCTCTGGGCTGAGGCATGGCGCACAGTGGTTGGATCTGGGACTCAGGCGACTGGACACCTGGGCGGGGCCCCAATGCTATCGTTTATCAATCAGGGATAGGAGCAGGTCAATGTCTTTGATTCTGTTGCCTTGCCTCGCCTTGCCGTGTGGCGTGAGTGGCAATGACATAAACATCTCAGGGTTGTAGTGGGGACCAAGGGGATGATTGGTGAGAAAGCACATCAGAGGGGCTGGAAGCTCTCCACAGATGCTAATTCTGGTTTTCTTTTCTCTCTCACTCAGAGATTTCCTGCAGGGTGTTTCCAAGACATTCCAACAGGCCACCTGCCCCTGGAAGAAGGAAGCCAGCTCTGGCTGATACCTTGTGGGGCTAGAGTCCTGGCCTCCTCCGGCAGATGCAGCCTTGAGCCAGTGCTGAGTCTCCCAGGGCCTTGGCCTCCTCGTCCCCGGAGCGGGGATAATGATCCAGTCTCTCACCCAGCCAGTCTCTCTCCAGTGTTACCCAGAGGATCAGATGACCATTCTTTATCATCACAAATCTTCTACAAATGAAAGGCATCATCGTTTCTTACGCTTGGAAAAGGGGGAGCAGTGTTTGGCTTCTTCAGAAAGCCTTCACATGACCTTCTGTCTCTCCTTCTGGAAAGTCTGACTTCTGGAAAATTTCAGCCAAGAAATCTCATTCATTCATTCAGTCAGTCAGTCCATCAACAAAAATTTCCTAAGCACCTGCCATGTGCCAAGACCTCCTGCCAGATGCTGGCATCGCGGGTGAGAAAGACAGAGTTGCCGCCATCAAGACAGTCACAGGCTAGTGGGAGAGACAGACAAGCACCAGGGGCAATGGGCTCTGATGGAGGAACCGAGAGGGGTAACTCGGGCAGGGCTTGGGGAGGACTGTGCCCATTTCCTTGGCCATCTGAGGCATGGCCACTTACCTTCCCTCTCGGAGTGCAGAGAGCTGGCCACACGAAAACTGAGGCGCTTGGAGGAGACAAAGCCTAAAGCTCACAATAAGTCTACCCTGTCCCGTTACCCAAAATCCTATTACCACAAAATCAATAAGTCAAAGACTAAAAAAAATTGTTTTTAATTAAACAAGGTTCTAAGCAACAGGAGGCCAACATGCTCATGCCAAATTGAGACACCAAACGAACACTCTCTCTCTCCCTTTCCCTCTCCTGATCACTCCCTCACACATGCACAAGCACACATGCACACGCACGCACACATACACGCAGCCCCCTCACCATCACTCCAAGGGAATTTGGCACATAATTCACAGTCAGGCTTTCGTCTCTCTCTGTGCACTGTGTTAGTCATGGCTGAAAGGTATCGCCGGGGTTTTCTGGACGCAGCTGGAATAAATTCAGATTGTATCCCAGCCTGGGACAGAGCTGCCGAAGTTCACGGGGAGGAGATGGCGGCTTCAAGAGGCAGTGCTGGACTTTGAGCTATTTATAGACTTTTCAATATGCAAAGCTGTTGCTCTACAATTTCCATTAACCCCTCCGAGGTTTTAGCTGTCAGATTAATTTCCCAGTTCCCCGAGGAAGGCTGACTTTTATTAAACCCCATTAGACCATTTCCTTTTGGGGTTCATTTCTCTGTATGTGAAAACATGCCACATCTTCACAGCCCTGCTCAATCTACCCTGCACTCTTAAGCCAGGAAAGTAAAAAAGAGTAGCCAAATTTTAAGAATCCTAGGCACCTTTCCCCAAACACCTTTCACAGCAAACTCAGCATGAGGACATGAAACTAGAAGAAATTAGCCATGATCCACGTGTAAGCATGGTGTCTTCCATACATATACAAATGGTAATATGGCGGACTTTGTAAGTATTTACTTAATCAAACCATTATAAAGCCTATATATGTGACCTGAATTCTAGTCCTAGGTCTGCTACAACCTATCCGCACAACGTTGGGCACAACTTTCTGCCTCTTTGAACTGCAGTTGCGTTTTGTGCACAGTAAGGGACTTGGACTAAATCAGTGCCTTTCCACATTTTGAGCACCAGAATTCTTTCTTCAGATGATTGTAGAGATGCTCAATATATGAGACGTTTTAATATATAAACGAGATGCTTCAGAGGGGCCGTGTGGGTCCTGAGCCCCATCTGATTGGCTAACGTGCTGGAGCCCTCCAGACACTTCTGAGAACCTCTTGGGGATCATTGGAGCACAGGGCAAAACCCCTTGAACTGAGTGAATTTGAAATCCTCACCAAATCCCGAACTGTGTTATTCTCATTGCCAAGTTCTTGACTCCATTCAGTGAGCTCATCCACTGTCATAGAATGTTCTGCTGTTTTAAATAGTTAAAACCTATAACAGAAAAACCTCCACGACCAAAACTCTTAATGGTCACTTCCCTTGGGATAATCCAAGTGATAATCCAGACCGCCCCCAACCCCAGGACACGGCAGAGCGCATCTCCAGCACGTGGGTCCATCCACCTCTCACTGCAGAACTGAGCGCAAAGATGGAGGTTAGTCCCCACAGAAGTCACCCCCACCGGGGCACAGAGGATGAGTAACCCAATGGGAGAGCCCCGGCAGCCATGGGCAGAGCTCTGGGGCTTCAAACCCAGCTCTTCTGGACAGGGAAGATCCACTTTAACCTCCATCCCAAGGGCATGGCGCACAAATGAGAGCCTCCAAGACTCTGTGGGCCCATTAATCCCCGCAAAGCCTCCCTTGACTATTCCACCAGGCCTAGTGAGGAGAGACAGCACCACACCCCTTCCTTCAACAGATATTCAATGTATACCATGTGCCATGAGATGCACCAGGAATTAAAGAGGAAGACAAATATACTCCCTGCAAAGCCACCAAATCTAATAGGCATGTATGAGACCTCATGTCGTGGAACTTTCCACCATTTGACGTAATAGATCACCCCCTTCTTGGATCACTTGCTTCCCATGGCTCTTACAGACAAAACCCTCATTGTTCCTACCTCTCAGGGCTCTCTCTTTTGTCCCTTTTCAGACTCTCCCTCCTCTGCCTGGTCTGTGACTCTGTCCCAGCATCCTATGAACCCTTTCCCTCTCGCTGCAGACCAAGAGTCTTAACCCTGGGGTCCCAGGCCCCTAAGGGTCAGTGAAGTTCAATGTGAAAAAACCCACATCTTTATCTTCACTTACCTCTTACTGAAATTTAGCAATTCCTTCGATTATGAAGGAGGCCAACAAACCGCAGCAGAATTAGCAGGCCCCGTGTCTTTGTCCCCGGTGAAAATCCCAGGTATCTTCATCCCATGCAAAGGTTGTGGCCGAGGTCTCAAAATCTATACTCATCACTACTTTGAAATGATAGCAGCTATTAAGCCGCCGCTGAGTATTATTATTTAATGAGTTCATAAAGAAGCATGTATACTTTCATATCACAAATTTAGTTTTAATATTTTGAGAGCGACATGCCAGTGTAATTGGTTCCCATTGTTATTGTATGCATTTTGTTTCACACATCTAAAATCAAAGGTGTTCCCAGCTGCCAAAGGAATCCAAAGCACACACGCATGCGTGCACGCGCGCGCGCACACACACACACACACACACAGAAAAACTGCGTTCTAGAGACTCTTATGCATGATTGTGGCTTTAGTTACCACCAATATCTTCATATAAACATCTTCAGCTTAGGCCCCTACCCTGAACTCCAAACCTGTACACCCATGTGCCTACTCAAGACCAACCTCTGAATATCTCAACGTGGCCCAAACCCAGCACGTTCAAAGCCAGATTCATGGCAGGCCGCCTCCCAAATTCCTCACCCCAGCAGAGAACACCCCCCCATGTGACCCACCCCTAATTCCTCAGCCTCGTGCTGTCTGGATGTTGGGTGCCCCACTTCCTGCCCTCCCGCCTCCCCTTTATGCCCTCTGTACCCCAACTTCCTCCTCTTACCGAAGTCTAGTCACGGCTGCCTCGCTCGACCCCTCCGCTACCTAGTGAACACTTACTCTTCATACCTCAGCTCTCAGCAAAGCCCTTCCCAACTTCCTACGGCTCCCAGCTGACTGCACACTCCTGAGTGAGCCCACACAAGTCCAGAGGAACCAAGTTACAGTCATGAGCCACAAACCGTTGTTGGTTTGGGCCACTGAGTTTGACATGATTTGCTACCCAGCAAAAGCTGTCTGTGTACCATGTGTAAAAGCCCACCATGGCTTTAACCCGAGATCACGGGAAACCATGAGATTTAAAGAGCCGAGGGACAGGGTGAGATGTGCCTTTGTCAACGTTACTCTGGCTGCTGTGTAAACAGTGTACAGAGAAGGGCAAGACCAGCTCAGAGACTAATGGGTGGACACAGCTGTCACCCAGGGGGAGGTGATGGCCGCCAGCCTCGGAGGTGGCAGTGGACGTGATGAGATGTGGAGGGACGTGGGAGTGCTTCCAGAAGCGATGTCGGTGGGACTTGTGACTGATTCGGTGCTGGGGGTAAAGGGAGGGGTCAGTGATGACTCCTCAGTTTCTGCTTGAGCAACTGGGAAGAAAGCTATATGAGTCAGAGTTCTCCGGGACGTGTATGTACAGAGAGAGAGATTTATTATAAGAAAATGGCTCACGTGGTGATGGAGGCTGGCAAGTACACACCAGCGGGGTGGGCCAGCAGGCTGGGGACCAGGAGAGCCGATGGTGTGGGTAAAGTCCGAATGCAGTCTGCTGGAGGGATTTTCACTCTGGGGAAGGTCCATCCTTTTGTTCGACTCAGGCCTTCAACTGATCAGACAAGGCCCATCCGCATTATGGAGGACATGCTGCTACCAATTAAAATATAAAGCCTGGGACACCTGGGTGGCTCAGTCAGGTAAGCATCTGACATCAGCTCAGGTCACGATCTCATGGCTTGTGGGTTTGAGCCCCGCGTCAAGGTCTCGGCTGTCAGCACAGAGCCTCTTCGGATCCTCTGTCTCCCTCTCTCTCTCCCCTCCCCCACTCTTTCTCAAAAATAAATAAATGCTTAAAACACTTTTTAAATAAATAAATAAAATGTAAATCCATCTAAAACACCCTTGCAGAAACTCCCAGAATAACATTTGGCCAAATATCTGGGCACCCCACGGCCCAGTTAAGCTGGCACATAAATTAACCATCAGAATGGTGTTGCTAGCTCTGAGATGAGGAAGCTGGGAGAGTAGGCTTGTGGGCTAAGGTGATGAGCTCAGTAGGCATAAGGCCCAGGGCACAGAGGGCACTCTGGTGGGGCCCGAGGCCCCTGGGGACTCCTGAGCAGTGAGGGCTGGCTTCCTCCGTTGCTGCAGTCCGTCCATTATTAGGTCTTGGTGTGACCCTAACACCACGGCGGCCACAGAAGGGACCAAGGAAAAGCAGATGGCGGCGCCCCCCACCCTGGCAGACTGTGACCATCTCGTTAGAGGGGATAAAATGGAACACAAGGAAAGGACCCCAAGTGAACTAAGGAAGGAGACCCCAGGGCTGCCCTTCCAAAGCAGCCTTCCACCACAGCTGCTGACTCCGGGACTGTCCTGCCCAATAGCCCATGGGCCTGTGTGCCACATATAAGGCCCTTTGGGGTCCGGGACCTGTCTGCCTACTTCTCTAGACCCACCTTCCCTTCTCCACCCTTCCAAGGAAGGACACCAGGGAACAGGCAGCATTTAAGAGCATGGTCTTTGCCTTGAGGCTGCCTGAAAACACCTCTGCCCCACTGGTTATGGGCTTCTGTCCCTGGGCCAGTCACTGAACCCTTCCCGGCTTCCTCGAGGGGGGCGGGGCGGATAAGACAAAACAGACTTGCATGTGGTAGCAATTAACTGAAATAATGCTTAGCCAAGTGCCTGGTATTTAGCGAGTATAAGGCGTTAACTACTATTATTAGATCATTGCTAACGTCGTTATTGTTACGAGGGGCTGTAAAGTCCTATGAACCTGTAAAGTGCACTCCTTTATCAACTACTTATTAGCTGTGAACCGCAGATAAGTCACTCAACCTCTCTGGGCTCCAGTTCCTGAACTGTGAAAGGGGACAGTGCATCTTACATCTCAAGGATACCGTGAGGACTCAAAGTGAGGAAGCAGAGAAAATGCATAGAATGTTCCCTGGCACGAGGTAAATGAGCAATACATTTGGACCAGGAGTAGCAGAGTGGTGCACTGGCACTCAAAATGGGCCACGCTGGGCCACGCTGTTTGGCACCTTTGTGACTTTCCTGTCACAGAAAACGGCCTTGTCCAGTGGCCAACCACCCATTCATCTTGTGGTGTCTGTTCATTCCCCTAGAAAGTTCCCTGATCTCCACCCCTCCTTGGCCCACCGGCCTCTCCCGTGTGCACCTGCTATCTTGGGTGTGCCTCTACCACTGCCCATGTCTCTCCATGGTGAGGGCACCTGCTTGCTGTCCCATCTCCATGAGTGTCCGGGACACCACCTCCAAGGCCCATAAAAAAGCCAGACGACCTGCAGGTGCAGAAATGCCTCTGGGCCTTCTTTCTCCTGCTAAGTGGCCCACGTTCGCGGCTTTCCTGAGCTCCAGCCCCATCTTTAATGACTTGGCAAGAAAGGATTTCTCAGCCTGGCCTGCTGCTCCTGCCAGAGTCATGTACAAATGCGAACTGGCCCGTCTCTGCTGCTCGAGGCAGGAGGGTCACGGCAGGCCTACCGCGCGAGATGACACGCCAGCAGGTGGGACCCGTGTGGACCTGTGCGCCTTCCTGCCACCTTCCCCACCTGGTAATTGGCCGGGCCTCCCAAGAGGGCCCTGTCCCCTGTGCTAATGGCCTCACAGCTCTCAAGCCATGTCTCCCCCGGTCACTGGAGGCTGCTCATGTCCACACCGGCCCCAGGGGGTAGGCCCAGAAGCTGCAGCCTGACGCCAGATGCCACCCACCTGTCCTGTTAAGTGTCTTGTCGGATGGGCTGCCCGTGGGTGGGAGGGATGAGCTGGGCAGGAGGGGGCAGCGGGGTGGTGCACAGAAACGTACACAGAACAAAGGGAGCGGCTCCTTCATTCATCTACCACTTAGAAATGTACAGGGGCACCGGGGTGGCTCTGTTGGCTGAGCATCCGACTTCAGCTCAGGTCATGATCTCCTAGTTTGTGGGTTCGAGCCCTGCATCAGGCTCTGTGCTGAGAGCTCAGAGTATGGAGCCTGCTTTGGATTCTGTGTCTCCCTCTCTCTCTGCCCCTCCCCTGCTTGTGCTCTGTTTCTCTCTGTCTCTCCAAAATAAATAAACATTAAAAAAGAAAGAAAGAAAGAAAGAAAGAAAGAAATATACTGATCACTCGCTATATGCCACGTTCTAGATCAGGTGCTGGCCTCCCAGCAGCAAGCAGAGCAGACGCGGCCCCTGATCTCACTTGGGGGTCCACGCTGGCGGGGGCCTGAATCTGAATGAAAGAATCACAACAGCGAACACTGACTTATGCTCTGCAAAGGCGCAGAGATGCTTGGAGCGGCGGTGCACATCCTACACTACTGGACCAGATGCTCAGGCTGAGTCGAGGCCACGGGTTCATCTTCTCCAGAGATGCTTAAAAGGCATTTAATGAAAGTATACACGTTCTCAGGCTGATTTCATCCTCAGTAAAAAAAAAAATTGTACTTTCTTACAAACCTTTAGAAACTGTTAGTTCTCTCTGATATTCATTATTTATCCTTTCCTTCTACGGCAATTGAACACCCGATTATTAGCTGGGTACTTGGCTGCCTAGACTAGAAACCACACGCTCTCCACTGGTCTGACTGCGTAACTCAGTTCTTTGTGATGCAGTATGAGCAGAAATGGTATGAGCAGCTTCCGGGACGTTTGGGAAAGATCACGTCCATTTTATTCCTTTCCCTCCTTCCTGCTGGTAGAAAAGTGGGCACCGCTCCTGGTGCGGGAGCTGCCACCTTGGGCCACAAGTGGGAAAAGCACTTTGAAGGTTTAGGGAACAGCAATTCATCCTAATTTAAACAGAATGTTGGACCCACAGGTGGCGCGCCTCAAGTAGCAAAACGTAAGATGAGACACTGTGCAAGATGTGCAAGTGGGATTGGGGGACAGCAGATGGCAAGGGCACAGACATGATATTTCAGCACGTCTCAAATGCACATTTTTCCCCATTTTAACATCCCTGAAATTGATTTGCATCTCACAACTGAGAGCACATTACAATTGCTATGGGCCATTTTCTACGTTGTGACCTTGTTGAATAAGATGTGCATAGCAGTCACTCACATCTTCTGAATGACAGGGGGCCCCAGGCTTGTCATCTGATGGGTCTGGATAGTCCAAACACAGCTCTGAGTTAGACCATCACTGGAGGAAGACACACAGCTTGCCAATGGGGATGACGCATTAGGGAAATTCCAAATTTTGGTGGGCATCAATTGCCTTTCTTTTGCCCAACATTACAAGAGAGATGAACTCAGGCTAGAGACAATCCCAGAGACGGGAGGGGACATAATTCTGCTAGGAAAGGGACTTTCTGTCTGTGGCCAACAATCGATGTTGATTGGGAGTCTTGTACCTTTTTTAAAAAAAAAATTGTTTTTACTTTAGAGAGAGAGAGAATGTGTGAACACGGGAGATGGGCAGAGGGAGAGAAAGAGAGAGAATCTCAGGCAAACTCCACGGTCAGCAAGGAGCCCAACTCAGGGCTCAATCCCACGACCCTGGGCTCATGACCTGAGCCAAAATCAAGAGTCAGAGGCTCAACCAACTGAGCCACCCAGATGACACTAGGAGTACTTTTATGGCCTTGAAGAATAAAAGACAAGGAAGAAAGTCGGCCACAGGCCAACCTGGGGACTTCAACAGGCAATGACCAGAGACACTTTCCCCAGGGAGCAGAAGCAGGCGATCTGAATGGACTAACCATAAAATGTTAGTCCACTCAAGATGGAGTGTGGGTTATGACTCTCCTGAGTCCCCTGGGTCATATATATTGGCCATGTTGTGACTGGATCATTCTCTTTTTAGTTTAAAGACCACCGGATCGAGGAAAGCCTATTGTGATCTGATGGACAGAACTGTGCGTTATCCTGAGATCCTGGCCTTTGACCCAGATGCAGGATTCAAATGAGACCCTGTTCTCTTCAAGGGATGGATAAGTATGTTCTATATGAGGAAAAGGCATGCAGATACTTGGCTGTCACAGAAGCTACTAATGATGGATGTGTCCCTAATGTAATAAATCTCTCTCTCTCAATTCTTTTTAAACCAGCCCCATGTTTAATGGAAAAACACAAGAAACCTCCTATTAAAGCCAAGGATAAAACAAAAACATCCATCATCACTCATGTTATTAACATAGTTCTGGAAATACTAACCTACACAAATCAACAATAAACAGAAATTGTTTGAAATATTTACCAAAACATTTTACATGGTGGCAAAGTTATCAATAGTTGTTCTTGGTGTGATTAGCAACTAATAAAAGTCCAAGAGAATTAAATGAAAATCTATTGCCAACATCTATGAAACGAGAATGGATTTATGCAGTGTAAATCTATTACAAATAAAAACTTAGTAGGTTGAACAGATACAAAATAATATAGAGAATTTAATAATAGCCAGTGAGAAGGTATCATGAAAGAAAAATCTCATGTGTAATAACCAAAAAGGATAAAATATATAGAAATAACCCAATATGTGCAAAAATCTACGTGAAGAAAATTTAAATCGCCCCTGAGGGACACAAACAAAAACAGGACTTGCATTAATATGGGAAGGTATACTATATACTTAAATAGAAAATGCCCATATGAGGAGTTTAAGATACAAAACAGAAGAACATAAGGGAAGGGAAGCAAAAATAATATAAAAACAGGGTGGGGGGAAAAACATAAGAGACTCTTAAATATGGAGAATAAACACAGGGTTGCTGGAGGGAGTGTGGGAGGGGGGATGGGCTACATGGGTGAGGGGCATTAAGGAATCTACTCCTAAAATCATTGTTGCACTATATGCTAACTAACTTGGATGTAAATTTAAAAAATAAATTAAATAAAAAAGAAAAAAATAAAATGCCTCACACACACACACACACACACACACACACAAAGCAAAATTCTTCCAGAAAAGTCTTGTTTTAAAAAGCACTGTAAGGAGCTCCAGGGTGGCTCCGTCAGTTAAACATCAGACTTCAGCTCAGGTCATGATCTCGCATTTGTAAATTCAAGCCCCACATTGGGCTCTGTGTTGACAGTGCAGAGCCTGCTTGAGATTCTCACTCTCTCTCTCTCTCTGCCCCTCCCCTGCTCAAGCTTGCTCTGTCTCTCTCAAAATAAATAAATAAACTAAAAAAAAAAAAGCACTGTAAGAAGACAGCCAAAAATGAAGATATATTACAATACTATAGGAATTAAAATCATAAGGTACTGATGCCTGAAAGGACAGACAGATCAAAGGAACAGAATTTAAAACCCAAATAAAGATCCATGAATAAATGGGAATGTATATAAACACTTCACATATGATAAAGATGTTTTGAATCAGTAAGAAAAAAGATTTCTTCAACAAAATAATGTTGGGAAAACTAAATAACCAGATAGCAGGCCTGCCACATTACAAATACAGTAAAACCTTGGTCTGCGAGCATAATTCACTCTGGAAACATGCTTGTAATCCAAAGCACCCATATATCAAAGTGAATTTCCCCATAAGAAATAATGGAAACTCAAATGATTCGTTCCGCAACTCAAAAATATAAAATCTGATTACAACACCATAATATAATACAAAATAGTAAAGAAAAATACAAAATATAAAGAAAAATAAACAAATTAACCTACCTTTGAAAACCTTCGTGGCTGGTGTGAGGGAGGCAAGAGAGAGGAGGGTGATTGTGTAGGACGATGTTCGCTATCACTAATGGAAGTTGACTATAGTACAGTGTGAATAAACTCTTGTCATAGACTGTATCTAATGTAACCGGCAATAAGGCAGCAGAGGAAAGGGTCTACATTTGCAGGCAGCCTGACCTAGAATGACGCAAAGCCTTCCTAAGCTCACTCTTGTATGGAAAAGCAAAGGACTGTCCATACGTGCTTTGAAGTGACAAAAAATACACCAGTTCCAGTTGTGGGCACCTTCCAACGTTCTGAAACATCACCAATTCCTGCCAAACACCGCGGCCTGAGACCGACCATCCGAGTATGGGATGACCACCCACAATCCTGCAGCGAGAGAGAGAGAGAGAGAGAGAGAGAGAGGTGAGAAGAACCAGTGGCTCAGTTGTGATTGTGTGATATTCGGCGTCACATACTATTTGTATTGCAAGACGTCACTCGTTTATCAAGTTAAAATTTATTAGAAATGTTTGCTCATCTTGCAGAAAAGTTACTCACGCTCCAAGGTTTTACTGTATTTTTTTCCAATTCTTTTTTGGGTTTTTTACTTTGCATGTGATGTTTTTTGCAAGGCAGGTGTTTTTTATTTCCATTTTTGTCTTTAAGGAGTCAAATACATTGATGTCTTTTTCTATGACTTCTGAATTGGGATCAGTTTTGAGAAAGTCTTGCCCATTTGAGAATAAAACAATTCTCATATTTTCTAGTACTTCTTTAGGGCTGAATTTTTTCAATATTTAAATCCTTGATCCACTTGGACCTTACTTTGATGGGAGATGTGAGGTAAGGACAAGTTTATTGCTTCCAGTGTGATTTTAAGGTGCGTTCAGAGAAGAAAAGCCACTCTTCCTCTGGTTCAAGACCAAGAACCTGTTTCCAAGGGCAGGGAATCAAAGAGCCTGCGTTGTTCAACGCCACCCTCTTCAGTAGCGATATTGTGAGACTCTTTCCAGGAACACGAGCTGTGTGTCACTACATTGTCCTGCATTGCCTCCACAACCAAGGTCAAAGGCACTTAGGACCCCACCCTGCTTTTCACCCTGGGCTTGCTGTGGCTTTCGCCCTGCATCAGAGCACCCCCATTATCTGCGATGAAATGCCTTGTGCTTACTGGAATTCACTCTTCACCACAATTGCTGTGTTGCTAACTCATTTTTCAAATCTAAACCTAGCCTTTACCTTTAGGATGCCTTGCCTTACCCAGCACACATCCGACACCCACATCCCTGCCCCTGGGCCGCAGGTCCACGCCCCAGACCCTTCACACACACCACTACCAAAGCAGAAACCATATTCCATGTTGTACTTGGTCACCGTCATGGGTCTTCTCTGCTGAACTGCCAACAAACGCGTCTGCCACTTCTGCTACCCCTCCAGCCAGTGCAGAGGGAGGCTGCAAATAAACGATTTCTCCATAAGCGAAGATCTCCCAACCCTGCTCAATGTGTAAGTATTTTTCTAATGCCAAGAATGGTAAAATCATCAAGAAGAATGTGGTGGTCATAGCAATGGCATATATTGTCCCCAAAACTGCAAATTAAAAGGCTTCACAGAGCTGGTAGTCAAGCCAGCCATTCTGATATACAACAGCATGGTGGTTTTCTGTTAAAAGGGCCCAAATTAGTCTCTTCGCTGTATAGATACCTCTCTTCATTGTGATTTTGCAGCACCTTCCATCCGGAGGTAGGGACTATCTCCTTGTCCTTGAGTCTGACCTTAGGATTTGCTTTGGGAGGTTCCCTGTGCCAGAAGGAGTCCTTGCATGTCATTTTTTTAAAAAAGAAGATTGTCTTAAAGAGAGACATAAGTATTTAAAGGCTGAAAACTTCTATTTTTAGGATGTAGGAGGATTTCTCCTCATAATTTTGTCCCCCCTCAGTTGGAGCCATCTCATGGACCACGATTTGAATTTTCTTCAACAATTTTAGGTTAATTTTTATCTTGGGTCTCATTTTTATATAATTCTACTCTCCACAACTCAAATGGATGGATTGTAAGAGGAATAGAAATAGTGATCACGTATGAATAAATAGTGTATGGGGAGGGGTCAGCATTCAGCAGCTCTGCGTCTAGAGCTTCTGGTAGAACTCTCAGACAGTTGGGATCTCCCTGTGTCCTCAGACTGATGCAGTAATGCCTTGTATATCTTATATATGGTTGATCCATGAAACTGAAGACATGTCATGAGTTGAGGCATGTGTGTCGGAGCTCTGTTCTCCTTTCTCAGCCTCAGAACGTACACAGCGGTGCTGTGAGAAGAGTTACCTAACACAGATCTCATATCAAGCTGGTGTGTGTGTGTGTGTGTGTGTGTGTGTGAGACAAGATTCCTCTGTCTAGTTAATTAACACATCCATCACCTCACATTTTGTGTGTGTGAGAAGATTTAAGTTCTACTCTCTTAGCAAATTTCAAGTTTACAATAGAGTGATATCAACGATAGCCACCATGTTTGACATTATATCCTCAGACTGTAATCATCTTATAGCTGAAAATCTGTACCCTTTTACCAATCTCTTTATTTCCCTCACCTCCCCCCCATCGCCGGCAACTATTTTTCTACTCCCTGTCTCTATGAGTTTGGCTTTTTTTTTTTTTTTTAGATTTCACATGTAAGTAATACCATGCAATATTTCCCTTGCTCCATCTGGCTAATGCCCTCAAGGTCCATCCATTTTGTTGCAACTAGAAGGATGTCTTCTTTCTCATGGGCTGAACAATATTCCATTGTAGATACATATTACATCTTCTTTCTCCATTCATTCACTGAGGGCAACTTAGGTTGTTTCCACATCTGGACTGTTGTGAATAATGCTACAATGAATATGCACATGTACATGTCTCTTGCAGATCCTGTTTTCATTTGCTTTTGATACATACCCAGAGGTGGGATCCCTGGATCATATTGGAGCTCTATTTTTAAAAAAATTTTTGAGGAATGTCCACACCATTTGGTACCAGTTTATGTCCCAGGAACATTCAGTTCCTCTGACTACTTTTTAATCGGGTTGTTTGTTCATTTGTTTGCTTTTGCTATTGAATTGTATGAACTCTTTGGGTATTAACCCTTTATCAAATGTATAATTTGAAAATATTTTCACCCATTCTGTAGGTTGCCTTTTCATTTCATGGATGGCTTCCTTTGTTGTGTAGAGAATTTTGGTCTGATATGGTCCCACTGTTTATTTTTGCTTCTGGTGTCAAATCCAAAAAAATCATCACCAAGACTGATACCAAGGATCTTCCTACCTATGGAGTTTTATGGCTTCAGGTCTTACATTCAAATCTTTAATCCATTTTGCGTTGATTTTGTGTATGGTGTAAAATAGTGATCCAGTTTCATTCCTTTGCATGTGCCCGTCCAGTTTCCCCAGCACGATTTATTTAAGAGACTATCCTGTGCTATATACACATGTACACCCACGTGTGCGCACACACACACACACACACACACACACACACTTGTTGGTTCTGCTTCTCTAGAGAACTCTGGCTAGCATGACCAATATTTTTGGTAGAAATAGAATTCTGGCTAAACATTTCTTCCTTTCAACAATTTAAATGTGTCACTCCATTTTACTCCATTTCCTTTTTGCTTGCATGGTTTTGGAGAAAAGATTGCTGTAATTCTTATCCTTTTTCTTCTCTAGGTAACATGTTTTGTTTTTTACCTCCCTCTGGCTTCATAGCTTTGTCTTGGGTTTCTGCAGCTTGTATGTGAAATGTGTGTGTGTGTGTGTGTGTGTGTGTGTGTGTATTTATCTTGCTAAGCATTTTATGAGATTCATTTATCATTTGTTTAATATCCACCACTATTGTAAAAAGTTCTCACCCATTATTTCTTCTGCCTCTTTCCCTTTTACTTCTTATGGGATTCCAATTATGTGAGTGTTATGTCGTTGGCTAGTACCCCATTCTTCGAAATCGTGTTCTGTATTTTCCTTCACATAATTCTCTTTGCATTTCACTTTGATTTGCATTAGCCAGTTCAAGCTCTATTTCTTTCTTCAACTGTGTCAGGCCCAGTGATGAGCCTATTGAAAGCATTCTGTTTTATATTTCTATACTTTTGATTTCTGAGTGTCTTTCTTATTATTTTCATATCTGTCACAATTACCTCTCTGATCTTGCCTGTTGTCTGCATTTTACATTAAAGGCTTGAACATGTCAAGCATTGTTATTAATCCCCTGTGTAGTAGTTCAAACATGTGTGTCATATCCGAGCTTGGTTCTGAGGTTTGCTTTTACTCCTGAAAATATGGTTGTCCTGGCGCCTGGGTGGCTCAGTCGGTTAAGCGTCCGACTTCAGCTCAGGTCATGATCTCACAGTTCGTGGGTTCGAGCCCTGCATTGGGCTCTGTGCTGACAGCTCGGAGCCTGGAACCTGCTTCGGATTCTGTGTCTCCCTCTCTCTCTGCCCCTCCCCTACTCACGTTGTCTCTCTCTCTCTCTCAAAAAATAAATAAAACATTAAAAATTTTTAAAAAGAGAAAGAAAATATGGTTGTCCTGACATTCGATTAGTCCTTCTAATATTTTGGTTTCAGTTCAAGATGGTGGTGCTATCTTCATGCTCCTTTGACATGTCTTAGAATCTCCCAGAAAGGAAGTTTTATACGCATCTGGTGCCGTGACTTTTGCAGCTGCCACCTAGAGGACATCACTTGATTGCCTCGCTCTGAAGGCCAAGGACGTTTGGAGTCCTCATACCATGAAACCGTAACGAGCGGTGTCACCCAGAAAGGAGCTCATACCCCTCTGGCACCCTGATTTCTGCAACTGTCATCTAGAGACACCTCTACGTCACATGGCTCTGGTGGCCAGGGGGGCTTACACTTGTGGGTCCCATAGGACGTTACCAGTGAAGAAAGAGTTCTTCTTTTTTAAAATGTTGATTTATTTTGAGAGAGAGAGAAAAAGAGCATGAGTGGGAGAAGGACAGAGAGAAAGGGAAAGAGAGAATCCCAAGCAGGCTCCACCTTGTAAACACAGAGTCCAACGCAGGGCTCAGACCCATGAACCGTGAGATCATGACCTGAGCCTAAATCAAGAGTTAGATGCTTAACAACTGAGCCACGCAGGCGCCCTGAAGAAAGGGTTCTTAAATAAATCCCACCAGCAGGCATAGAGGAAACAACAGACCCAGGCGTTCAGACTTTCTGTGAAGAAAATCCATTAGCTAATCATTATGACTGTGGTTTGAGGGGTAGGCTTCTAATTAAATACATCTCTAGGGGCTGACTGTAATTCTTTCCAGAACCTCAAACGGTGGGTGCTCTCTTTACATGAACCATCTGCCTCACTCCAGAGCACTAGCATCTCCTGGAGGAGAGCTTTACACATATCTGCTGCCCTGGTTTTTCTGTCTGGCACCCCATTTTGTGGCTGCCACCCATGGGAATTACTTGGCTCTGGCCAAGGGGCGCTTGTATTCCTAGGTCCCTGAGAACTATGGCGATTAAAGAAATGGGTCTTAGCAGGCTTGAATGCCAGGGCATTGCACAGACAGCAGAATAAGGCACACTCCCCAGTCTTTCTGTGAGGGAGGCCTCTTGTCCGGGAGCATTGGCCTGAGGGACATGTTTCAAGTTTGGCACACATTTCATGACCGTTGGAGCTGCATTGGATGTTGTTACAACACGCTCTCTCTGCCTACTTCCAGCTCACTGCTATCACCCAGAAAAAAGCTTATAAACTCATTTGGAGCTGCGATGTTTGCAACTTCCAGCAGGGCCACCTCCAGATCACCTGGCCAGTAGAGCTTATACTTTTGGTCCCACAGGATTGTATATATTTGCACTTTTAAAAGCTGTTGCCTGAGGGTCTGGCTTCCAGTCAGCATGAATCTAGGTGCAGAGATCTTCCATTTTGAAACACCGACATCCTCAACTACCATAGTACTGGGAACTATTTAAAAGTAGCTGCTTGGATAAGCACAAGGTTTGAGACAAAATGAAGAGCTAAGCCAACGCTCACCAAGATTCATCTACATAAAACCATCCCATGAAGACTAGGAGAGGTGTTTGCTTCATCTACTGAATAGGAACCAACACAGAGATCAAGCAAAATGAAGAAAGAGAGGAATATGTTCCAATGAAAGAGCAAGATAAGACCTCAGGGAAAAAAAGCCTTAATGAAACAGAGATAAGTTATTTATCTGATAAAAGGTTCAAAGTAACGTCATAAGATGTTTACCACACTGGAGAGAAGAATGGATGAACACAGTGAGAACTTCAACAAAGAGATGGAAAATATAAGAAAGCACCAAAAAGAAGTCACAGGGCTGAAGAATCAGTAACTGAATTGAAAAACACACTCGTGGGTTCACTAGATGAAGCAGAAGAAAGGGTCAGTCAACTCGAAGACAAGACAGTAAAAGTCACCCAACCAGAGCAGCAAAAAAATGGAAAAAGATGAGAAAAGTGAAGATAGCTTTAAAAACTTACAGGACAACATCAAATGGAATAACATTTGCATCAAAAGGTTCCCAGAAGGAGGAGAGAGAGAAAAAGGGCAGAAACCTTATTTGAAGAAATAATGGCTGAAAACTTCCCTAACCTTGGCAAGGAAACAGACATCCAGATCCAGGAAACCCAGAGTGTTCTACATTAGATGAACCCAAAAAGACCCACACCAACACATTTATAATTAAAATCTCAAAAGCTAAAGGCAAGGAGAGAATATTAAGAGCAGCAAGAGAAAATTACCTTGTTACATACAACGGAACCCCTAAGACTACCAACAGATTTTTCAGCTGAAACGTTACAGGCCAGAAAAGAGAGGCACCATATATTCAAAGTGCTGAAAGAAAAAGAAAAAAAAAAAACTGTTACCCCAGCAAAAATGCTCTACCCAGCAATGTTGTCATTCAGAATTGAAGGAGAGATAGTTTCCAGATAAGCAAAAGCTCAAGTTCATCACCACTAAACTGGTCTTACAATAATGTTAAAGGGACTTCTTTCAGCTGAGAAGAAGGGCACTAATTAATAACAACATAAATAAAAAAATAAATCTCACTGAAAAGGTAAATATATAGTAAAGGTAGTAAATTAACCACGTATCAAACTATTACGAAGGTTAAAAGACAAGTGGTAAAAATAACCATGATTACAATAATTAGTTAAGGGATACACAAGGTAAAAAGATGTAAAATGTGACATCAAAAACATAAAACTTGGGGGGGTAGTAATAATGTTTAGCTTTACAGTAGGATCAAACTTAAGTCATTATTAACTTTAAAATAGACTATAATAGACATAGGTTGTTATGTATAAGCCTCATGGGAACCACAAAACAGAAACCTCTGGTAAATACACAATGATAAAGAGAAGGGAATGTAAGCATACCACTAAAGAAAGACATTAAACCACAAAGGAAGACATCAAGAGGTGACAAGGACAGAAAGCAACTACAAAAACAGAAAACAATGAACAAAATGGTAATAAGTACATACTTAATAATAATTACTTTAAATATAATCAAAAGACATAGAGTGGTTGAATGGGTTAAAAAAAAAAAAAAAAAGACCCATCTATGCTGCCTAAAAGGGATTCACTTTAAATCTAAAGACACACAAAGGGCATGCCAGCGCCCAGGTGGCTCAGTCGGTTAAGTCTAACTTCGGTTTAGGTCATGATCTCACGGTTTATGGGTTGGAGCCCCGCATCAGGTCTGTGCTGACAGCTCAAAACATGAAGCCTGCTTCTGATTCTGTCTCCCTCTCTCTCTGCCCCTCTCCTGCTCACACTCTGTTTCTTTCTCAAAAATAAATAAACACTAAAAAAAGAATTTAAAGACACACAGAGACTGAAAATGAAGAGATGGAAAAATATAATCCATGCAACTGGAAACCAAAAGAAAGCTGGAGAGGCTATACTTACATCAGATAAAACAGACTGAAACAAAGACATGATAAAAGACAAGACAAAGAATGATAAAGGGGGTCAATCCAACAAGAAGATACAACATTTGTAACGAGCTATGCACCCAGTATAGGAGCACCTAAATATATAAAGCAATTATTAACAAACCTAAAGGGAGAAATAGCAATAGAGCAATAGTAGTAGACTTTAACACCCCACTTACATCAATGGACAGATCATTGAGACAGAAGATCAATAAGGAAACATTGGCCATACATAGCACATGAGACTAAATGGACTTAACAGACATTTATAGAACGTTCCATCCAAAAGCAACAAAATACATATTGCCCTCAAGTGCACATAAAATATTTTCCAAGATAGTTTGTATATTAGGCCCCAAAACAAGTCTTTAATAAATTTAAGAGAATTGAAACCATATCAACTATGTTTTCTAATCACAATGGTTTGAAAGCAGAAATTAATTACATAAGTAAAACGTGAAAATTCACAAATATGTAAAAATTAAATAACATGTTACTGAAAAAGAAGAAATAAATAGAGAAATCAAAAATTCTTTGAGACAAATCAAAATGAAAATGAATCATACAAAAATTTATGGAATGCAACAAAAGTAGTTCCAAGAGAGAAATTCATAGTAATAAATGCCTACACCAAGAAGCAAGAAAAGTCTCAAATAAACAACCTAACTTTACATCTCAAAGATCTAGAAAAAGAACGAAGCCCAAAATTAATAGAAGGAAGGAAATAATAAAAATGAGAGCAGAAATAAATGAAATCAAGACTAAAAAGACAAAAGAAAATATTAATGAAACTAAGAGCTGGCTCTGTAATAAATGTAACTGACAAACCCTTAGCTAGACTCACCAAGAAAACAGAGAGAAGACTCAAGTAAATAAAATCAGAAAAAAAGATATTACAGGGCACCTGGGTGGCTCAGTTTGTTGAGCATCTGACTCTTGATTTCAGCTCAGGTCATGATCTCACAGTGCATGGGATCGATCCCCCACACCAGGCTCTGTGTTGACAGTGTGGAACCTGCTTGGGATTCTCTCTCTCCCTCTCTCTCTTCCCCTATCCCACTCACACACTTACTCTCTCTCTCTCTCTCTCTCTCTCTCTCTCTCTCTCTCTCTCTCTCTCAAAAAAATAAATAAATAAATTTTCAACGTTTTTTTAATGTTTACTTATTTTTGACAGTGACAGCAAGAGAGAGCATGAGTGGGGAAGGAGCAGAGAGAGAGGGAGACACAGAATCCAAAGCAGGCTCCAGTCTCTGAGCTGTCAGCACAGAGCCCAATGCAGGGCTCGAACTCACAAACTGCGAGACCATGACGTGAGCCAAAGTCAGATGCTCAACTGACTGAGCCACCCAGGCACCCCAATAAATATTTTTTAAAAAGGAAAAGAGATGTCACAACAGATACCACAGAAATACAAAGGATTATAAGAACAATTATACACTAACAAATCTGACATAGAAGAAATGGATAAATTCCTAGAAACATACAACCTACCAAAATTGAATTATGATTAAATAAACAATCTGAACAAATCAATCACCATAAGAAGATTGAATCAGTAATCAAAAACCTCCCAACAAACAAACGTCCAGGACAAGATGGCTTCACTGGTGAATTCTATCAAATCTTCAAATAAGAATTAATACTAATCCTTTTGAAACTCTTTCCTCCCTCCAAAACACGGAAGAGGAGGGAACTCTTTCAAACTCATTTTACAAGGCCAGTATTACCCTGATACCAACACCAAACAAGGATGCCACAAGAAACAAAAATTACAAGCCAATATGCCTGATGAACATAGATGCAAAAATCCTCAACAGAAGGACACCTGGGTGGCTCATTCGGTTAAGCGTTTGGCTCAGGTCATGATCTCAGAATCCGTGGGTTCGAGCCCTGCGTCAGGCTCTGTGCCGACAGCTCTGTGCCTGGAGCCTGTTTCAGATTCTGTGGCTTCTTCTCTCTCTGCCCCTCCCCAGCTCACACTCCATCTTTCCCTTTCTCAAAAATAAAATAAAATTGAACAATACATTAAAAGGATCATACACCATGATCAAGTGGGATTTATTCTAAGGATGCAAGATAGTTCAACCTCTGCAAATCAGCAATGTGGTCATCACATTAAATAATGATGGACACAAATTATACGATCATCTCAATAGATGCAGTTAAAGCCTTTAACAAAATTCAAATCCATTTGTGATAAAAATTCTCAATAAAGCAGGTGTAGAGGGAACGTAACTCAACATAATAAAGACCATATTTGACAAGCCCACAGCTAACATCATACTCAATGGTGAGAAGCTAAAACCTTTTCCTCTCTAAGATCAGGAACAAGACAAGGATCCCCATTGTCACCACTTTCATTCAAAATAATATTGGACACCCCAGCCAGAGAAATTGAACAAGAAAAAGAAATACAGGGCATCCAAATTGGGAAGGAAGAAGTAACATTGTCACCATTTGCAGATGTTATATAGAGAACCCTAAGGACTCCATCAGGAAACTGTTAGAACTGATAACTAAATTCAGCCAAGTTGCAGATACAATATCAATACAGAAGAATATGTTGCATTTTTATACAGGAATAATGACTGCCAGGAAGAAAAATTAAGAAAATGATCTCATTTACAATTGCATCAAAAAGGATAAAATACATATAAATGAATTTAACCAAGGAGATGAAAGACCTGCACTATAAAAAATAGAAGACATTAATGAAAGAAACTGAAGAAGACACAAAAAATAAATAGGTATTCCATGCCATGGGTCGGAAGAATTAATAGTGTTAAAATGTTCACTACCCAAAGCTCTAGGGAGAGTCAAGGCAATCCTGTCAGAAATTACAATGCCATTTTTCACAGAGATAGAACAAAAAGTCCTAAAATGTGTATGGAATCATAAGGGGCCTTGAAAAGCCAAAGCAATTTCGAGAAAGAAGAACAAAGCTGGAGGCTTTATGCTCCTTGATTTCAAATTATATTACAAAGCTACGGTAATTAAAACAGTGCTGTGTTGGCATTAAAATAGACACACTGGGGGCACCTGGGTGGCTCAGTCGCTTAAGCGTCCGACTTCGGCTCAGGTCATGATCTCACGGTTCGTGAGTTCAAGCCCCGCATCGGCCTCTGTGCTGACAGCTCTGGGCCTGAAGCCTACTTCGGATTCTATGTCTCCCTTTCTCTCTCTCTCTATCCCTCCCCTGCTCACTGTTTGTCTGTCTCTCAAAAATATACATTAAAAAAATTAAAAATACAATAAAAATAAAAATAAAACAGACACACCAATCAGTGAAACAGAACAGAGAGCCCACCCCTAGGGGGTCAATTTACTTGCAGTGAAGGAATCAAGAGTATACAACATGGGAAAAAAACAGTCCCCCTATTGGTGGTGCTGGGAAAACTGGACAGCTACATGCAAAAGAATGAAAGTGGATCCCCTCTTACACCATACACAAAAATCAACTCAAAATAGATTAAGAACCTGAACACTAAACCTAAAACCATGAAACTCTTAAAAGAAAACATAGGTGGCAAGCTCTTTGACTTAGGTCTTGGCAATAATTTTTTGTATCTGACACCAAAAGCAAAAGCAAACAAGCAGGACTATATCAGACCAAACAGCTTCTGCCCAGCAAAGGAAACCATCAAGAGAATAAAAGGCAACCTACCGAATGGGAGAAAATATTTGCAAATCATATATCCGATAAGGGACTACCATCCAAAATATATAAAGAACTCCTACAAGTCAGAAAAAAAATCCAATTTAAAAATTGGCAGAAGAGGGGTGCCTAGGTGGCTCAGTCCATTAAGTGTCTGACTCTTGACCTCAGCTCAGGTCCTGATCTCACGGTTGTGAGTTCAAGCCCCATGCTGGGCTCTGTGCTGGGTGTGGAGCCTACTTAAAAATTTTCTTCTAATTGATCTGAAGAGACATTTTTCCAAAGAAGACAAACAGATGGCCAGCAGGTACATGGAAAGATGCTCTACATCATTAATCAATTAATCAATTAATGCAAAACATCAATGAGGTACCACTTTGCCCCTGTTGGAACAGCTATGATCAAAAAGGCTAGAAATAACAGGTGTTGGCAAAGGTGTGGAAAAGGGGATCCCTTGTGCACAGCTGGTGGGAATGCTGAGTGGTGTGCCCACTATAGAAAATAGTATGAAAGTTCCTCAAAAAATTAAAAATAGAACTACCATATGATCCAGAAACTCTACTTGTAGGTATTTATCCAAAGAAAACAAAATCACCAATTCAAAAAGACATGCACCTCCATGTTTATTGCAACATTATTTACAATGACCAAGATATGTAAACAACCTAAGTGTTCATCAGTGGATAAATGGATAAAGAAGATGTGATGTAGGGGCACCTGGGTGGCTCCGTCGGTTAAGCGTCTGACTCTTGATTTCGGCTCAGGTCATGATCTTGTGGTTTGTGGGTTCGAGCCCTGCACTGGGCTCTGCTCTGACAGTTTGGAGCCTGGTTGGGATTATCTCTCCCTCTCTCTCTCTCTGCCCTCCCCTGCTTGATCCCTATCTCTCTCAAAATAAATAAAAATAAACTTAAAAAAATAGAATTCTGATACGCTATAGATGACTTAGGCATTCCCCTTTGATCAGAAATATTTTAAAACCATTTAACAACTGATAGGTCATTAACCTTGATCAGTCAGAATAGATCAGGCTATTGAAGCAGAGCGCGTCCTAGAGGCCCCCGCTGCACCAAGCATCTGCTCTCTTGTGGTTGACATGCGGAGCAATCCAGGACTCCCTTTGTTGGCGGCGGGGGATTAGGTTGTGAACATTTACTAACTGATACAGAAGAATTGGAGCAAGATAACAACCAGTTTTGTTATTTAGCTGATGCTGTGTAACAGACTGTTCCAAAATGTAGGGACTTTCCATCAACGGATGAATGGATTAGGAAGATGTGGTTCATCTATACAATGGAATACTACATGGCAATGAGAAAGAATGAAATCTGGCCATTTGTAGCAAAGTGGATGGACCTCGAGGGTGTCATGCTCAGCGAAATAAGTCAGGCGGAGAAGGACAGATACCATATGTTCGCACTCATAGGTCTAACAGGAGAAACCCAA